>CM053594.1:337631752-337681315 GCA_028646575.1 Pseudocheirus occidentalis | reverse complement strand
TAATTCTTTTATCTTTCCACGCAAGAAGCGTAGTATTATTCTTTCTGTATGCAACTGTTTTAGTGCTTGAGAGGGGACATCCGAGTGATATGCTAGAATTCTGATGTCCCCTGAGAGGGGACAGCGGAGTACAAAGGGTTAAAAATTAGAATTGGGTATGTAGAAGCTAGTCACCTCATGAGACATTAAGAAGCAATAAAACAAATTCAAAAAGATAAAAAAAATAGAAGAAAATTTTAAATTTCCCATCAGAAAAATAACTGACCTGGAAAATAAATCTAGGAGAGATAATTTATGAGTTACTGGATTTTCTGAAAGCTGTGATCAAACTTAGACATCATATGTTAAGAAATTATCAAGGAAAACTGCCCTGATATCCTTAAACTAGAGGGTAAAATAGAAATGGAAAGATTACTACGTGAAGGAGATCTCAAAATGGAAACTCCAAGGAATATTATATCCAGATTCGAGACCTCCCAGGTCAAAGAAAAAAAATTTCAGGCGTCCTCAAAGAAATCATTCAAATACTGTGTAGCCACAGTCAGGCTTGCACAGGATTTAATAGCTATTTCATTCAAGTGGATGGCTTGGAATATGATATTCCAGAAGGCAAAAGAGCTGGTATTATAATAACCTACCCAACAAAACTGAGTATAATCCTTCAAGGGAAAAACCATCTCCAAGGCAGCTAGGAGGCGAAGTGGATAGAACACTGGTTGTGGATTCAGGTTGACTCATCTTTGTGAGTTCATATCTGATCTTAGACACTAGCTTTGTGACTTTGGGCAAGTCATTTAAACCTGTTTGTCTCAGTTTTCTCATCTGTAAAATTAGCTGAAGAAGGAAATGGGAAACCACTTTAGTATCTTTGCTAAGAAGACCCCCAATGGAGTCCCAAACACTTAAACATGACCAAAAAGGACTAACAAACAACAACCTAGAACCTCGTAACTAGATTTTGCATACCAGTGAACATTCTACCAGGTGGATGACAGTTACTATTAAAACATTTTGGAATTGACAGAGTTCCTCTGAAACTCAACTCGAGATCTGAATTAATAAAAAAAATTTAAGTGCTATTTTGTCAGCTTTGCCAATCAGACGGGTCTCTGTTAGTGATTTAGAGCATTTTTTTCTATCACTATGGATAACTTAGATAAAGACATAGTCAGTATCTATTATATTGTCTGTTATATTTCTAACTCTTCAGGTTTACCATCTCATAGATTTAGAGCCAGAGAGAGCCTTAAAGTTCATACAGTCTAATTCCCTCATTTTATAATTTACAGTTGAGGAATCTGGGCCCCAGAGAGGCTAAGTGAAGAATAAATTACTTGCTCCTCAAAGTCACACAGGTAGTAAATGACAGAACCAGGCTACTTAACACAGTATTTTTTTTTTTTTTTTTTTACTTTTTGGAGGGCAGTTGGAGTTAAGTGACTTCCCCAAGGTCACATGGCTAGTTTTTGTGTTAAGTGTCTGAGGCAGATTTGAACTCAGGTCCTCCTGAATCCAGGGCTGGTGCTCTATTCACTGCGTCATCTAGCCACCCCTACTTAACACAGTATTAAAAAAATATATACTTTATTTTTCTGCCTTTTCTCTCCACTTCTAGAAAACATTTTTCTCCATTGTACGGCAGAACAAAATATAAATGTGCAAGAAATAAAGTGACTGTTTCATTGTGTCAGAAGATTAGCATTTTAAAAGAAATTTATTTCCTTCATTTGAAATCTTGAAATCTTCTGTCTTCACAAATACTTATTGCAAAATTAGGACTTGTATGACAAAGAAAAATCTTTGCTCCAGTCCCTGAATATGAATCCACATGATGTAGACCAAACCTCTATTTTATTAGTTTTTGAAAGAACTTTTGATTGACTTCTTGGGGATTTATTTCTAAAAGCAGCATGTGTGAATAATATTATTTTTCTTTATTTCTTGAGATGGAAAAACTTCTACATTAACTTTGTAAATGGAACTAAACACATTCATATTTGTTGCACCATAAAGTTGTGTGCTTGTATGATTTTTTTCAAGAAGAGGCATATTTGTAACAAATTTGTAACAAAGCAGTATGATATGTACAGAGCATGCTTCTAAAAATACTGGATTCAGAGTCAGAAGACTAATGTTCACATCTGTGATTGACCATGGGCAAACTACAGCTATCTTTGAGCCTGGGTTTTCTCATCTGTGAAATGAGAGAGGTAGACTAGATGAGCTTTAAGGTTCCTTCAGATTTTAAATCCTATGATCTAAGTATCTCATTGTTGATGGAAATCCATCTGCAGTTGCAGATTTTTTTCTTCTTTTTTTTTGGCTTTTTGAATAAATTTTTTAAATGCTATCAATAACTTTGCAAAAAAAAGTGCTAAGTCATTCTTATGTCTTGTGTTCATTTGTTATTATTAACCATAGCATTCCATTTAATTGCGTTAAGGATATCCATTTAGAAATGAATCTGTGCATTATTGAAATTTGTTGAGATTTCATTTTAACTTTAAAAATTGCTTTGTAAATAATTAACTAATTAAAAGCAGTCTTTTTATAGTGGATAGAATGCCAGACTGAGAATCAAGAGTGAATGAAGTTCAGATTGTTCTGGTTGGGTAATCATGGGCAAATCATTTAACTTTTCTGAGCCCTCACTTTCCTTATCTGTAAAATGGGGATAATAATCAAATCAACAAGCATTTATTAAGTGATGATGTACCAGATACCATGCTAAGTGCTGGAGGACTGGACAAACAAAACAGTCCCTGTACTCCAGCTCATGTTCTGTTAGGGACATATGTAAATATACATATGAGGAAAAACTTCATACAGAAAGTGATGCTTAAGTGGAGTGTGAAGGTTACAAAGAGTCCCCAGGGGACACGGTAAGGAGAAGGTATATTCTAGGAATAGGGGACAGCCAATGCAAAGACACAGTGACAGAATGTCACTGGATTGTCTGGATTGTCACTGGATTGTTGTGTATCAGGAAAAACAAAAATATATGAGGTGAGAAATTAAGTTGCATTCAATTTGTGAAGGGTTTGAATGCGAGAGGACTTTCTATTTGATTCTAGGGCTGATAGGGAACTTCTGAAGTTTATTGAGTAGAGAAGTGACATCAGCAGACTTGGCTATTTCACAGGGCTGTCTGGTGGACCAATCAGACAGAAGGTGATTTATTAAGCATCTACTGTGTGATGAAATGAGATCATGTCTTTAATTGGTTTCGCCAACTTTTTAGAGAACTATACTCATTCAGCTATTGTTATCATAGGACAAAAAGATTACATGGACATGTAATTTAAATGGAGCAAAGTTTGAAGGCCATCACTGTTTCTTGAATATCTAGTTTGAATTACATATATCTTTTTAACTTCTAAACATTTAGTATTCTGTTTTATGGTACTTCAGTATTGAATATTCAGAATATTGAACCTCAACTATAAAAAAGGTAAATGTAAATTAATTTCCTGCAGGAAAAGTTCCTAGTGCAATACAGTTTTTGGGTTGTTACGCACATATTTTTGATGATATAAATTAGATTCCTTTTCCCCATAGTGCTATTGGTGAATATGATAAAGCCATCCAGACTTTTAAGTCAACCCCTCTGGAAGAATTCGATGACATCATAGGTCTTGCACTGGCTTTATTCAAGAAAGGACTTTTCCAAGAGAGCAACAAAGGTGAGTCTTTTGCTTGAGGCAAAAGAATGTGTCTTCCACAGGGATGATTAGAATTTATCTTTGTATTTAAATGCTTTGTTATAGTTACTAAGTTAAAATTTTTGGCATCATAAATTGATAAGCTACTTTTTAATGGTGGACAAAAAGCAAAACAAATCAGCCTTTTGGGTTTTCCTGGGGCATTCTAAGACACTTGCTACTTTTATTGGGCCATTAGGCATTTCTGTTACCCAAAACTCTGTTCATAGCATGATCCATTCATTTATTATGCCATGGGTCTGAACCTTTGAGTATCCTGTGACTGCTGAAGTGGAATTATGTCTGGCCCAGATTGTGTCCTAGAGTGTGGTGCCTCCAGACCTCTCTGGGAAATCTGAGGGTAAGAGAATGGTTGGATGGTAGGAAAAAGAATCTCACAAGGCAACTTTTTTGTCCAGATTCTCTGGGAATCACCATTTTAGTAATTTAGCCAAAAGAATCATTAATCCTTATTGTCTTCCTTGAAAACAAGGTAACAATTAAGATGTATATTCTTTTTGACTCTGTTTTTAAAATTCCATAATAATTGGGATTACTTTTCATACCATTTCATTTTTGTTTCCAATTCACCTTAATTAACAGCCTATGAGAGAGCCTTGTCCATTGTTGAATCAGAGCAGGACAAAGCTCATATCCTGACGGCCCTGGCAATAACAGAATACAAACAAAATAAAATGGACGTAGCCAAGACATTACTATTCAAATGGTATGTATAGTTGACATGAATGTTTAGTCATGTTTATGTCAGGGGGTGACTAGGTTGAAATTTGTGTTTATTCAGAAGCAGAAACTGCACTGTTGGACACAGTGATTCGTGGCCCGTTGATTAAGAACCATTGAACTGTAAGGTGGTATTAGTGACACATGCACCTTTATAGATCTTAGCAAATTATTTTCCTTCTTATGACAATATAGGCTTTAACTGTTTCTGTACTTTTTGAGACAGGACAGTTAGGAAACGGCCCATTAGCGTTCTTTCTTGACTTACTAAAGTTTGGTTTTTTCCAGTTGATAAGCTTTGGTTCAGTGGCTACGATGTGCCGGGGCTGCTGTGGATAAAAAAGAGACATGAGCCATTCCTTGACTAAGTTTAAGGAGCCCACATTTGAATGGAGGATCCAGGAAGCACACAGATGTGTTCCAGAAGTCTATGTGCAGGATAAATAGAACATGGCAAAGGGAAGGAGCGAGAAAAGGAGGAGTTAGGAAAGGCTTCCTATAGAAGATGGGGTTTTAGCTGGGACTTGAAGGAAGCCAGGAAACCAGCAGGCAGAGATGAGGAGGGAAAGCGTTCCAGCGTGGGGAGAGCTCTAGAAAGTGCTCAGAATTAAGAGATGGGGGAGCAGCGAGGGAGCCACTGTCATGTGACTGAAGATTATATGACAGAGTAAAGTGTAAGAGGGTTAGAAAGGGAGGAAGTGGCTATGTTATGAAGGGCTTTGAATGTCAGAGGATTTTGTGTTTGATCTTGAAGACAGCAGAGAACTACTGGAGTCTCCTGGGGGGGGCGGGGTGTGGTTGGACTTGGCTTTAGGAAAATCATGTAGATGGTGGAAAGGAGGATGTATGGAAATGGGGAGAGACTTGAGACAGCAAATTCATCAGCAGGCTGCTGTAATAGTCCAACGTGAGGTGAGAAAGGCCGTTGTCAAGGTAGTAGCAGTATCAGAGAACAGAGAGGGACACAGTCAAGAGACGCAAAGGTGAAATCTGTAGGTGTTGGCAACAGATTGATATGGGAAGGTGAGAGATAGTGAGGAATCAGGATTGCTCCTAGATTTTGAGCCTGAGGGACTGGGAAGATGGTGTTGCCTTCTACAGGGAGGGGAGAGGGTTTGGGGGAAAGATAATGAGTTCTGATCTGGATTATTAAGTTTGAGATGTATACTGGACATTCCTGAAAGTCAGCTGGAGATGTGAGATTGGAGGTCAGCAGAAATTGGGGCAAAAGAAATGTAGATTTGAGAATCATCAGCATTGAGATGATAATTGAGTTTTAGACATAAAGGGGGATATCATAACCAAATTAGAGGCCATGAAAAAAACTACCTGTCAGATCTATGGATAAGGGAAGATATAATGACCAAACAAGAGATAGAAAAGATGATGAGAGATAATGTGAATTATTTGGATTACAAAGAAAGAAAAAGATTTTGTACAAACAAAACTACTCTAGGCAAAATTAGAAGGAAAGCAGTAAACTAGGGAAATTATTTTTTTACAGCAAGTTTCTCTGATAAAGGCCTCACTTCTCAAGTATATAGGGAATTGAATTTAATTTATAAAAATTAGAGCCATTTGGGGCAGCTAGATGGTGCAGTGAATAGAGCTCTGGCCTTGGAGTCAGGAGGACCTGAGTTCAAATCCAGTCTCAGACACTTGACACACTTACTGGCTATGTGAACTTGGGCAAGTCATTTAGCCTCAATTGCCTTGCCACCCCCCCCCCCCCCCAAAAAAAATTAAAACCATTTCCCATTTGAGAAATGGTCAAAGGATATGAAGATAGTTTTCTGAAGAAGAAATCAAAGCTGTCAATAGTCATATGAAAAAATTTTCTAAAATCATTAATAATTGGACAAATGAAAATTAAAACAACTTTGAGGCACAGCCTCACATTTATCAGATTGGCTAAAATGACAAATAGTGAAGGGAATGTGAAAAAATAAGGATACTAACGTGCTGTTCATGGTCTGAATGAGCCCAAGTATTCTGGAGAATTTGGAACTGTGTCCAAAGGGCTATAAAACTTTTAACCTTTGACCCAGAAATACCACTACATATGAATCATAGAGAAATCAGCGAAAAAGGAAAGGACCTATATCTACCAAAAATATTTATAGCAGCTCTTTTTGTGGTGGCAAAGAATTGGAAATTAAGAGGATGCCCCTTGTTTGGGGAATGGCTAAACAAGTTGTGGCATATGATAAGGAATGCTATTGTTGTGTAAGAAATGATGAGGGAATGGTTTCAGAAAAGCCTGGGAAGACTTATATGAACTGAACAAAGTAGAGTGAACAGAGCTAGAGGAGCATTGCACACCAGTGATAGCCATATTGTATGATAATCAGCTATGAATGACTTAGTTACTCTCCTTGATGCAGTTATCCATGATGATTCTCAAGAACTCATGATGAAAATGTTGTACGCCTCCAGAGAGAGAACTGATGAACACTGTTAAAATGCAGTGAAACATATTTTTTCACTCTTTTTTAAAATCTGTAACTTCTTATTTATGTATATTTTATTTTTTAATTGATTTGTTTATTCAGTTTATTTTTCTTGCTCTTTTTTCTTCATAATATGGCTAATACAGAAATATGTTTTGCATGGCTTCCTATATATATAATGAATATCAATCATATTACCTGCTTTCTCAATGGATAGAAGAAGAGCTGGATGCTGGAAGGGAATTGGAATTTAGAAATTGTTTAAAAAATACAGGATTTTTTGGTTTTGTTTTGTTTTCGATCCCAGGAGAGAGCCTTGTAAAACACCTAGGGTTAGAGGGCATGACCTGGGCGAGGGTCTAGTCGTAGAGACTGAGAAGTAGTGATCTGAGAGGAGAACCAGGATAGGGAGGAATCCTGGAAAGCTAGAGAGAAGAGAGTTATCATGGAGGAGAGAGTGATCAGCAGGGTCAGACAGAGGCTGCACTGAGGTCATGAAGAACGATGATTGAGAAAAGGCCGTGGGACCTGGCAGTTAAGAGATCATCCGTGACTTTGAGATAAGCAGTTTCAGCAGAACGATGAGATTTTGCAGGTTTAAGAAGAGAGTGCGAGGAGAGAACGCAAAGGCATGTATGGTAGACACCCTTCTCAAGGAGTTTAGGCACAAAGGGCAGAAGAGATATGGGATGATGACAGGAATGGAAGAAGTGAGGTTCTTTTGAGGATGAGAAAGACATGTGCATGTTTGTAGTAAGGAAGAAGCCGGCACAACAGGGAGAGACTGAAGATGCGTGATGGAGAGGGCACTCACTTAGAGGAGACAGAATGAGATGAGATTGCTTGTGCAAGTGGTGAATTTAGCCTTGGTAAGGAGTGAGGCTACCTCTGTATGAGACAGGGATCAAAGAGAAGAATGGCAGCATATCTGAATGATAGGAAATAAGGAAGAAGGAGCTCATGGGGAATGGCTTGAGTTTTTTCTGTGAAATGAGGCAAGATTCTCAGCTGAGAAGTGGGGGGAGGCTCAAGTAGGGAAGAAAAGGCTTGGAAGAGCCATGTGGAAAGGGGGATAGTGAGTTGATAAGGGAGTGTGGAAAGATCACCTGACAGCGGTGAGAACCCAGTTGAGGTTACATAGCATGAATTTGAAGCGGGCCTGGTCAGAACAGGTGCCGGATTTTATTCACCCCGTTCAGTAGGATGTTTATAGGAATGAAGATGAAATACTGTGGGAGTCACTGAAGGCTGATTCGACAGGGTGCCGTAGGCAACATGATTGGGTTAAGAAGCAGCCTTGGTGAATTCCGATGGGGATCCTTCTCTTCTCCTTTCTCTGAGTGATCAGGAATCTTTATTCCTGCTCCGTGCTGCTGAATTTAGGGCCTGCATTTTGCTCTAGTTCCTGGCCACCTTACATTTTAGCTGTGTTTTTGTTTTTAGTGTCCCCAGAGGCGGTTTCCTTCGTCTTACCCAGCAAACGGAGAATTTAAGAGCAGTGCCCTATGACGGAGGCGCAGTCACTTTTGAATGTTAGCTGTGTATTTATAGTAGGTACTTTTTGAGGTGGAGAAATCACGGGGATAATTGGACAGGTGGAATATAATCTTGGAAAATATTTACAAAGATATAAATGAATAAATGAGAACTGTGTGCTTCTTGAAGACGTCTTCATCTTTGTAACTTTAACGTCTAACCAAGGAGTTTGTATTTTAGCATAGTAATACATCTTTGTTGAATGAATAGTGTGTGACTAACATATCTAAGTAGTTAGAGATAGTTTTGGTTCAATAGATACTTGCTGAGTTTGATGAGGCAGACGTCCGTAAATTGTAGATTCTAAATATTGTTTGCATAGAAGATGATTTTTTTTCCTTTTGAGTCAGTGTACATAATGAACTTTGCTTCTTTGTCACTGAGATTGAATGTATATTGCTGCATTCTCTTCTGTTGTTCTGACGTACTTGTCTGATTGTTAATGTTGTCTGTTACTGATTTATTTCCTTGCTTGGGCTACATTTCTAAATACATCTAAACTCCAGGCATATTTTCTTATTCTTGTTTTTTTCTGATAAGCTTATTTCCCCAGAATATTCTTACACAAAAGAATTATAATTTTAATGTTATAATTATAAATTTTAATGTTATAATTGTAATTATAAATTATAATTTTAATGCTTATTTATTACTACAAAGAACTAAACATGGCTCTGTACCTCCATTAACACTACATTGAGTCAACAGGTATATAATTTTGTGACTTTATTCATTGATAATAATTGCTTTCATTTAATTCTTCTGAATGCTTTTAGAAATACTTTTGGGACAGGTAAAGCACAAAGTTCATAGTAATTACCAGGAATATTCCTAAGTTTTATCGTAAGTTTATAGATTAGAAGCATGGTATAATGGAAAGATCACTGGCCCAGAATTTGGGAGTCCTGGGTTCTAAGCTTCCTTCTACTTCTCTCTAGTTGGGAAAACTTGAGTAAGTTGCCTGACCTCTTTAGGCCTGTTTCTTTATTGGTAAAGTGAAATGACTGGAGTAATGCTCCCTCAGGTAAGAAATTCTGTAAGTCTGAGGTGTTCTTTGTGTATGTTAATAAGATTGTCTATCCATTTTTACTTTCGCCTCAAAAAATGAACTCAGAATTTCATAGGAGATATTTATGTCCATTGCCAAAATTCTCCTTAAGTCTTACATTTCATTAAGTCCAAAAAAAATAGTTGACTCTAATTGTAATAGAAATGTGAAATTTGTAGCTTTTGTACAAAGTTTTGGTTTCAGCAACATTGTGCTAATTGCTTAGAAAGGTTTTTGGGGAGCCATGAGAAATTAGATGATTTTACATTGAGGAAATTATTTTTTCATCCTTTGTCATGCATTTCAAGATGGTTATTGAAGGCAGACATCTTTGGCAGAATTTATTTCAGCAACTTCTCAAGAGTTCCATAGAACTGAACTCAGTGTTTTTAGGGACTTTAAATAATTTGACCCAGAAAGGAAGGGAGAACAGGTGTCTTTCCCTGCACTCCTCAAGACCAAGTATCAGTGAAACACGTAGATTTTTGTATATGTAATAGTAGGAATTTCACTATCCAGAGAAGTCAGAGGATTTGCTCTGGTGAGACATTTTTAGTAGAAACGATTTTTGGCAGAGTTCCTGTGATAGGTAATTGTGAAACTTCCTGGAAACTGTACACAAGTGTCCTCTTTTGTTTTTTTTCTCTTTTCTGAACTTACAGTTCTATCTTAAAGGAACCAACCACCGAAAGTCTTCAGGCTCTCTGTGCTCTGGGACTGGCAATGAAGGATGCCACGCTCTCAAAAGCAGCACTCAATGAGTTACTGAAGCATGTAAGACAGAGAGATGATAATTATCAGAAGTGCCTTATTGCATCAGCTGTTTACGCATTACAAGGTCGAAATGTGTCAGTGCAGAGACAAGTGTCCAAAGCTGTCCACAGGTAAGAATCTATATTTGAGAACTCTGAATTTCACTTAATATAGTTAGCTTCAGTATAAGATCTTAGTGAGCATTTTAAAATGAGGTTAGTCCATTATGAAATGTTAGTAGAAACCAATCTCTTTTAAGTGAAGGACTTACAATGTTGATAAAAGCTTGCTTCCCACCTTTAGACAGAGGTGATAATTCCAAGAATGAGCCATACATTTCCAAAACACATTAAATGTGGGAATTTATTTTGCTTGGCTATTCATGTTTGTTGCAAGGTTTTGTTTTTGTTTCATGGGAGAAGAGGATTGGAGAAAAAGGATCTGGCAACGTAACAACCTTGGGCAAGTTACTAACGTTGGAGGTGCCCCTGGCTTCTCACTGACACTACAGATTACAGATGAAATGTCAGTCTGAGTTACTGGAGGACCTATCCTGATGAAATTAGAGATCCAAATGCTTCCATCTGCCCCAGTAAATGCATAAACCCGTTTGAGAAAATAATAGTCTGCCCTCACATAAGCGTTTTCACTCACAGTCTGACCAAGCCAGTACATCGGAATTATTGCGATTTCCTTTAGGACTTTAGTTCTTTGCAGTCTCTTCTCACAATTTTCTGTGTAGCTTAAATCTGACCTTCTTATATATGAAACTCCTTGTTTCATAGATATTTAAGACAAATAATTGCTCCGATATCAAGACCATATGGAGACCAGTAGGTAGAGAAGTAGTCTTGGCTCAGATAGACCAGGGTTCATTTCTTCCTCTTTTGTATACTAACTGAGATGGCAGTGGATGTTTCAGTTAACCCTTCAGTGCCACGGCTCGCTGTATAAGCCTGCAAATTGTAGAAAAGTTGCTTTATTACATGGGAAGAGGGAGTTTCTTCACCTTTTTCTCTCCCCTTTGATGATCATCATATGATACTTTAAGAGAGACATTATTGAGTCTGTTAACAAATGACTCTAGACTCAAAAGACCTCCAGGTCCTGAAAAAGACCTGAAATGTTTGATCAGAGATTATAAAAGAATTTTTTTTTTTTGCAGTTGGGGTTAAGTGACTTGCCCAAGGTCACATGGCTAGTTTTGTGTCAAGTATCTGAGGTCAGATTTGAACTCAGGTCCTCCTGACTTCAGGGCCAGTCCTCTATTCATTGTGCCACCTAGCCCCCCCCCCCCCCCATCAAAACATTTCTTATCTGAGAAGAGTCTGCATAAGTAGAGCAGAGAGGGAGAGAGATCTTAGCTGCTCAAAGGGGAATGGGGAAAAGGGTAAGACCTTGATGGCTCCTAGAGGTTTTCAGGCAGCGAGTGTTTTCATTGAGGTCTGGGGGGTGTCTATAGATACAATAAGAGTAAAGTATTTGGAAAGTCCTGAATTTATAGCTGTTGGAGGCTGGTCCGGTCTCTGCTGGCATGTCCAAGTTCAGCTAGAGTTCATTTCACAAAGAATCACTCTTATGTCAAGTAGTTTTGGACTTCAGAATCCTCTCTGATTGGCTAATTATGGTGTAAATCTGGCAGGTTAGTGTAGTCCTTACAGACCTCATGTTAACAAGCCATACAACAGATGACAGCTTATGTTTTTCTTGAAAACTAGGAACTTCATATTGAGCCAGGAACATTTATCATGAATTAGTGTTTTACGACTAAAATATTTTTATACTTAAAATTCTGAGGGAAGTGAAAATTGAAAATCTTTTTGTTTGTTTTTGTTATAGATAACTCTTTATTTTAAACTTTGTTACTTTTGATTTCTTCTGTAGTAACCCAGCAGACCCTGCCCTTTGGTCTCTTTTATCCCGAGTGATACCTCAGTATACTCCACGAAATGCCCAAGTAAGTTATTCTCTAAAGTCTGCCAGAAAGAGAAATAATATATGTCATTGTATTGTAAGTGTTACAGTTTTAAAGTAATTTTTACAATTATCGCAGAATCTCAGTGTTAGAAGGGCCCAAAGTATTCCATGTAGCTCAGCCCATACTTGGCTAAGAATCCCTGTTATAACATCATTAACGTGTGTTTATCCAACTTACATTTGAAAATCACTCTCTCCAAAAACACCTTGTTCTTCCTTTTTGTTGTTTGTGACTTGTTTTCAGTCATATCCTGCTCTTTGTGACTCCATTCGGAGTTTTCTTGGCAAAGGTACCATAGTGGTTCAGATGTTTCTGGGAGCTTGACTTGGTTATCCACTGGGTTAGCCATCCCTCGCAACTTCGTTCCATTGGCACATTTGACGAATGTGCTGCCTGTGGATCCAGATCATTGATAAAAATGTTGAACAATGTCTAAGGTTAGATCCTTGAGGAACTCCAATAGAAATTTCCTTTCACATTGTTACTCATCCATTAATGATTATTTCTTGGTGCCAGTCATTCAGCCAGTTTCTGAATCTACCTGTATATACTGTTGTCTAGGCCACATATCTCCAGTTTGTCCACAAATACTTATCATAATACAAATAAATTAATTTGAATAATGGAGCAGCTATGCTGTTTGGGCTGAGCGCTACATTTTAGAAAGGACAGGGGCATCTAGATAGTGCATTGAATAGAGCACCGATCCAGGAGAACCTGCATTGAAATTCGGCCCCAGACACTTGACACGCTTACTGGCTGTGTGACCTTGAGCAAGTCACTTAATCCCAATTGCCTTGCTTTCTCCCCCTCAGAAAAAAAAAAAGACACTGATGAACTGTCAAGAGTATGGAGGGAGGGCAGAAGGATGGTCGAAGACCTTAAGATCTTGCTGTGGGAGAAATGGTTGAAGTTGCTTAACCTGGAGAGAAGAGCTGGGCAGGCACAGGGCATTTAAGAGATGGCTGCTAGTATTCCAAGGGCCGTCTGTCAGTGCAAGAGGGTTTAGAGGAAATGGTGGAAGATGCAAAGAAGCTTTTTAAAGCTTGATTTAACAGAGGCAATTAAAGCTGGTCCCAAATGGGATTATTTGCCATAGCAATGTCCTTGCTAGAGGCCTTCAACAGCAATCTGGAGGATTTCTTGTCAGGTATTTTGTAGGTAGCATTCTTATTCAGGAATGAGTTAGGCTGGATGGTTGCTGAGGTCCCTTCCAATTCAAATTCTTTGATTCATGTGTTCTATGATTCATTCGATAAATTCTTTTTCCCTGCATGCCTATTAGTTGTGTAGGACCCCCAAAGATATTGAGGTATGAACACTGCCTTCTCCCTGTTTTAATGATGCAATCTATACTTTTGATATTTGAATATAACTTTGTTTAGAGACCTTGAGAAGGATAATTTGTATCAAAGCATACCTGACGTCTACATATGAGAAAAGAATAAATAATCCACAAATAATAGAAAAATAGTTGTGTAAAACTTTCTCTACACATGTAGAATCTGTTTCATAGGATCATAGATTTGAAGCACATATTTTTCTGTTGTTTCTTAAGGAAGTACTAGTCCTGCAGTACCTTAATATAGATTTCCTTTTGATCCAGTTGAAAAACTTCTCTGGTGATTGATTGAAAAGATGTGTAGTATGGATTTGTATGGATTCGTAGTTGACCTGTATAGCCTGTATTAGAAACTATTCTCTGCTGTTATATATATAACTTAGTTTTTGAGTTAATAATTGAGATAGTCGTATTGAAATGGTATTTGAAGAGCACTGTAATGAGTTTTGCTAAACTTTGAAGTTTTTATAAATAATTTCAAAGAGCATTTTCCATTAATAGGGAACACAATTTTTTTCTATCTACTTTAATTAGAAAATATTACATTAAGTCCACAAACATTTTTAAAGCACCTACCATGTGCCAGACATTACTAAGTGCTGGGAATACAAGGAAAGGCAAAAGATAGTCTCTGCTTTCAAGGCACTCACAGTCTACTAGGAGAGTTACAGACAAGAAGGTATACAGGGTAAATGGTGGGGAGGTAACGTTAAGGGAGATCAGGAAAGCCTTCTTTTGTAAAAGGTGGAATTTTAGCTGGGACTTGAGGGAAGCCTGGGAAACCAGGTGGCAGAGATGAGGCAGAGGTAGAGAGTTCCGGGAATTGGGAAATTAATCTCTTAGGTCCCTTGCAGTTGAAAATCTATGATCTTGTGCTTTATGAGAGGACATGGGTAAAAATTGTATGGGATGAGAAGACCCAGAAGTGGAGATGAGGAAGGAAGGAATAACAGGCATGAGTGACTGAGAAGATGGAAATATACTCTATAACAATAGGAAATTTAGGGAGAGGAGAAGTAAGGTATTTTGAGTTTAAGATGCTATATCCAATTTGAGAATAATTTCCTTTGCTAGTTACTTTTAATTCATACCAAATAATTATGGCTTTAAAAAAATCTGTTTAGCATCATAGCTATTTAAATTAATGAGAAATGTAGTAGTCTTTTACTAGCAATAATAATGAGTTGCCTTGAATAAATCAGAAATTTTGGGGTTGGATGTGCAGAAACAACCCAGATTTTTCAAATCAGTAATGAAAAGGTATTGTTTTGTTCTTCTGGGACTTTGTGACAAGGAAAGACCTCTCATTGAGAAGGGAACCAGGGCGTAGTAGGTGAGCAGGCAGTGGTAGAGAAGCCCCTCAGGAAGGCGCAACAGTGAATCTGTGTTTTTCCTAAAATGCAGAGAAAGCAAAAAGCATGGAAGCCGACCTGAACAAATAGAGCAGTTCTGTTAACGCCCTCATAAATTTTATATAGCTCTGTATTTGACATACATACATATGTACAGTTTCATGAATAAAAATGTTTTAAGTATCTTGGAGTTTTTTGTGGAGATGTTTGCATTTGATAATTTCATAGTAAGTACAACATTTTTTAAAAACAATCAAAATGTAATTGTTCGATATTTTATGTTTCAGGGTGGAGCTGTAGCTGGAAATGTGGCTCATATACTTGATTCAAATCATGGAAAGGTTGGTTTTCCCCATGTAGCAAAGAAATATTCCAACTTGATATAAAGCATGTTAATGTAAGAGAATTAAATGATTTTGCAGTGGGACAGAGAGGTAATGTCACATCATCAGCACGTTGCCCTAGTAATTTTTGAGATGCATGTAATTACAAAAGTAGATTATTGAGCACTTCCTTTTGATTATGCAGAAGGCCTTACTGTACACTGCTGTCAATCAGTTGGCAATGGGAAGCAATTCAGCAGAAGATGAAAAAAATGATCCACTGAAGACCATTCAGAAGGCAGTCCTTTTATCTCCAGGTGAATAACATAAAACTTACATCATTCATGACACCATCTTTAGTAATTCAGTCCAGAATTACAAAGGTTTTTTATGAGATTTTTTTCCCTAATATTTTAGCATATTATTTGTTTATATGCAAATGTACTGATAACTAAAAGTTTTTATCTCTTTATTAAAACAGGCCTACTAGAACCTGTACTTAGAAATACATTTTGTTAGCAGTTACCAAAAAGTGAATTTTATTTTTAAAGCACTGCAGTTTTATTTGGAGTACACAGAATAGCTGTTTCTCCCCTTTCTATTCTAGTAGTTTAAATGAATGAGGTTTTATTATAGATAGTAAGTAGTTTTTTGTGTGTGTGTTTACTCATAACTGGGGGGGGGGTGTTAGCTCTTTGAAGGAAAAGATTTTCGTTTGGGTTTTTAAAAAAAAGTTTTACCAGGTACCTCCTGTTTGTACGATAACTGTTAGTGATGACAGTGTAGAGATCCAGGAGCTTATTCCTTGTGCCGGAGGGTGCTCGCTCTGACCCCTGGCCTCTGACCTGCAGGGAAGCTGTGAGAGGAGCAGGGTCTAGAGCCAGAAGGCGCCTTCTGTAGCCCCACCGCCTTATTACAGGCGAGGAAGCTAAGCCCTTTCATCACAGCACTGTGATCAGTGTTCTTTTACTGCATCTCATTATTATAGAAGAGCAGGATCGCAGAGCCAGAGCACTGCAGTTACAACGGGAAAGCAGCGAGCATTCAGTGAGTGCGTAGTATGGGCCAAATGCTTTACAATTAGTGTCTCATTGGATCCTCAGAACCATGCTGTGATGTAGGTACTGTCTTCATTTTACAGTTGAGGAAACTGAGGAAGACAGCCATTACGTGATTTGCCTAGAGTCACACAGCTGGTAAATGCCCAAGGCTGGGTTTGAACTTGGATCTTCCCGACTCCAGGACCTAGCCAGCTTCCTATCTAGTGGGCCAACAACTGTCTCTAGTGACCAGTAATAACCATTTGGGTTTGCCCCTCCCCCCAGGAAAAGAGATGAGGGAACCCACTGCCTTTTTTTCTTGAAGACATGGGGTAGTCTTGGTGCCAGCACTGCTTATGTTTCCAGGTCTGGTTGTGGCAGTAGGTTTGCTGAACTGGTTTTCTTTGTTACAAGGGAAGCTTCTCTCTTTAGAAATGATTAGGCCTGCCTTGTAGAACTGAAATGTGTGTTACCTTGGAGGGCCAGCATCCCTGACCCTGTCAGTGGAAAGCCCTGCCCTCACTGTGGACTCAAGTATGGGGCTCTTGCAGAGTATCAGTACTGAGGTATAAGAACCCCACGTGGGAGCCATAGGGTGTCCAGGGTGTAAAGAGCCTCCGAAGCCAAGGACCTCTGGCCATCAGTCACAGGAGACCTGTAACTTTAAGTGACACTTTTCCATCCTTCTCTCCCCCTCCTTCCAACATAATTCACTTCCCTTTCTTTCAGAGTCCATCATCAGCCCGCCTGCCTTTCTTTACACTGCTGCCATTGTTAGTGCTCTCCTCGACTTTTCATAGCATTATTTCTCCTTTACACTCAGCCACTGTGCAGCCTTTCTGAGACTTTTTCCTGCTTCCATCTTTGAGCATATGGTGCTGTCCCACTGAAGTTGTTTTGCTTATAGCTGAGCCCTTTTAAGTCTCACTTTCCTTCCTAAAGCTTCATCTCCCCTTTTCATTCTCTCTGCTTCCACCTATTTCCACGTTGAATTCATTCTATAGCAGTGTTTGTGTGTGTGTGTGCGCACGTGTGCGCGTGTGTACCCCTCTTTTTATTCAGTGTAGACAAAAGTAAGGTTCATGTGATGTCTGACAAACTGACCGTGGTTAGTTTTCTTTTGACTATAGCAAATAAGACAGATAAATCTGAGGAGGCAGATGTTTGTGCTATGTTTTTGAAATGAAATCAGTTACAAATAGTCACTTAAATGGTAAGATTTTGTCATTTCCAGTTTTGGAAGTTTTAGGACCATGTGGATGATTATCTAGAGCAGGCCTGTACAACCTGTGGCGGGTGGGCCTGAGCTCAAGCCTGTAACAGAATTTTTCCAAAGGAATTGTCAGGAAAACGTGTTGCTTTACCAGGTTTCAAAGGAGCTTCCAGGAATTGCTCTTTTCCTTCTTGGGTTAAATCTGAGAACATGTGCCTTCACTGAGAGCCTCTCAGGGGCCCTATAATCCAGCCTTCGTGTTCATAGATGTGGAAGTCGAACTGCAGGGCAGTGAGGTGACTGTCCTGGTCACCCTGCTAGTCACATGTCTCAGGTGGAGCTTGAGCCCCTGTCTTCTTGTCCAGGATCCAGTGCTAATCCTCACGCTGCCTTCCCAGCAATGCTTTTACATTCTGACTGCACTCACTCACCAGAGAAGTGCAATGGAAGAGGTGCCTGGATGTGGACGTGGAGAATCTAGGATTAAATCCCAGGTCACTCAGTCATTCAGTAGGCGTTTGTGAAGTCCTGGGTGTATGACAGTCACTGTACTGTCTGCTGGGGACACAAAGATAAGCATGAAACAGCCCTTTCCCTCGGGGAGCTTACATTTTATCAGGGCATGTAACATGTACATAAAATAAACTGGAAACA
Organism: Pseudocheirus occidentalis; assembly: GCA_028646575.1. Lineage (NCBI taxonomy): Eukaryota > Metazoa > Chordata > Mammalia > Diprotodontia > Pseudocheiridae > Pseudocheirus > Pseudocheirus occidentalis. Next base: position 337,663,184 of record CM053594.1, on the reverse strand, counting down.
AAATAAATATAAGGCAATTAGGTGTGTGGTGGCAGAATCACGAGCAGCTGGTGTGATCGAAAATTCATCGTGAAGGTATTGCTTGTGCAGTTTTGAAGGAAGAAGGAAATTCTAAGAAGCGGAGATAAGGGGGTCGGCTGGGTGGCGCAGTTAATAGAGTGCTGGCCCTGGAGCTGAGTTCAAATCCGGCCTCAGACACTGTGCACACGTGCACGTGTGCACACACACACACACACACACACAAACCTAGCCGTGTGACCTTGGCAAGTCACTTAACCCCAATTGCCCTACCTTCCCCCTCCAAAAAAAAAAAAAAAAGCAAAAAAGAAGGAAATGGAGGTAAAGTGGGAGTGTTATGGGTGGAAACCATTGCAAAGGCCTGGAAGTGGGAGATTTTGTGTGTCAGCAACATTAATAAGGACAATGTGACTGGACTGGAGTAATGACTATATGATGAGGTAGTTTGAAGCCAAGTTGTGAAGCACTTTAAAAGCTAAAAGAGGAGCTTATACTTTATGTGATGCTAAAGGTAGAAGGTGGCAGCGAGGCAGCATAGTAGATAGATCACCGGCCCTTGAGTCAGGAGGAACCAAGTTGAGATCCGGCCTCAGACACTTACCAGCTGTGTGACCCTGGGCAAGTCTATTTACCTCAGTTTCCTCATCTGTAAAATGAGCCGGAGCAGGAAATGCCAAACCACTGCAGTATCTTTGCCAAGAAAAACCCATAATGGGATCAGGGAGAGTTGGATATGACTGAAATGATTCAATGTAATAAGAGGTAGAAGGAGCCACTGGAGTTTATTAAGTGGGAGCCTGACACGGTCAGATCTCCATGTTAGGAAAATCCCTTTGGCAGTGGCATGGAGGAGGATCGACGAGGAAAGTGGCTTGGGGCAGAGAGACCGATGCAGAGCCCCCGGGGGTTGTTGTCAGAGGCGATGGGTGCCGGTGGAGGGCTGTAGCTGGGGATGGAGGGAAGGGGCGAGATGTGGGAGTAAGCTTATGCAGAGTCCATAACCTGGGTCGCTCCCGCAGTCCGTCTCCCCTGCTCCTGCTCAGCTCTCCGGACGGGCGTAGTGGGCACACCGCAGCTTGCTGGTTTACCTCCGCCAGATCCTCCCTGCGGTGCAGAGAGGGAAGGAGACTAACCTCTACATACCACCTGCCGTGTGCCGGGCACCTTCCAAATATCGTCCTGTTTGGTCTTCACAGCAACCCTGAGAGATGGGCACTGTTGTTATTATCATTATTATTATTATCATTAATGTGCTTGAGGAAACTAAGGCAGGTAGAGATTACATAACTTGCCTGGGCTCACCCAGCTATTAAGCGTCTGATACCGAATCTGAACTCGGGTCTTCCTGATTCCAGGCCTGGCGCTCCTCCCGCTCTGCCACCCGGCTGCAAGCCTTCTGTTCCTCCTCAGTTGATTCCTTATCTCATTCGCTGCAAATACAATTCCAAATGCTCTCCTTTCTCCTCAAGAGTTTCCTTTCCCTGAGGACTTTTCCTTTTATTTTGATGAAAAATTAAGGCTGTTTTCCATTAGCTGTCTCTTTTCCATTTTCCAAATTTTCCAGAATTTTTGACATCATCCCTTCCCACTGCTTCAGTTCTTCCCTTTCTCTAATCTCTATGAATAAGATGGCTGTTTTCCTTGCCAAGGCCAGTCCTTCAACATATGCCTTTGATTCTTTCCTCTGCCGTCTTCTCCAGCAGATGCCCCCTCAGTCATCCTCCCACCTCTTCCCCGGTCTTTAATCTCTTGCTATGTACTGTTCCTTTCCCATTATCTTCAGACGTGCCCGCCTCTCCTCATCCTCACAAAAGCCTCCACTAAACTCTACCACGCTCTCAAGCTATCATCATGTAGTTCTCCACTGCTTGTTACTAAACCTCCGAGAAAAAACACTGCCCACACTCGTTTCTTCCCATCCTTTCCTCTCCTTAACTCCTCGCACTCTGGCTTCTGACCTCAACACTTAACTGAAACCTTTGTCCAAAGTGATCACCGCGGTCAGTGATCTCTTTTTTAATTGCCAAGTCTCATGTTCTTTTCTCAGTCCTTAACTTTCCTGACGACTCTGCCACATTTGGGCACCTTCTCATTATTCTCTCTGGATTTTGTGATTCTTGTCTCTCCTGGTTCCCCCCTTTCCTTCTTCCTCCCCTCTGCTCCTCCCTCAGCTGTCCCTATAATCCCAGCCTCCTTTGCTGGCTCATCGCGCCTCCTCGCTGGGCTCAGTGCTGGACTTTCTTCTCTTCTCTCTCTCGGCAGTCTTATTCATCTGCTATCTGTGCTTCTGACTTACCAGATAATGTCTGCTTCGTCACCTTCCTAGACGCTGCTGCTAAAGGAATCTTCCTTAAGTTCAGATCTGATCGTGACTGTCCTCAGTCAGCTCCAGGGCCTTCCTCTTGCCATTAGGGTAAAATGTAATTCCTCGAGCTTTTAAAGCCGTACAAAGCCTGACCTCAGCTTAATTTTCTAGCCTCATTGGATATCACTTCCTTCTGACGCTGTGATGCCACCGAACTGTCTTCACGGAGTTGTTGTGATATAGTAGTTGTGTAATTCTTGAACCGTAGTAGGCTCTTATTCCTTCTTTCCTCTGCCTTTGCACTAGCTATTCTCCAGATCTGGAATGTATTCCCTTTGCATCTGTACCACATAGAATTGCTCTTCCCCTTTAAGATAATAGTTAAGGACAGTATGAAATCTTTTCTGATCCCCCAACGGCTAGTTTTCTCCCTCCCAAACTACCTTGTATTTAGCTTTTTTTTGTTGTTGTTTTTTTCTGAACATACACACAAGTATTTGTTGTCCTTCTCATTGAACTTCATTCTTTTATTTGTATACCTGCCTCTAGTACACACTCTGGCACATAGTAGGTGCTTAGTACATGCTTGTAGAGTTGTTTCATGGCTTGATTGATAGGAGTTATATTTTAGAGTGTGTGTAATTGTAACACCACGCACTAGCAGCTTTCCAGAGGATGGCTGCTGGGAACAGCTTTCCAGGTTCTGATTACATAGTACAGTGAACACTGTTTCTTCAGTAGCAGGTCAGAGCAAAACATTCACAGAAAATCAAGGTATTCAACTTGTATTACATTCTTATTATTCGCAGTATTACAACTTATCACAGAAAATCAAAATATAGCATTCACAACTTGTCCCTAAAATGTCCACATACTTTTTACCACAGCGGTCACATAGTTTTGAACAAAGTACAGTCATTTAGTCAGTCTCTTAGTAACTCAGTCATTCAGTCATCCTTAAGGAGGCCTCCTTAAGGGACACAAAATACAAAAATCAAAGTACTCTACCCCTGGGATAGTCTGAATTGGAGATTAGTTTCCAGTCATAAACAAAGTACACTCATTTTAGTCATTCACAAAATTCTTAATTCAGTCACAAAGTACCAGAAGTCAAAGTTCTCCACCCCTAGGTCACAGTAAATCATCATCTTCTCAGTACACAGTATCCAAGTAAAGTCTTTCAGCTTGACTCTGTGCTGCTTCTCAGCTTCCCTGGTTCCCTTTCCATGGTCTGAGCTCCTACCTGAATTCACCAAACTCACCTGGGTTCAGAGGCAGATAGCTCCCACCCAGCTCCTTGTCCAGCTCTCCATGCAGTTCCTGTCCCACACTGAAGCTCACAGTGTCCTGTGCACCTTAAATCCTTCACAGTCTCTATTCCTGGGAAGTCAAGGCTTAACAAAGCCACCAACAAAGTACAGACACTACCTCCTCTGGCAGCTCCTGCTGGCCCTCAGAAGTCCTCAGCAGCTTTACTGGCCCTTGGGAAATGCTCAGAAGTCCTCAGCAGCTCGGCCACCACAAGTTCCCAGGAAATTCTGACTTTCCCAGCTGGGATTTTCCTTATATACAGTATTGCTCTTCCCTGTTGAGCCCCTTCCTGTTACCAGCAACTGTTTGCACCTTCTGTTTTTTTAACAGAGGCTCAATTTGAAACCAGGTGCTAAGTACCTGTAAGTTTTCCAGTACAAAGGGATCTTCAAGTTTCATTACCATTACAATAATCTAAATTATAGAAGATCCCTACCTAAAGTAAGTGTTTGGTTGTTGACTTCCTCTTAGTTTTTCACTGCTACTACTCCTCTTCTCCTTGTCCCAGTTTAACTTTAGGTACAGGTAGATTTTTTCCCACTTTCCTATCTGCTGCCGTGCCTCCTGAAATTAACATATGACCTTCCTTTAGATTTTTAAAGGATTTTTACTTCTATTACAGAAATGTATATAGGCCTTTAAAATGAACAAGATGACAGTTTATAGACATCTTGTGATCTGAAGAATGAATGATATTTAGAACATGGAGAAGTTCTTTTTAGCTTAATTTTATTTTGATAATGCTGACATTTTCAGTAATTTTTATGGTTCACGTGTTATTATTTATAGTAGACTTAAATGAACTGAATTATTTGGTAATACTGAAATTTGCATACAGCTCATTTTGGTGCTAAAAAGTGATATATTGCATGTGATTGGCTTGGTATTCAAAACTTCATTGCACTTGGTATTTCTTAGAACAAGATTTGATGTGCAAAAATGAATAGCTTATTCACCATTTGCAACAACACTCCTTATATTAAAGTCTAGTACGTGTACATGTCAGACACTTGATGAAGAAAACTTGTTTCATGAGAATATACTTACTAGAAATATTTGACAAAAAAGATTTTTAAAAAATACTTTAAACTAGTGCCCCTTGGTCTAGATTTTTAGATTGTCAGTATGACAAATTGTTTATAGTGTGACAAAAAATATAGTATGCCAGATTTATTTTAGTTGTTGAAGTGTTGAAATGAATTACAAAATGAAAATGATTGGATCCGTTATTTATGCAATAAACTTCACGGAGCTCTCTGAATTCTTTGGTTGTATAGGCATTTGGATGTAGCCCATGTTGCTTGATATTTGGAATTTCGTTGCAATTGACATTTCTCAAAACAGGATTTTACCTGCACAGAATTAATTAGCAAAAACACTCCTGCTTGTAGGAAAGTCAAGCAGATGTGAATCTCAGACTGTTGATGAGGGGTAGATACATTAGACAGTATCATAGAGGCCTTTGTTTCTCATAACATGGCAGCCATTATAACACAGAGGGAAGAATAAGGAATGGCCTTGGCACAAGCAGTCTCCCATACCTAAAATGTACTTCACTTTCACCTCTGCTTCTTATAATTCCTAGCTTTCTTCAGGGCTCAGCCCAAGTGGAAAGAGCATCTGGAGTATCTAGAGTCAGAGAACCTGGGTTCAAATCTTACCTCTGTCAGTAAATCTCTATTAAGTGCTTACTTTCTAGCACTAGGGACACAGAGAAGGCAAAAGACAGTCCTTGTCCTCAAGGAGCTCACAATAGGGGAAATTAGCCCTTGAAAAGAAGCTGAAAAAAGAGGTGTCAGGGGTTAGGGCATGTCCCGGGTAGGGACATGCAAAATCCTACAGCCAGGTTGGAAATAATGAAACGGTTGTCCTGGGTGCCCTCTTTAAACGGAGATAAGGGAGGAGCTCGCCAGTGTTCGCCTTCCACCCTCTGCAGAACCGCACTAAAGGGCCATGAGCTTCAGAGCTTCTCAGGATGATGTTTTCTGAGACCGTGATGAAGTCCCAGACACTATTCAGGTGGAAATGATGGGGAGCTTGATGCTTGTGTGAACTTTCTCCCCCACTCGGTGCAGTGCCTGCCACAAAGCAGGCTCTTCTAAATACTAGTTAACTAGCTGATCTGACTGCTTCTGGGTTTCATTTTCTTCAGCTGTTAAATGAGAGGATAGAACTGAACCTTGGGATCATAGATTTAGAGCTGGACAGGACCTTAGAGGCTACTGAGTCTAAAACCCTTAGTTTTAGTTGGGGAAACTGAGGCAAAGAGAAGTTAAGTGACTTGGTAGGGTCACTCAGCTGGTGACTGTGTGAGGCTCCTTTCAGCTCTAGTGACCTGTCCATTCTACTGTGCTTCCTTACTAGGATATTTTTCCTTATTACTGTCAGTGTATCCAGGACTTGGCCTTGCACAGTGCCAGGGCTTGTAGAAAGTACTTAATCAATACTTGTGGAATCAAGTCACTAATTCATATTTGAGGATATTGCTTCTTTAGTTAAGTTTTGTACTTTATTTTCCCAGTAAAGATGGTTAATTTTTGTTGACCTATCCACAGTGATTTGGGGGGGGGGGGGTAGAGGGAGTGGGGGAGGGCAAGGCAGTTGGGGTTAAGTGACTTGCCCAAGGTCACACAGCTAGTAAATATGTTGTGTGTCTGAGGCTGAATTTGAACTCAGGTCCTCTCTATTCACTGTGCCACCTAGCTGCCCCCACACTGTTGTTTTTTTTAAATGACCTAGTTATGTAAGTATGGCTCTGTAGGACAGCTGGCTAGGATTAGGGGTGATAGGCGCAGCTAGGTGGTGCAGTAAATAGAGCACCGGCCCTGGAGTCAGGAGGACCTGAGTTCAAATTTGGTTTCAGACACTTGACACACTTACTAGCTATGACCTTGGGCAAGTCGCTTAACCCCAATTCCCTTGCCTTACCAAAAAGAAGAATTAGGGGTGATAGGAAGTAGATAAAAGCTACTTGACTCATGTGATACCTTGATCTTGACTTTGGCCTCATTAGTGTGGTACTTTAATCAAATTATCTAAACAAAGTGTAAATATAAACTTAGGGAAGGGCTTTTTAAAGTGTTCTCATTTTTGGGTAGGAATGGAAGAATAAATTACTGGTAAATCTTGAGAGAGAAGTGCGGTGATGAGTTTCCTTTTGGTTTTTGTCAATATTGTGACCTTGATTAGTCAAAATTCCTTTAAGTCACTGAACTCTTCATTCAGGATTTTCTGGGGCTAAAAACCGTTTCCTTTGTTTGCAGATACAGTGCCTTTTAGCAGTTCTTCATAGAGGACATTGGCACATTAATGAAGTGTTTATGCTTTATTATGGTTTCTGTTTTTAGATGATCCTGCTGTCTGGGCAGGGCTAATGGCAGCCTGTTATGCTGACAACACGTTGGCTCTTTTAAATAATACGAAGCCAAAGAGGACAGAGCTAGATATAGCACTGTTAACCACTGTTTCTGCTACAGGTAAGTGAAAAAACTTTTATTAACTTTTTTAGTTAAAAAACTTTTAGATTGAACTTTAGGTATTCAAGTACAATGAAATAAATGTTAATTTTGGAACATTTTATTATGTAAATGCATTTCTTAAGTAGTTTCAGTTGTAATAATTGTTTGATGTCTGTCTTAAAACACTTTCAAAAAATCAATACCTCTGCCTGTTTATAGGAAACATAAAATTTTAAATTTTATTCTGTTCACTGTGATATGACCCAAGTAAAAGTCTTAGTAATTTGATAGGTCTTATTTTGGGTTGCGTAAATTAGTAAATTTATTGAGAATCTTCAGAATAAAAAGGGAAACTTTATCAGCTAAAAACAAGTGGAACCAGCCCAAACACCAGTTTTTTTTTTTGTTTGTTTTTTTACCATTTCTGGAGTTTTTAATCTGGTTGATCTAAACCAGTGATTCTCAACCTTCCTAATGCCGTTAATACTTGTATGTGGGCGGATCCACTTGGAGACAGATAGAAGAGCAGTGTCTCGATTCCTAAGGCCATCGGAAATATGGGTTTTCCCATAGTCTTAGGCAGCCCCTGTGACCCCTGTGAAAGGGTCGTTCAACCCCCAAAGGGGTCATGACCACAGGTTGTGAACTGCTGATTCTAAACAAATGTAGTTAATGTATTGAGAGAAATTCACAGGTGATAGAAACATCAAAATTCTTTTCCTCATGTTTTGATATTTTAAATCCTTCAGTCTGATAAACATGATAGGCCCTTGGATTTTTGTTTGTTTGTTTGTTTGTTTGTTTGTTTGTTTTTGGCTGCCTTTTTTTTTTTTTTGGAAGGGCAGTTGGGATTAAGTGACTTGCCCAAGGTTACACAGCTAGTACCTGTTAAGTGTCTGAGGCCAGATTTGAACTCAGGTCCTCCTGACTCCAGGGTTGGTGCTCTATTCACTGAGACACCTAGCTGCCCTTGTTTTGTTGTTTTTTTTTTACTTTAAAAACTTTTAGCATCAGAAATGAATTACTCTGGTTTTTAATTAGGCAGTAGTTTTCCTCTTATCTCTAGGTTATCTATAATTTGTTGGTCGGTGTCAGCCTTCTGTCATTTTCTGTTTCTTGTCTGTCAGTAATAGCCAGCTGATAGCAGGCAGTTGGTGATGCTTTAATGTTTATCTTTAGAGAAGTTTGTAATACTTGACAAAACAAAAAGAGCCAAGTGAACAATTAAATTAAATTTTAAAACACCAAAAACAGGTTATATAGTTGTTGGGGTTTTTTTCATTTATTTGAAAATTAAATTTTGATAAAATTACATTTGAAGAATTAATATTTTAATTTTTAAAATTGGTTATCTACAACATAACTTCAAGTGTCTTTAACACTAGAACTTTGATTTTCTTTCCCCCCGTACTTCCGATTGCTCACATTGCACTAAAGAGTCGTGTGTCATTTATGGTGGGATTATAACAGCTCAATTTGCTGGTTTTCAAATGAAAGTTTTAGGAATATCTGAGTTCCCAAATATATACTGGAAACTTTTAGCAATTCAATATTAATCAGGGGTCAGGGAATCAATCACTATTCTATGCATGAAATGCGGAGCCGGGACAGCTGTGATGTAGAGTGTGCAACACTACGGCCTTTTCACTCAGAGAGACCCGAGTTCAGATGCCGTCTGCGGCAGTTATTAGCTGCGTCATCCTGCACAAGGCCCCTGACCACTTCATGGCTGAGGTAAATCCTAGCGCGTGCGTGCGCGCACACACACACACACACACATTTTAGTCTCTTGATACACGGAGTTTCTGTACTGAGTTCCCCTCCCAGTGATGAAATTGTTGAGCCTTCCATGTTCTATATGCAAATCACTGCTGTGTTATGAATCTACAGTGTTCTTTATTCTGTCTAATGACTCTTTCAGTATTAGTGGTTCTGTCCTCCCTACCTGTTTCTTTAACCACCAGAAGAACAAGAGATTTCCCAGAATTTTAATCCTTTGATATTCTTGGGCAAAGATTCAGTCCACTGGCTTGGGAAAGGATCAAGAAGGCACATCAGTAGCCTAGTCTCAGTGATGGGTTTGGGGATTAAAAACAAAGAGAGAGAGAGAGAGAGAGAGAGAGAGAGAGAGAGAGAGAGAGAGAGAGAGAGAGAGAGGGAGCTATAACCACCCAAGCTGATCTAACGGTACTTTTGTTGAAAGTGTCCGAACTAATTTATTGGACATTTTGATTCATATAATTGGTTGGAGAAAACACGATTCAGAGCCGCTGTGAGTCCACGCATTGGTCTGATTTGGGGGAGTGAGGCTGTGTGTATATAGAACTGAGTCTTAGGCAGTTAGCTAGAATTATACTAGGGGGCTATGAAGTTTTTATGCTCGATGGTCAAATGCTTCAGTCTAGTGTGTATAAACCTTTCAAAAAGTGCCCTTCAAAACCCCAGTCATGAGGGGGTCAGTTAAGTCTAAACATTGGGAGTTAGAAGAACTCCTTTGGTACCAGGGCCAGTGTCAGATAGTCATTGGTCACTTCAGCTGTGTCACTGGCCCTCCCTCAAGATTTTAAAGAGATTTTAATGCGATTCAGTTCAACAAACATTTAAATCCTTACTATATTTCAGGCATTATGGCAGACTATGGGCATTCAGACAAAAATTAATCTCTCTCCTAAAGGAACTTCCACTATGCTGGGGGAGGCAATATACAGAGGGGGTAGTTTTCCACTGCTCAGCTGTATTTCCTTTCGGTTTTATTATGGGTTCTGCAGTTTGCAGAAGCTATAGTGTAGTTTTATGTAAAAGGCACAGATAGTATAAGGTTGACCTCAAATCATTATCTGTCAAGTATCTTGTAAATTTGTGTGTATGCGAGAAACTTGTATCACAGGGCTTTTTCAAGCTTATGGTAATTTAATATAAGATGTTACTTATACTTATTTTTCCCGGGGGCCTCCATGGTAGTACTTATCATCTGTTTACTCTTTCTTTTACTCTTTTACTCTTTCTAGGGTGTTAGAAATTAGAGACCAAAGATAAGCGTCCTATGAAATTATGTTTTTGGTTTGTCAGCAAGGGTGACCATAGAATTAGTCTGGATTTAGTCAGTTGTGCAGTCATTTCTTGAATCAGTTATCCAAACAGAAGGGCATCCATGTATCTTAGGTAAGAATTACTGAGCATGGCTTTGTTTTATATTAAGGTCTGTATTAAGCTTGCCTTCCAACCACATATAAGCATCCCAAGCCTTTGACTCCCTCAGCTTTAGTTGTAAGGGCTCTCATTCATGGGGCAGAAAATTTTCTTCTCTATTATATTTCCATAATGATAATGTGGACAAGCTTTAGCAGCTGATTAACTTTATATAAGCATAAGTTAAAATTGAAAAGAAAAACAAACTTGTTTTTATTTACAGTCAAAGAAAAAGACCTTCCTGAAAGCTACGTTCAGACCATTGAAAAGTGGTCTCTTTGTCAAGCTCTCACCAGTTTGATAGAAAAAGGGAAAATTTCAGAAGCTGAGACCCTCTGCACAAAGGTACTGCAATAGGCTAAAATGAAATGACTTCTCAATGCCTGAAGTACTTGGAGAAGAGCACATTCTGTAATTATTGCTTCTACTTTTAGAATAAATCTTTTTTTAAGAATAAAATCTTATTGGAGGAAATACGGTACATTGGTAAGAACACTGCACTGGGGGTCATAATACCATTTGGAAAAGATTTTGAAATCAGGTGTACTTTGCCATTAGGAAGGGAGGTCTCACTGGTATCTCCTTAGCACTGTGAACAAGGCAGTATTGTTACTTTTGATGGCTTCCCCAAACTATGCCACTGGCTGTGTTAAGGAATTTTTTTGTGATCTTAGCCCCTGCCTCGTTAGTTGAGATAGTTGAGAAAACTAAAGACTTTCAGAAAATTGCTTAAGCTGTTGAGGATGAAAATGGATTTTTTTAAGTCACTGTAATGTTAGGTTCTATTTGTAGAGCCGTTAGCCTTTCTACTTTATTTCATTCATACTTCTACCCAGTCATAGATACTTAATTCTTATAAATGGGTTAAGTGATCTGGGTACTCCCATGTCCAATACAGATTGCAACTCTTCCTGATAATCAATTACTATGGAATTTCTGTAGCCACAAAATGAATTCCTTGGCATCTAACCATCAATCAGAACTTTTTCACGCTATCCAGAACACACAGCTTGAGGCATAGACACACAATACAACCGTGAACGTATGCAAAACATTTCCAGGCTGGTAGAATTTTAGCAAAGCTTTTCTAATTACATTGCCGTCAATGATCTCTCATTTCTTCAGCCAGGAACTCCTTCCACCAGTGCAGATTAAAGCCCATGTGTAACTTCATAGATGAGTTTAATAATTTAGGGAATCGCTTAAGGGTTAGGTAAGTTAGGTAGTTTGCTCATAATCACACAACTGGTGAATGACAGAGGTGGAGTCTGGGCCCGGGGCTTCCTTATTCCAAGTTTACTCTTTAATCCAACGTGTTACCTTTATTCTCATTTCCCTCTTTTCTTATACTATTTCTACTAAGTCTACCATGAGACTTGGACTCTGATAAAAAAAAAATTGATGTGTTCTTGTTATTAGAATCTTAAAATCTCATGTTAGAGCAAGAAGAAGTAGTGTAAGAGGATGAAGATGTATTATTTTTATATATTTTGCCACCTAAGGGATTATTAATCACTCTGAATCTCCCCTTTGATGGGAAGAAAAGGAAACGTCCCTGCTCATAGAAAAATAATTTGGTAATATAGTTATGTTCCATTAAGGTATGGTGGTTTGGTGTTAACTTTTTCCTTTTATTAGTTAAGCTATTTACCTCCCGACTAATTATTTTTTTAGATCTTTGCTGAGATCATAAAGTGTCAGACTAAATCAAATTTATTGGTGTTATAAAAATGAAGGAACAATATATAATAACACTTGAGTATAAAGGTGGAAAATTGCAAAAATTTTTTGGGATTACCTGGAGCTTACTTGCTGAGGAAGGATGGGATTGTTTTTTTTTTCCTAACCAAAATTGTTCCTTAAGTATTTTCAGCGTACGAGTTACATTTTCATATTTTGGTATTGATGGGTTAAAATCAGAACTAATGAGACCAAGATTATAGGTTTGAAACCCATATAAGTTAATTAACTTAACTCAAATTTAATACGATCATCAGCTAGACTTGGTTAGCCTGATATTCCAAAAGTTCATCTATTAGTTGATTGTTGGAACTTAGAACATCTTTTCCCCCATAAAAGCAATATTATAAATGCTTGGTAGGTTCCCAAATCTACCAAAGCTTATTAATCTCCTAACACAGCTGAAGTGTAGTAGTAACTATTCTTCCATATTTATGGTTGGTGGGAGCAAGTATCTCTGTGGTATAGAGAGGAGAAAGAGGAAGGGGAAGACAAGGAAAGTATTCTACATTTCCTGACAAAATTTTTAAATTGGATAGTTTTTGTCTTTGATGCTGACCTTTTCTTGTTCATTTACATTCTGTACTGCCTTCCTTCTAATGCAGCATCCTGCTCAACTGAAAATCTGGAATTACTCCCCCTATACACCTCTGTTCCTGAAGTTCTCTACCTACCCCTCCTTCCTAAATGCAGTGGAAAGGACACTTAGTGTAGGTGAACCCTGGGTTTTAATTATGCCTCTGATCTTCACTAGCTGCCCAGTAAGAGATAAGTCACTTTAAGTCCCTGAGTTCTAATTTTCTTGTGTGTAAAATGGGCATAAGTAATGTAGTCCAAGTTCACAAGGTTTTTATTTATATCAAATCAAACATAATATATAGACTTTCCAAACCCCCAAACATCACATAAATGTCACCTATTGCTTATATTATTATTATTATGATTATTCATTTACATAGGCCATTAAAACGACCACCATCTTTCCCTCTTTTAAAATTTAAGCTCCTCCCTGAACTAATAATTCACATTGCCTGGTGGCGCTTTCTTATTCCCCTAGTAGTGTTGTATTATTTAAAATGGCCCCATCACATGTCTTTATTTTGGTGGTATTTTAGACAGTGGAACAAAAAAGTGAAAAGCTTTAGATTGTTTGGAGAAAGATATTTTAGGGCAGGAAGGATTTACGTAGACCAGGCCCTGCTTGGGAGTCGGATTAAACAGTATTTTTTTCCTCTCACAATTTCTTTGCTTCCTACAGTTCTGAATCCGTAGATTTTCTAAGTGCTCCAAGGCTCTTTTTGTTTTTTCTCTCCCTAATTTTTCTGTTTTGTTTTTTGGTTTTTTTCCCTTTCTTCCAGAGGTGGAAGAATGAGATGCAGGCTTTTTTGCATACGTAGGCTTCATGTCAGGCATTTATAAGTTGGAGCCCGTCCATATGTGCTTTTACAAGGAAAACTAAACGAGTCAATACAAATCCATTAGCACTGTTGGTAATAAAGCTGATGTCTGTGTCATTTAGGTCATCTTCGTACATGAAATATGTAATTCAGTATTTGAGGTTAGAATTTATATTTCAGGGTGACTGCTTAAAAATAATCATAGATTGGTCTGACTAGCAAATAAGAGTTATTATATTCTGTATTTTATCTGTATTACATCGGAGGTTTCTGTATTAGCCTTAGTATAGCAAATATGACTTGCTTTTAAAGAATAAATATACTTTCATTATTTTAGTGACCAAACTATATTCTTTCAGAGTTTTTTCCGCACTTGGGAAAGTAGCTTAATGATGTTTTTGTATTTGGAATTTAATAAGTTCTTCAGTGTCCTTCTGATCTGTTTTGATTAATTTCTTTTTTCTTCTTTAGCATTTAAAAAGTAGCCACGATCAACCAGCTGTCTTCCTGCTCTTAAGACAGATCCAGTGTAAGCCTCTGCTGCAGGCACAGAAACATCTCCCAGATGCTGTACTGGAAGAGCTGCAAAGAGCAGTTGTGTCCAATTCAACATCTTCTTCGGCTTGGCAGGTAAGTTATTTTTTTCTTTTTCTGGCTCAACTAGGCACCATAGAAATCTGAGTGAGTGTTAGAATTGAAGGGCTGTTGCATTCTTAATCAGCTTGGTCTTGGGCAAGTCCCTTAAACTTGTTGTATGGTCTGAATGGCTAAATAAAGAAAAAAAATAGTCAGAAGATTAGAGAATTGCATTCTCATTCTATCCCTGTCACTAACTGACTGTATGACAACTTTGCCTCTCGGGCCCTCTGTGTTTTTGTTTTTCTGTATAATGGAAGGGTTAGATTCGGTGATCCCTGACATCTTCTAGGTCAGCTGTTTTATGTTCTGTGACTCTCTAAAACTTGGTCACTTTTTAATGCGTGATTTCCCTGTAGAATGCACTGCTTACGTAAGCATATCTTCCCAATAGATAGTGCAGTTCCACATTGCTTTTTAACTCGGCTGTTACTTTTGAATAAGCTATACCCATTCAGAGCCCTACAGATTCCTATGGCAATCTTCAGTTTTTGAAAGTCATAAAAACAGCTGAAGAAGTTGACATCTCAGTTAATTCTTAATTTCAGCCAAAAAAAAGTTTAAGGAGATCTAAAAGTGGGAGGAAAGAAAACCATGGTAGAAAACATTTGGGTGAAGATTGGTGAAGACAGAATAGACACATTTTTACCACTGGAGTTCATTATCTATGGTATAGAATGAGAGGAATTACAAGAAGAGTTGTGGAAGTGGGTTACTGCTCTGGCAGAGAGGTGTGATCTGCTAGTTATGGGGAGCATAATTTATTCTCCTGTCTATTGGGACTCTCTCTGACAAGAGCAGAATATCTTGACTTGGCTTAAGGAAGATTTCATCCATCAAAAGGTAGAGGAATAAATAAGGGAGAATATTTTCTTACCTGCAGGGAGGAACTAGTTTCTGGGATAACAGTAATTGCTATTTAGGGGCAAGTAACACATTCCATCTTAAAATTTGTGATAAAGAACATTAGACATAGTCCAATGTGAACCCTAGATTTAGAGAAGAACACTTTTCAAAAGACTCAGAGGAATTTGAAGTAGGATCTAATGAACTAAAATTCTACAGGGAATGTCAGCTCAAGAGAGACTTCCTTCTGACTTTATAAGGCTCTCAGAAGAGCATTCAGACTGTTTATCCACCTGTTATCTCTCACCCTTGCCACAGAATCAGCCTGTCTTCATTTTTAATTATGCTAATGACATCTTTTTATTCCATCTTCTTTGAACTTCATTATTTAGCTATTGTACCCCTCTTGCCTTATGTGTGATATTCATTTTTCAGTTCTTTGGAGACTATTATGGTCCATATATCAGCCATATGACGACACTAATAGAATGGTAGCATTGAAAAGAAAGGGCTTTGTCTCTGGAAAAAGTTTGGGGTCACTAAAGAACCTTGCAGGTTCTTGAAGGCAGTCCAATCTGTTCTCTTCCTTTTGCTTATTTCTAGGTTGAACTCATCATAAGCACTTTAAAAGTATTCAGTTATTAGTAGCAAAAGTACTCTTAATCCCTTCTTTAGCGCTGTTTCGCTCCCTTGCAGCAGCTATGTAAGTTTAGGTGGTTTATCTGACTGGGTGATTAGTGCCTTTAAAGGTGTCTCCTAGGCTGATGTTCAAACCAGTTAAAGTTGTTATTCCCATTTTGAGATAACTCTTGTTGCCTAACATAGGGAAAATGTATAATAATCCAGGGTTCTGTGGAGATCTAATATGTTTAAGGCACTTTGTAGACTTTAAAGTGCTATATGAACATCAGTTATTGTTATGTTATTGTTATTTATAGTACATTTCACTGTCACACTATATATTTCACTACATATTTATTGTTACTTAGGCCTGAACTGAACTTGCCTAATACTTTGTAGTGTTGGAGTTAATTTAACTGAAAAAGTAATATATGTTCTTATTATTTCCCAGACATCAGGAAAATTTCAGGGAATTTTTGACTTAGATGTTAATATTTGTCTACAGATATTTTACACTTTCATTGCAATCTTTAACCTGCTTGCTTTATAGTCAGTTAGGATCACTGAAAAGTGTTAAGCATTGTGTTATTTAATTTTAATTGTTCTTTTTGGTATAATTGCTTGAAAAATGATATGGTTTAGTATACTTTAATTCTATTTGGAGAATGTGCTGCTCACAGTTAGTGTCTTGTAGTCGAAGCTCAGATACTGCAGTAGATGAGCTCTCCTTGTTTTCTTGATAGCTGACTTAAAATTTCAGAAGATCTCAGCCCACCCCACCCTCCCAAGCATCAGAATAAGGATGGTTTGAGTGAGATAGGGATTTGCAGGATTGAGTAAAGAATCTGCCATTCTCTGGGCCTGTGTTGTGGTTTCAGTATCACTACATTCTATAATAAATTCTGAATCCACTCCAAAGGTGTAATGAAATTATTGAGGGTGGGGAACCAAATTGCTTATTAAATTTAATACCACAAATAGTCACATCCTGGCATGTGATTGGTAAAAGTAACTCAAACTTCCTGGTCTCTCCCTTTCCTCTAGTGGCTAGCGCAGGTGTATCAGGCTCAGGGAATGATGGGTGCTGCGGAGATGTGCTACAGAAAGAGTCTTCAGGTGGCGTCCCAGCAGGGTAACTGGAGTGGAAAGCTCTCGAGTTTACTGAGACTGGCATTACTCGCCCTGGAAGTCTGCAGGGTAAGGTCTTTTTGTAATTATTGTGATCAACAATTGATTCCATTTCCCGGTGAGTACACAGACTTCTTGATGACAAGGGCTCTTTTTTCCATTTTGTCTTTTTTATTTCTAGCACCTACAAGTCTTTTACATAACATATGTTTATTGCATTGGATTGGATTGTTGAATTAAACTGATGATAGCCTTTCGACATAGTTATATTTGCAAAGTTCCTCTATTATTCTGTCTTCAATTTTTGTTTCCTTTTCAGTGTCATGTCATTTTAGACTTGTTAACTGCATGAGCAGGGAGAAGAGTTCAGTGGGGAGAAAATTAAAAGCCATCATTTTGTTTTGCAGCTGTTCAGCTGAACTTTAGCAAAAAAAACCCCAACAGCTTATATTTTGTGGTGATGGTATGTGTTAAGAAGTAATCAAAAGTCGTCATTAATACTTCAGATTGTCATTTTTGCTTGGAATGCATTGATAATTTGTCACTCCCCCTATGTTGTCAGTACTAGGAGGAGACTTAAGGATCTTCTCTCACTGCCTTCATTTTCTAGATAAGGACAGTTGAGGGATAAAAGGTACAGGGGGTAAAATGAGGTGTCCAGGTTCACACAGCAAAGCTCACGGCAGAACTGGTCTAGAACCATGTTTCTTGATTCCCAGTTAAGAGCCCTTTGTATTATACCATGTACCATTCTTTTAGCTGTACGTTTTCCTAGTAATTTAATTCTGTCAGTGCCAGTGGGTTTTTAGAAATATATTATTGCTTAAATGACATTTCCCTCCATGAAAGGGTCACCTTTACCCTCTGGTGCCTAAAGACTTGGACCTGACCTTGGGTTCTCAGAGATCATCAGGAAAATATTAGTGTGTCTAATCCTGTACAGCCACAATGGCTCCTGTTTGTATTCAGTAAACAAAGTTCTCTGTTGTGCTAGGTCCTGTGCCAGGTACTGGGGGAAATTAAAAATGTAGGCAAAACACTGCCCATGCCCTCATAGAGTTTACCATCTAGAATCAGAATAAGACGCTAAGGCTGTAAGTGGCACAGTGGATAGAGAGAGCCCTGGACTTCGTGTCAAGAAGACATGGGTTCAGTTCTGGCCTCAGACATTTAATAGCTGTGTGATCTGGGCAAGTCGCTCAACTTCTGTTTGCCTCAGTTTTCTCAGTTGTAAATTACGGTAGTAATAAGTCACTGATACGTAGATACACATGTTGACTTTTCCCCAAGAAAATTAAAGCTTGATTTATGCCTCTTAGTGATTTTCTTCTAAAGGAAAAACATTGTAAACCTCCGGGTACACAATTTCTTTATTAATCAACCACTTGGCTTCACTTTCATGTTGGATACTTGTAAAGCACTTAGGAGAAATGCTTGTATGTATATAAGATGTTACATAAATAAATGCATTATGATAAAAATTAATAGTTGCATGATAAACAATTTGTCTTCATTTTGTGAGTTGTTGTAGAATTCATCCATATACCACAGACTATCTTGTATGAGACCAGTGTCCTATATTTTATGTGATAATATAGTAATTACTTAGATTCTTTTTATTGATATTACAAAATACTTTATGATGATTCTTCAGATAGAATAATAATAATTGACAATCGGAGAGCATTTTAACAATGTATAACATGCTTTACATTCATTATCTCATTCAGACTTCACACTCCTTTGAGGTAAGGAGTATGGATAATAATATTCCCAATTATACACCTGGAGAACAGGCTGATAGAAGCTGAATGACCTACAGGTCCTGTGGTCACACAGCTGGGGGCCCGTCAGAAGTGAGATTCACACCTAGATCTTGCTGGCTCCTGTGCTAGCACAGTGGCATACAAAAGTGCCATGACCCACTAACCAGATACTTACCATTAGTTTCTTCGTGATTCAGACAGAGTGTTTGATTCTTGGAAGCTTCCCTATTTAAGGGTAATTTTAATAGTATTAACCCCATCCTTCCTTTTTTGACTAGATGCTTTGGAATATGTCATTTACTCCATCTTTAGAGCAAACTCTCCATGACCTCCCTTCATTTCCTACTTGCAGTTTAATTAGAAAGTTTCCTCTTAAATTATTGCCCAAATTACTAATGAGTGAGCTGTATTTGGGGTTTATTGGTTTAATTTCCATTTTAATTTTGATTGCAACAATGTTATTTCTATTCCACTAAAATATTCAAATCAGTGATCTTAGAATCTTGACCACAGTTTCAGGCATATTATGAATGATTTTCTAAGACTTTTAAAAAAACTTATTTCAAGGTATTAGCCATAATTTTCTCATTTATTGTTTCTTTTTGGAATTGGATACTGTTTCCTGAGGCATTAAATAATATAGCAGCACTAAAGTACGTCTTTTCTGGTGAGATGTGCACAGACATAGACACCTCCATACAGATACACATGTTGACTTTTTCCCTAGAAAATAAATTCTTGATTAATGCCTCTTGCTTAGTGATTTTCTTCTAAAGGAAAAAACCACCGTAAACACATCGCGCCCAGTTTTTTTATTAATAAATCACTTGGTATCACTTTCATGCTCAGAGGACTTGCTAAAAGTGTAGTTTGTAATTCTATCCTTTTCTTTGACAACGCCCACTGGTTGATACTAGGAATGTGCATTTAGTATGTGCCGTTTTATTTTTCTTTGTAAATAGTATTTTATTTTTTTCCAGTAATGTTTAAAGATAGTTTTCAACGTTTCTTTTTTATAAGATTTTGAGTTCCAGATTTTTCTCCCTTCTTTTCTCCTTCCCTTCATCCTTCCTTAAGACAGCCTGTAATCTGATATAGGCTGTACATGTGCATTCATGTTAAATATATTTCCACGTTAGTCACGTTGTGAAAGAAGAGACAGAACAAAAGGGAAAAAACATGAAAAAGCAAAAAGTAAAAGTGGTATGCTTTTGATCTGCGGTCAGACGGTGTTGTTCTTTCTCTGGAGGCGGACGGCATGGTTCATCATGAATCTTTTGGAGCTGTCTTGTGTTGCTGAGAAGAGCTAAGCCTATTGTAGCGGAGCATTGCACAGTGTTGCTGTGACTGTGGACAGTGTTCTCCTGGTTCTGCTCACTTTGTTTATGTTGTGTAGTTTTAAAAACCAGACTAGTTAAGGTTTACATAGTTAGTTGAAGAAAGGTTATCCAAATTATAGACACTTGCTGAAATCCAAATGGAACAATGGTGCATTTTCTTGTCATGCTTGATTTTAGTATACCTGATACACTTGAAAGAAATTTCCAGTGATATCTTTTCCATTCTTTTACATTTTCATAGGCTGATATTTCAAATGATCACTGGCCATCTTTAGTTCAGGAAGCAACAGCTGAAGCACTGAAACTTTGCTTTTGCCCACTGGCTCTTCTGTTGCAAGCTCTGTTACAATTTCACCGCAAAATGGGAGCAAGGTATGTCATCAAGTTATACTTTATAGCTGCGTTTGCCATTTAACACTCTTCTCTGCCTAAGAGGAAGATAGATAAACATACATATCGATTGTGGTCAGCCTGAAAAAGAACCTCTAATTACATTCCATAAGTCTCACCCTGTAGCCTGTCCTGGTCAACGTTTCTGTCATTTATTTTGGGTGAAGGCCTAAAAGGCATATTTGCCAAATTTTCAGGATATAGAATTCCCCCCCAGTATATTAGATGAGCAAATCAAGAGTTCCAAAAGATCTTCACAAGTTGGGGTGATGGGGCAAAAGCAACAAAATTAATTAGGACAAATGTAAAGGGCTGCTGTCCTGTGGGATATACCATGTAGGATGCGGAGACCTGGTTTGACAATAGTTAAGGTAGAGAGGAAGAAAAACCAAGGTGTTTTTAGTTGACTGCAGGCCAGTGGTATAATGTAACTTTTTTTTTTAATGCTAATGTAGTCTACTAGGAGGTAAGAGTGAGGGTCTAGACCTTTGATTTCTGAGATGTAGAATACTCCTTCTATGGAAATTCTCCATAATTCATATCAGCCACTCATCTATAATTTATAGTCTTGTATAGTTAGTTACCTGGGACACTGAAAAACTGAGTAATCTGCCCTTGGTCACAAAGTCATATGTGTCAGGAGGCAGAACCCAGGTATTTCTGACTCCGAGGTCAAGTTTTGTTCTCTAATGCAACCTTAGGTGGTATTAATAGAGAATTATTAAGAAAGATTATAATTCTTGTTTACTCTGCAATAGTTAGACCACATTGGGAGTACTGTGTTCAATTTAGAATCTCTTCTTTTAAGCAAAGCATTGTGATTCTAATTTGTAGTCTGGAAACCATGACATCTGAGAGGCAGTTGACAGAGTGGGGTACCTCTAGCTTGGAAAAGGGAAGTCTTCAGGTGGGTATCATTTAAACCTTTGAAGGGCTGTGTGTGAAAGATCAAACACATCCCAGGTTGAGTTTAATTTAAAGAACTTCTGCTGTGTGCCTACCTTTGCCATGAAGGCAGACTTAGAAGCAAGTGCCATAGGTAGTAGAGAGGGAGATTTTGGCTCAATGTCAGGATTTTTTTTTTTCTAACAGAACTTCCCCAGAATAGAATAAATGCACTGAAAATTATTGAGCTTTCTCTCACTGGAACTTTTCAAGCAGAGGCAGACTCTTTGGGGGATGATATAAAAGGGATTCTTATCTTTATCTGCAAGGTTGGATCGGATAAGAGACCTTGACTGACGTTCAGAGAAATAAGGGTAGCACTTTAGTGGATTTAGGTGAGTGGAAACTTTAAGAGAGTGGATGGCTAACTTTTAAATCATTCCACTCCATTTTTAGTCGTCTATTAGATAAATAAATAGAAGTGCTCTCCCCTCTAAACATTTGACTAATTATATAGGAATTAAGTGAAGGACTTGTTGTGATAGTAATATGTTACTAGCTTGAATATTTTACTTGTACCCTCTCCCTCTTGTAAAAATATATGTAAGCATTTATTTATTAATTAAAAACTATTCCAGGACTAGTTATTGAAGGATATCTAAAAACTAAATTGCTGAGTAGTTACTCTTCTTTTTTCCTTTGTAAACAAACAAAAGAAAAGAAATTATCCAGATTAAACCAAAAAAAGTCTGTTTTCTTTTTCTGGGATCACTTATTTAAAAATACACATATATTGATTGATGTGGTAATGATTTGGAGAGCCTAGATATTAGAAACTAATTAAAGGTTTAAAAAAAAGGTTGGTTTTAACAGAGCTTATTATATAAAACCTATTCAGATATTCTGTGTGTTCTCCCCAGAAATACGAGCATTGTGTAACACAGTCAAATTATATCGATGTTCATTAAGCGCTGCTATCTGCAGAGCATTGTATTAGTTTCGAGAGGAGAAATGAAGTTTAGATAGAACAGATAGAGCCGAGAGTCTGGTAGGGAATCAGACCCTTCTTGTTAACCTCTTGTGCAACTTTTTGGTTTTCTCTTTTTCCATTGTATATCAAAATGCTTTTTGGGTCTGAAGTGGCCAGAATTAATACCTCCGTTTTCTTTATTTTGAAAGATTAGAATTAAAAATTTATTAAGTTTTATAGCATTGTATCTGCAAAAGAAGAAATCAGAGAATTAGGAATTTTATGGTGAGTAATGTATGAAATGACTGGTATTGTTTAGGTTGCTATAAATGTTGACTCTCTTTTCCTAGGGAGACAAGGCGGTTGTTGGAAAGAATTGTGTATAAGCCTGGGTATCCCAAATCCATCATGTCCGTTGCCCGCTGGTACCTGCTGAGACATTTATATGCCAAAGATGATTATGAACTCATTGATGTAAGTAATTTATTTATTTCAAGGCAGTTCATTTCTAGCTTAATGATTTTAGCATTAAATTTTGTAATTCTGTTTAAAAAAATACACATGCAGTACTGTCAAACTACAATATCTGCTGTGGAATCTTTTAAAGGTTTAGGAGTATTTATACACCAATCACAAATTGCACTTTCCAGTTGCCCTTTTCCCATGAATCGTGAGAAATTTTCATCTGCCTTAATAATGGGTTTGTATTCTTTTAGCATAGTTCGTTCCTGTTTGCCCCTGCTGTTAAGCAGTGATGAGAGAGAGAGGTGAGGGGAGTATGTGTGTGGAGGTGGGGATTGGATGGTGGGTATTGAGGAAGGGAGATTTCAAAAGGGAACACAAGAATTGGAGAAAAAGGAAGAGTAAAAACTAGCCTGGACCCCTGAGAGAGAGAAATGGTAATTGACATTGACATTGATGTTCCTGATGAAGTTTGAGCCTCCACACATGATTTATTTAAGGGGAGAATAAGTTTTTTTAAAATATACATTTAAAGGGAAGTCTTTCAAATGATATTAAATCTAATGTTTTTATTGGATATCACAGTACTGGGAGAAAAGTTATGTTTCTTCTTATTTTTGAGAAGCTGATGATGTGAGTACTTTTTAAGCTATTTTAAATGGTCAGAGGATACTGTGTGTGTCAGTTTTTATTGAGCTTTCCCACCACAATACAGAGAAAGGTAAATACTAACAAAGGTAGCACGAGAGGATTTTTTTAATGTGTGCTAAAATGAGGCTGCCTTAACTGTGTTAAAAAATAATTAGAAGTTCATCCAAGTGCTAGCATTTGAAATAAGCTGTTGTGGGGGAAAAAACCTGCTTTATTTTTTTAATCACCTTTCACATAATACTAGCTTTAATATACTGCAGCAGATTATGTCTCTTCTTTGTGTCTCTAGTGACCTTTGGGTCACTGGCAGTTTTGATCCTTCAGAGACTGTGGTGTTCCATGGCTTAGTGCCATTTAGAATCACTGGAAGCATATTGGTGTTTTTTGTTTTTTAATAAAAAAAAGCTTTTTGTTTCAGGAAGTATTTGGCATCATTGACGAAAGCACTGCAGTTTTCTGAGTACAATCTAGGCCATTCTTTCTGGGGTTGATTCCTTGTCTGCTCTCTTTGCTCAAATTGATGCTGATAGACTGATGGATTAACTCTCTCTGTCCCGGTGCATATCACAGTCTGGCATCCTTCACCCACTTTATGTGCAGATTCCTTAACGTCTGTCCACTTTTTTCTAGTTCAGCAGCCATCACTGTATTTTTGAAATCTGTCTCTGCTTCCATTTTCTCCTCTTGATCTACCTTTCTCAGAGCTCTTGAAATAATTTTTTCTAAAGTAAAAATGTAATCATATCACTCTACTGCTTGAAGACCTTCAGTGTCTGCTCATTGTCTCTAGAGTGAAATGTCAGTCCCAACCTTAACATTTAAAACCCTTCCCAGTCTGAATCTAGCCTAGTTTTCCAGACTTATTCCACATTACCTCCTTTTACACCCTCTATTTTCCATCCAAACTCGTTTGCTGTTCTCAGACTTGCACTGTTTCCCACCTCCACACCTTTGTACAAAGTGTTCTCTGTTATTTTCGGTTCTTGGAGAAATACAGAATTAAAGTTCGGGTAGAATATTTGCCTTCCAAAAAACTTAATTTTGATGATAAGCATGCAGTTTTAACCTCTTCAGCAAAAAGCATGGATCTGATATGATTCAGTAATTAAGCTGAAGAATAGATTGAATTGAGGGAATTCTTCATTTTGTAGAATATGTGGAAATATGGAGTACTTGGTAAAAAAAAAAAAGTCCAGTCCTACACACTGAGTTAATGAATTTTTTTTAATATTGTGACATATTTTTGACATCTAAGAGCCAAAGTAGCCACCAGCTAAAAAATGAAAAGGAAGGAAACATTAGTCCTGATTACAGAACTAACCAAGTAAAACTTGTATATACATATATATGTGAATATGTGTGCGTATACATACATACATACATATATATACACACTCATATATACATATTTCCAAAATTTGACTTTAAAGAATTCTGAAAGAAATTTGCTTTCCAAAAACCCACCTATATTAACTTTATGTTAACTATGTTAACTTTACTGTACAATACTTTGCTTTCTCTCCTCCTTTGCTTTCTCTCCTCCTCTCTTTTGCTCCGCACTCCTGGCCTCGAACTCTCCCTCTTCTCCCCTTTAAAAAACCCTAAAAAGCCCATTCCCTCCAAGTGAAAGCTGTGAGACTGCCACCGTAGCCACCACAGGCTTGGGGGCTTAGCTTGAGGCCTCCGGCACCAAGAAAGAAGACCTTTACACCACTCCACCATCAGTATTAGGGTGCCGTATGTCTGTCCCTGGCTCCTGAGTGTCACCCATCCACACCTGTGTCTGTATCCACCCCCATGTTTCTGCCCCACACATGTTCTTCCTCTTACTTCAGGCCAGGCCCCAAATGACTGACCCTGGTCCCCATAGATCCTTGAACCATTCCTGCCTCCATTCCTCCCTTTCCCACTGCTGCAGGCAAGTTCACATTACAATAGTAGAGGTTTGTGGGATGAGGTCCACTTACAGAAAGGGAGAACTGTCTGTACCTGAAAAGAACAACAAGTGGAGGCAGCCTCATTGAATGAACATTTGACTGTAATGTGCTTCGCTGTCTGCTGTTAGTGCAGTTTAAAAATAACTCATTCTTTGGCTAAACGGTCAAACTCAACAGAATGACTAAGTTTTCCTACCGATCTTGTGTAGTCTGATATCCTTCCTATCAATATCTAGTGTTTGCTAGTTATGAAAATAGTGAGCTTCATCCCTTTATAAGACCTCCTAACCGTCTCTCTGTGGTTTTTCATCACAGATGCTTGTAGACAATGCCAAAGTCCATGGAGATACCAGAGCACTAGAACTGAATCAGAAATTGTCGTCGTCATCATCATCAAAATGACATGGATTGCTCATAGTCAGTGAATTAAAGGAAGCTGTCAGTGGAATTGAGGAATAAATCAAGTCTTTCTCCCAAAGCAGCATTCTAAGGCCCACCTCCCTTGCTGTTCTACTTTTAATCCAGAGCAATTTATATTAATATTCCCTCCCCCTACTAGAGACACACACACATACACACACACACACACACACAAAATATACATATATACCACCTTGAGGTGGAATCTCTCAGAAACCCCTACCCTGACTTTAATTCTAAAAATTCTCATCTTTCCTATCCAAGAAAAAAGTTGACAGTGAGAAGAAAATGCACCTGCCTGTCTAGTTCTACAGCAACAACTATGAAGAGTGCATGACTAATGTTTTTTTGTGTCTTCAGTGGTACAGAACACTTCTTGCAATAAAGCCTTAATAACCATCCTCTAAATAATATGCAAAGACATTAAGAAATTAGCACAATTCAGATGTTCTGTTGTAATGTGCTTTTATGTGATATGTCCTTACAATCCCCAAATACTTGCTTTTATAGGCAGTAGAATTCAGTACAGCCCCAGACAAAAGCTAAATAATATAAATATGTAAACTATTTTGTTACCAATTCACATCAGATTCTGTGCAAGAAGCATAAGTGTAAAGGTGCAGGTGCATCTTAAATTGCTAGTATGTATGTATACAGACGTGTGTGTGTGTATTTGGTGATCCTTAGATATGTGGTTGTTTTAAATTGTTCATTTGAAAGAATTTTTGAAGGGTGTGTGTGTGTGGTGGATCAGGGTTAGGGTGGGGAAGGAAACATGACTGCTTGCAACATCTAATTAATCATGGCATTTTCTCGACTTTGTGATGGCAAGTATTCTTACTTAAATGAAATAAAACCATGTCCTGTTTTTAGCACCATGAACAGGTGATCTCAGAGTGTCATATTTAGAAATTTGAAATATTAGATGCTTTGATTATTTTCACTTATTTAGGTTTTATACTTTTGGGGAAAGTATTTTTGCATTTTTAAAGAATTTATTTTAAGAGATTCAGTTTCCTTATTCCTTTAAAACAACTTTTAAAAGATGTTTTTACCAGTTTGCTGACATTTCATTTATTTTAGTTATCTATTCTTCCAATCATGTACTAAATATGGCAATATTATAGAGTTTTCTAAGCCAACAGGCTTACATTATTTTATGTGAAGTGCTATGAATTAATGTTGAATTTCTGAATTATAAATTGTACTTCAATAAGAGCAACTTTTTATTGTGAATTTGTATACAGTGCTATATTATTAATAAAGATTGAAGGAAAAAGTAGTAAAGGTCATATCAGCTATATTGCAAAAACTTTAGAGCTAACCCCCAAAATTCTGCTTCATGCAGAAAAGTTTAATTCAGCACTCTCCTCTATTCAGGTTCATTTAAACCCTTTGACTTTAAGAATTTCTTCAGTATCCTCAAAGGACATTATGGATTCAATATGCTGACATTCCATCGGTTCATATTATGGTCTAAATGTTGGGTAAATATCTATTAAAATATAAACCATTACCCTCCATTCCACTGGAGGATAAAACATCCTCGTATTAAAAGGTATATTTAGAATCTGCAAAATGATGTAGAGCTGAAATGAAGCTTTAAACTAGTTGAATCCGCTCCTTTTATCTGATGAAGAAACAGGCCCAGAAAGATGAAATGACCTGTCCCCAAGCTTATACCTGTGCTAGGGAGCAGAAGCAAGATTTGGATCGAGGGGCTTCTGACTTTGCAGAGTGGGAAGGGTCAGTATAGAATCTGGTCTGAAGCTGGAAGGGTCCTCAGAAATGATCTAACGCCCTGTGTTTTGTGAGTGAAGAGGGTCAAGGAAGTTAAACTGCCTCGCCCTTAATCACACAGTAAGTGTCAAAGGTAGGATGTGAACTTAGGTCCTCTGACTCCAGAGATGGTGTTTTTTCCACTCTACCCTTTCTCCTTTACTACTGAGATTGTTGTTTTCTTTTTGGTCAAATTTTGAACAGAAAATGCATCCCTTTAACCTAGGAAGGCAGATGTATTTCTTATAAAATCTCAAGAGTAGGAAGGAAAGCCATCTAATCCAACAAATACCTGAACAGGAATCCTTTTGGCAACATACGAGAAGCTATTATCTAGCCTTTGCTTGGAAACTTCAAGTGATGGGGAACTCGCTACCTTTTGAGACAATGCATTCATTCCATTTTGGGCTCGTTGATTGTCACAGTCTTCCACATATTGAGTTGAAAATACACAGTTCTCTAACATCTGCTTCTAATCCTGCCTTACGGTGCCAAGCAAAACAAGCCCACCACCATCTCCTCTCCCTTCTCTCATCCTTTTCCTCTCGTCTTCTTTCCCATTCGTCCTAGCTGCCTGCCTTTTTTGGGCTCACTAAAAGTGCTTCCTAGAAAGTTAAAATACTGAAGTGAAGGAGGAAAGAAAATACTCTAAAACTGGCTTGAGGATCCTTTCAAGGAAGGATAGGTTAATCTTGCAGTGTGGTAGGTGCTGGTGATAGAAATGAAGAAACAAAGTCTCAAGGAGCTTGCACGCTGTGGGAGAATGGAATCCCTTTAATATAACAATTACAAAATAATTTTCTATGCAGAGTCTAAAGCAAGCAATGTTAGTCTCGAAATACTCAAGGTCCTGGTTTAATTTATTTTGCTAGAATTCTGCCTGTGGACTTAATTTTTAGCCCCTGGGTAACACACAGTATTCCTTAAGGCTGGTATTCCTCTGGCAGCCACTAGAGGGGGGAACAAGATTATAGATGTGAAGGCACTTTGCAAACTAAAGCGCCTCAGAATGCACCACAACTGATATTATTAAACCTAATGACCCGTCTAGCTTCTCAGGGGCTCCAACCTCCCCTGCCTGAGATACATCCCCTGATAATGGAAAGTTGATTGGAACAACCTGGGAATAGAAGAATTGGTTCAAATCAGACCTCAGACGCTAGTTGCGACCATGGGTAATTCACTTCGCTTCTCTGAGAACTGTTAACTCAGCTTTAAAATTGACATAATACTTTTGTCTCCAAAAAGCTATTTGGATCAAATGAAATAATAAAAACAAAGCAATGTGTCGTAGTGCAAGTGATTTTGCACAGTGACAAGAGTGTTAGGTCTAGAATCAAGATGTGGGTTCAGATCTTTCCTCTAATCCTAATTGTATGAATTTGTTCAACTCATACTCCCCATCGGTGTAGGTACATCTCATCTGTACAATGAGGGTATTGGGCTGATGGCCTCTGAGGCCCCTCCTGACTTGGGATTCATGTTTCTAGCTAGTGTTGTGTTCCTTTGAAAGTATATCTTCCTTTCCTAAATTTGATGCTGATTAGATTTTGATCATTGTTTTCTTGACTAGGGGAATGGTGAGAAAAGTAATCATGAGTTGATAGATTTTTACTATTGGGATTCCTCTGATAATTTGTAACTTTATGTCCTTATAACAGAAATATATAAATATATATAAGGAATATAACCTTCCCAATTTTAAAAAACATCTTGTCACTTAAAACAGTGCGTGACTCCCTTTCGTAAGATTGGTAGGAAATGAGGTAGGCCAAGAGCAGTGTATAAAAGTGGGAGAGCTCTGGATCTAGTCAAAGAACCTGGGTTTGAATTCTTGCTTTACTTTTTGTCCTGTGTGACCATATGCAAATCACTGAATATCCCTGGGTCTATGTTTTCTTATTTGTAAAGGGAGAGGCATGGACTAAATGATCTCCAGGAGAGATCCCTTTGTATTTTAAAATCCAGTTGTCCTCAAGTTTCTGTTTTTGACAAGGGATGGAGAACAGAAAATGAGATTGATTGGTGTACGACCTTTAGCATGCATACATTATAATGTGTTTTAATACAACTTAGAGCTGTCAAGATAACCTTCTTGTCATGATCTTTACCGTTCCGATCAGTAATCAAAGTTCATCCTGTCAGGGTTCTTCCCCACATTTGATGTTAAACCAATTAACGAACTGGTTTATGACATATATTCCATTATCTCTGGCAGCACTCACAAAATTATTCTGAATTACCCCTACAAATCATAGTGAGAATACCAATCTTTCAGAAGCACTTTGTCATAGGATATGATGAAAGTATTCATTTACTTGATGACTAGTCTAATATTCTTAGCCTACCACTTAGAGCATATTATCAGCACTACAATTGAATAGGTACCTTGTTTAAAATGAACTCTCTTTAAAATCATACTGCATTAAATAAAACATAGATAGAATTGACTTACCTATTAAACCCAAAATGGAGTCAGCAGGGGGAGAGAGGGAAAGATATCATAAGGACTCAGAAGCAGAATTAGCCTGCAAGTGGATCTACTCCAATAACATGCTTTTGGGAAGTACCCGTTCAACCCCATTTGCCCTGAACGAATGAGCCTACCATACTTATGACTTCTAGTGGGGTCCATTTTGAATTTTGATTCCCCACTTAAGAACGCCATGGTATACCAGGCCCAGTTATTCAATATCCTGAGTGACCAAGATGGTAAAGAGTTTTGAAATCATGTCATATAAGGAGTGTCTGAAGGAACTGAGTGTGGATACTTACCCTCAAAAGGAACTTAGGGGGACATGACTGAAATAATTCAGTTATAATACAGTTAAATTATGCATGAAGTTATGTGAAGAGGGATTAGATTTGTTCTGCTTGGCCTCAGAACTAGGACTAGTGTTGGTATAGTACATGGAGGCAAATTTGAATTTAATAAAAATTAACTTCTGTGTTTATTTTTAGTTTATGTCATTCATTTCCACAACATTTTGAGTTACAAATTTTCTCCCTGTCTTTCCCCCACCTACAACCCCAAAACAGCAATCCCATTGTATAGCCCCTCCCCCAAACTGCTCTCTCCTATGTCTTCCCCCATGCTCCCTCTGACTTTCTGGTAGGGCAAGATGGATCTCCATACTCCAGTGCCTTATATCTTATTTCCCAGTTGCATGTAAATAATAATAATATTAAAAAAAAAACATTTGATTTTAAAACTTTAAATTCCAGATTCTTTCTCTTCCTCCCTTGTCTCCCACCCTTACTGGGAAGATAAGTAATTCAATATAGGTTGTATATGTGTAGTTATGCAAAACATTTCCATAGTGGAAATATTGTGAAAGACTGACTATATTTCCCTCCATCCTATCCCCCCCTTGTTCTATTTACTGCATTGTCCCTGTCCTTTTACAAAAGTATGTGCTTCTAACTACCTTCCCCCTCAACCTGCCCTCCTCTCATCCCCTTCTCCCTACTCTTCTGTATGGCAAGATACCTAATTCAGAGTGTACATCATTCCCTCCCTAAGCCACATTCAATGAGAGTAAGGTTGACCCATTGTAAATACAGTTATGCCTTACCTCTTCTATATGAGATAATGTACCCCGTTCTGCCTCTCCCCGTCTCCTCTTGTTATATCCCTCTCACCTCTCAATTTCACCTTTTAAATATCATCCATTCCTATTCAATTGATCCTGTGCCCTCTGTCTGTGTATACTTGTAGACATATATATTTATATACACACACTCACATATGTATTCTATGCATATGTACCCAATATAGACATATATGTATGTATATATATATATATTTATATTCCCTTCAACTATTCTCATGCTGAGAAAAGTTTCATAAGTTACAATTACCTCTTTTCCATGTTAGCATGTAAATAGTTCAACTTTGATAAGTTCCTTATGATTTCTTTTCCGTGTTTACCTTCTCATGCTTCTCTTCTTGTATTTGAATGTCAAATTTTCTATTCAGTTCTGGTTTTTTCATCAAGAATGCTTGAAAGTCCTCCACCTCATTGAATGACCATATTTTCTCCTGAAACATTATACTCAGTTTTGCTGAGTAGGTGATTCTTGGTTTTAATCCTAGCTCCTTTGCTCTCTGGAATATCATATTCCAAGCCTTTTGATCCCTTAATGTAGAAGCTGCTAGATCCTATGTTATCCTCATTGTGTT
>CM053594.1:337613312-337631252 GCA_028646575.1 Pseudocheirus occidentalis | reverse complement strand
CTCAACGCAAGAGCCCTTGGCCTCGATGGGTCGTGTCAGCCCCCCTGCTATCTGCAGGCCGAGGGCTCTGAAGCAGCTCAGTGGGGGCCGCTGTGGCTCTCAGACGTTCCTGCTGCTACAGCCGCCTCCCGCTGCTTCCCTGCCCTGGGAGCAGTTTGGCCGGACCCGCTCTTCTCCTCCCCAGTTAGCAAAATCCACTGACCTTTCTCTTAGCCTTTTTGTCTTCTGGCCTGATAAATGTGGTAACTGTGGCTCCAGTGCAGCCGATCTGCTCTGCTATAGCCCCGGTTCCCCGCCCGATGCCCCAGGGCCTGAGCCGGCCGAAGTTTCTGCCGGGGGTCGCAGACTGCTGCAAAGAGCCCCGCCTGCTGCGCTTCCTGTAGCTGCCTGTCTTGTGGAGAGTTTTGGAGCTTGAAAATCTGTTTAGCGTCCCATTTTATGAGTTTTTTAGTGTGTTTGTGTGGGAGCTGTGGTCCTTTGCTGCTTCTATGCCGCCATCTTGGCTCCGCCCCCCGATTTATTATTTATTGTTGATTGCCTTTTAAGAAAATGATGGAGAAACTAATAATGCAGATTAAACTTAAATGTTTCTCATGAGTTTCTTTTCTATTTTTTTTTGGAGAGTCAGTTGTTAAACATTTAACCGCACTCCTAGAAAATAATAATTTATGTACTTCTTAGTGACTATGGGAGAATCTACTTCTCCCTGAGTGGTTAGAGAAGGGGTGGGAGAGACCTGTTAGATGGGCTGAAATCCCTCACCATTCCTAGTTGCTGCTTAGTGTTGATCTGCTCCCAGCTAGAATGACCCTCCCCCCCACCCTCCCCAGCCAAGTTTGAGTCTGTTCAAAGTCAAGGTCACCTTGGGTAACCTGGGTGAGATTTTCCAGAATTCCCTGGGTCAAAGGACCTTAGGTATTTTTTCCTATGTCAATTCCAAGGTCCCAGAATTTCCAGAAAATTCTGAGAAGTCTTCTTAGCCAACAAGAATTCAAATTCTATAGCCCAGAGTTTTAAAGCCGATACCTATATTTCTGGGAAGTCAGTTTTCATTCCTTTAGCCTGGGACTTTTAAGTGGAAGTAAGTGGGAATATCTTGTCAGTCTGAAGTGGGAAATGAGGGATTGGGAGCAGTGAGCAGGGGAGTACCTGACAAGTACTAAATTATATGTAGGTGTTGAATGTCTCTGATATAAACTCTAAGTTGTATCTTTCCTTCAAAATGTTAAACATGTCAATTAGTGATAAAAAAAATCTTGTATCTTCGGTTTTTACATCATCTTCATTTTTGAATATATCTCTCCCCTGTCCCATACACAGCAAGCCATCCCTTTTAACAAAGAAATATGTAACTCAGCGGAACTATCACATTTCCCATGTCTGATATTAACAATGGACCCTGCAAAGAAAGGGAAGAAAGGGAAATTTTTCGTCTCTTTTCTGGGACCTGCTCAAGGGTGTGTTGATAAATGTTTAACAAGAAGCTATCTAGAAAAAAGCAGGAGTTTAATCTGTATTAGTAACATTTTGTCCATCACTTTCTTAAGTTGAAATGATCAAGAAAACAGTAAATTGAGCCCTGATTTGTAGCATTTGCAGATTTCCGTGGTGTTCACATCCACTCTGAAAAATCAACAACCAACCCCTGAGAGTGACAAGGAGTTCATTCCAACAGACCTCTGAGCCTGGGTTGGTAATCAGTGACTTGTTTTTACAAATAACCCTTGCTATTTTCCTTATTTCTTTAAAAACTTGAAGGAGTAGAAAAGTTTGCCTTGCAAGAATCAGTTTCACACACTGGAAATGAGTGTATTGGGCTATCCCACAGTTATTTCTGGTACCACCATCACCACCTTTCTCTGAATTGAAAAAAACAATGCCCAAGAGGAAATCACATTTTCCAGAGGGCTAACATTGCCATCTCACTGCTTGAAAGTTAGAACAAGAATAAACATTAATTGAATTGAATTTTTTAAATGTCAAGATAGGTATCACTTGGGTACTGGGTGTATCTGGAGCTGTCTGACTTGACTATTTCAGAGAATTTTGTAGTTTTGCCAGGGGAAGCCTTTTGCCAAATTGCAAATAATAGATTTTTTAAAAAAAATCTTCCACACCTGGTCCTACTTTCCATTAGCATACCTTCTCCCCTTCTCCCAATCCTTCTCACTCCCAAGCTCCACTTGGTTTCCTTTGCTGCAGTCAAATAATTCTTGTTGGGGTAAAAGAAGATAAAAGACTAAAGTGTAAAGCCCTAGAGCCACTTGCATTTGAATAAAGGAAGGAGCCTTTTAATCCAAATAAATGGGTGGATAGGCTTTCCAAAGAGCTGTTTGGTTGAGGTTGAGAGCCCATGTAATGCTCCTCAGATCATAAAATGATAGTGACTACTTATTCTATCTGCTAATTCTCACATAATTTCATATAAGTAAGAAACTGTGAACAATCTGTGTTCTTCCCTGGGAAATAAACATTTGCTAGCAAGATGCTAATAGCAGCTTTCAGGAATGGCTTTTTGGCTTGTTTTGATGGTCAAGGCTTATGGAGGAAATAACAGCAAGTGGACATTAGCATCAGTTCCTCTCCCCTGTATCAATGATCATGTTGTTTCTAGCACCATTAACTTTCCTCCCTTGGGACAAACGTAAGGAGTTCATTTAAGCTAATGAGTTGACCTTGCTCCCTAGGAGGTATCCATTGTTCTTATCTTCATTCCTTCTGGTGGTTTTGTCTTTTTCCAGGATTGTTTCAAGCTGAAGTTTTTTAAAAAATGGTTTGCTTTGGTGTATTGTTAATGTATTTTTGCTTAATGGGAAGATCTTTCCCATCTATTAACTGGCCCATGTAGCCTGCTTGAGTCACATGGAAACCTAAGCCACATGAGTCTATGGGAGGAAGAGCTTGTCAAATGTGTAGAGCAGAAGGGGTGGAGCAGAGCGGAGAGGAAGTTGGTCACAGCAGTCAGAGCTGGGAGTGAGAGAGTTGAGGGAGAGAAAGAAAATAGGCAGTGAGTGTTCATTTGTGGGAAGGCCCTAGCAGGGAGAAGGCTTGGGGATGGCAGTGCCCCCTGCATTGTTACTGTGCATAGATTTATTTGTTACTATGATGGATTTGACTTTCTGGTGTTTGAATAGATGTTTTGGTTCTGTCTTCCATGTGGAGAGGCTGTTATGTTTTGTGATTCAGAATTATGCTGGCATATACATAGCCACCATAGGCACTGTGATTATCATGTTGGCACTACATTTGTTCCTCTTTGGATTCAGATATTTGGAAATGCTGCTTAGAATGAAAAGTGGAGGAAATAGAATGTCTGAGAGGTTGATTACCATTCATACTATAGGAAGGGGAAAAAAAGACCTAGTGGTTGCCAACAAAGATCCCAGAGAACTGCTCCTTCTTGCCCCATTTCTAAACTGTCTATAATAGACCCTATATTAGTTACATGCTTATAGGAAGGGACTTACTTTACCATAGTGCCATGGATCTAAGGCATAGGTACTGATTAGAGGCAAGTGAGAATTTTGGAAGAAGGGACAAGACATGAAGGAAAGATAAGGCTGTTTCTTTGTGTATGGCAACAAAAGGAGAAAATAGCAGTTATTAGAGAAGTACAAAGGGTTCCTGAGAATAGTGAGCAAGCTGTGGAAGCCACCAGTGCTATTTGGAAGCCACAGATACAAGGACAGGTTGCTGAAAACAGGTACAGATCAGACATTCAGATACCAGAGCATTTCTAAGGGATAGCAGCTCAACTCATGCTGAGAGTTCATTTAGATGAGGAAGAAGGTTGACCCAGAAGGAAGGGAGGGGCTCTGCTTGCATCCATTCCTTTGTTAATTGGAGCTTAGATGTTGTTCTGGGCTGGGTCTGTGTGTAAAAAATTGCATTGTGTCTTGTTCTGGTTACCTTGACCATCCCCCTCCCTCTTCTAGTCAGTATAGTAAGTTTTAAAGTGCCAGCATAGAGTAACAATAGTAGGAAGTAAGGTTTCAAAGAAAACCTAGATGTAGATACATAGTGAACTAACGTAAGGTGGCAAGGGTAATAATTTATCCAACCCACACCAAAACCCTATAAAAATGAAATGCCAAACTCCTGCCCCACCTCCGACCCCTTCCCCCTCCCAGCACTACTTTGCCTGTTTTGGGTACATGTTGTCCAGCTACTCCCAACTTCAACCCTTGACATTCTGTGCCTTTCACCCTCTTGATTTTCTTCCCCATGCTTCCTGTCTTCCTCTGTCATCTCCTCCTTCCCCATACCATACTGAGCGAAATGATTATTAATCAATGATTTGGGGAGATCCAGAGTTGTCTCCTTTTCCTAAAAATGTTAAAAATTCAGTCTCTTGAAGGACAATGCTGATAAAGAGATTGGACTAACTTTCTTGTTCCGACCCCACCCAGGTGGAGAAGCCATTGTGCTCTACTCAAGTTTGTCTGGGGATAAATTCTTTGAATAGATTGCCCAAGGCTGGGAGTAACTTAGATGGAAATGACATAATCACAGTTCATTTGAATAGGTTCAGCCCTCATGTAACATCCTTTCTCTCATTAGCTTTTAAACAATTAGAGTTGATTGTCACCCTGGGAACACCTCTCTTCCAATGCATATAAACTGTGAGCCCCCTGCCATGACAGTATTTGGTCTAAGAGGCAGATGACCAAATGACCATCCTTTTACTAAAATGCTGGCATGTTAAATTACCCAGAAATTATGTCTCTCAAATTTTTTAAATGCCATAGTACCCCACCCTTTGTCCTGTACTTTCTGTGCCTTACCAAAGTGTGATTTTGCTGCTACTGTGATCTTTCCTGGTGAGTATCCAAAGAAGGATATGTGCTTGCCCCTGAATTGACCCACAGGGACCCCCTTTGTGGTTCCAGTCTCTTAGCCAAAATAATTCCATAAATTAGTAATTTCATCTGGCTTTAGGTTCAATATTGAAATGAAAGGAGACATTAGTAAATCATTCAAGAGTTAACAAAAAGAAATGTATGTACTTAGCCACAGTGGGAAGATATTCAACAAGGACCTTGAATTGATTCATCTGAGTGATGCTCTTTTGCATCTGTCATGATACCCCAGTCAGGCATCAGAGAGTCTCTGGAGGTCCTTTTGGCTGCCTTGTACTCAGGGGGTAAGCAAATGATGCCAAAGTCTGAGCTTACTGAGTCTCGAAGAAAATCTCCACTACTTTTAAAAGGAAAACTAGCCTAACTTATATGGGGATAGGGAGCAATGGGACTGTTTGGAGGACTGGGGGAAGGGGATTAAAATATTCCCCTACTACAGATGTTGTCCAGGCATGAAAGTGAAAAAAATGATAGTGAAAGTTTGAGATTAGAATAAAATGAGGCACTCATTCATAGGCTAACAGCAAGAATATTACTTAGCCTTAGCTTGGAAAGGATATTTAGTAAGGTCACAATACTGATTTATGTGGATATGACTTTGGATAGTTTCAATATCTTTTGAGGAAAAAGTAATTTAGCCTGTTTGAGGTATGTCTCTAAGAAAAGACAGCCCAGTCTACATGACAAGATCCTGGGCAATATTGCTCCTACTCATGGGGTGCAGGCTCTGGGAAACCCCTTGAACTTCCATTGAATCTTTCCACTTGATGAAACATTTGCCCGAGGCCAAAAACCTTTCAATATTGCTAGACCCAAATCTCGGGTTAACCTGCCTTAGGCCTCCATTGTCCAGCTATTTCCCACCCTTGATCCTATCAAAATATCTATACCCAAATCTGTTACCTTAAAGTAGCCTAGCCCTCCAAAGCCTTCAGTTATTTCCCACCCTTAATCCCATTCCTGGAATCTGACCTCAATTCCTCAAGATTCCCCCTAAGACTCCTCTTCAAGACCCTCCTCTAGACCACCCCTAGACCACTCCTAAATCCTCCCACAATCTTCCTGTATATAAGATTCATCTTGCCTCCAGGAAGGTGCTGAGATTCAATCTAGTGCAGACTCATTCTGTGTCAGATTGTTCTGGCCTGCTTGTCAATATAAGCTACCAAATCCTTAGGTTCTTTAAGAGTCTACCCAATATGGCGAATCTTTAATAAACTTTGTTTTACTTTGGCTAAGAGAAGGTTTGAGTCGAATTCATTTGGCAGGATCCAGTGTGTTGGTATTTTGGGGTTCTGAGCATCCCTAAACTCCAAACCTCAACACTACCATGCATACAAGTTCCATTTCTGTTCTTCACATCTTAGAATCAATATGCTTTATGTTCATTAGGACCTGGTTGCACGCAGGTGAACAGAATACTCCTAGAGGAGAGTTAGAAACAAGACAGATTGAAAGACAAAGCCATAAAGAAGATAAGACATCTCCACCCTTGAATTTCAGGCTATGTCAATCCAGAACTGCTTGCCTACAGTGATATGGACACAGGTTACCCTTGATTTCAAGGTTATGACCCTTAAGTGAAAGAAGGTAGGCAGAAGTAGCAGAGCCTTCAATATGCAGAAAAGATGGTGAGGTGAATGACAGGAGAGAAAAGCGCCCTCTGGAGGCTTAGAATGCAAACTTAAATGCGCTAAGATGGTCACATCTTCAGGGGGAGATGGACCACATTGTACTTTTATAAAATGGTCAGTGTCACTGAGATATTTTTGGGTCTATGTATAAATAAATATGAAGGCAGAGAGCCCCTCAGAAAGTTTATATTGGAACAAAGTGCTAGGGGGTAGACCCCATCTCTGCAATTATGGATGGAGACACATAAATCCTGCCTCCCCACTTGTGCATCCCAAATCAGGCTGCATATGGCGAAGGGGTCTTTGTTACAATGCTCTAGTCTGCACTGAGCTATCTTGCTCTGAGAATGCTTTTGGATGGAACCTACATAGTTCTCTGAACTGTTACAAAGCCCCCAAACCACACCAAAATGACAAAAATACCCTAAAAAGCCAGAAAATTCTTTCCATTGTCATCTTTTACTCCTAGTCCTGTGTCTTGTCTTTGGAGCCGTCCATTACTGAAATGAGGTCATGCTGTAGCTATGCCATTATGTGGCTTCTAAAGGGTACAAAACTTTATTGCAAGCTCTTGTATCGTCTGCTTGACCACTAGTCAAAGTAAAATACTTCCTCCAAGGTCTCCAAAGTATATCTGACTGCCAAATATTAAGTTCCCCCACAGTAAGCTGCAAGCAGTAGACAATCAGATTCTTCATATAGGTAACAGATTTAATTGAATGGTTCACTGAAATTATATTAATAGGGGCAACTAGGTGGTGCAGTGAATAGAGCACCAATCCTGAAGTCAGGAGGACCTGAGTTCAAATCTGTCTTCCTCTATTGTTCCTCCTGAGTTTAAATCTGGCCTCAAACATGTAACACTTACAAGCTGTGTGACCTTGGGCAAGTCACTTGGCTCTCATTACCCTGCCTTCCCCCTCCAAAAAGCAAAAAAAAAAAATATATATATATATATATATATATATATATATATATTAATAAAAAAGTGACAACTGAAAAAATGCACATATGGGAATAGTCTCAGAAATTTATTTTTATAAGAAACAGAACTAAATCCAATTTTATTCTCTGTCCAGGGAGAAGACATCAGAGGTATTTTCTTTCTTGGTTTCCAGGACCAATGATGGAAGGTCATCTTATTCAAGCCTCAAGAGGGCCCTAGAAACCTATTAATGAACTCAATAATTAGGAAATTAGGCACATTTCATTACTTGCCTTGTTTCCTTCCAGGTGGTACAATTCTACTTAATCTCAATGCTTGTGGGGAAGACACAATTTCTATGAAGAAGAATTTTATTGTCCAAATAAAATTATGTTTCTAAACATTTTTACATGGTTTATTATTTAGTTATATAACATACATTTTTATGGGATGGAGAATAAGGAGATTTAGGGAAGTTAATTAATCTTTCTCCAACAAGAGAACTAAACAATAATTAAACTATTTAATAAAGAAATTACATTCATTCAGGGGACATTTATTGAACAACAACTGTATACAATATACTAGGTCAGGAACTGTCAAGGACACACACAAAAAAAGGTATGGTTGCTGCTCTCAAGGAGCTCACAGTCCAGTGAGGGTGGGAAGAAAGGAAGCAAGCATTTGTTTCATGCCTACTATGTGCCACCCACTTTACAAATACTATTTTATTGGATTCTCCCAATAACCCTATGAGGTAGGTACTATTATGATCCCTATTTTATAGTTGGGGAAACTGAGGCAAAGAGAGGTTAAGTGACTTGCCCAGGGTCATACAGTCAGTCTCAGAGATGAAATTTGAACTTATATCTTCCTCACTCCAGGCCTAGCAAGCACTCTATCCACTGTACCCCCTAAGCTGAGACATGGACATGAATAAGTCTAACACAGAGTGTAATATAAAAGTGCATTAAGAGACAAAGTGTTCAGAGGTTGGTAACTGAGCTGGCCTTTGGAAGATGAAGAGGAATTGGAAAGGCAGAGTTGGGGGGAGAGAGTGAAGATCCCAGGGGCATAGAATAGCCCCAATAAAAAACCCCCCAAAACCATTTTTCCTGGGTAAATTTCCACTTGCGTGGGCACATAGAAAGCACTGATTACTATTGGAAATAGGAATGTTTCAGGTTTTATGGCAAAAACTCCCCCAAACTTTGACACTTGGAAAATTAAAATCCTCTGGGCTAATAAAATAAAAAGGTAAGATGCCAACCGTTAATAATTGGAGGCAATATGGTGCAGGGGGAGGTAGGGGACCTGGATTTGAACCTGAACCTGGTCACCTCCTACAGATGTGACCTTGAGCAAGCCCCTTACCCTCTTGGGAACCCAGTTTCCTCGTCTATAAAATGAGCAGATTGCATTTGATGACCTCCCAGGCTCCTTCCAGCTCCAAAATCCAGGAACCTATAGATCTTTTTTCTTTAATAAATGAACAAAAACATTTACTTCTTTCTGTCTTGCTTTATTGGCTTTTATAGCTTTTTAATGCAAGATGTAAGCAGCAGGATCCAGATATTGCTTTCCTGGTTGCAGCTCTTCAGCAAACCAATAAGCACCATGGATAGGAGAGGACAAAGATGATGATGAAGAAAGGGATTACATTTCTTGAAGTTCCACTATCTTGCGATGCAACTTGTTTATGTCTTTCTGGAATTTGTATTTCTCTAACTGGATCTTTGTCGTCTGTATTTGTTGGAGGGATTCAAGGGACTCACGAATTGATTGAAATCCTGGGGAGAACAGGTATAATTAATTTAAGCCATGCCTTGCAACATTTTCCTTTTTTTCCTTTTTTTTCCCTTTTAAATAAAGTCTTCTAATCAGCCATCCTGCTATCATTGATCATGTTTCATTCAAAGCAGGCTAAATTCCATTAAAGCCTGTCTAAAAAGGTCTGGCAATCTGTCTTCTTGTATTTCAAGGAGATACTTTAGGTCAACAGTGCTCCAAGTTGCATCTGACTAAAGTGTGGAAATTTAATTCAATTTTCTTCACCTAAATATTACCAAATGAAACAGCTGAATATTTTAATGCCTACTGTAAACATTGCTTTTCCATCTGCCAATATTTGCTGGCCAACAAGAATAGGCAATCTGTACAAATGAGATTCAGATAAGGGGTCAGTGCAGTGGAAAGAGTATTGGATTTGGAGTCAGAGGAGGCTGGGTTAGAATCCTGACTCTGCCTCTTACTGTGTTGGACAACAGGACCCTCTCTGGGCCTCCCTTTCCTTAGCAGTAAGATGAGAGGGCTCAGCTTTTGATATTCAATCCAGTTCTAAATCTAGGGTCTTGTGAATTTTCTCTTGATTCCAGCACAAATTTGAAGGCCTCATATGAGAGAGCCAGATTAGATTTTAAAATGACTTCTCTTTAAATGACCATTTGGAGATAACCTGAGCGTAGACCAAGCCCTAGCACTAAGACAATAGTAGGCAGTAGGTGGGGTTGGATCCCCTCATTTTAGAATGCCACCTACAAAGGGAAGCATAGAACCAGACAGGTTGTAAGTTTTACACATGACTTCTCTGGTGCGTAGAAAAATTCACTGCATTCAACTGAAAGCCTAGGGGTTAAAAAATGAAAGAGGTGGCTTAAAAGAGATGTAATTTAAAGCCAGGGCACTATTCCTGATCTGAAATTAATTGCTTTGCTTGGCTTTGGAGGGCAGGTGTTCAGGCAACAGTCTTTGGGCCAGAAACACCTAAACGAAACACTTTTGACAGCAAGACTTTTTTTTCCTCTCAGAAAAAGTGATGCTGATGCCAGACCACATAGGTGATCTTTTCCTCAATATATTTGTTATGAGGGTTTTCTTTTTCTTTTTTTTCCTCCTCCTAGTCATGGTGAAGGGAGAGAAAATAAAAAGCTCATCAAAAACATTTAATTAAAAAACATAGCAGGTGATAGAATTCATACAAGAATGGGTAAGTGGGGGGAGGGCAGGAAATTATTCTTTTATCTCTTAAAGGAGTTAGACCAATTGATAGAGATACTCTTTGTAAGGCAAGTTAGAGACAGATGGCTGCTGCTCAGCGCTGATCTGAGGCCCTTCCTTTGCTAAAGTTAGAGGACCCTTTCAAATTAATCCTCTTTGATGTTTCCCAACTTGACTGATACCATTGACCTTTTAGGCAGAAAAATCTGTCATCCCACTGGACTTACTAATTCACTTTTTTCTTCCTCTCTCCCTTATGTCTCTGCCACTTGCCCTTCCTCCTCCCAAAAAAGTTTGCCAGGTAAGTCTCATCCTGTGAGCAGACTCCTTACCTGCAGTTTAATAGGAAAGGGCATTAGATTAAATGTCCCATTTTCTTGAAGCACAAACTGATCAAAGTTTGATGCTCTTTAAGGTCCCTCCCAGCTTTAAAATTCTATAACTTTGGAGAATTTAAGGCAGCTTTCCAGGGTACAGCCATAGAAGGTTAATTCAGAACCCTCATGCCCAGTGGCATGACAGGGCCACAGGTTCATTGATTCTGAGCTAGAGGCCTTATCCTTTTTAAAAGTATAAGGAAAGAGGAAATAATTTTTCAGAAAGCAGTTAGCAGAAAATAGGGAGCATTTCTGTGACTGAGGTAGGCAGACCCAGGGGTCTGGAGAGGGCCTCCAGGGGTGGGGAACTTATGGCCCTGAGGGCCACATGTGGCCCTCTAGGTCCTCAAGTGCCTGGCCCTTTGTAATGAGAATCTGAAGATCTTTCCTGCCCCAAGACCCTTTGATAGTCTTAAGTGGCTCTGAGAATGTTCCCTGATTTGAAAGTATAGTTTGCCCCCTAATAGGCTGAATGTGGTCACATGGAGCCTGTGACAAGAGGCTTGTTTTTGGGGAATGGCCACACCTTGTTATTTTGTAATTGGACAGTGCATCAAGAGGGCTGTGACATTCTCTGACCCAGGAGAAGCCTATATATACACGCTCTGATATGAGGTTTACTTTGGGTCTCACTATGAGAAGAGTTGTGTGATTTAGCCAGATGAGATACTGGGGAGCTGTTGAGCCCCTCGGCTTTGAAAACCCAGATGTTGGTGCTTCCCTCTCTGGTAACTTGAATAGGTAATGGATGTGGTGGTCAGATGGTTGGAAGCCCATCTGCTGATCTGTTTCTTGGTCTGCTTGTAATTTGTGTTTGTAACTTGAGCTTGTAACTTGTGCTTGTACTCTCTGGAGTTCAGGGTGCTGACTTTTCCCCCTGAACTAGGTAAATGATACGTTTGTTTGATTAAAGAAAGACTTAACCCATTTTGAGTTGCTTTCCTTTAGAAAAGCAGATCTAAGAACCTGTGCTAGCAGCTGCCCTGGGTATGTTAGGGTGCTTGCTGATACACTCTTTGATTGAATTCAAACTTCTCCTTACTAATAAAAGCATTTGTTCTGTAAAACTTGAACTCAAATCAGTACCCAAGGACTTAGATGACCATGTGTGGCTCTGAGGCTGCAGGTTCTCTACTCCTGGTTAGGCCCTAGGACCACCCTAATGCCCTTTTTAAAAAACTTATGGTTTGTGTGTCATTGTTTAAGTTTGGATTTTTTAACTTAGTTGCTAATTTTTTTTTAAAGTTTAATTTTTAGGGAGTTTTTTGTTTGATCTATAAAAATAATGCCCTTAACAATTGAGTAGTCAGTAATTGATAACCTTACACAAGTAAAGAAAATGTCTTGAGTATCTGCCTTAATGAACTGTGTTGCCCATGTTAAGGTAGAGAGAGATTTTCCATTAACGCATAAGCAATGCTCACCTGAATGGTACTCATTTTGGATTTTGTCTAGCTCTTCCCATATCTGCCTTTCCATTTGATTCATTCTTTTGTACAGCTTGTTTTCTGCAGACTTCATTTTGTTCAGGTCTTTCTCAAATCTCTGCGGGTTTAGTAACTCTTCTGATTTCACTATTAGTTCTTGTACTTTTCCTTCCAATTTGTTTTTTGTTTCTTCCTATTAAAAGACACAGTAGAAACAAACAAAACCAAAAAACAAAACATTGTGCATGAAACTGTATTGAGCATAGGCATTGGAAGACAAACGCAGCACACAGGAGGGGTGCTGGCACGGGTCCACTCTTGATCTGGTCAGACAGGAGAGACACTAAGAAGGGCTTAATAATCTTACTTTATTCTAGTCTAGTTTTCTCAGAAGAGGAGCACAAACTCCTAGAGCATTCCCTAATCACCCTTCTAACAGAGGCCATAGAGAAGGGGGGGCAACTACCTCTACATCTTGATGGGGTCAGTTGAGACAGGCACTGCTTGTGCATCCCCTAAATCCCCTCAAGCCTCAGTGGGGGCCGGTTGAGGCAAATACAGATTCCCCCAAGCCTTGATGGGGGCCAATCAAGGCACACACAGCTTCTGTGCACTCAACCCTAAGGGTTCCTCTAAGCCTCAATGGGGGCCAGTTGAGGAACCCAGAGCATTTGTGCATTCAGCCCTAAGGTTCCCCATTCACTGACCAATGACCACCTGTTTTATAGGATCGACAGATAAGGAAGGCACATTGCCAGCATCAGCCTCCCAAGTTCACACCACCCCATCCCTGTATCTCACTGCGGAGCCACAGCGGATGCTTATATCATTTATCATTATATAATGCTGCGCAAGTGTGGTGGAGATGTTTTGAATCACAGCTGGGGGAACTCATATCTAATACCTGGGAACAAGAGATTGTTATGGCTATGGATCCTGGAAACAGAACTCTAAGAAATTAATAATAACAGAAATTCGCTTTATACACGCTAAAATCCACATCTCTCTACTGTGCAGAATGTGTTTACTGCAGTCAGTTTTTACCTGTAAGGATCTAACCAAACCCTTTAAGGTTTGCAAAGCATTTTACAAAAATCTCATTTGAACCTCACAACAACCCTGGGAGGTAGGTAGCATGAGGATAAGTCATTTCTCATATGTGTGTGTGTGTGTGTGTGTGTGTGTGTGTGTGTGTGTGCGTGTGTGCGTGTG
Source organism: Pseudocheirus occidentalis (assembly GCA_028646575.1). Classification (NCBI taxonomy): domain Eukaryota; kingdom Metazoa; phylum Chordata; class Mammalia; order Diprotodontia; family Pseudocheiridae; genus Pseudocheirus; species Pseudocheirus occidentalis. Next base: position 337,617,821 of record CM053594.1, on the reverse strand, counting down.
TGTGTGTGTGTTTAATATTGCCACTGAAAAAGAAGAGTGAAGGGACAATTGCTCTTCCCAAGTGTACTTGAGTTGTGGAGCCTGCATGAGCCATCAAAGTGGTTCATGAGGCAATGGAGACTACTGTAAAGAGCTTTTGCTATTGTCTTCTGTGTCTGTAGGTTTAGCTAAACCCCAGGCAGGTAATTAGGGTCTCAGCTATTTCTACAAAGGATGTCCAGAGCCAGTTCAGATATTTCAAAGTTTATCCCGGTGGGAAGAGTAATTACTCAGTCTCTTCTTCCCCTGTCATTTGTTGGAAGGAAACAGAAGCAGCATTGTGTTCAGAAAGAATAGTAATAGAAAGAATTAACAGAAATAATAACAATAGCTAGCATTTATGTTGTGCTGACCACATGCTAAGCATTTATATTTATAATTTCATTTAATTCTCACGACAATCCTGGATGAGTAAATGGAGGGAAACAGAGGTTAAGTGACTTGCCTGGGATTACAAAGCTAATACATTTAGCTGAATTTCAACTCAGATCTTCTTGACTCCAGACCTGGTACACTACAGAGCTGCCCTATAAAGAACAATTGCAAGACTTGGGTTCAGATTCTGGTTCTGCTGGTTGCTACCTGTGTGACCCTGGGTAAGTCACTTTACCTTTTGGCCTCAGTTTCTCATTTGTAAAATGAGAACAGACAAAGCTGACCTATAAGGGTCCTTTCCAACTCTAAATCCTGTCACCCAAGTAAGACTGGGGGGGGGGTCTTGCAAATTAAAACAGCATATATTTTGTAGCAGATATAAAAGAAAGTGGAGACCAGTTAGTGAGTCCTAAATGCTCTTAGCCAGTGGTTCTCAACCTTCCTAATGCTGGGACACTTTAACAGTCATATGTGAGCATGTCTGCATGTGGGTGGACCCGCCTGGAGACAGATAGAGGAGGTCCCTAAGACCATTAGAAAGACGTGTTTTCCAATGGTCTTAGGCGACCCCTGTGACCCCTGTGAAAGGGTTGTTCAACCCTAAAGGGGTTGTGACCCACAGGTTGAGAACCACTGACTTAGGCCCTAAGACTTAGGCAATATGGTCTAAGTATTACCAGCATTCATTGCCCAATAATACCACAGAATCTCTATGTTAGGATGATATTACAAAAAAGAAAAAAAATAGAACAGCTTCAATTAGGTGAAGTGTGAGACAATCTTTTGACTTAGTATTGAGGTTGAAACTCTTATTAATACTGAGATTAATGACCCTTTGGGATCTTGTGAACACTTTTCTATTAAGTTTTTCATCATCACCACCATTTAAAAATTTCAGTGCTACGGGAAAACTGGAGACAAGGTAGGTGCCCAATGATTGGAGAAAGGCTGAAAAAACTCACAGTCTCTGTATTGTACTGTAAGAAATGACACATTCGTACAGTGAGAAAATGACTCCCATAATGTCTAATAGGAGTTTAATGTAACTAACATAAGGCAGCGGAACTCAAATTCATTTGGATTACTAATCTTGGCCCTGAAGAACAGATGATGAAACAGATTTTCTTCATCTTAGTAGAAAGGTAAGAACCTTAGGTATGTAATGTTGCCTATGATGTTAGTTACAGTCATTTTGTTGGTTGGTTTTGCCTAAATGTTTTTCTATCTTAGAAAAGAGGAGCTTATCGGGGGAAGAAAAATGATTGTAATGTAAAAATCAAAAAATATTCAATCAAACGAGAAAGCAAATAAAAATTAGTGTTGAACATCAAACGCAGGGCAAACATATGGGCCAATCCAGCTCAGTATTATTGTCCTTTGTGATATCCAAAGCCCTGTTCTAGTTTCTTAGCTTAAGTAACAGCATCCAATCATAGAGGCTTCTCAAAATTAAAGTGACCATCTAGGGTAGTGAATTCCCAAAGAACACAGGGCTTGGGGTATTTTTTGGTTATTTTTTTTCCAAATTATTTATTTTTAGTTTTCAACATTCATTTCCACAAGATTTTGAGTTACAAATTTTTCTCCCCATCTTTCCCCTACTCCCACCCCAAGATAGAGAGCCTACTGAATACCCCTTCCCCCAATCTGTTCTCTCTTATATCCTCCACCATCCCCCCAACTTTTTTTTAATCAAAAGGAATATCAAAATAAATCTTTTCCAAAGTACTTTTTTTTAGATGAGTTTACCTTTAATATTTCTAGCTTATCAAAACTCACATTTTGGAACCTGGGGGTTTATTTGCATAATACTTTCATCAACACCAATACCAAGAGGAGAATATCTCACAACCAGAAAAGCTTCAGATTCTGTGAAATGATTTACAGTTGAGAACTAAACTATATCCCACTAAAATAATTTCAGGAGGGGATGGAAAGTTTCCTTTTTGGAGGGGGAGAAGGGGAGGGCTGTGGAAATAGAGGATTATTAGCCATTTTCCAAGGAGCAATAGCTAGCTTGGTATCTTGAAGAAAAAGAAGCTATCAGAAACACATATGCCCTTAGACTAACATTCTAGATCAGTGAAGTATGCTCTGCAGTACTTTTTGTAGGAACTGTGGTGGACTTTGGGGCACAGATGTTTATATTATCTCTAATAGCCATGAGATTCTAGCTTTTTCTGGGCTAACCTCCATCTTCTTTGAGGGAGGAAGACTATGGCATGTAGCTGAGTAGGGACATTTAGAGGAAATAAAAGTATCTGCTCTCCTGGGGAAAAAAAGGACAAGATCTGAACAGAAAATAGAACTGTGATGTTTAGTCAGAGTTCACAGGATCAACATATCTGAAGGGCTGTGCAGGAGGTCAGAAATGTCCAAGACTGGGGTCAGATAAACATGAAGAAATTCTGGGAAAGCCTTAATTAGGAAGTAAGGGCTGACAGTAGGTCTTACAAAACTTTGATATACCTGAGACAGAATTCTTTTGGGTATCATTGTGACTAAGACAGTCTTTTTAAATCAATCAATGAAAGAGCATATATTAAAGGCTTATTATATGTAAGGCACTGTACAAGGCATTGGAGATGCAAAGACAAAAATGCAAAAGCTCCTGCCCTCAGGGAGCTCATATGGACAGCATATAACTTTGAGCATGTATAAGAGTCAATACAAAATATGTATTCTCATTTGTAAAATGAGAACAGACAAAGCTGACCCATAAGGGTCCTTTCCAACTCTAAATCCTGTCACCCAAGTAAGAGTGGGTGGTCTTGCAAATTAAAAAATAAAAAAAAATTTTTTTTTGTATATATATTGGGGGACTTGAAGCTGGGAGGATCAGGAAAAGACTCAAGTGGTGGGCAGTGATTGAGCTTTTTCCTAATTTCCCCTAGGGGGCCATCTCCATTCCTGGAAGACTGGACCCAGATGACTCAGGAGGAGAAAGTGAGGCTGGTGACTTTGTGCAGCCTTCCTCACTTAAATACAGTTCACTCGCGAGTCATGGCATCAGCTTCTTAATGTCACGATCCTCTTCCATAACTAAGGACAAATAACAATAATGACCTCCCCATACTCCAGTCTAGCTTTCCCCTCTCGACCCTTTCCATTTTCTTACTGCCTTTCTCATCCACACACAAGGTGGAATGTGATACCAGCCAGCACACATTCGCATTTCAGCATATTTTTTTGTCCATTCGTTCCATGCAAGGTCTCTAGACATTTCTGCAGCTCCTTACTACACTACAACAAGTGGTTTTCTTCCTTTGAAAAGTGAGTGTTGTCTAGGGACAAGACACCAGACCTAACATTTTATTAAAGAAAGAAGAATTCAGGTTTCTGGATTGCAAGTCTAATGTGAGGACTGGCCAGTGAGGGCACTGTTTTTAGCAGCAGAGGGCAGTGTGTTGCCAAGCCACACAGGGAGTTCTGGGCTTTTGTTTCTGGTGGACATTGGACAGGCCTTGCTCCCCAGTTCATGGAACGAGATGGTAGTCTGTGATTATTTGCTGTTCCTTTAATGAGTAAAGCCTTTAATGAAGAAAAGCCTTTTGACTGGTTGCTAAACCAGAGCTGAGTATGTAGTAGGGCCAAACTGAGCTCTCTCTTTCCTGGTAGAAGTCATGTTGGCCCTTGACTACAAGATGACTAATGGCATTCTTTTTTTTTCTTTTGTGTTGTTGTTATTGAGTTATTTTTAGTCTCTTTGTGACCCCACCTAGGGTTTTCTTGGGAAAGATACTAGAACTGCCATTTCTTTCTCCAGCTCAATTTACAGATAACTGAGACAAACAGGGTTAAGTGACTTGTCCAAGGTCACAGAGTTAGTAAGTGTCTGAGGGCAGACTAGAACTCAGGCAGATGTCTTCTTCTTCTTTTTTTCTTTTTAATTGATTTGTTTATTTACTTTTCGTTTACAAGATTCAGTTCCGGAATCCCTTGAGTTTCAAATTTTCTCTTTCTCTTCCCTCTTCCCCCCTTCCCTCATGGCAGCAAGCAATCAAGTATAGGATCTGCAAATACTTTCATATTGGACATTAGTCTGGTTGCATAGAAGGGTTGTAACCAATGGAGTGAACAATGGGAAAAAAGAAA
>CM053594.1:337575800-337603642 GCA_028646575.1 Pseudocheirus occidentalis | reverse complement strand
TAAAAACATATATGTGTGTATATGTGTGTGTATACACATATATATATTTTTTATCATTATTATTAACTATATGCAACTGGGAATTAAGATATACAGGCACTGGGGTAGGGAGACCCATCCTGCCCTACTGGAAAGTCAGAGGGGTGATGGGGGTGGACATAGGAGAGAGCAGACTGGGATCGCTGTTTTGAGGTGTTGGGTAGGGGAAAGACGGGAAGAAAAATTGTAACTCAAAATCTCGTGGAAATGAGTGATGTAAACAAGAAAATAAATTCATTAATTAAATTTTTTTTAAAAAGAGAAACAAGAAGTTTATGTTTGATCCTGAAGGAAACATAGAACCGTTAGAGTTTATTTAAAGTGGAGGGAAGGGGGAGAGGAAAAGAGGGTTTGGGATGGTCAGATGTGAGATTAAGAAAATCACTTTTCTACCTGTGTGAAAAGTAGACTGGAACGTGGGGAGACCTGAAGTGGAGGGAGCAAACAGAAGGCCGCCATTACCAAGAGGTGACAAAGATTTGATCTAGGGTGGTGACTGTGAATGGAGAGAAGGCGTCATACGTGAAAGAGGTCAAATACAGAGAAACAACAAAATGTGGCAACTTGTTGGATATGCAGAATGAGAATGAAGATTCAAGGATAACACTGAATTGTTAAGAGACTCTTCTCCAAGAAGTCCTAAATGTTCATGATCCTCTATGAAGAATACATTATTAACCTCTGAATCTAAATTTTTCTTGAACTAATTTCTATTTTTAGCTAAATGCCACCTTAGGGTAATTCATTCCATTGCTTTTCTAGAATCAAAGCAAGAGACGCGGTTAAATAGTCAAATGCATTATTTTGTTATTTGACCTCAGATTCCTTCCTGTAAGATTCAAATGGCACCTCTTAATTTCAGTATTCAATGAATAAAGCTATGTTCAGACCATCCTTCATTATTTAACAGTTCACAAGTATCCCAATTCTTGGTTTTTGCTTTTCCACAATGAAAATTCTGTTTTGAAAAATTCTCATCAATGCAACAGCTTCTACACATTTCTTTTCACTGTCTCTCTGAAACTTCACCTGCTCGGTTACATTTCTGTTAAAAGTATGGAATCTAAAATTACATACTGTGGTCTGGATATGTCTGCAACACAACTCTGCACACGCCTCTCAGAGTCTGAGAACTGGGAGGGCCGTGTAGAGGCGATGCTTCTGCTTAGTGGTATTTTGATTTCGGATTCCACTGCCCTCTAAACGCAGCAGCAAGGCAGATGACCTCCCCAAAGAGAGACCTGACAGAATAGGAAATGCGGCTGTCCTATCCTAAATCAGTGGTGTCACATCCAAAGAGAAAAAGGTACCACCTAATCCGTATATAAAGATCCCTGCAGGCCACACATTGACTTAATTTTAAAATGTAATATTACTTATGTTGGAACGTATGTTTACATATTGTTAAATATTTACCCATTACATTTTAATCTGATTTGGGCCACATGTGGGAGTGCTGTGGGTCAGCTGTTTGACACTGTTATTCTAAATGGGTCTCCTGTTAAGTGTAAGTTTCTTTTGCAATAGCCTTCAAAACCAAAGTTTGTCATCAAAGCAAAAAGCGGACTGAAGTCATTAAGGATAGAAAAGAAATCAACATTTAGAAGGCAACTACAATTGTTCAAAAGTAAACCAAAATTACTAAATGACATAATCAATAGTCATCAAATCTTAATGCTAAAAAAGATGACAGAGATTATCAAGTTCAGAGGATTCAGAGTCCAAGAGAATTAGGGATCAACTAATCCAAGCCTCTGATTTCACTGACAAGGACTCTGAAACTGAGAGAGGTGAAATGATTTATTGAAAGTGACACCACTAGCAGAGGGCAGAATCAGGACTAGAATCAAGGCCCACCAATGCTAGATCAAGTGCTTTTTCTATTACACTCCCTTCAATAAGTTTATTAATGGGGTATAGTCATTAAAAACTTTAAAGTACTAAGAAACAATGGGTAGAAACAGTCTCCAATCACAGGTCAGAAAGCATAATCTAGAAATAAAGAATAAAAAGCATTTCCTTATTCCTTCCCATTTAAATTTGCATTCTTAAAAAACAGATAAAAAAGACCTAAAAAACATTAAGATAAGTTGATTCAATTATAAAATTTCTTAGCCTCTAAGACATTAAATTCTATATAAATAAGATACAACTTTATATGTATTATTTTGATAAAAGTCATGGAAATTGTGCTTCAAATGGCTTTGGCTTCTTACTTCTCTGGATGGTTATACTGATGATTTAGTGAAAGAGTTCACATACAAGGAACTCAAAATCTAGGACTTGGTGTGCTAGTCCTGTCCTTGTTCCAGAAGTGGGAGAAGAGGTGAGGGAGGTGTCACATAATTTCTGCTCCTAAATAAGAGTCAGGAACTCAATTTATCAGCTTCAAGATTACAAATGGAAAATTCTATGAAACTAAGTAAAATATTGGATGAAACACTTTCTGATTCCCAATATTAATTTTTACCATATTTTCATTTTTTCAATGAAAGGACACTAAAGGCTTAGAAAAACATCTCTTATTTTATTGCTACCTCTCCAGCCCCACAAAAAAAACCTGACAATTACTGGCTCAAGTGCTTACTTCTTTCATCTCCACAAATTCTTTATGAGCCCCTCTCTGAATATTAAAATTTAGGGCCAAAGAAAATCAAAGAGCCACATGTGGACATAACTGGCTGTAACACACTGCAAATCAATCAGCAAGTTTTTATTCTGTGCCTACTATGCCCTAGGCCCTGGGGATACAAGTACAAAAATGAGGTCAACTGAGGAAACAACAATTATGTATGAAGAAATCTGCAACATAAATGAGGTTAAAACATACAAATGTATAAAAAAGTAGTTCAACAGAACGTAGTTTGAGAGAGAGGTCACTAACAGTAGAGGATATCAGGAAAGGCTTCATGCAGAAGATGGTGATTGAGTAGGGTCTTAAAGACCACATTCGAGGAATGGGCGCAGCCAGAGCAATGACACGCAGATAGAATATCACGTGTGAAAAGAGAAGGCAGTGGGTCAGAGTACAGAAGGAAGAATAATGTCCAATGAAAATGGAGAGAGAAGCAAGAGCCACAGTGTAAAGGGCTTAAAAACTAACAAAAGGAATTTCTATTTTATACTCTAACAGGAAGCCACTGGAGTTGACTGAGTAGGAGAGTCATTAGCAGAAGAGAAGGAGCAGAGGAGCATGAAAAAAGGTTTAAAGCCAGGAGCCCAATTTAGAGGCTGCTGCAATAATCTAGGCAAGATGCTATAAGGTGGTAGCTGTGTGAGTAAAGAGGAGACAGACGTGAGAGATGGTGTGGAGTCTGAGAAAACCTTAAAGTAGATATTAAAGTCTCCCAGTATAAGGCAAGAGTTGGGGAAGAAAGGAAGATGGCAAACCAGGTACTGAACTCTTTAGGAAAAGGGAGAATGCCTGGGTGTTGGAAACAATCACAACTACTACCATTCAGATTGGCTGGAAATTTTTGATTGAGGGGACTTCAAAAGAGGAAAAGCTGATTTCAAGAAAAACTTCCTCAGAAGAACTATCCAAAAGTGGAATGGATTGTCCCAGGAGGGAGTGAGTTTCCCCTCATTAAGCTTTACAATCAAAAGCCAAATGATTATTTATTAAGTTTGTGACAGAAGGCATTTAACTCAGGATATAGGCTGAATTAGACAGTTACTGAGATCAATAACAAGTACTTAATTGACCAAACATAAAGAACCTTCCAACTCAGAAATTCTGTGAACTATATAAATATGTAATAAAATTACCAATTGCTGAATTTCATCATTTTCTTCTTCAGTACTCTCAGCGAGTAACTGAGTTAACTTTATCCACAGCTGGTAAACCTCTTGATTCTCTGCACCATCTTCCTTTCTTGTTTTGATGAGTCTGTCCCATGTTTGAGCAACCTGTCCAAAAGGAGAAATGATACAGTATTCCAAAAGATGAAAAGCTTGGTCACAAACTGACCAAGGCAATATCCTGAATTTTATTTTTTATCAAGTTATTCTTATTTTTATCAATTAATTCTAAGTATGTTTTTAAATGATATTCAGAAGTAGCAGGCATTCTTTTTTTGTTTGGTTGGGTTTTTTTGCATTTTGAAGGGCAATTGGGGTTAAGTGACTTGCCCAAGGTCACATGACTAGTTTTGTGTTAAGTGTCTAAGATCAGATTTGAACTCAGGTCCTCCTGACTCCAGGGCCGGTGCTCTAGTCCCTGCACCACCTAGCTGCCCCATGCAGCAGGCTGTATTCTAAACTTCAACAATATGAGATAAAAAAAAAAATCCACTCCATTCAATAAACATTCATTAAAAACCTACTATGTGCCAAGCACTACATTAGCTGTTGGGAATGCAAAGATTAAAAAAAATAATAAGTCAGACGGAAGATTAAAGACAAGACATATACAAAGTAAATCAAAGCAACTTCTGAGGAAGAGTACCAGTAACAGGGACAACTGGATTAGATCTCCTGGTGACTCCTCAACTGAGCCTTGACAAGAGCACAGACTTCCTGAGGCAGAGGAGAGAGCACTACAGGAATAGGGGGACAGCCTGCACAGTATCATACAAAGGGCACATCCAAGCATGCCAGTTTCACTGGAATGCGGAACACGTGAAGGGGAAGTATTGTGCCAGAAAGCCTGGAAATGGAGATTAAAGTCAACTTTTTTGAAAGGCTTTAAACTACACAAGAGTTTATATTTTCTCTTTCTAAATACAAATAGCAGTATATTTTGACCTGGAGTTTCTTAACCAGGGAAATCATATGGTCAGACTCACGCTTTAGGTATATTAATCTGGCAGCTGTATGAAGAATGGTTTGAGGAGGGAAAATAGATGTTTAGAAAGGCCAATCGGGAAAATATTACAATCATACAGGAGAGATAATGAAGATTTGAACTAGTACGGCAGCTGTGTGAGAAGAAAATCAATGTGCGATGACAGGATTATAAAACTTTCAGAGGCTATGCAGAGTTCCCCTCATTTTACAGATAAGGAAACAAGAGATTCAGGGAGACTGAACAGGTTGCCAAAGGTCACTCAGGCAAAGAAGCATCTGAGATGGGGTCTGAACCTAGGTCCTCTCCCTTCAGAGTCATTGACTGCTCTTTCCACTGCAGCACCAGGGGAAAGTTGAGGATGACTCCGAGGCTGCGTACCTGGGTTACAATAAGAATGGTGAAGCCAAGGTGGTGCAGCGAATAAAGCACCAGCCCTAGAGTCAGGAGGACCTGAGTTCAAATCCGGCCTCAGATACTTAACTCAAAAACTAGCCGTGTGACCGTGGGCAAGTCATTTAACCCCAACTGCCCTACCTTACCCCCTCCAAAAAAAAAAAAAAAAAAAAAAAGAAAAAAAAAACATAGAGGGTCCTGGACAGAGCTCTGAGATGATCCTACAAACAAGACTGAGAAGCAGTGAGAGAGTCAGGAGAAGAGCCAGAAGAGAACGTCACAAACTCTCTAATACTCCCCATCCCTCGTGCCTCTCCCCTCTTACAGAACTCTCAAAGTATACTTGCCATAATCCAGCAGATTTTCCCCATCTTTGTTCTCTTTAATATAATCTTACATCCTTTATAAGTATAAACAGAAAGGTGAAGCTAAAGTCCAAATGTAAAACCTATAGACTTTCCCTGGTGCTGAAAAAGAGATTTTTTTTTTAATCTCTGTATATTTTGTCCACCTTTCTGACGTTAGCTGACATCCTTCCAGTTTAATCTTTAAATGCTCTCAGAGTGTGTCTGTTTAACTGAGTCCTTTGGTTTCATTTTTATTAAAGATATCATTAAACTGTTTGTATGCTCTGTTTTATGAAGCAACAAAGCAGTCCTCCACCGAACATTTCTCTAAGATTTTACAAATGAGTTTATATTCTAAACTGGTGCTATCCTTGGATGTTTTATCTCTTTACCTGCAAGGAAGTCAAGCATTTACTGAGAAAGGTGCTTTGGGGGCTCTTTTGATCTTCTCAGTATGAATAATAAATTTCATCAGTTAAATTTGTGCACATAATTATAATTGTAGTGAGTTTCTATATCCTTTCTACAGTCAAGATTTCATTTTTTGTTGCTAATAATTTATTTAAATAGGTCAGGTTAGAGTGGTCTTCATTGCAAATCTTTTTTTTCAGCTTTCTATTAATTTTGATCTTTATTTATTTATTTATTATAACAAGTCAGTTTCTTCCAGCATTGTATTAATTCTGATCTTTATTACAACATCTGTCACCTGACTATATACAAACAGCAATTCAGAAATGATGCTATATTAGTAATAGTAATCAATATACAATCAGTAATTTCCTAGGGTTTTTTAGGGGTAGCTAAGTGACATAGTGGATAGAATTGGAGGCTTGGAGTCAGGAGGATCTGAGTTCAAATCTGCCCATAGACCCTTACTAGCAGTGTGACCCTAGACAAGTTACTCAACTGCTATTTGCCTCAGTTTCCTTGTATGTAAAACGGGAATAACAAGGTCACCTACCTCGCAAGGTTGATCTTATGATGAAATGAGATAGTAATGGTAAAGCATTTAGCATAGCTTCTGGCACACAGGAAGCTCTGCATACATTTTAGCTGTTATCATTATTATTATTATTATTATTTTAAAATATAATCAGTTTCCCTTTTGTCATGTTCCTCAAAGCCTTTGCAGCACTGTGGAACCTGGCAGACTATGCACTATGCTGGCAAAGCCTTCAAGAACACAAGGCGCTTCAATGACGCATCAGAGCAGATTTTTTTTAAAGGATTCAAATCCATACTACCGTTATGTTAGAAACATGGAAAAGATACTAGCAGCATAATTACCCCCTTCTCTCTTCAATGGTTTATAGCATAAGCCCTCAAAACTTCAAAACTGGACATTCATTTTTATTACACTAGTAAGACTTTTAAAATTTAAACTAAATGCTAATAACTTTAATAACGGCTTTACTGCAAACCAAATCTAGTACCCCAGAAAATGACTAACCAACCTCCAGGTATTTCCTTTCTTGGTGATAAAGATCCACAAGCTTCTTACAGACATCACACCACTTCTGCTTGTCAACACTTGAAGAAACAAAAATGTCTTAAAAATGGCTGAAAAAACAATCCCCCAAATTTGCAACAACACTTACTGTTATTTACTGGGCACTGTTTCAGACAACAGCTAAAGTTCCATATTCTAAATAAAATTGTCTCCAAAACAAAGGATCACAGTTTAGGGCTTTGTTTTTAATGTTGTGGATTAATATTTCATCATTTTATGTTAATTTTTACTTATGAAATTAATTTGTGCTTATATTTTATAAAATGTATCTTGGGAAGATTTATAAAGAGACATAGACGAAGAAATTCAAACAGGATGAGAAGGTTGTGATATGCACTAGCGGAGAACGTGCCCACCCCAACAGGCCAAAATCTCTATGGAGTTAAAGGATTCTACAGCATTCCTTTAAAAGAAAAATGTCCAATCCTCAATGTCTGTCATTTAAATAAAGTTTTAAATCAACAGCTTATTCTAAATTGAGCTTACCAAGTAAATAGTCTTTTACTGTATGTTCATTACCTTTCATAGAGATCCAAAAGCTTTTGGTAGACAGCGATCAAGTCCTCTTTGGAGTCTGTATAGTTAGGTTTCTCATATAAACTTGCTAACCCCTAAATGAATGAGCAGTCAGTCAATTTTCCAGAAATATACAATATTCAACACATGAATTTCCTTAAATATGTACCTCACTGATTAAAATGGATGGCTCATTTGCGACATTTCTATGATAAAGGTTAAAACAATCCCCAAATCCCAAACTAGCATGGCCTTTACGATATTGTGTTCTGTTACATGAGTAAGCAAAAACATTTTTTTGTTTCACTCTTCAACAGCCATTAGATTATAAAACCAATTACCTCTTCTAAATGAAGTGATATAACCCACACTTAAAAAGCAATATGGTATAATGAAAAGAACAAATGTTCTGGAACCAGAAGACTCCTAAGTTAAAATCTCACCTCTGCCACTTAATAGCTATGTGAGTTTGTGCAAGCCACCTGACCTTTCAAATTCCATTTCCTCATATGTAATAAGAAGGTAAGAAAGGAATCTTTCTAAGGTCTCTTCTAGTTTTGTGATGAAATTTCCTCATCAAGGGGTCCTAATAAACAAGTTCAGCTTCCCTAGGGTCCAGGTTTCTTTTTCATATTTTTTCACAGAAAATAGTAAACTAGGAAGTGAATAATTCATCCCTATCTTAGTAAAAAAAAAAAATTAAACCAGGAAAGACATTTAAATATTAAATATGGAGAATATCATAATCAATATGTAAAACACAACTAAAATGTATTCAATTATTTAAATATTTGACTAACAAATTTTTCTTCAATAAATATTTTTAATATTTAATATTTAATAATATTTAATTTTAATTTAATTTCCTACAAGGATACTTAAAAAATAGAAATTTCTATAAGAACCTTTTGGTGAATTTACAACTAAACTTATCAGGTTTGTAAATCTAATTAGAAATAATATAATCAAGCTGAATGCCAAATTGTGTCATTCAAAAGACCATTCAACTCAGAAAATTTCAAATCCAAGCTCTAAGGTTTGAACGTATCTTTGAAATGTCCTGTTACTTGTATCCTGAGATTGGTAATAAGCCAGCTAATCCTCTGAAAAAACAGCACAAACATTCATCTCACATCCCACATACCTGCCAGGCCAATAACTGGTCTGGTTCTAGTTCAGCTGCTTTCTTGTAGGCCCCCTGTGCTTGATCAGGCTGTTCGAGTTCGGCTGCTGCCACTCCAATAAAGACCCAGGCATTGTAATTATTCTTCTCCTGCTTCAATACAGTCTGCTCAGAGACATAAAAGTAGTTCATTAAATCAGGCCAAACCCACCCATCTCTCAAAACACACCTACTGATTTAAGAGCCTAGATTACTTTATACGATACATTTGGTTTTAAAATATATTTAGGTAATTTTATCTGCCTTCAATTTGAGTTCTTGTCTATAACTGAACTAATATTAAAACTGGTTTGCATTCCCTCAAGACTGATGTGAGGAAACTACCCTGTTAGTGAAAATTCACTGTAGAAAGTAAACTGAATAAAGACACTAAGAATTGACCAATTTCTTTTTTAGAATGGAAAAATCCCCAAATATCACAGAAAAATCCCAAAATACCACAAGGAGATTTAGTAAAATTGAATTTCTGAAAATTTAAAACAAGATGAATTATCTAAAACTTCATCTTTAGCCTCACATTAACTTAATTCCAGATCTCATCTCATTCCAACCCACAAAACTCAGTTCCTCACTTGACAGTTCCCTTTAACCTGTTCCACCATTATTTCTATTTATCATGATCCCAGACTTGTCTATACAATCTTCACTGGGTATATCTGTCCAGTGGTGTTATTATTCTGTGGTGCACATAATGACCATGAAGATTTACTTTTCTGTTACCTCGCAGAAAAATTTAATGCAAGGATTCATATTTTTACAAATAACAGCCACTAAAAGTAAGGCTGATCCACAGGAGAAAAAAATGTCAGTAGCCTAGTAAATTGTTAGTCATAGAGTCAGAAAACCTGCATTCAAAAGCTAGTTCTCCAATTAATAACAATTTGATTGTAATCAAGTTATTTAAATCAGTTGTAAAATGAAGGCCAGTGAATTAAATGTTCTCAAAAGGTCCCTATGTTTCTGTGCACTACTAAGGTGCTCTCTACAGGAGATAATCCACAGTTTTTACTGGTTAGAATAGTTCATATTTTTGCCATCTATAAGACATCTCTAGCAACAATCTGCCCCTGGCACTAGTCTACTAAACAAGTTCAATTACCATCAAGAAAGGATCATACCACCTACTGAAAAACACCCACACCGAGTATGGAAGAAATTATACAAATATGTGCCCTGGAGATCGACAGCATCATAGCAAATGTGTTGTGCTGAAGTCATTTCAGTATTAGACATTCATATAGCTTCAGAATGATCTGCATTCCCAATGTTACATAAGATGGATAGGCTTTTCAAATTAAATACTTTCTGTAGTCTGTGACTTTTTTTCAGCTGAACAGGCTACTTGGTGATGCTGTGTAAATATCTTTCTAAATAGTATGGAGCATAGTGCTCACGTAAATAATAAAACATCTATTTGCATTTATTAGTGTGAAATTCATAATGCATCTATCAGTATGCAATTTCATATATACTTCAAGGAGCTGAGTTTTATCTTATCCCTTCACCAGTACAGACTGCTATCTACCTTTAACTTGGTAGATGGTCTTCAAATGTTCTAAAGGCCAAAAAATTCATCATCTTAAAAGGAGACTGGTTTAAAGACTGCAAAACTAAGCTTGTGGACAAAAAAAAAATCTGCTCCCTGGCCTATACTTTCAGACTTTCTAGCTGATAGGATCTTCCAGAGTGCCAGTACTTCTGGTCCAGCCTTTCAAAATCAAGAATTACCACCAAGACCCAATGAGGACTTTAGGGGAAATGCTCTAGTAAAATTCAAGTTACCAACATAATAAATTCCATATTAAATTCTGGTTTTGCAAGATAATGAACTAGAGATTGGGTTAGAAAGATGAGAAGACATAATCTCTACTGCACTGTAAGGCCTTGCAACTACTACCTCCTATATGTGTTTTCTGTCCCTGTTAGAACGGGAGTGTCTGGAGAACAAAGACCATCCTTTCTCCATTTGCACCCCCTGTGTACAAAGTACACAGTAAGTGCTTAATAAATGCTTTTTCATTCATTCGTTCATTCATGATTATAGAAGTATCAGTATAAAGATTTGAGAGAAGAGGAACTAGAGGTAAAACTGGTTAAGAAACTGGTATAATAATTTAGGCAAGAAGGTCTCAACTAGAATAATATCGGAGAGGACACGCAACAAAGCAAACATATTTCTCTTTCACCATTTCATGAAAATTTTGGTTTGTCAAACAACTAATTCCTACAATTAACTCCAAAGGACTATCTTGATCCTTTTTGTGGTTACTATACAGCTGTTTTTATACTGATGCTATTTGATAAGAAGATTTGGTTTACTCATGTGTAGATGCTTTAACTTTTACCACAGGGATTATTATCAGGAGTATGTTCACCAGATTAGAGTAAAAACATATCATTTTCATGTACCTGACTGTTTTCTATTTCTCATCACCTCACATGCAGGTACTAGGTATCTGCAAATGAGTCAGTAATATATTAACTTGTTAGGAGAGTTAAAGTGAAAATCATGAATGTGACAAAGTCACAAGTTCTCTAGCAAATGAAGATTTCTAGAACCTGTGATATTTGGCTCCAAAGCTAAAAATATACTGCCATCACCTACTGTCCCACAAACACAAAGATAGCTCAAGAAGCTAACTGTGAATAGGACACACCTTTAGCAACTTTAGGCTTCCTCTCCCAGGAGCATACCACATCAACCTACCCTCAGTAACAAAAACAACGTCATAGTCCTTCATCACCATCAAGGGCCCAAGGAGGCGAGAGCCACCATGCCACACCATTTCTTCCCTATTACCTGCTCTTTCATCACTGAACTAAAAAATGTCTTATCCTGGTTCCCAAACCTCAGGCTCTGGATGGAAGCTCCGTGGCATTACAAAAATGTTATTTCATTTGAGTCTCACAGGAACCCGAGGGGGTAGGTGCTGTTACTATCCTCATTTCACAGATGAGGAAACTGAGATGGACAGAGGTTAAGTCATTTTTCTGGGGTCAGAGAACTACTAACTATCTGAGGCATGATTAGAACTCTGGTCTTCCTGACTCCAAGTTCAACACTCTGCTGTTTCACGTGGCCATTCCAACTATAAAAAGCAAGCGGTCAGAGTGGCTAGGTGGCACAGTGAACAGAGCAGGAGCCCTGCAGTCAGGAGGGCCTGAGTTCAAATCCAGCCTCAGACACTTAACACTTGCTAGTCCTGTTATTTAATCACTTAATCCCAATTGCACTGCCCTCCAAAAAAAAAAAAGCCAAGCAGTGTCTCACTCAGTATCTAAGTATACAAGTAATATATATTTCTAACTGCAGGGACTGTACATAGCAATATGTTCATTCAAATGAATAAATTATTGCATGCAACAAAATCTTACATGTACATGATAAAATGAGGAAATTATCACATTTTCAAAATCTATGAGCCCCTCTATGAGACCATGAGCTCCTTGAGAGTCTGCATTGTTTTTTGCCTTTTTTGATATACCCAGCACTTAGCAGTATGCCTTTGAGTGCCACCAGAGGCACCTGAAAACTACTAGTTGACTAACTGAGGTATCTTTTCTGGCAAATGGGCTGAACAGCTCTTCCCCCCCAAAAAAGTGTGATGTCTGAGCCACTTAAAAACCCAGGTGAATGCAACAGCCAATTCTGATTTGGGCAAGGATATGTTTTACCATTTATCTCCAATCAAAATTAATCAATTTAATGATTATACATTTTTGTGTGTGCTTAGGCTCTATCTGATCAGTTCATATGCAAACTCATAGAGAGATAGCGCCTGTAAATGAGTTGATAATATAACTAATTTCAGTAAAATTGGAAGACTTCTATTACCTTACAATGTTTTAAAGCTTCCTTATATTCCTTGTTTCTTATTGCATCTCTGGCGCTTTTCAATGCTGTCTTCACCTGCTTATTTGACATCCTATTAACAAAGAGAAATGACATTACAGTAACATCTCGCTTATCCAGGAGATAGATTTCCAGCAACTTTACTTACATAATATATTATGTCACCTGAAAGAAATTTTCAGGAATATTGAAACAAAACAAAAATCCATGAACTTTGTTCCGTGACAAAGAGATGAAACTGCTACCCTGACATTATTATACATGAAATTAAGATTAATGATTTAACAAACTTAGCTATTTAGTTTCCCCAAAATTAATGGCAACCATTAATTTTATCAGTTATACTGTACAGCAACCAGAAACATGAAGCAATGTAAAAGTAAAAGGTGATTAATCTTATACACCCTTGTTTTATGAAAATAGAGCTTACTAAACATGGTTTAACTTTTTCTTGATAATTCAGTCTTCATTATGAACATTAATTATGCAAAAATATTGTCAGTTTATCAAGTTGTGTAAAAGCCTGCTTGTTTTCATATTAAACTGATGTTCTTTTTTAGTTACCAAGCAAGGAAAGAGAAATAAGCATGAAATTACAGAATTTCCAAAATGAAAAAGAACTCAGCAGTTATTTACTTCTACCCACACCTAAAAGAAATCTTCACTATAATATACCCAAAACAAAGTTAATCAGAGGCCAGAAGATTTTTTAAAGGGGTAATCTTTTAGGAAATAGATAAGGAAAATCAAAAAGGTAAGGCATTACTCCATTTAATGAGAAAATTCCTCCTCAAAATCCTGTATCTACTTAACTAAAATTTCCCCCCCACCACACACACATTTCAGGCTCTACACTCTTAAAAAATTGCTGCCAATCTCTCACCTGCATAAATTCCTCAGGGGCAGCTAGGTGGCACAGTGAATAGGACACCAGCTCTGGACTCAGGAGGACCTGAGTTCAAATCCAACCTCAGATACCTAACACTTACTATCCATGTGACCTTGGGCAAGTCACTTAACCCCAATTGCCCTGCCTTCCCCCCCTCCAAAAAGCAAAAAATAAATAAATAAATTCTTCAGGGAGGTACCACATCTCACCAATTAGATTGGCTAAGATGACAAAACAGGAAAATGATAAACGCTGGAGAGGATGTGGAAAAATTGGAACATTAATACATGGTTGGTGGAGTGTGAACTGATTCAACCATTCTGGAGAGCAATCTGGAACTATGCTCAAAGGGCTATAAATAAGTGCATACCCTCTGACACAGCACTACCACTTCTAGGGGTGTATCCCAAAGAGATCACAAAAGTGGGAAAAGGACCCGAATCCACAAAAATATTTATAGCAGCTCTTTATGTGGTGGCAAAGATTTGGAAATCAAGGGGAGGCCATCAATTGGGGAATGGCTGAACAAGTTATGGTATAGGAATGTAATGGAATATTGTTGTGCTATAAGTAATGAGGAGCAGACAAACTTCATAATAACCTGGAGAGAATTATATAAACTGATACTGAGTGAGAAGAGCAGAACCAAGAGAAATTTGTAAACAATTACAGACACAACATATGTGTGATAACTTTCATAGACTGGGCTCCTCTCAACGATGCAAGGTTATAAGACAACTCCAAAAGACTCATGATGGAAAGAGATCTCCACATCCAGAGAAAGAACTACAGAGTATGAATGCAGATTGAAGCAAACTATCCGCTCTCTCTCTTTTTTTTGTTTTGTTTTGTTTCCTCTTTCTCATTGTTCATTCCACTGGTTATAATCCTTCTTTACAATCTGACTAATGTTTAATGTGAAGGTATCTGTAGATCCTCTATTTGACTGCATGCCACTATGGGGGAAAGGAGGGGGAGAAAATCTGAAACTCAAGGGATTGTGGAACTGAATGTTGTGAACTAAAATTGAATACATAAATTTTAAAAATAAAATAAAATAAATTCCTCAGGGAGCAATACTAAAGCAAAGTCAGAGATGAATTGTGACTTTCCTAAGGGTTATTAAACAACAGAGAATTTACCACATAACTAAGACTTAAGTCATAGGTTTTAATTTGTTATAACTGAGCTTGGAGATTCGCACTTCTATTTTAGCAACTATACCCAAGGAACTTCACAGCTTTATATGAAGGAAAGAAGTGTAATTTGAGGAAAAAACTTGAAGCCAAAAAAGAAAGTAGGATTCACATGTTGTTATTTTCCAATTCCTCATCCTTACCATAATGCTGAGTTCGAACCACTTGGAACACAGCTCTGCCTTTGGCCTGGTTCTGGCTGATATTTTATCAACAAGTTGGATGAAAGTATGGATAATATGCTTATCAAAAATGCAAAGGAAAAAACTAAGGAGTGGAGGGAATAACTAATACGTGAATGGCAGAATGGGTGCCCCAGCATCTTAACAAAGCTAAAATTCGAAGAGGAAATTAAACAGGGATAAATTTACAGGTCTAAGCCCAGGTTTACTATCTATCCTGGTTACAGTACAGAGAGTAAATCAATCAACCAACAGGCACTTATTAAGCACTGACAAAGAATCTCAGTACTGCATCAAGCGCTGGGAATGCAAAGACAAAAAACAAACTGGTTCCCCCTCTCAAAGAGATTACCTTCTATGAGGGGGGACAACATATACATATAATTCCATTCAGGATAACTGTAAGGTTGTCTGGGGAAGGAGGACACTAGCAGTTGGGGAGACTGGATTCACGAAAAAGCAGTATTTGGGCTGATTCATGAAAGAAGGGATTGTACCAGGCAGAGAGAGAGAGAGAGAGAATGCAGTATTTCAGGCATGGAGTCAGCCGTGCAAAGGCATAAAGACAGGAGAGGGAATGTCATATATGAGAAACAACAAGAATCTAGAACACAGAAAGGAAGAATGTATAGTCTAACTAGAACGGCGGCTTGAGGCTAGGCTGTGAAGAACTTTAAAAGCCAAGGTTGTATGACCGTAAAGGCAACATCAGGGGGAAAGATGTGGCTAAAAATGCATTTCATGTAGACCTGTGGGTTTTAACAGAGGTTTAATAAGTGTTTCATATTTAACAGAGTTTGAATACGTGAGTCAGCAGTGTGATACTACAGGCAATAAGCTAATGTAATCTTTTCTTTTAATAGTTTCTCATATAAATTTTATATATTTTTTCACACTTTAAAAAACATGCTGTGCTTTAAAACTAGATTGCAACAAACCAATATTTGAAAATGAAGTGGCATGCACATTCTAGTTTTAAGGGTCCACACAGCCAACATGAAAGAGCGCAGATTCAATAAATCAATTTTGTTAAAGGTGAGAGGAAGGGGGCGGGAGGAGGGGAGAGAAAATTTAATTTTCATACATTGATGGGCCAAAGTCAACTCTTCAAGCTAATGTAATCTTAGGTGACAGCACTGAGATTGAATTTCATCCAAATGAATCCCATCAGACAAATGTGGTGCAGAGGAAACAACACTAGACTCAGACCGGAAGATGTGGTCTTCATTCCGGGTTTGACCTCTCCAAACCTCAGTTTTCTCATGTGCAAAATGGAGATCAGAGAATCTGGCTAGCAGAGACATTAGAGGGCTCAAGGTAATACATGCATAAACTGCAGTGAGGATTTGAACCCAGATCCTTGGACTCAGATTTTTGTTCTATTTCTACTTCAATGCATAGCTTCCGGTAATAAGTTTTTAATAAACTGGAAGACAGTTTTTACATAAATGTGAATTATTACTATAACCAATTCTGAATATTGTACTATAGAACATCCACTGAAAAGTTCGAGTGTGTTCTGAAGAAGATTGGGGAGGATGAGGGGGTAAAAGGAGAGAGGGACAGGGACATTAAACCACAATCTGTCTCAGCTGGAGAAGCTAAGAACAGTTATATGGAGAAGGGGGTGAGGCCCAAACAGTTGTGCTCAGATATTAGACTGTCAGGTAGAAGAGGGATTAGCTTTGTTGTGGTTGGCTCAGAAGACAAAACGAAACAATAGGTAGATTTTTAAAGTGCTACAAATTCTGGCTTCTTAACAGAGTTGTTGAAAAATGGAAAGGGTTGATTCTGTAGTACAAAGTTCTCCATAATTTCAAGGAAAGACTTTAAAGCCACTTTCTAGACATTTTGAAAATCAAATTCATACTTTGGATAAGGGCTAAAGTTGGCTGAGTTGACTTTTTAAGATTCTCCCACCTCAGAGTTGTGATCTGATCCAACCATTCTGGAGAGCAATTTGAACTATGCCCAAAAGGCTATAGGGCTGTATCCCAAAGAGATCACAAAAACGGGAAAAGTACCCACATGTACAAAATATATACAGCAGCTCTTTTTGTGGTGGCAAAGAATTGGAAATTGGGGGGATGCCCACCAATTAGAGAATGACTGAACAAGTTGTGGTATATGAATGTAATGGAATACTATTGTTCCAAATGAAATGATGAGCAAGCAGATTTCAGAAAAACATGGAAAGACTAATATGACCCTGATGCTGAGTGAAGTGAGCAGAATCAGGAAAATATTATATATAGTTACAGACACAGTGATCGATGACTGACTTTGATACACTTAACTCTTCTCAGCAACGCAAGGTTCTAAGACAACTCCAAAAGACTCAAAATGGAAAATGCTATCCATATCCGGAGAAAGAACTTTGGAGTTTGAATGCAGATGGAAACATACTACTTGTTCTCCTTTTCTTTACTTGTCATGTTTTTTTTTCTTCTTTTTCATGGTTCCTTCCTCCCATTAGATCTAATTCTTCTCTACATCACAACTAATGTGAAAAGATGTTTAATATGAATGTATAAGTAGAACCTATATCAGACTGCATGCCATCATAGGGAGGGAGGAGGAGAGACAGGGAGAAAAATTTTAAACTCAAAATCTTATGGAAGTGAATGTTGAAAACTAAAAATAAAAAGATTATTCCACCTCTAGAAATTATATGATTCTGATACATTTTTCTGTTACCAAAACAGAGGCTTTAGATCTATAATAACTTTTAGAAACTGTATATATTTCCATTTTGGTCCAATCTTCCATCTCTCCCCTCCAAAAATTCCCAATTACAAAGGTAAATAAACTCATAGCCTAGACTACCTAGGGCCAGGATTTTACCTCCTAAAATCCTATGTTGACACATTATCATCCTATTTTAAGAAATCTGAACATCTTTTCTCTGAAGAATTATAAACATGAAACAGTTTATCTGCTTCAAAAAATGAGCATTTTATCCCCCATCAATAACATCAACTTCATTACCTACTACCAATAAAAGTGCTTCAAATTTATCTAGTGAATATCCTTCAACATTTCACATACATTTATTTATCTTTAAAACATGCTTGAGGGGCAGGTAGGTGGAACAGTGAATAGAGCACCAGCCCTGAAGTCAGGAGGACCTGAGTTCAAATCCAGCCTCAGACACTTAACACAAAACTAGCTGTGTGACTTTGGGCAAGTCCCTTAACCCCCAACTGCCCTACAAAAAGCAAAACAAAAAACAAAAAACCATGCTTGGGAGGTGAACTGGGATGTCATATCAAATTTTATGCATGTGTAAAATGAAGACAGAGGTGTGGCTCCTTGAATAGAGTGCTGAGTCCAGAGACAGGAAAATGTGAGTTCAAATTCAGATTCAGTCACTTATTTGCTATGTGACCATAGGCAAGTCACTTATTTATTTCCTTCACCAGCATTTCAGAGAAAGAAAATGCACACTTATACATGAAAGGAAGCAAGGCTAAAAGTTCAAAAAAGTTTCCCCAGTAATTTTAACAATAAAAAGAAAACTCAGTTTAGAAAGTAGGAAATTTACTCTTAATTTTAAACTACATTATAAATCTTAACATTTAACATTCTGTAAGTTATCTAAATTCATCATTCTGCTCTAATAATTTTGTTAATCCATCACAAATCATATTTGTTTCCCAGCAAATAAAGTTCTATTAAACTTCAGCTTAATATTAAAAACAAAATTTTACCATCTTTTCATGGCCTCCTCACTTAAAATCTAATCTCTCAACGGAACTGGGAGAAGAGTAAAGCAGAAATAAAAGAGCAGGAATATTAATAAAGGAAAAAAATCAAACTATTAGGCCAGCCAGGTCTTTCTTACCACCTTATATTCAAGAAGAAGAGGTGTCAAAGCTATGGAGGAGAACCTTCAAGCAGCAATTCTCAACCTGTGGGTTATGTTCAATTTGTAACAATGAAAATATATCTTGCATATCAGATATTTACATTATGATTCATATCAGTAGCAAAATTACAGGTATGAAGTAGCAGCAAAAATAATTTCTGGTTGGGGGGGGTCACCACAACATGAGGAACTATATTAAAGTGTCATGGCATTAAGAAGGTTGAGAACCACTGTGTTAGAGGTAGAAAAACCAAGGTCAGGAAAGGAATCCTACATTTAACATAAAGTACCAATAAAGCTGAAATTAACCAGAAGTAAAAAGTTATCTTCTATGTAAATCACATGCCTGCAACCTGGATTTAATGCTACTTACCAGACAAGAATGAAACTTCTTGACGGTTACAACCAGATATACAATTTTTAAAAATATGACCTTGGTAATTTTTACATCACGAACTTACCTGACAATTTTCTTGACTTAAATTTATAAGTGCAGTTATCAGATACTTTTTTAAAGGATTATAAATCTTGATTGCAGAGTCCAGCAAATTTTAATGTTAAATTCACACTAAAATTTCCTCAAACTGAAGAATCCTTTGGTAAAAATAGCTGAAAACTAAGAAAAATAATTAGTGTTATTTTAGATTTTTCTGATAAATAGTATTGATTTGGCAAATGGGAAGGAAATAAGAAAAAAAAATGGCAAAATGAAAGGGGCCATTTTAAAAGGCCCAGACATTTAAAATGAACAAACTCTTAAACCAAGTTCTACTGATTCTTACTCTGACAAGTTTCTTGCATTCATCCTTTCCTTTCCATTTTTGCTCCCACCACCTTAGTTTGGATAATCATCTCACTTCTTGCCTGACCCAATGAAAGAACCTAGTCTCTTCCCTTCTCCAGTCTATTCTACATATGTCTGTCAAACTAACATACTTGATGCAAAGTCTTGATTGCTCTGCTGCCTAAAAAGTTTCAATAGCTCCCTAATGCCTACTTGGATAAAGTACAAACTTCTTAGTCTAGCAAAGTCTTCTACAATCTAGCTCTAAATTTCCTTTGCCTCCTTGCAGCAAACACAGTACGTATCTCCTACAATCAAGCCAAGCTGACCAACTTCTCATTTATGACCATGTGCTTTCTTACTTCTGCACCCCTCTGTCTCCTTGAAGACTCCTACAGACTCAACTCCTGAAATCCTACCCCTTTCCCTTAAAACACAAATACAAATTTTTTTCTCTTAACTTACTCTGATATCACAAAACAAGAATAACCATCCTTCTCTGAATGTGCACACTTTTAATTCTCTTAAATATCCTAAGAAACAATGGTACAGTGGAAACAGCACCAGCTTTAGACTCACATGCTCCATTACTTAGCACCCATCTGAGCTGGGAAGCTCACTTCAGCCCCCTGCCCCACTGAGGCCTCCTTTCAAAAAGCTGGCATTTACACCGAGCTGTAAGCTTTGCAACGTGCTTTGCACAAACCATCTCATCTGATCCTCATCTCTAAAATGAAGACAGATCAGACGGTTTCTAAGCTGCCTTCTAATTCTAAATCTTGTTCCTTTCTACTGGTATTTCCATCTTTCACAGTCATTTGTATCTATCTCTTTTTCCACCCTACATGATAAGCTTGATGGTGGTAAAGATGCTTTATTCACCTTCAGTCTTGGGGAGCAGGAAGAACTGGGTCCAAATCCCACCTCAGTCACCAAATATGTAACTCCAAGGAAGTTACTTAACTGTTCTCATGCTTGGTTTGCTCAATTCTAAAATGCGTAAAATAACAGCACCTACTTTAAAAGGTTGCTGTGAGGGGCAAATCCAAGTATCTGCAAAATGTTTGCAGACTTTGAAGCACCATAAATGCTATCAAAAGCATGATCTTTCTCACAGCCAACCACAACTAATACTGTGCACAGACTAGGCAAGCAATAACTGTTTGCTAGATAACCTTCCCAATATTTAGACAGCATCACATCTTTAAAAGGATACAAAAGAAACAGCAAATAACTACCGAGTATCTAATTCCATGTTTTAGTGGGCTCTAAAAGACAGCATGGTATTAGTAGACAGATTGCTAGGCTTGCAACATAGAAGGACCCAGGTTCAAATTCTGTCTCAGATCATTAATGACTTGACCTCTCTGTGTCTGTTTCTTCATCTGTAAAATGGAGATAATAATAACTGTAGTACTTATATTCTCTGGGTTGCTGGATGAAACAAGGTAATGGATTTGTAAAAGCACCATATGTCACTTATTACTGTTGTTAGGTGATATAAAAAGACCTGAACCCAATAAGTTTCCCATCTAAAGACATAAAAAACATGTGAAACAATTTAAGAATAATAAAATCTTAAACTATGTGGTACTTAGAGAAGACAGAGATCTCTATGGGCTATAATAAAGGGCTTCATGGAGAGGAAACAGATCAACTATGCCCAGAAAAAAATGATGAAGGGCAAAAGATTATGAATAGAAGTAGCAATGCGTATGAAGTACATAAAAGACTGAGAAAACCAGTCTAACTATAAAGAAGATGGATACAAATCAGAGAGGACTTCAAAAGTCAGACAACAAAAGTTTGGACTCCATGTAATAGAAAATAGAGAAAGCATAGGAATTCTTATACAAGGAGGTTGTAAAGTCTCTAAAAGGCACCTCCCTCCCCCACAAGACTTCTTTACTGAAGACCTAAAATATTTAGCAACCTTTCATATCAGTGAAGCTTCTTAGTCTACAGACTAAACATCTCGTGTTCTAGAGCAGTGGTTCTCAACCTGTGGGTTATGTTCAACTTGTAACAATGAAAATACATGCTGCATATCAGATATTTACACTACAATTCCTAACAGTAGCAAAATTACAGTCATGAAGTAGCAACGAAAATAATTTTATGGATGGGAGCCACCACAACATGAGGAACTGTATTAAAGGGTCGCAGCATTAGGAAGGTTGAGAACCACTGTTACAGATTGAGACTTCTATTATTTTCTTCCTAATCTTTCTCTTCATTTAGTTCATAAAAGTATTCAACCTGCTAGTCTCTGGCTTTCAACTCAATGGTTCCCCAGAATATTGTGTCCCTATTCAAAATTTTCCTAGGGCTCTTTAACTGGACATCTCCTTTGCCCCAACTTGTATTATATGTAGGTTTTCCATGTTCTCTTTCACCAAGTAAAATATTGTAATATGTTTAAGGGCAAGGGCTATGCCATTTTTTCATCTTTGGGCCTCTGGTTCAGTGCTTCATATACACTGGCACTGAATGAATGGTCACTGGATGAACAAGAACCGATTAAGCACCCCAAGCTGAGTCAGATCAGTCTTCCAGACTCCAGATCAGGCACTTTATCCACTGCACCACCCAGGTGCCCTGTGGTATAATATATCTGCTTTTATTTATTCTCCAAGTTATTAGCTGCTAAAATTTCCTTTCTATGTAATTATCTTTCCTCCCTCTTCAATTATTTTAGGAGGATTATGATAGACTTTTAAATCAGTGATTCTTTTTTGGAGGGTTTTTTTTGGGGGGGTGAGAAGCCTATTTATATCTTATTATTCAATTTTTTCCATTTTTACTGGTTATCTTTTCTCATAACATACTCTTTATTTCCAAATATATCCCTCCTTTATCCAAAGAACTACTCCTTATAAGAATAAGAAAAAAAAAAAGAGATGGGAAAAAATTCAGCAAAAACAATCCTTCTCTGTAAAGAAGGAATGGATATGTATTTTTTTTTCCATCTCTTCTTTAGAGCTTAGCTTGAGCATTCCAATTATACAGCCTTCAATTTGGGTTTAATTTTGGTTCTTTCCATGTATACTGTTATAATCATTGAGCATATTATGTTCGCTCTTCTGGTTATTTCATTTTGTATTAGCTTATTCTATTACATGCTTTCACCAAAACATCTTTAGCCTCTCCCCAGTCAATGGATGACCACTTTTTCCTGGTCCTTTGCTACTACAAAAAAATGCTGCTGTAAATATCCTGGCAAAGAGCAGAGCTTTATTTCTGTCTTTGATCTCCTTGGGGACTATGCCTAGCAGTGGGATTTCTAGATCAAAGACGACAGATATATTAATCACTTTTCTAGCATAACTCTAAAATGCTCTCCAAAATGATCAGCCCAATGCACAGCTCCATCAACAGGGACTAGTGTGCTCCTTCCCACAGTCCCTTCCATACACACTATTCTCATCTTTTATCATCTTCCCTAATTTGTTGGGTGTAAATTGAAACGTCAGAGTGGCATTTCTCTTTTTATTACTATAAAACAGTAAGTCTTTTACAAATTAAATTTCTACTTATTAAGCAGTCACCATTTGCAAAGCACTATGCTGGCAGCTGGGACTACAGAGACAAAAACACAGCAGTCTTGCTGTCAAAGCGCTTACATTCTGCTAAGAACATGAAACATGTATGGAGTGAATAAACAAAGGACAATTTGGGAAGGAGAGAAGACTAACAACTCAAGGAATCAGAAAAAGTTTCATGAAGAAGCTCAGCTGAATCTTAAAAGAAGTCAATGACTAAGAAACAGAAATAAGGAGGGAGAGCACTTTAGCCAGGGAGGTCAGCTGCCTTCACAAAGAAACAGAGATGGGAAACAGAAAGTCAAGTGTGGGCCCCAACTAAAAGGTCAACGTGGCTAGAAGACAGAATGCACAAATTCATGAAGTAATGAATTAATTCTGGAAAGGTAGAATCAACAAGAATTAATCATCAATCAGATGTGGAGTTGGAGGGAAGAGAAAAGAATCAGGACTGACTCCAACGTTTATGTATTTGACGCTATGCCAGCACAACGAGGGCCTTGGGGACACACCACCAAAATACAAGCCCTTCCGCTCGAGGAGCTTGCGGTCTATAAAGAGACACGTCCTATCTGTAAACCTTCTGGCTGAAATGTAAAGATCAAAGCATCCTTAGGCCGTCTACATGCTTACCTTGGACCACTATTGTCTCTTCTATCTTTTATCTTGCCGGACACAATTTCAGACAGTATTTCGTCCATACTTCATCTAGTTAAACATAACAAATAAAACACGAAATTCAAGATCCTGAAACATAAAATTTCAAGTTTTCTTAAAAACAGATCAAATGAGCTAATTCCCTAACTTAGAGCTGCTGAGCAATTAAAGTATGTTAGAAGAGAAGAGACATAAGGATTAAGGTCAGTTGGGCTTCACTCCAGACTTCATCATCGAGCCTCAGCCTCCTTCTCACCACAGAACATTCCTGTGCCCTTCAGCCTCCTTTTGCTCATGATGAGCTCCTCCCAGATCAACCAAATCTCATTCCTCTCTGGGCTCTGCTTTTCAGTCTTGGAATTTTACTACCATGCCCCTGGCATGGGGACCTGCTCTGGGCAGCTAGGAGGTCTTTTTGTGTTTTTGTGCTTGTTCTTATCCCTCCAAGGTTAAGGATGTACCTAGCACATAGTAAGCACTTCATAAATGCATGCCATGGACTTAAAAAGTATGCAAAAACTCAACAAACCATAAGGTGGAAAATGACATAAACAACAGATCAATTTATACCTGTTTTATTTTTAATCTAAGACTTAATTACTTAACTCATACTTGAGCAGCATGATGCAATGGAAAGAATTCTGCTGAATTTGGGGTCAGAGGACTCCTGGCTACATTAGAATCCTCGCTCTGCCACTCATCACCTGGCTGAACTTGGCCAAATTACTTGGCCAGTCTATGTCTCTCATTTGTAAAATGAGAGGGTTAGTACCAGATGACCACTGAGGTCCCCTACAGTTCACAATCTAAGATCACATATATACCCAGAAATTATTAATCTTCTCCCACTGTATTTCTATTCAATTCAATAAATACCTGTTAGTATCTGCTATGTGCCAGGCACTGAGCTTTATGCCAAGGACAAAAACAAAAACAAGTGTCTGCCCTTAATTCAAGAGGCTGAGAAAAACAAAAGTAAATAAAATAAATAAAAATATATGCGAAGTAACTTGAGAGGGAAAAGGAAAGACACTAACACTGGGAGGATGTCAGCAAAAGTTCTACAACAGATGGTACCCATGTTGTTCTTTACAGGACATGAGGGATTTTATGTAGTAGATCAAAAAAGTTAGTGCACTCAAAGCCCCAAAGCACCTCCCTATGCAAAGAAGGTCATGTACAGAAAACAAGTAATTTGACTGGAAGGTAGGAATAGTAAAGCAAATCTGAAAAGACATAATAGAGACAGATAATAAAGAGCTTAAAGAGGCACTGAAATTTTTTGAGAAAGGGAGAGCCATGGGTCAGTTTATGCTTTAAGAATAACAATTTTAACAATTGCAAAAATGGATTAGAGAGAGAAAGCCTAGAGTAAAATCAAATAGGAGGCTACTGCAGTAGTACAGAGAACCGAAAAGGATCCAATGAGGGTGACAGCTGTATGAGTGGAAGAGGAAAGATGGATACAAAAGATGAAATGGGGGTTGAACTGACAGGGCAGAGGGGAAGGAGGGAACTGTGAGGGGGTGAAAGAGTTGAGGTGCAGAGCAATATGAATGGGAAGAATGGTGGTACCCTCAGTGGAAAGATACTGAGTTCTGTTTTGGACATAAAGAGTAGGAGATGTCTCTGAGTCACCTGAGTAGAGACCTACTGCAGTTAGGTGGTGATACGGAACTTTAACAGATATTTAAGATATAGATTGGACAGTCAATGAAAAGGATAATTGAACCCATGGGGGTTGATAAGACAACCAAGAAAGTGTAAAGAGAGGATGTAGGTGACTGAAGTATATCCACATACACAGGAAGCATAACATTGATGGTGATTCAGAAAAGGAGAAAAAGAATGAGAAATAGCACTTACACAAAAAACAGAAACAAGAGGAAATAGTGTAAAAAAATCCAGAAAAAAGAGTATCTGAGAAGAGAAAGTGATCCAAGTGTCAAGTGCTACAGAGAGCTCAAAAAGGATGAGGACAGAGAAGTGTCCATTCGCTGAATTAAGCAATGTTATTGGTAACTTGTGACAGCAACTTCAGTCAAGTGCTGGAACTAGAAGCCAGATTGTTAAGAAATCTGTGAAATAAATAAGAGGTAAAGAAGTAAAAGCAACAAGTACAGATTTTTTTTTCTTAAGAGTTTGGCTGTGAAAGGGATCAGAAATAAAGGATGTTAGTTAGGTTACAGCATTGGTGGGTCAAGTGAAGGCCAAGGACAGAAAAGAGCTCACCACATTTGTAGATGGGTGAGAAGTCAGTGGATGAAGGAAGACTGATGACCGGAGAAGAGGGAAGCGAAAAATGCCTAAAGGAATAAGCTCTGGGAGCTTAGGGGAGAAGGAAGCACAATTACAGAAGGAATGTGTAGAGGATCAAATCTTCACCAGAAACTGAAGCAAAATCAAAGGAAATAAGGAATCATGTTGAATGGATCTGAAGTGAAGAACTGAGAGAGAGGGATTCTTTAAAACAGACAACTTCAATTTTCTCAGTAAAATAATGAATTCTTCTCCTGAAAAGGGAGGGGATAAGCTAAGTAAATGAGGAAAGAGTTAGGAAAAACTGAAGGAGGATGTACCATAGTGAATCTTAGAGAAGTAAAGGTAATGCCACGCATGGGTGAAGGTCCAGCTGAGATCAGATCAAGTGAACCTGTGTATGCTTGTACAAGCAAGCTGGAGGCAGCTAGATAGCACAATGGATAAAAGCACTGGGCCTGAAATCAGGAAAATCTGAGTTCAAATCTGACCTCACTCAGCCTTAACAGTTATATGACACTGGGTAAGTCACTTAATCTGATTGTCTCAGTTTCCACATCTGTAAAATGGGGGTAATAGTAACATACCTTGAAGGCTGCTGAAAAGATCAAATAAACTAATATTTGTAAAGTGTTCAGTACACTGCACAGCAGATAGTAAATGCTATATAAATGCTTATTCTCTTCCCTTACCCTTACAGCTTTCTCTAACAGCATATTCAAGTAAGAGAGGAAAGGGCAGATGAAACCAGTAATGTCAGGTTAGATATAGAAAAAGGTAAATAGCAAAAGGACAAAGGGGTAAAGTACTCTAAGGCAGGGAGCAGTGTGGACTACTAAAGTCAAATTGCTTTAACTGGTATAAAAATAACAAATGGAGAAAAGTGAGGCCAGAGTAGGAGTGATGGACCTGGAAAGCAGGGAGGCACAGACATTTATCTCTATTAAATGTTATTTCATTAGATTCTAGCCTGTAAAAGACCTTTCTGTATCCTGACTTTATCATTCAAAATGGGATCCATCTTCTTTTATCTATAAATATGATACATAAGTAATCTATGCTCTCTCTCCTCACTTTCCCTTCCTGGCTCCCTTCTTCCTAGAGGAGATCTTTAATGATTCCCTAAGATGCTAAGTGCTTTCCCTCTAAGATTATCACCAATTTACAGTGTGGGGGGGGAGGGGGGTGTATGTGTGTGTAGTTATTTGTATGTTTTTGCTTTGTTCTGGAGGGTCAATTGGGGTTAAGGGACTTGCCCAAGGTCACATGGCTAGTATTAAGTGTATGAGGTCGAATTTGAACTCAGGTCCTCCTGACTCCAGGGCTGGTGCTCTATTAATTATTTGTGTTATCTCTCCCTTAGATCAGCAGTTCTCAACCTGTGGATTATGTTCAATTTGTAACAATGAAAATACATCATGCATATCAGATATTTACATTATGATTCATAACAGTAGCAAAATTACAGTTATGAAGTAGCAACGAAAACCATTTTATGGTTAGGGGGTCACCACAACATGAAGAGCTGTATTAAAGGGTCGCAGCATTAGGAAGGTTGAAAACCACAGCCTTAGATAAACTTATGCACAGCAAGGTGAGCAAAAACTAGGAGAACAATTTAATACAATAACAACACTGTGAATACAAACAATTTTGACAAACTTCAACAATTCTGACCAATATAAGAACTAAACTAGGGGGGCGGAGCCAAGATGGCGGCATAGAAACAGCAAAGCACCACAGCTCCCACACAAATATGCTAAAAAACTCATAAAATGGGACGCTAAACAGATTTTCAAGCTCCAAAACTCTCCACAAGACAGAAAGCACTA
>CM053594.1:337538565-337575300 GCA_028646575.1 Pseudocheirus occidentalis | reverse complement strand
CCTGTAGCAACAGATGTGCTTTCTGTCTTTTGGAGAGTTTTGGAGCTTGAAAATCTGTTTAGAGTCCCATTTTATGAGTTTTTTAGCGTGTTTGTGTGGGAGCTGTGGTGCTCTGCTGCTTCTACGCCACCATCTTGGTTCCGCACCCCCCATATATACTCTTTATTCAAGGTATGAAATTTCATTTATGTTTGCCTGTTTTAGCCACAATCTGTTTCAGTAACATAATCCAAACCAAAAATGAGTTTTCCTCTTTTTTGGAAGGAGACAATACATTCTATTAATTCTTATTAGATCAACATCCAACATTGAGATATGATTGCTGTTTCCTTCCTATTCTTTTCCCATGGAGACCAATTAAGTTCCAAACTAGTTCTAGGAACGCAAAATTGACCTATCCCTTAACTATTCAAAATCTATAGATTAGGTAGTTCCAAGGTTAATCTGATAGTTAAATTTTGTTCTACAATGGACTAGGAGTATCTTTTGAGACTGGTCTAGAACATAAATACATCTCTTGTATTTGTCTATAGTAGTAGTTCTCAAAGTGTCACCCAAGAACCCTTGGCAAATAGA
This sequence comes from Pseudocheirus occidentalis, assembly GCA_028646575.1. Classification (NCBI taxonomy): domain Eukaryota; kingdom Metazoa; phylum Chordata; class Mammalia; order Diprotodontia; family Pseudocheiridae; genus Pseudocheirus; species Pseudocheirus occidentalis. Next base: position 337,574,724 of record CM053594.1, on the reverse strand, counting down.
TCCTAAGACCTTTTCAAGGTGGCAAAGGGGATCTGAGAAAAATACTTTTTTCCATAATAATAAGACATTATTTGCCTTTTAAAATACTCCCCTCTTTTTCAAGTACATATCTTGGTGAGGCTAGGTTTTCTTCCTATAGAATGAAGGCAGAAGCAGATATAAGAATCCAGTTGTCTTCTCTAAAGCTTAGGCATTAAAAAGGTTTTCCAAAACACATGAAGCAATATTATTCATTTCTGTTTTCAGGTTTGAAATTTTACGAGGATTGTAATGTGAATTGAGCTTAATGACAATACCAATGTAATTTATACGGAGTTGAATTTAGTCAGATTTCACATGAATTTTACCTTTTACTCTCTATTTTGTATTCTGGTCCTATGGAATATACAGAGTGTTTCAAGCTGATAACACCCAGTTGTAGAAAAAGCCTGTCAGACTTTAATTCTATACCCTTTTCTAGCTGGTACAGTATGAAGGTTCAAGCCTGTGATTTTGCTAATATAATAGCTGTATTTTAATTATTTAGTGGTTTATAATACAGTTTGTAGATTTTCTAGGTAGCCTTTTCTTTACTTTTGTTAATAGTTTTCATAATATAGAACCTTAGCACTTTCAGTCAAGGGTAGGGAAGGTCGGAGAGAGGAAATAAATAAATCATTGCTTCTTGATAACATTTCTGGTAAAAGTTTTGCAGGAGGAGGTTAAGTAGTTAAAAGGGAGTTTCTTTATCTATGGATATGGTTTATCCCTATTTTTGCTATCCCTCATTGATGAATACAATAATATTATATAAATATTAACATATTATAATAAATATTAGTAAACCAGGAGTTGGGGTTAGGTTTCTGATTCCATCACTTTGACCTCAGCCAAATCAATTTATCTTTATGTGTTTATTTCTCCATTTGTAAAAGGACATGGGACCATTTTTTCACAATTCTCAGAGCTATATGTAAACACACCAATTGCCATCATTTCATCTTTCTTAGGTAGTGAAGTGCTCACATATTCAGTCATACCCTTTCTTAGAATCAAGGACATCTGGAGAGGAAGGCAGAGGGACCCTACTGTTACCTCTCTGTTCTGATTAATCCCTCATTTTCAGTCTGGTAAACGTACCAATATTATATTGGCTTTTTGAAAGGTTTCCACAAAGCTCCCTAAGCATACAGTTTCAGTCCCGGCTGTCTTTCTTCTCAGTGTGACTGTATTTCCTTCTCCAGGTGACAACCAAGGCTTTTCCTCTCAGCTAATCTCTGAGTCTAGAGGCATCTACTGCATTCGTGTTAGTAATGAAAGGTTTGTAAGTCTCCTTTCCTCCAATGAGAATTTTCTGATGTTATATGGGTTATTTCACAAAGGTTAAGTTAGAGTAATAATGAAAATAGCTAATATTTCCATAGTGCTTTAAGGTTTGCAAAGCCCTTTCCGTACATTATCTCACTTGTACCTCTTGGGAGTTAGGTTCATGATTCCTTTAGAGGGTAGAAGACAAACAAACAAAAATGAAGGCACCTATACTTTTTTTTAAGGAGAAACTAATAATTTTTTGCATAGAATAATGCACTTAATAAATACTTGTGGAATAAATGAGTGACATGTGAAAAGTTACTATTTTTTTGAAAAGCATTTTTATTTTTTACAAATACTCTATCACTAGTCAGTCACCACAACATAGTATAGCATGATTATAGTTCTAGCAGCAGCTCATCAATCTGTGGAACAGAAAAGATGTCCTTTTTTTTTCCCCTCTAGTAGAAAGAAACATAGGACACATGGTATAAAAGATGTAAGTAAGACTCAAAATAAAATAAAAATTGACAGCAAATACCCAAATCTTGGCATTTCAGTTAAAACACAACTGCAGAATTCAAAACTCTATTTAAGTATTAAATAAATGTGAAAAGGGAGAGCTCTCTGAAGATTTCTTAGTCTTCAGAACAAGTGGCTGCCTGATTTTTTTTTCTTTTCTTCTATACACACTGGAGAATGGGGTGGCTGCTCAAGATAGAAATGAAAAAATTAGGAAAGGAAGAAGGAAAAGGAGAGAAAGAAGCAAAAAGGGAAAGGAAAGGAAAGGGTGGCAGGAAGGGAAGAGAAAATGGAGAAAGAAGAGACAAAGGGAGGGAGAGAAAAAAGGGAAGAGGCAGGGAAGGAAGGATGGGGAAGAAAGGGAAAAGAAGAGCAGAAAAAGAAGGGAAGAAGAAAAAGAAGGAGGGTAAGGAATAGGAGGCTTTAAAGTAAACCACCTGCTTTTCTTGTTAACCAGTGAGCTCTGGAGAGATGGGCTTCCCGGGCTTCTCTCTAAAGGCGCAGAAGTGAAAACTGAGGCCACTCCACTGACTAGAAGGCGCTTTCACAGGAGCAGGGGAGCTGCTTGGGGGCAAGCGGTAGTGGTGGGTGAAGGGAGCCCTCCGACGTGGAGGCTCCAGGCTGCTCCCGACGACGATGGTGATGATAGTGGTGATGGGGCCAGCGGTGCCGGTGGAGTGGCTGGTGTCCCCGGGCCGCCTCGTCCTCGTCTTCCCAGTCTCCTTTCTTCGGGCAGTGGCCGCAGCAGCAGACCGTGCCCAGCCTCCTCCACAACCGCCGCAGACGGCTGTCACCAGCTTGGAAGAAGAGGTAGACGTAGGGATTGAGGGCGCTGTTGGTGACCACCACGATGCCCAGCGCAGAGGCCAAGCCCTCGCCCTGCCCTTCTCCCGTGGCCTCGGACGACCAAGCAGCGGCCAGTTCCGCGGCAAAGTAGGGCAGCTCGCAGACCACGAAGAGCAGGGCCAGCACCAGGGTCATCTTCAGGCTTTGCACCTTGGCTCGAGTGAGCGCGCTTCGAGCCTGGGCTCTGCACTGGCCAGCCTCCCAGGCGCAGGGGGACCAGGCTGCAGGAGCTGGAGTCTGGGGTCGCTGCTGCCACAGAGTCCAGAGCAGGCGGCCGCAGGCTACAGCCAGGATGGCGAGAGGGGCCAGGAAGCCCGCCACGGCCCCATACACCGTGTAGACCTGCAGGTGCCAGCGAGGCAGGGCTCCGAAGATGGTACGGCACCGGCGCTCTCCAGACCATGCCCGGGCAGAAGTCGGCGGCCCCGGCGGGGTCTGTGAGGTGTCCAGGGAAGAGCCAGGCGTGGACGCAGCCGAGGGCATGGCGGGAACCCCACCGTAGCCGTCGGGGAGGCCGGTGGCCTGCCCTCCACGGACCACAAAAGCCTGTGGTAGGGCGAGGAGCAGCGCCAGCAGCCAGCCCAGGGCTGCAAGGGCGCGGGTGGGCAGGGGCGGGCCTAGGGGTCGGCTCACCACCCGGTGGCGCTCCAGGCAGATGAGGGCGAGAATGTTGGAGGAGGCCAGGAGCGCGGACACCTGCAGCAGCTTCACGACCCGGCAGGTCAGGTCTCCCGCCACCAGGTGGGTGTCCCCCAGCACCTCCCATGCCAGCTGCGACAGCACGGTTCCTCCGCACACGTATAGGTCGGCCAGGGCCAGCTGCACCAGCAGGAAGTCCATCTTCCGACGCTTGGGGCCGGCCCAGGGTCCGCCGCCGCTGCCGCACAGCGTACAAAGCACGGTGGCGTTACCCACCACTGCCACCACCAAGATTATCCCGAGAGAAACGAGCCGGACCTTTTGGCTTGGAAGAGTGGGAGGCGGGGGCAGCATCCCGGCAGCAGAGTCCCCCACAGACGACAGGTTGATACCCTGGCCCTGCGGGATGGAGATGGAGAGGTTAGGTACCTGCGGCAGAGGGCCGGGGCCAAAGGGATCCTCCATCTCCCAGCAAAGGCGGCTCGGATGATTGAAGTGTTGGCACTGCAGGGTGGGCGGGACGGGGCGCGAGAACTCGAGGTAAAGGTGAAGGAGCGCTCCAGCAGCTGGGCCGCCGGGTTAAGTTGCTTCTTGGAAAACAAACTTTCTTGAAAACGCACAAGAGTGATGAATGCCGACAGATTTGCTCGCTCGCTCGCTCTCTCTCTCTCTCTCTCTCTCTCTCTCTCTCTCTCTCTCTCTCTCTCTCTCTCCACTCCCCCCCCCCCCTTTTAATAGGTTGTGTCTCCGTCATTTGACACAGCGATGTGGGTTGTGCACCAAGTGAAGGCACGACTGCTTATTCGCCACCCCCCACCTCCAGCCGCTGCCGCTTTCCCCTCCAACCAGTCCTGCCCACCCCGTCTTCCCTGGAGCGCGGTGAATGGAGTAGATCAGCCTTGAGAGAACAGCGCACGCACTAGTGGCCTTGCAGCTCAGCCAGATCCCTCTTCAGGAAGAAAAGCGCTGGGACATTAACGATGTGGCCGGAGCCTTGTAACGGGAAGTACCTGGCTGCCTGGGGCTTTAAAGGGTCTTCTTTAAAGAACTGATGTCTTTTCCTTAAACGCATGGATGGGGACAGTTAACCTGGTTTAAAGTATGACTCGGCGTAAGAATGAGAAAATAAAAGCAGAAAACCCAATTGCAATATATGAATAAAATCAAACCAGAAGAATCTCCGAGAAACTTGGTATGTATAACCGGTCCGACAGCGTGGATTTGTTGCAGTGGCTGCCCCCAGGAGTGAAGTCAAAGACTGGCGTTCCTCAGTAGCAGACTGCTACCTTCTGCGTGATGTGAAATTAATTCCATTAGTCTAAAGAATGCATTAATGGGTTTTATGCAAATAGGTAATCCGTTTATTGCTTTTCCCCTTATGCTATGATCCGGGAACGGATATATCTTTCTTCTCACTCTTGATTTCCCCTTCCACCAGATGCGAGGTTACTAAGAGGGACTACGCCTCCGTTAAACCTAAGAAAAGGTGACTAAGAGAACGTAAAAGCAGCCAATAATTTGTGGAAAGTAATAGGAATTGGTTTAGACTAAATCCTTTCAGCAGACTTGCCTCCTGCCCTTCCTTTAATTAAATTAAAATTTAATTTTTTCCAGCTGGAGACATTAATTTGAACCCTTTCAACTCTTCTAATATAACAAAGCCAGCGAGGTTAAAGATCCTTGCACCAATTTGGTTCATAGTTAGGGCCAAAGGTAAATAAAATGCTGTGATTGAAAATCCTAGGACTAGGGGCGGCTAGGTGGCGCAGTGAATAGAGCACGGGCCCTGGAGTCAGGAGGACCTGAGTTCAAATCCGACCTCAGACACTTAACACACACAAAAAAAACTAGCCGTGTGACCTTGGGCAAGTCACTTAACCCCCAACTGCCCTCCAAAAAAGGCAAAAAAAAAAGAAAATCCTAGGACTTTGGAAAACTTTAAAATCTGACTGCTAGTACCCCATATTATTTGCCTAGGAATCCCTTTTGCCAAGTCTTTTATTTTATTTATTTGCTTCTTTTTAGAGGGGGGGGGGAAGCCGGGGCAATTGGGGTTAAGTGACTTGCCCAAGACCACATGGCTAGTGTTAAGTGTCTGAGGTATTTGAACTCAGGTCCTCCTGATTCCAGGGCCCATGCTCTAATTACTTCTCATCTCACTGCCCTGAAGCCTTGCCTTAAAAAAAGATTTTGACATATGCTTTTCAATAATGGCTCAACTGCTCATTTTCCCCACCTCCAATGGAGCCAGAACACTGGACTGGGATTAGGGGGAGTTCTAATCCTAATCCTAAAAGTCAATTGTCTAACCTTGGATGAATTGCTTTACCTCTCTTGGGGCTTATTTTCCACAACTGTCCAGTGAAAGGGTTGTTCTAAGTCCTACCAGTGGGACAACTAGGTGCTGAAGTGGATAGAGTATCCAGCCCTAGAGTCAGGAAGACTCATTTTCCTGAGTTTAGGTCAAATCTATCCCCAGATACTTACTAGCTGTGTGACCCTGAGCAAGTCATTTAACCTTGTTTGCCTTAGTTTCCTCATCTGTAAAATGAACTGGAAAGGCAAACCACTCCAAAAGAAAACCCCCAAAATAGGGTCAGGAAGGGTCCAACACAACTGAAAAAATACGGGGCAGCTAGGTGGCAAAGCTGGTTCTAGAGTCAGGAGGACTTGAACTCAAATCCAGCCTCAGACAAATACTAGCTGTGTGGCCCTGGACAAGTCATTTAGCCTAATTTACCTCAGTTTCCTCATCTGTAAAATAAGCCAAAGGAAATGGCAAACCTCTCCAGCACATTTGCCAAAAATCTGAGTTTATATTTTCATTATTTTTTTTTTGGTGACCTGGAGCAAGTCACTTCATGGCTGTAGAGATCATAAAATTCAACCTCAATAAGCATACTGTAAAGGTTTTAAAAATCATTTATTTGTATTAAATCATATTATTGATAGTTTTTGTCTTTACATGACAGTAATTCCATACCTTCCTTTCCCTCTTTGAAACCTCCTTTGTGACAAAGACTGTATCACCTCAGTCTAATCTCTGAGAAAAAGGTGTGGAGGCACACCTTAATTTTTCTTAGAGAGGAAAAGGCATTTTGGGGAAAGGTGATTTAATCATTTGGTCGATAAAGACGTATTAAATACCTGCTATATGTCGGACCCTGTGCTAAGTGCAAGGGTTACAAAGAAAGACAAAGGACAGTCCCTGTCCTCAAAGAGCTCACAGTCTAATGGAGGGGAAAGCAAACAACTACATATAATCAAGCCACATACATGATAAATGGGATATAATAATAACACAGCTAATATTTATATGGTGTTTATAATGTGCCAGGCCCTGTGCTAAGTGCTTCAAAAATACCAAATATAAGAAGGGTTAGGAAAAGTTACCAGTTGGTGGAATTTTTTCAGGCACTTGAAGAAAGCCAGGAGGCAGAGAGGAGAAGGAAGAACATTCCAGGAATGGGGGCTATGCAGTGAGAAGTGTCAGAACTCAGATGGAGTGTCTGGTGTAAGGAAGATGGAAGAGACCAGACCAGTGTCACTAGGTCAGAATAAGGGCATTGGGGCGGAGGTGGTAATATGATCAGCAAGGTGGTGGTTAGGTGATGAATGCCTAATATGAATAATATTGACTGACAAAAAGAGGACTTATATTTGGTCCTGGGAGAAAGAGGGAGCCACCTGAGTTTATTGAGTGGTGGTGTGTATGAATTGGTTATACCTGGACTTTAGGAAAATCACTTTGCAGGATGTATGGGAGGAGAAACTTAAGCCATGCAGACCTACCGGCGGCATATTACACTAGTTCAGGTGTGAGGTGATAGGGGACGGCACTAGGGTGGTGGCAACGTCACAGGAAAGATGGGGGTGAGAGATGTTGCAAAGTGAAAGGAACAGGCCTTGGCAACAGATTGCATATGGAAGGTGAGAGAGAGGAGCTGAGGATAACACCTAGGTTGGGAGCAGTCTTTGTGCAAGGCTTTCAGACGAGACACATTTAATTGAACAAGCAAAATACAACATTTATAATCAGGACATTTATTAGCATAAATATAAAAGACATTCAAGAGAAGTCGCAGAATGGCAGTAAACATGACTGAAGAACTGTTCAAATATGAAAAACATAAAAGAACGGAATTTTACTTTATTTGCAAAAAGTACTTACTTCAGTAGAACCTTTTTTTTAAAGTGACTAGGATGACATCACAGCTAAGGCTGGAGCTAGCTTCTTGGTACTCCTAATAAATCCAGTTCCCCAGGCTCCTACAAGTGTCAACCCAGGGTACTGAAAGAACAGATGAATTCAGGGCGTAAAGTGATTCACAGTCTAGTGAGTCTGCTACCTACTGCCTTGGTGATGATGCTGGACAAGTTACTAAACTGCAGTGGGTAGCACATTCCTTTCTTTTTTTTCTGCCTTTTTTTTTTGAGGGGTTAGGACAATTAGGGTTAAATGACTTGCCCAAGGTCATATGGTTAATTTTGTGTTAAGTGTCTGAGGCCACATTTGAACTCAGGCCCTCCTCACTCCAGGGCCGGCACTCTATTTACTGCGCCGCCTAGCCGCCCAATTTCACATTCTCCTACAAAATGAAGGCACTGGACTATTCATCTTCTAGCTCTAAATCTATAATCTTATGGCTGTTCTTATTTGATATACAATAAACTTTAAGGGTTCAATAAATGTTAAAACATTTCATAGAGGTATTTATTATCTTTGTATCAGAGTACTTGTAACTATATAGTTTTTTTATATTTTATTTAATGTGTTTAAGTCAGCACATGATGGTATCTATATTAGAAAACACAATTATATCCAGTTTCTATTTTAAAACATAACAGCATTTAATAAAATTGTTTGACTGCCAATGATCATTTAATTACCAAATTTCACTATACCTTTAGTGATAAATTTTTATAACTGTATATATATTTATACTGCTTGTATAAAAATATAAAAGTATATAAGTAGTGCATATGGTATCACATTCTTGTACAAACATTTATAAATTAGTGTTGGTTTTAAGCCACTGATTAATTGCACTTTCATACTTCATTGGTTCTTTCAGCCAGTCCTGGTGCCACCTAAGGTTTGCTATAATTTTTGTATAGTTTTGTCCTAAGCTGTCTTTCCAGCTGATAAATTGTTTCTTGTTGTACTGGTGGACAGAAGCGGAAACTACAGGGTAGTTTATAATGGAGCGAAGCTTTTGGTCCAGAGAATGAGTGATTTCTGGAAAACTTGTGGCTATATTTGTTAATTCATCTGGATCTGAAGAAAGATCTGAAAGAAAAAAAGATTATATGGCTGAATAATGTATATGTTATTATTCAAAACCAAGTTATCTGCTAAAAAGGCATCATTTTATATTGAATTCAGAATGTCATTATTTTATGTTAGATTTGGTATTGTGTGAGAAACTGCTTCCTTTTCCCTCTTTTTGGTTAATGTGAATGCTGAGCAGGAGGTGGCCCCTTGGAATGGTCCCATCTGCCTGGCTGACAATGGCAATTGCTCTACTGTGATTTCTGGCTTCCTGTTGTCCTTTCCCGTCCGTTCTGAGGGGATGACTAAAGCAAAGTAGAGAGTGCTCTATTGTCAGGATCTTCTCATTAGCAATGTGGCTTGAAACTTTTTAATAACCTTGGTTGTCAAAATACAAGTCCTGCTGGTATTTACGGTAAATTATGAGGATAAAGTCCGTAAGTATCATAAAAAATAACACCTGGATCCATGGATTATTGATGGTATCTAAGAGAAAGATAACTTGTTCTTGAAACCTCAGTTAGATATAATTCCTTTCATCTTATTGTTTTATACCAAGGCAAAAAATTGCCTTCTTGTCAAAGGGGATATATGGCTCCAGAATAAACAAGTTTCTGGGAGATAAATTTAAGGATTTAACATTCCTTTCATTTAAAATATGCTAAGAATATTGAGTATGATGTATTATATTTAAAGTATGGTACAGATATTAGCTCCTCTAGGATTAAGCAAAGTTTTGCGCACAAAATAGGTGCTTAATAAAAATCTGTCTATTCAAACTGAATTATTAGAAAGCTACTTAAATAATGCACACCAGAAATAAATTGACCAATAAAAGTAAAGAACTTCATCCAATTAAATTTTATTTATAAAGAAGTTTCAGAATAAAAGTGACATTTATTCTGAATTTATTATACACTGAAGCATTGTAGAAATAAGTTTGGGTAGAACTCTTCCTCTTCCCTTCCTCTCAGGCTATGTGGAATGTGGGTGTTCACCAAAAAGCTGTAGGTATGCTGGAACTAATGCAATTGGCAATTCTTTATTTTCCTAACAGTTCTGATTGCGTTAGGGTTGTCTATATCTAGAAGAACATATCTGGTCAAATTCTATTGAATGTATATAAAACTGGAAAGGCATACTGGGGCAAAATTCAATGCCTAGTTAAGAAGTATGGATTTTTATTCAGTATGTTATGTGAATGATAGAAGGTTATTGAGTAATCTGATTAACTCAATTCAATTCAGTTTTACTAACACCAAATGGAAAGGCAGGTTGAGGCCAAATTGTGGTGAGACTGGAGCATAAGGAAATGTAAGTTTATGTGGCAGGTTTGTATTTTATTGATGAAGCAGCTAGCTGGGTGGCACAAGCACTGGGCCCGAAGTCAGGAAGACCTGAGTTCAAATTTGGGCTCAGATATGTACTAGCTGCGTGATCCTGGGCTGCCTCCGTTTTCTCAACTGTAAAACAGGGATACTCATAGAAACTTCCTCTAAGAGTTGTGAGGATGAAACGAGCCAATGTCTGTAAAGCACAGAGCACAATGCCCAGCATCTGTGGGGCACCTAGTAAAGGCCTATTCCCTCCCCCATTCCGATGTGATCTGTGTAACAGGGAACCTCTGAAAATTTTAAAGTAAGGGGATGAAGTGATTATGAAATAAACTTTAGGCAGACGAATCTGGCAGCAGCTTGTAGGATACTTCTGAAGAGGAAGAGAGACTGCAATCAGTAGATTAATGACAGGTAATGAGAGACTAAACTAAGCAGGTGGTACTAAGAATAGAGAGAAAGCTGACAAATAGAATATTTTAATGGATATGGTAAGATGGACAGGGACTGGTCAAAGATGGCTTTAACACTGCAAATGCAGATACAGGGAGGATGCGGCACTACTGGAAATGAGACCTGAAGGAGGAGTCTTCTGGGGGAAATGGTGTGCCCAGTTTTTTTTTGTTTGAGGTGTCAGTGGGGCATTTATATGGAGCTGTCTACTGTGTTGTACTACTGAATGGATCGCAGTAACAGAAATCCAGTCGTATTTCAAGTAATACTAATTAAAACTACTTACATAGTTTATTCTTATGCTAATAATATAATCTCCATATAGTTCTTTACAGTAATAAATCTATTAAAGTATAACTAAAGACACAGCATATTGTGCTTATAATATTCTTCAGGTTACATTTATTTACACTGCTTAGGAAAAAATGGTAGTGAGAGTTAAAAAATTCAATCACAGATAAGGCAACCTTAACTTTCAAGTATGAAAATATCATTTTCTATAAGTAAATTGTGAACAATGGAGCTAAAGATGCAGATAGCCTCCCTGAGTAGCTACAAGGTATTTACAGATGACAAACTCAATGAATTCTTTTGTACTTTCTAGTGAACAATTTATATTGACAATGTATTTTACTTTCTCTAAAGTATGACTTGAATGCCTCCTCATGATATGGAGGCGGCTTTGGGTTCTTGAAGGCTATATCAGCAGCGTAAGTGTGTATTTGTTCTCGTTCTCTCTCTCTCTCTCCTCTCTCTTTCTCTCTCTCTCTCTCATCCTACTAAGTAAGAAAGTCTCTTTCTATGGCCCTGATCATATGGCACTATCTGAGGTCCACCCTACCTAAGTCTGGAGAGGTTCATTACCAAAAAATGTCTACCAAGTGTGGGGCTTTTGGGCACAGTCACCTACAAAACTGTCTAATGTGGTGTAGATCAGAGGCATCAAACATGTGGCTAGCAACCTATAACATTCCAAATGGGGTCCTCAACCAGATTAAACTGTAATTGGGAAATATTTAACAAAATAAATAAAAATCCAACATAAAAATGTTAATAGGTATTTTTTTCTAATTCAATATGTGGCCCTCAGGGATCCTTATTATGTACAGCTTAATAACCTCCATTTCTTTTTGAATTAGTTACCTCTAATGTAGAGGGTTTGCAATTGAAAACCTACTCTTATGAAAACACAGCTCTTCTGAAGCACATCTAAGTAATGTAATTTACAAAGATAATTTTAAAAATAAGATTTTGGATATTATTAGGTTCTAAAATTTCCATATGAACATGTTCATAAAAATCATTATTTGATTCCTTCCTTTACAATTGTGTAGACTGTGTCCCAGTGAAGAGAAGAAAACCTCTTGCTGACATGGCTTGTGACTGCTTCTCTTTGTCATCTGAGCTTACTAGTCAAGTACTACCAGAAGTTTGCTTCTTAATACATGAAGGTAGATGATAGCTCTTTAGGGCAATGTAGCGCTAATGCAATATTCACAGTGTTGATGGTGACTGTGAATATGTTGGCATAGTGCTCAATTACAAAATATAACAGACTCTCCACATGGAAGACAGAAGCAAAACATTTACTCAAACACCAGAAAACCAAATCCCCAAACCAGAAAGCTGAATCCTTTGCTGTAGCAAAGAAGTTAATAAACCGTAACACCACAGAGAGCCACGTCATCCTTTAGCCTTCTCACAAACCAAAATTTACTCACAAGCCTAGCTATCTGCCTTTCATCTCTAATTGCTCTGACTCTCAGCTTCTTATGGGCTCTGCCCTACCCTACCCTTCAGAAAACTCCTCCCATCACAGGCTCCATGTGATTACATTCAGCCTATCAGAGGGAAAGGAAGATCTTCAAATGAGGGAAGATCTTCAAATTCCCTTAGGCTTATTAAGGGGCAAGAAAGATCTTCAAATTACCATTACCATTACAGGCAGGGAAATCAGTACAAAAAGCACTGTAGAATTCTGGAGAGACTCCTCATTAGTTTCCTTTCTTGGTCTACCTTTGCTTCTTTTAGAAATCTATCTCTGGGGGCTCCCAAGGGGGCCACGATCTATGCATGAGCACCTAAGTAGCCCAGAGTCATCTTCTGATGCTGATACCCTGAACTCTGGTTGTAGAGGAACTGGTCTTACTACTAGTAATAACGCTAACATAACTAATAACAATTAATATAATATTACTATCATACGATACTTTAACGCTATATGTAATAAGTGACATTCACACAGTGCTTTACATTTTCTCAGATGCTTTCTGTGTATTGTTTCATTTGAGTCCTGCAGCCAGCCTGCGAGATAGTAATTGTAGGTGTTACTATTCCTGATGATGAAGATGAGACTTAGAGAGTGTAAATGAGCCGTCCACTGTCACCCAATCAGTAAGGATCAGAAGTGGGAACTGAACTCAGGCCTTCCTGAATCTGAGGCTGAGTCTCTCAACCCCTAAGCACACTCTCATGAAGAGTTTCTTTGAAATAATAACTTTGATAGTTTGATGGTTTAAGGAAAACCTGCCATTAACATGTGATTAAGGAAAAAAAAAAACTGACATCAATATGTGATTTAAAAAAATCTAGAATGTCTTATCATAAGACATAATTTAAAATACTATTATAATATTCCAGTTTACATTGTTTCCTTTAACAACAGGATATAAAGATTTTTAGAAATTTAAATACTTTAATACCCAACAAATTCATTCAATATCAATGAAAAATTATATCCCTACTTTTGCCAAAGCAGCATAACTCATCGCTATGAGGCAGGAGAACGCTTCAATTTCTAATGGTATGTTTACTGCAAGAAACTAGTGCAATATCTATTCCTACCAGATTAAAGCCTGATTCATTCTATTTTTGTCCAGTGTACTATGAAAGGACAAACACTATGAAGTTAATGAAATCCTGGTTTGAAGATCTCCACTAGAATAAATTTTCTACTCTTTAAGGGACATTTCTCCCCTCCTAACTTGCTGTTAACTTTGCTAGCAAGGTATTCCTATTTTTGCCCTGTTTGCTCCATTTTTAAAAATTTTATTTATTTATTTTTTGCTTTTTTGAGGGGGGAAGGCAGGGCAGTTGGGGTTAAATAACTTGCCCAAGGTCACATGGCTAGTTTTTTTGCATTAAGTGCCTCAGTCTGGATTTGAACTCAGGTCCTCCTGAATCCAGAGCCAGTGCTCTATTCATTGTGCACCTAGCCACCCCCTCTTTGCTCCATTAATTACCTTTAAAAATATATTGAGCATTTTTCATGGCAAAGCAGAGAGAGAGAGAGAGAGAGAGAGAGAGAGAGAGAGAGAGAGAGAGGGAGAGGGAGAGGGAGAGAGAGAGAGGGAGAGAGAGAGAGGAGAGAGGAGAGAGGAGACAGACAGACAGACAGTCTTATATTCATCAGGAAGATATACTTTTCTGCTAGTTACGGGACCCTCAAGCACATCACTTACTCTCTTAATGCCTTAGATGCCTTAGGCAACACTCTAACACTATAAAAGCATTTGCCAATAGTTCTAAATGTGAGTTATCTACAATGAAATCACAAATCCGGATTAAAAAAACAGGGTTATAATAAAAATGAAATTTAAGAACATATCAGTTGATTTACCAAAGAGCTGAGGAGGTGATGAGGCGCCATCAGAGTAAGCTATATATTTCCATTTGTCAATTCTCAGCATATAGGTGGAAGCATTCACATTGCAGCCGTGAAACTCACTGAGAATCCAGGGAGGGTGTGGTCTTGTGGACTTAGAATTATTACTGAATGCTTCTGATGATAATGGAAGCAAAGAATATCCACTCAGGTTCTGATGGAGAGGAACTCCAGCAATATCTAGATGTCAAAAATATGACAACAGTTTTTCAATAAAGTTAAAGGTACCTACAATATTATTTACATTTTTCATGTCTCAGGCCAAGGGAGGGTTATCATATCTACTATGAGGAAAAACAAATTATACTTTTGATACTGAGCACAGAAGAGGGTGTAGTCACATGAAATAAGCATAAAAAACTCTCAAGTTAATATTTTTAGCATGACAAAATAAGAAATCAATTTACAAATTGATTCAAACTGTATTAAAAGAGTTTGGGACTTGCAAAGCATTTTTTCCCACAGAACAATGAGGTTAGGTTCCTAAGCCAGACCAAAAAAGGTCCATGAACCCACAATGCACTGGAATTATTTTTCATTTGTAATAAAAAATAGAAAACAGCAATGTTCAAAAAACTTCTGAAGTACTAATTTCCCCATCTATAAAATGGGAATACTACTACTTGCATTTCATATCTCACAAGATTGTTGAAAAGATTAAGTTTATATATATTGCCTTAATCTTTCTAAAATTCCCAACTGCTGGTCAGGTATGTCCAAATGGATCCCTCATAGGCATCTCAAATTCAACATGTCCAAAACAGAGCTCATTATCTTCCACAATCAGGCCTGATCCTCACTATAACTTCCTTATTTTTGCTAAGGACACTTGTATTTTTCTACTCACCTAGGTTTATAACCTCAGGATTGTAATAATAGCTAAGATTTAAGGTTTGCAAAGTGTTTTACGTATATTCTGGCGTTTGGTTCTCCCAACAATCCTCGCAGGTAGGTTTTAGCATCGTCTTCATTTTATAGTAAGCCCTCCTTCATGCCCCACGGTCAATTACTTGCTGAGACTCATGGAATCTACCTCCAACATCTACCTCACATCCGTAGCTTTTTCCTACCCAGATGGACAAAACCCTAGTTAAGGAACCTGGCATGTGCTGCATTTGGACTATCGCGATTGTTTTCCAAATGGATCCTCAGCTTTTAGTGTCTCTCTCCCCTCCAAAATATCTTTTCCATAGCTGCCAAAAACAATCTACCTATGGTATGAGTCTATGATTGTCACGATTCCGCATTTTTACTTTTGCTGACATCTCCCTGGTACCTCTTTTAGCCACCGGCGAGTTTCTCTCGGAACCTCTGTTTGGAGAAAGAACCCAGTCCAGCCAGCCTTCCTCCTCTAGATCTCACCATCAGGCCTCAGCTGCCTTCTCTCTCTCTGTCTAAGGTACCTCTTCTCCCATTTATGGGTTTCTCTTGGAAGCTCATTTTGAGGAAAAGTCCCTGGACTTTGACACTTTGCCCCCATGAGGATAATCTTCACATCTCTCCCTTTCTTAGTGCCTTTTTATGTGTTGCCTTCTGCCATTAGAAAGTAAGCTCCTTGAAGGCAGAACTATCTTTCTTTTTTGTTTGCATTTGTGCTTGGTGCCTGGCACATAATGACCCCTTAAAAATACTTATTGATTTAACTTGCTAGAAGAATTATATATATTGATTTTCTGTATGTTATATATTGATTGCATTGGATGAACAAATTTATATCCTATGGGTCTAATGCAACATATGTTGATTATGTAAAAATGTGACTTTTTTGGGGGAACAGAGAGGCAGTTGTATGCTACATGCACATCTCCTACTGTGCCAAATTTTAATTTTCAAAGGACTAGAAACATTTGTTATGAGTAAGATATAACATTTCATCCCTTTATGCTGCTGAAAGGGGCAGAAAAAGAAAATTTGTCTAAGGGGCACTAATGAAATCAGTTGGAGAAGAAACAGTCTCAATTAAAATGTAGAAAGACAGACTATTCTGGGGACCTAAGAGAAAACTCTATCTCAGATAAATGTATTAAGAGGCCTTGTCTGAAGGCAGAGCACAGACTGGGTTGCAGATTGTTACAGGCATTTGTGGTCTCTCAGATCATTTGTGTTGTGAAAGATACAGCTGATAAACTATATATCAAAGAACTGTTTGGGTACAATGGGAAGATTATATAAGAAGTGGGTGGAAAGGTGATATTTTTCAGTTTTACCTTACAAATCTGAGATGGGCCACTGCTTATGAGGCCCTGATTTTAGATATTAGAAACCAGAGACAGGGGGGCTAAGATATGATCAGGTAAAGAAAGAAGCAGGAGAATTAGGCAGCACAGGAGAAATTCAGGCAGAAGTCACAGGAGACAAGAAAATCTGCTCTTGGGAAGTCTAGGTGGCGCAGTGAATAGAGGCGGCTAGGTGGCTCAGTGAATAAAGCATCAGCCCTGGGGTCAGGAGGACCTGAGTTCAAATCTGGCCTCAGACACTTAACACTTACTAGCCCTGTGACTTTGGGCAAGTCACTTAACCCCAACTGCCCTCCAAAAAGTGCAAAAAAAAAAAAATCTGCTCTCAGAAGACAGAATATAGAGTCTAACATCATTTGATTGAAGCTGTCAGGCTGCTCTGCAGCTATGTCGCTGGGAGTTGTGCTGAATGGATGAGAGGCATTGTTTTTCTGAGAGCTGACTGGCTAGATAAAGACATAACTGCCCTCTAGTACCATCTACAGCCTGAAGAAGGGAACCTGTGTTGCCCTTTACTGACTTCATGGTATGAGAGGGAGAAATAAAGGGGGAAAGACAGGTTTTGCATCTGCTTTGCTGTGAAAAGAGGTATAACTTTGCTGAGAGCCTATTAGGAGAAAACATCCCTTGCTAATATAAGAGCTGGCTGGGGAAAGGCTGCAAGGTCCTATCATTGTCTATAGCTTGAGAGAGAAACTCCTCAGAGACCCAAGCAGATGTGAGGAGTCTGGAAGTTCTTTGGCTTAAGGGAAATGCATGACACTGAAAAGGCACAACATTTCAGAACCCTTCCAAGGGTAGTTGTGTGCTAAAAGAGCTCATGCACTGACTCAGCAGCCTGAGAGTAGAAGAAAAGTAACTTTGATAAGCAGGAGAGCTGTGAGGAATAAATAGGAACAGAGAAGTGGTTCTGCCTGGCAGGAAATACATGGCACAGACTGACGGCCTGCTGTTCAGTTATCAGAGGTCCCAGGCATATCTTTTAGGTGTCTCTACTAGATTTCTGTGTGTGCTCATTCAACTCTATGGACATTATATCCATTAGAGGGAGAGTGTGACCCAGGTTTATGAGTGGATTACTCCTGTTTTCACCTTCTTTAGAGTAAATGCTATGATTATTTTTGCTTTTGACTTAACCAGAATCATGAACTCAGGGGCTCAGGAGCTATAAGGAATAAGGAGCAGTAATTCAACCCTCCAACACTAGGATGACCCCCAGGACCCAGAATGCACATTTGCCTTGCAGCCACATGTTCACAGCCAATTCTCTTTCCTCTCCTTTTCCTCTAGGGAAAACACCTTAGCCTTGTCAGCATGAGTTTAGGTTGGGGATGAATGAGCAGCACATGAGTACATGCAGACAGTAGATAAATATTAATTAAGTCCTTATGATGTGCCTGGCACTGTGCTAAGAGCTGGAGATAAAAAATAGTCCTCACTCCCAAGGAACTCACAATCTAAGGGTGGCAACAACATGCGAACAATCTACGTATTTCTATAGCATTAAAGATGACCTCTTTAGCATTATACCGTATTTGTATGAAAATTAGTTTTCACATTCCATTTTTCTAGTAATTCTGCCACTGTACTCCGCTCCATATTATGATATTAGCAAGGAGAAAACATTTACCTTAGTAGTAGGAAGATACCGTTAACAACAACTGGATTAAAATGGTGGGAAAAGGTTAAAATTATGACAACAGAAACATAATGATGCTATCTTAAAAATCGGAGCTTTTTGACTTAGGTAAGATAATACGGGTAAAGGATTTCCTGGTTGTGGCAGTAAATTCACTCTACCTGTTAGTAAGGAGCATCCAGAACAGCGGTTCTCAACCTGTGGGTTATGTTCAATTTGTAACAATAAAAATACATCCTGCATATCAGATATTTACATTATGATTCATAACAGTAGCAACATTACTGTTATGAAGTAGCAATGAAAATAATTTTATGGTTGGGGGTCACCACAACATGAGGAACTGTATTAAAGGGTCGCCGCATCAGGAAGGTTGAGAACCATTGGTCTGTAACTTTTATGTGTCAAGAAAAGAGACAACATGGTATGATGGATAAAGGACCAGCCTGGAAATGATCAGATTTGGATTCAAGTCCTCTCTTTGGCATTTCACAATTGTGTGCCCATTAGAAAGTTACTTAACCTCTTGGTGTCTCCAGGCTATTTTCTAAGACAATAAATTGCAGATAAGTTGATGAGCTACTGTAGTCAACTTTGACACCAGAATTTTTCCCACACTGATGAAATCATAGCACCAAATTTTTAAAGACTGAATGCATGAAAGATGATAGATAATTTTTACTATCTTCTTATTCATCTGAGTAATTCTACTTTAGATCATTAGTTTTGACTCAGTAAAATTTACGATATGGCGTCTAACACTGATCAAGGCCAGAGCTATCAGACAAAGAGAATTTTTAAATGTAAATATTCTTGCTCAGTTGTAGCCTTGGGGTGGCAGGTAGTGGGGAGGAAGGGGAAAAAAGAGCAAAGTAAAAAGAGTATAGCAGAGAACAAAAGAAAACCTGCAAGTAAGCAAAGAAAAGATGAACAGCTTTCAACTTAACACATATAATTTATATATGTGTATATATTTATATATATAAATTATATAATTTAATATACAGGCTTTCTTTTTTAAAACATATATATATATATATACATATAGGCTTTCTTGAAATGATAAGTTATTGCTACATATTCTGAATCCTCTCCTATGTTCTGCTGTGCACATGACATATTTTTTTCTTTTCTTATTTTATATTTACGTTTATAATGTTTCTTTTTCTTTTCATATTATGTATTTAAATTTTAGTATTTGTCTAAAATTTTAAAAAATTTAAAAACAGAAGGAAGGACATACATGAAAAAAATTTAAACCACATAAAACATGATTTGAAGGCAGGAGAAAAATAAAGGGTAAGAATTAAAAAAAAGGAATAAAAACCACTAGAAAATTCAGAAGTTTTACAATGGATTGAAAAACTAATTCAGAAGGCAAAAGACCTATTTAAATTTTTTTTTAAATCATCAAGTATTTATTAAGTGTTTACTATGAGTCATATATTAACAGTAAGTTTGAAAATATGTTCTGAACTGAGAGAGAATTTTGAAAGACAGCATGGTGTGCATATGTTCCCAAAGTGGGTGATACTATCCTCTGGGGGCTTTGGAATGATCCAGGGAGGGCTGTAGTATTCTTGGGTGCAACTGAGGGGTATTGAATAAAAAGAAGGGGGTGGTGGAAGCATAAGGAAAGAAGAGAAAACTAATTTTGAACCGCTCCTACATGTTTCATCTGTTCTGTAACAGAGTTTAAAGTTGTAGTGTTTACGTGATTTTCCAAATAAACATACAAAATGCAAATTATAATCAACCAGTGGTCAAGTCTGCTAACAGGTTTTAACAAAAAAGTGCTGGCAGGTGAGTGTGTGGTCCAGTGTTGAGAAGTTGCATCAGCAGGAATATGTGTATGTAATGAGTAATATAATACAATACCATATAGTTACATGACACAATATCGTGTCATCAAAATTTCAATGCAGAAAAAACCCATAAATTTACAATAAATTATTAAATTTAAAATATATGTCATTTAAAAATATTTTCTATATTTTTTGAAATGTTGCAAATTTTAAAAAATTGCTAAAGGGTTAAAGAAAGTAGATTTCCAGGAGTATAATGAATAATTTTTTTTTTTTGAAAAGGAGGTGGCAGGCCAAATAAGTTTGGGAACTTCTGGTGTAGTGGAGAGCCAGCCAAGAAGCCCTCCATTCAAATTCTATTAAGTCACTTAACTTTTCAATGCTCTGAGCAACTCTCTGAGACTATAAATTGGAGAGAAGACAGTAGAGGAATTTCTTCATCTGGGAGTTCATCATGACAATGGAAAAAAAGGTACCACTCATATCCTTAAATTTCTAACTAATATCCTTTACATTCTAGGATGATGTATAAAGTTTGCTATTCTTACCTCCAAATTAGCAAGTGTTTATACCTGAAAGTTGCTATTCTAGATTTAGGAATATATTGTGAATGTAGGAAGCCAAAGCAGTAAACAAATTATGGAGAAGCATCTAAAGCAAGGGTTCTTAACTTTTTTTGTGTTATAAAGTCTTCTGGCAGTTTGCTGATATCTGTGCAACACCTCAGAATAATTTCTTAAATACATAAAATATATTGGATTTAAAGGAAAAACAATTAAATTGAAACAGTTATCAAAATATTCAAAAAGCAAGCTCATGGACTCTAGGCTGAGAACTTTTAAAGCTGACAGGCTCCTTCAGTAGAATGTAATCTCTTGAGACTGTTTTACTTTTGTATTTGCACTTCTAGTGCCTTGCATTGTGTCTGGCACGTAGCAGCTACTCAATAAGTACTAATGGTTATCATCAGACTCATGAGAGAAAAAAAGACAATTAAAAAAGCAACGAGATGAAAGCTGGTGTAAAGTCAATCAGGAAGAAGGTTGACGCAGTTCTGAAAGATGATTATA
This sequence comes from Pseudocheirus occidentalis, assembly GCA_028646575.1. Classification (NCBI taxonomy): domain Eukaryota; kingdom Metazoa; phylum Chordata; class Mammalia; order Diprotodontia; family Pseudocheiridae; genus Pseudocheirus; species Pseudocheirus occidentalis. Next base: position 337,553,953 of record CM053594.1, on the reverse strand, counting down.
GATGAGGGCTTGGTGACATTTGTGGGTTATAGAAACTAGTTTCTCTATTTTATAATCCCCTCTCTCGGACCACTGTAATCACCTTCTTAGTCTCCTTGCCTTAGCTCTCTTCCCTCCAATCTATCTAATCCTCCACACAGCTGCCAATGTGACACCATTACACCACAGGCCTGACCATGTCACTACCCTAATTAAAAACTCCAGCGACTCCTTCTTGCAATTAGAATAAAATACAAACCCCTGTTAGGGATTTAGCACCCTTATGGAAGTATACAGGGCTGAGGCCTTACAAAATTACAAAATGATAAAAATCTTATTATACCATTTAAGAATTTATATATTTTTTTTGGCTTTTTGGAGGGCAGTTGGGGTTAAGTGACTTGCCCAAGGTCACACGGCTAGTTTTTTGTGTTAAGTGTCTGAGGCCGGATTTGAACTCAGGTACTCCTGATTCCAGGGCCGGTGCTCTATTCACTGCGCCACCTAGCCGCCCAAGAATTTATATTTTAACAGTATCCTGGTCTGATGCCCTTGGTCTCCTTTCAGTGAAGACCTGATCAATCTCTCTGGAATGGAACACAGAATCAAAATAGGGAGTACATAGGATTCTCCAAAGAAGGCAGATCTGCAGGTAGATTATGAAACTGGGTTTATGGTAGAGGAACTAAGAGTAACACTGTCTTCTCGTTGCCATAATGAAGAGAGGCATCTCTTTGGTTTACCAGTGACCAGACAGAAAGAGGGAATCTTTAGAGAGAACAGCTAGTTTCTGGAAATCTTTTCCACGGTTATGTGCTGACATCTACACTCCTCTCTCTACTTAGTCATCCTAAAAACTCTAATGGAAAGTTTTACTCTTTCTATAGGACTCCATTTTCTCTACAATTACTTATAAAATGTGAATTGGGAACTGTGTGTGTGTGTTTGTTTTGACAAAGAGAGCATGGAAGTCTTTTCTTTTTTTAGCAGGAAGATCTTTTCTGGTCAGAATCTCCAAGCAGATGTATCACATTTAAAAAATAATGTGGCTTTGTAAGATTTGGTTAAAATGCAAGGGAATAATCCCCTCCTCTTCAAAATCTAGCTCTAGCCTACTTTCCAGGTTTATTACATGGTGCTCTCCTTCGTGCATTCTATGTTCCAGACAAAACTGGCTTTCCTGTTATTCCTCACACACAAGATGCTGTATGCTGTCTCCACACCTTCTTACAGGTCATCTCTCAGGCCTGGAATGTACTCTCTTTTTACTCCTTTCTCTAATGAATCTCTAGCTTTCTCCAAGTACCACCTCCTACATAGAGTCTTTGCTGAATTCTTTCAGCACCTATCTTGCACCCTGAAATCACCTTCTTTTATTCTGTGTTTAGGTAATATCCACTTCTATGAGTATGTTTCGGTTCCCCCAAAGGAAGATGAGTTCCTTGACGGCTGAGACTTTCATTTTGTCTTTGTAAACCCAGAACTTAGGGGCACCGGGGGCAGAGGAGGTTATTAATAGAAGCTTACTGACCAATTGATAATCCCATGACTCATATGAATATTTGGAAGGAAAAGGGATTAATTACGAGGAGTGAGGAGCAGAAGGATACATTTTACTTTTTCTAAAGTTGAGTCATAAGCAACTTACTCAAAGCTATTGGAAAGCCAGCAAGAGTTGCCTTGTTACACAGTCTTGTCCCGCCATCTTCTTAAGCCACATGACAGTAACAAAAGTTCACACTTCAGACAGAATCACGTATCTTACCTAGTAGAGTAGGGTAAATATCCACAAGAGACACCATATCTGGGACATGGAGATTTGTTTTAATGCCGGGCCCCATCATTAGGAGAGGAACGTGAGAACTTGCTTCGTACATACTCATTTTATAGAACTGGCGATGGTCCATGGCCAGCTCACCATGGTCGGAGGTAAATATAACAACAGTCTTATGAAGAAGGTTTAACTGGTAAAGAGTCAAAATAATCTCACCTATTGAAAAAAGGAACAAAAAAAGGGTGTGATTAAATGCATATGGATATGTGTGTATACATATGTACATGCATACACACGTACATGCATACATACGTACATGCATACATACACACATGCATACACACACATATATTCAATGGATTTTTGACCTCCTTCACTTTGGACCTTTTCCTGAATGATACAGGCTACAACCTCTCCGTGCCTGACAATCCTGTGCACCTCCTGCCTACGTCTGACCAGAAGTTCATGACAAGGGGTTTGCTCACTCCATGTGCTGGAGACTTTTCTCGCTTTCTCTCTATGCTGGGTAAGGTATCAGTGGAGCACTCTGGCTGTCCACCCATCTTCTCTTACCTTATATCACCGGCTCATTTTCTCTTCCTATTATATAATACTTGGAGGGTATCTTTTTCTCCAGTTCTTCTTCAGAGTTTATTTAACCCCACTGGTTCTAGGTCACAGCCTGCTGGCACCCATTAGATGTACTGTATTAAGTGCTGAAGATGCAAATGTGGAAGTGAAAGACAGTTCTTGCCCTCATGGTACTTTCCTCATTACTTAGTCTTTCTTATGTGGATAATCAGATCAAACTTTTTTGAGTGGTTACAATTCTAAATACTAAGAATCCTATGGGCAAAGGTTACTCTCTATAATTCTGCCTTGTATAATTTTGTAGCAAAATTGTGAATATGTTGATTTATATCATTTTAAATTATATTATAGCCAACCACTATAAAGCTGCGAAAACCTGTAGTTATCTACAGGTAACTATCAGTAACAGTAACTATCACTATTAGTACTTATTTATAACATTATTCCTGTAAAGTAAGCGATGTCATGTTTTGCCCCAAATAATAAAGGATATCAGGTGGAATATGGCTATACATAACTGACAGCAGCACCACAGCTGAGAGATAGCAGCCCTGTTTGCCACTGTCAAAACTGCATATGGTAATGGGCTGCATTAAAAAAAAGGGACTGGATTGCTTTTGTCACAGGTGAGTGCTGTGTTGAAGGGAGGCTACTCTATTTTGCCATTACTAAAATCTTACTGAAATAATCCAAAGCATAATGAAGAGGGTTCTGGACTTGGGGTCAAGAAGAATGGACTTCACTTTCTATCTAAGATGCTTAATTGGTGTGTGACCTTGGGTCACTCATTTCTCTTCTTATGAGAGATGGTTCATTTCCATACCAGTGAAATCCCTAGTCCTTACTATGCTGTCTTAATTTTATTAACATATCGCTCTCAAAATAATTCTCACTATAAAATGCTAGTTTAGATATTAAATTCTGAGATCCTAGATTTTGTTAATATTCTAAAACTAGCAAAAACCTCCTGCCCCTTCTTGTTACCTCCTCAAAAAGGATTAGAATTTACTGTCTTCATAGCCTGCGAATGTGATAACCACAGACAGATCCAAACTGCAAAGCAAATACTTTCCTGATATGTCACCAATTGAAGTTTGCTTTAATTTTGAGCTGGCCTTGAACCAAGATGAATGTGGGAAATCTGTTCCAAGCTGTAGGTTAGCCTTGGTTGCTAGAATCCTAGGTAGATGGAATGGTTCTGGAGCTACGTGGACGTTAAGAGTTTGACAAAGGGCAGACCAGGCTATTAGGGCTGATTCTATATCTGAGAAGTAAAGCTGTCTTTGAAATGCCGTCATTTGCCTACCCACGTTTGGCTCATGCCCAAAAGTCAGCCTTCCCATCCAAAAACTTTGTCTTAAGCAGATGGTAGCCTTCTTTGATCACTCCTTAATGTCTGAATAAACTGAATTATCTTCCAAGTTATTTGATCAACTGATAACCGAGAGATGCGAAGGTTTATTCCACAATAGCACGCCTTCCAGACTTTCTGTGCGTCAAGTACGCTGTCTCTAAGCAACTGTTGTATGAACATCCTTGAGTAAATTTCTACAAGTCACTAAAGCCGGCCTGAATCATAGTCAGTTAGCAAGACAACATTCTTTTTCTTCTCTATGTAATTGCTTATTAATTATACCACCTACCAAGCATGGCATCTGTCTCCGCACACATAGCATAATAAAATGCTCTAATATCTCTAATTTCTCTCTTTGTAAACTGCCCAGTACAGTTTTTAGTGTAGGAAGAATAATAATCTACAGGGTGCATTTCTGACAGAGGAGACCATTTTGGAATTTTGATAGCTTTATAAAAAACCTGAAAAATAGAGAGAAAATTCAGTTATATAAAGGTAAGAATTATATGTTTTTACATATTATAAATGCCAACCTACAGTTTCTAATTAAGGACAGTAAGGAAAGACTTGCCATAAATGATTTAAAACAAATATTTAATCAATTAAATATGGAAATTATGTATCAATTAATTTATTTTATATTTAAGTTATTGTACATCTATCTATACATGTAGAATGAGACATTTCTGAAAATGACTTTAAAAGCTCTATAACCAAATTTAAACTCCCATAATTACATGCTAACAGAGAAGCTCTAAGTAGTACAAAAAAGAAAAGCAACAGTTCAGTATGGTGGTAAGTCTCAAAAATCAACACTGGTGTAAGTCTTTATCAACGCCAAGAAGTAAAGAACTTGATTTCAGCTCTTCTCCTTTCTCTTCCTGATAGCTCAACGGCAGAAGTGCATATAATTCGGGGAGCTATCCAAATGTTTATTTAAATAATTTGGTCATGGTTCACATTTATACAGGGCTGTAAGGTTTGCCAAGCATTTTCCTTACAATGATCCTATGAGATAGGGTAGTGCAGGTATTATTCTATTTTACAGATAAGGAAATTGAGGCTCTCAGGCTTGTGAACTGACTTGCTCATGGTGATGAAACTGCAGTCTGTGGCAGGATTCAAAACCTGGTCTCTTGACTTGAAGTCCAGCACTTTCTTCCAATCCACTATGTTGTTTATACACAAATCTCTTTTTTATTTTCACGTTTCCAGGTTTGGCAGATATTTAATTATAGTAAAACACCTTTAAGTTTGTGAGGACCGTATGAAATGATCTCTAGGATAGTGCTTTGTGACTATGAAACACTATCTAAGTGTAAACCTACTCTTGTCATGAAATAGACTGAGAAGTGACTTGTAAAGAAGTTCAGAGACATCCTTACTGATTTCTTATATTTACTTAACTCCTTTCATCAGGATAGCTTTCACTTTTTGCAAGCAGACACTATTGTTTTCCTCGAGGCAGGAAGCCCTACTTTGATGCTGGTTGTATCATAGGACCCTGGGCAGGTGCCTCGATGTCTCAGTACTTTAAGGCACCAGGAGGGCTCCTTAAACTTCTTCCACTCCTAAGCTCTTTTCATGTTTCAGCAGCACATGTTGGTACTGCTTGGCCTGAGGGCATGCACAGTGCAAAGTGCACATGCTGTGTGTTCAGAATCAAGGCTGTAGTGAAGTTGCAGGATACAACAAGGACAAGAGCTGCCAGAAACATCTTGGATTCATTACGAGTTTGATTTTTAATTAAATTTTGTTCCTTGCAGACTCTTACTGCTGCCAAAGACTGAGTTGAGACTCATAGCTTAAGAAGCACTGGGAGTCTAAGCAAGCCTCTGTGACTAGAAGTTTCAGAGAAGGGGCAGTCCTGCAGGTAGAGGGAGTTTCCTTTTCTGGGAATTCCCTATAACAATGAAATAACAGGTACAGTCCACATTCTTACAGATAAAACAGCCTTATGGTAATCTTTTATAGTGACTCACATTAATTTGTTTAAGTTTTACATAATGCTTTTCTCCTAATAGCCCTGTGAGTTATAGTGTAAACATATTATGATCCTTATTTCATAAATGAACAAGTTTGACTCTTAGGAGAGTGATATGCCCAAGGTCATACCAAGAACCGGGACTTGAGCGCAGGGGTGGGGAACCTAGGTTCCAGGCCACATATGGCTTTGAGGCCACAGGTTCCCCACCCCTGCCCTAGATCTTCTGACTCCCAAGACCAACAGTCTTGTTATGACCACCATGCTTCCTCTGCTTTGGCTGTTAGAACACGTATATACATATCAAACACAAGGTAATATAATTGAGTTTAATAGATGAGTTATGTTCATTTTTGCAAAGTTGCCTACTTAGCTATCATATATGATGTTTTATATATATAATACATAGTATATGTGATGCTTTGAGTTAGAATATCCATCTTTCATATCTCTAACCTTGGATACAAGGAAAAAGAGAATGGAATTCTCAATAAAACATGTGTAAATTAATGTCTGTTTCTGAAGGTATACTTACTTTTTCAAGCCAATAAGGAGATGTCTGGAATGTGGAGGATCCAAAATTTTCCCCTGTATATGGTGATGGATAAGGATGTGGTAAATTTAATCCCAAATAAAGAACAAATGGTTGAGTAAAGTTAATTGCTTCGTTTCTTAACCAGCTTGTTGCTTTATCTGTGCTCTGCCAGTCTTCTTCCATTATTCTTGCTTTTGTCTTATCAGGGATAAGATTAACCATAGGCCTGGCCTCCTGACGAAGTAAGAAATCAACATCTCTTGTCCATGCTTCCACACGATTGCTGAGAAGAAAAAAAATGCAATTTTCCCATATTTTACTTTAAAACTCTGCTATCATATAGTCAATAAGGGATAATAATAACTAGATGCAAAATGTTACATGAAACAATTTTTGCATTCCATCTTGTTTCTTACAGAACAATGTGAGATCGTAAAAAGCTGTTATACAGTTTACTGCATTATTAAATTGAAAAAATACGCAAATAACAAATTTTATGACATATTTTTCAGAATGACAACGCTATGTTGCTTTAGAGGTACTAATTGCTCCGGCTATTCGTCCAACATATTTATTCCAATAAAAAGTGATTTGGAGTCAATCACTGTTTTGCCTTATTCATTTTATTTGCATCTTGCATTCCTTTTGTGAGAAAAATTAACCGTGATATTTCTAATCGATGACCCTATAATTTAATTATATCAATTGATCCTTATATTTTAATTCTATGTCCCATGCATATTCAAATACTTTCATCATTATCTTGACTTTTGACTCTACCTTTTGTGATTTCTAGGGCAATTATAATCCTCTGGTCGTACCCTTCTATACTAGTAGTGACATAATTTTGTCCCCTGATATTTTCACACTTAAGCTGTAAAACTTAAGTGGAATGGTAAACTCAATGATGTTGGTGTTTTCCCTCCACTGGTACAGATTACAGCTCGCCCATGCATTCCTGCCCCTTGTCATTCTCATCCACGTTCATCATACTGGAAGCCTTTTTGTTTTCACGTTAACTGATGTGACACAGTTTCAATCTTGAAAGCATTGAGGAATCATTTTATAACATACCTCAGAGAAGGGAATATTACAGTGTTATAAGAAACTACAAGAGGAACAGTTTTGGAGAAATCTGGGAACACTTTCTTGGGACTGATGCATAGTGAAGTGAGCAGAACTAGGAAGACAATTTATGCACTAACAACAATACTGTCAAGAAAGACAACTCAGAAAGACTTAAGAACTCTAATCGTTTCAATGACCAAACTCAATAATAATAACTCTGTAAGATGAGATGGATGTAAGATAGAGAATAAGATACACGTTTTTGGACGAGATCAATGTGAGAATTTGTTTTCCTTCACTGTGCTGATGCAAGGATTTAATTTTAATTTTTTTTTTTTGGTAGGGCAGAGTTAAAAAGGAGTTAGGGGATTTAGTACTCTTCCATCCACCCTTCACCCTCCCTCCAAAGGAATCTCCATTGGAGTATTTTTTTTTTCCTTTGCTTTTTGGAGGAGGGAAGGCAGGGCAATTGGAGTTAAGTGACTTGCCCAAGGTCTCATGGCTAGTAAGTATTACGTGTTTGAGGCAGAATTTGAACTCAGGTCCTCCTGACTCCAGGGCCAGTGCTATTCACTGTGCCACCTAGCTGCCCCTAATTTGTCTTTTAAAGGTATTGAGACCATTTTTGAGACTTTCTTGGCTCAAGGGACCAAGGGGAACTATTGATTTCAATTGCTGAGTAACTGTTTAAGTGAAAAGAAGCCAAGAGTAGCTGAAGGGGCTCTCAGATGTTTGGCTAGGGGTTCTCAATGAAGCTTTCTTCAGTTGAATCAACTCAAGGAGTTCTCAATGCTCATCCTTGTGGAATATCTTCCTCCTCCCAGGGCTAAATACATTTCCCCTTCTTAACTGCTGAAATGACCTATGAGCACATTTTGCTCCAGTGGCAAATCTAAATTACTAGGGGACTAGCCTGAGTTATGCCCTGTCCAGAAGATAACTGCTAAATTTATTTATTTTTGTTAAGTTTTCGTTCAGAATAAAAAAAAACATGTCTGTCTTGTCTTAATAATAATTTTGTCCCTTAGAAGGGAGAGAATCAGTGAAAATGCTTCTTTGGACTTAGGAGTGGAAATGATGGGAAACTTGGGGAAGTGACCATTCTATCTTAGAATATAACACAGAATAGGGAAAAGTTGGGCAAAATTCGACAGATACAGACCCTAGATATAGGAAAAGAAGGTTTCAAAGGGCTTAGAGAAAGGATTGGTAGATGGACTAAAATTCTATAAGTCAGCTCTGGAAGAAGATCAGAAAAATAACATTCCAAAAACACATTTTAGATTAAGAGGAAAAGGATGAATATACCAATATACCAATATACCAATATAGACACGCAGGAACTCAACAAGGAAAGCTGTTTTTGATTTTTGTCTCTGTAGCCCAGTACCTAGAACACAGTAGATGTTTAAGAACAGTTTGTTACAATTGAAAGGATGACATCCAGGAATGAAGTCTCACTGGAATGATTCAGATACATGTGCCAACATTTTTATCAGTGATGTGGATAAAGACACAGATGGCATGCCTTTCCAATCTGTAGATCACACAAAGCTGACAAACTGTGCAGAAAGGCAGCGAGGTGGTACAGTGGATAGAGTGAGGGACCTGAGGTCAAGAAAATCTGAATTCAAAGCCAGCCTCAGACATTTACTATTTGACCCTGGACAAGTCACTTAACTTCTACATCAGTTTCCTTATCTGTAAAATGGGGATAATAACAGCATATACCCGCCTCCCAGGGTGTGTTTCTCAAATCTTAAAGTACTATACAAATGCTTTTATTATTGTTATTATCATTAATAAAAAATAAATTCCTTGAGATTATAAGATGGAGAGAAAGGTTCCACTTGTATCGGTGGAAGGGGTTTCCTCACCTGAGAACTTCCTAAACCAACAAAATTGCAGGTCTAATTCCTATCACTGGATAGCACTTAATATTCAAGAAGTATCTTGATAGGCTAGAATGTCATGCTAAATTTAACAAAGTGAAATTTAATGGATATAAATATAAAACTTTACACTTGGGTTCAAGAAATCACTCATATGTACAAGATGAAGGAGGTGTGGTTAATTAGGTAGCAGTTTGTCTTAAAAAGATTTGTGGGGATTAGTTGTTGAGACTGTTATGAATCAATATTGAAAATGGCATCTGAGATGCCTGCATTAAGATAGGCACGGTCCCAAGAATACAGGGTACTGAGAGTCCACTGTACTCTGTCCTGATTAGACCACCGCTGATACAATGTTTAGATTTGTTCTACTTGACCCCAATGGATAAAACTTGGAGCAATGGGTGGAAGTTGGAAAGGGACAAATTTAGGCTTGATTTAAGGAAATAACTTTCTAACAATTCTGGGTATCCCAAAATGAAATGGGCTATACTTGGGCAGATAGCGGACTCTCCCTCACTGAAGATATTCAAGCAAAAACTTGACTATCTGTCATACGTGCTGTACAATACAGTCCTGCTTGGATCTGGGTTGGATTTAACGGTCTCTGAGGTCCCTTCCAAGATGAAAATGCTGTAGTTTTGTTTGAGGTTTAAATTAGGGGGATAATTGCTTGCTAAAGGTGTGTGTTGCTGTCAATATTTTATTTGGGGTACAAATACAAGAAGAATTTACATTCTCACTCATTTAAAAATCAGATGGTTTAACTGTTTCATTTTGCTTGCTATAAATATGATTTTAGTTTTAATATTTATAATAACATGGAAATAAAAATAAATAGAGAAATGATAAGCAGTGGCTGGCCCAATTATCAGTCAATCAATAAGCATTTATTAAGTGCTCACAATGTGTCGGACACTATGAAGTGCTGGGGATATAAAGAAAAAGAAAAGCACGGTCTCTGTCTTCAAGGAGCTAGTACTCAACGAAGGAGACAACATGCAAACAATTGTATGTAGAATATATATGCAGTGCACGTGGAAGACAATTGCAAATGGAAAGTACTAGCAGTGGCTGAGATAGAAAAAAATCTACAGAAGGCAGCATCTGAGCTGAGTTTTAAAGAAAGGCAAGGAAGCCGGGAGGCAGAGGTGAGGAGGGAGAACATTCCAGGAATGGGGGGACAGCCTGCAAAAAGGCTTAAAGCAAGAGGATGAAGTGTTACATCTGAGCAACAACATGAAGGCCAGCATCACTAGACTGCAGTGTTTGTCAAGGGGAATAAAGTATAAGAAAAATGGAAAGGTAAGAAGGGGCCAGGTTGTGAAAATGAGTGAGTCTGGATATCGGATATTCCAAAAGCCAAAGATAAAATCTTACAGCCAAGAATAACTGATAAAACAAAAAATAAGTATAATCCGACACAGGAAAAATGGATTCTGAATGAAAGGAGACTTTTAAGCATCCCTGACGAAAAGACAAAGTAGAAACGTTAAAAGGTAAACACAGGTGTCAAGAGAAACATAAAAGGAAAATAGGTTTGAGCAGCTGTAAAGGAATACATAAAGATGAAATGTTAGAGACATTCTAATGGAGAAGAAACAAGTGGGGCAGCTACGTGGCACAGGCCCTGGAGTCAGGAGGACCTGAGTTTAAATCCGGCCTCAGATACTTAACACTCACTAGTTGTGTGACTTTGGGCAAGTCACTTAACCCCAATTTCCCTTGCCTTCCCCCCTCCAAAAAAAAAAAAAAAAGAAATGAGTGTCCCCTCTGAAACCTAATATCATCAAGGTCATAGAGGGAGGGAAGGGATACTTATATACCTAATTATATAAGTAGAAGACTGAGTACAAACCAAGAGGAAGGGATGGGGGAAGCCAGCAACATCTTTGATATTTGAAAAGAATGTTTAGCTTTATGGGGAAGCTAATTTGGAGACAATGTCCTATCTCTTAATTTTGCGTATAACATTCTAGCAACTTCTACTATTTCTCACTTTTGCAGAAAAATTTTGTGTAATGTCATTTGATATTTCTATCTTAGCTGCTTGTAAAATCAATTCTTTGTCATTATATTCTTGAAGTCTTATACCTATATCTGTATCTTAATACCTTTAGATCTAAATTTCCTCATTTGTGAAATTGGTGGGAGAATTGGGGTACAGTGACTGCTAAGGTCCCTCTTGGCTCTTAATCTATGTTCTTACTTATTAAATAAAGTTAGTAAGTATTCTATGCATAAGAGATAATGTGCATCTATTATCTACTACTCAAGAAAAATTCTTCCAACAGAAGTAAAAATGTCCTTACTTGTGAAAGTTGTCCTTTTAAAATCTCTTGGAGGTATAGAATGGACATAATGCATATCTAACCTTCTTGTCTTTATGCCCAGTCAAGACAAACCTTGCCTTGGATCACTTTCTAGCCTACACACATGCTGCTTAATAAAGGCAAGGAAAATTCTGCTACCATTCTGACTGTGCCTGCTACAAATTTACATTATACAATCTCAACTGGGTCCTTGGCACTGGTAGGTAGTAATTACTCTCTCACTCTACACAGCCTTTCTTCTAAACTTTTTCTTCTCTCCTCAAAGCTTCCCAAGCTATACCTCTCCTGACTCTCTGTTGAGAATCTTGCATTATATTTTACAGAAAAAAATGAGCCCATTCTCTCCTCTCCTTCATCTATCATTCAGATGCCTTTTATCACTCTCTTCTCCTTCATCCCTGTCTCATGATAAAGTGCTTTTATTCTTCTACTAAGGAACCCCTCTACTTGTTTGCATGATCTCATTCTATCCCGTTTGCTCCAACAGATTGCACCCTCTGCTGTTCCTACTTTCTTGCTTTTTTTTTCTTTTTGGAGGGGGAAGGCAGGGGAATTGGGGTTAAGTGACTTGCCCAAGGTCACATGGCTAGTAAGTGTTAAGTGTCCAAGGCCGCATTTGAACTGAGGTCCTCCTGACTCCAGGGCCGGTGCTCTATTCATTGTGCCACCAAGCCGCTCCTTTCTTGCTTATTTTCAGTCTCTCTCTAGCTACTGGCTCATTTCCTATGGCCTACCAAACATGCCCATGTCTCCCCTAGCCTGAAAAACTCTCACTTGATCCTTGTTTCCATGCTAACTATGGTTCTATTTCTTTTCTGTCCTTTGTAGCTAATTCTTCAAAAAAGGCTGTATACAACAGGTGTCTCCATTGTCTTTCACCTCACTCTCTTTTCAGCCCCTTACAATCTGGCTTCTGACCGTATCATTCCTTCAAGACACATATATATTTATATTCTAAATACAACATGTGATAAAAGTTCAGTTTCTTATACAGTTCTCTTCCTTATTATTCTTTGTGTCTTGAAATGTTTATTATTATTGCATTCACAATAAAAACGAAAAAATTAAAAAGCTGCCATGTCCACCAAGGTCTATTGCTTTTTTTCTTTTGACAGGGGGATAGATTACTGATAAGTGTAGCATCTACTCTTATTCACATTCTCAGTTCATCATTTGTAGGTTTGCAGGGGGAGTCCTTAGGGGTAATTATGTTAGGTTTTGACGGTTACCCTATGAGACTACAATCCTAAGACTAGCTCACCAGTCCTCATTGGAATATTTCTTCTTAACAGTCAGTCAGTAGGCATAGTTAGCTCAAAGCAAAGATGGCATAGTAAAGAGGCAGTGATAAAACGTCCTCCTCATGAACATGGGTTGCATTCTCCCTCAAATATAGTTAGGATCCACGGGAAGAGGGGGCATAAACTTAAGAGTATAATGGTAGTTAAGCAGATATGAAGAGAACACATGTGGCTAAGATCAGCCATGCCTCCAGCACTGGAGGGTCCCTTTGTCCTTTCTCTCTCTTAGCGGTCCTCTTGCTGCTTGCCCTTAGGTGAATGCCCATGGAGCAGAGATTTCAGCTGGGCTCTGGGAACCTGTGCATCTTCACACCTTCAGCTTTTTTTTTTTTGCTTTTTGGAGGGCAGTTGGGGTTAAGTGACTTGCCCAAGGTCACATGGCTAGTTTTTTGTGTTAAGTGTCTGAGGCCGGATTTGAACTCAGGTACTCCTGACTCCAGGGCCGGTGCTCTATTCACTGCGCCACCTAGCCGCCCCCACACCTTCAGGTCTTAATTTCTTTTCTTTCTTTCTTTTTTTTTTTTGAAGCACTGGTCAGATTTAAATAGTCATTAACAATCCCAAACAATTATTATTCAACAGAAAGCCTGGTACTGAGATGTTTTCCAATTATTTTCAATTATCCTGTACGTGACCCCAAGCCCCCCTCAAAAATAAAGCAAATTATAACCAAATGCATCAACTCTTAATTTCTATAACTAGTTCTCCCCTGAGTATATAGTTGAATCTCTTCCAGGATACCAGAGATTTCATTCCTTGAAGTGATTTCCTGTCTTGAAAGACTATTTATCTGTGTCTATCTGCTTCCTGCTGGATTTGGTATCTCCCGCTGATCAAGCAACTCTGGGTCAAAGTGCCCTGGGTGACTTTTGAACGTTGGAGAAGAATTAGGAAAGAGAGTCCCATCCTTCTCTCCAAGGGTGATTCCCTCTCAATGGCTAGGATCCTCCTCAATTGCTGGTTCCTTCCAGAACTGTTTTTCGAGGATTGTGAGACCCAATGTCAACGAGACGGAGGGCACAAATGTATCTTTATAATTATCTGTCCCTAATCTATGATTACACCCTGGGCTTCTTGGGCTGGGGGGATGGTCAGAGACCAATTCCCCTACACAAGCATTTCCTTCCAATTTTGTCTTCTTGAAATACTAATTCTTTTTTTAAAAAAATACTAATTAATTTATTTTCTTGTTTACATCATTCATTTCCACGAGATTTTGAGTCACAAATTTTCTCCCCATCCTTCCCCTACCCAACACCTCAAAATAACCCTATCCCACTGTATAACCCCTCTCCCAGTCTTCTCTCTCCTATGTTCTCCCCCTCACCCCTCTGACTTTCCAGTAGGGCAGGATGGATCTCCCTACCATAGTGCCTGTATATCTTAATTCCCAGTTGGATGTAGTTAATAATATTAATAATAACATATATATACATATATACACACATATATATTTTTAACATTTGATTATAGAACTTTAAATTCTAGATTCTTTCTCCTCCTCCTTCATCACCTACCCCCACTGGAAGGACAAGCAATTAAAAACAGGCTGTACACATGCAAAGAACATCTCCACAATGGGCACAGCGAGACTGCTTATATGTCCCTCCTTCCTATCCTACCCTCCCCCCTTGTTCTATTCTCTATCCTGTCCCTGTCCCTTTACAGAAGTGTGCACTTCCAGCAACCCTCCCCCCTGTCATCCTGCCTCTCATCTCCATCCCCCCTACTCTCCTGTGTGGCAAGATACCCAGTTTAGAGTTTATATCATTTCTTCCCTAAGCCAAATTCAATGAGAGCAAGGTTGACCTTTCTCTTTTGCCTTCTTGTTCTTCTCCTCCATTGTAATTATCCCTTGCCTCTTCTATACGAGATGATTAATCCCATTCTGTCTCTCCCTGTCTCCACTCATTCTAATCCTCTCCCACCTCAGAATTTCACCTTTTAGAATATTGTCCCTTCCTATTCAATTGATCCTGTGCCCTCTATGTACTCATATATACACATACTCAGATATGTGTTCGTACGCATATATAAACCCTCCTATACAGACATATGTGTATGTATACACACACACATTTGCATTACCTTTATCCTCATACTGAGAAAAGTTTCATAAGTTACAATTATCATGTTTCCATGTTGGCACGTAAATAGTTCAACTTTGATAAGTTTCTTATGATTTCTTTTCCATGTTTACCTTTTCATGCTTCTTGTACTTGAGTGTCAAATTTTCTTTTCAGTTCTGTTTTTTTCAGGAAGAATGCTTGAAAATCTTCCACCTAATTGAATGACTATATTTTCCCCTGGAACATTATATTCAATTTTGCTGGGTAGGTGGTTCTTGGTTTTAATCCTTGCTCTCTTGATCTCTGGAATATCATATTCCAGGCCCTTTGATCCCTCAATGTAGAAGCTGCCAGATCCTGGGTTATCCTAATTGTGTTTCCACAGTAATCAAACTGCTTCCTCTTGCAGCCTGTAATATTTTCTCCTTGATCTGGGCACTCTGGAACCTGGCTATAACATTCCTAGGAGTTTTCTTTTTGGGATCTTTTTCAAGAGGTGATTGGTAGA
>CM053594.1:337508126-337538065 GCA_028646575.1 Pseudocheirus occidentalis | reverse complement strand
TCAAGAGGTGATTGGTAGATTCTTTCAAGTTCTGTTTTGCCCTCTGGTTCTAAAATATCAGGGCAATTTTCCTTGAGAATTTCTTGAAGGATGCTTTCTAGGTTCTTTTTTTGATCATGGTTTTCAGGTAGTCCAATAATTTTTAAATTGTCTCTCCTGGATCTATTTTCCAGGTCAGTGGTTTCTTCAAGGAGATATTTCACATTGCCTTCTATTTTTTCATTTGTTTGGATGTTTAATCAAGTATCTTGATTTCTCATAAAGTCATTTGCTTCCATTTGCTCCACTCTAATTCTGAAGGAATTATTCTCTTCAGAAAGCTTTTGAGATTCTTTTTCCATCTGGCATATTCGGCTTTTTAAGGCATTATTCTTCTCATTGGCTTTTCGGGCCTCTTTTGCCATTCGAGTTAATCTATTTTTTAAGGTGTTATTTTCTTTGGTCAGGTTGTTGACTGTCTCTCTTCATGATTTTCTTGCATCATTCTCATTTCTCTTCCCAATTTTTCCTCCACTTCTCTTATTTGGTTTTCAAAATCCTTCTTAAACTGATCTATGGTTTATAGGCAGTCTTCATGTTTCTTGGAAGCTTTTGGTGTGGGAGTTCTGACTGTGTTATCTTCCTCCCATTCCATGCTTTGATCCTTTATGTCCCCAAAGAAGGAATCTAAAGTTTGGTTGCTGGTCTTACTTTGCTTCCTTTGCCTGCTCATGCTGCCAGTCAATTACTTGATTTTTTTAGCTCTGTGGAACTCCGCTTCCAGAGAGGAAAGCTCTGTCCCAAATCACTGGGGTTTTAACAGCTGCCGGAGCTATTGGGAAGCAGCTGTTTTTTTTTTTTGCAGCCCCCACCAGCTTTGGCTCACTGAAAATGCACCCCAGGACCACCACCCAAGACCATGATCCAGATCCAGGCCACTCAACACAAGAGCACTTAGCCTCTGAATGATGGCTTAGCTCCCCTGCAGTCTGCAGGCCGGGAGCTCTGAAACAGTCATGTGGAAGCTGGTGCTTCTGCCACTTCCTTGCCCTGGAGGCAGTTTGGCTGGACAGCTTTTCTCCCCCAACTTTAGCTGAGTTCCAATGACCTTTTATTTAGTCCTTGTTTCTTATGGCTTGATAATCCTGGAAACTGCCACAGCTGCCTCTGATCCACTCTCCTGAAGGCTCCAGCTGCAGCTCCTCTTGGCTGCCCCGGGGTCAAGCTGAGGTTTCAGGCTGGGCTGGTTTTGGCTCCCAGTGTGTTGTGGTGAGCCCTTCCTGCCGAGCTGCGTTTTTCTCCATTTTTGTGAGTTTTGGAGCCCTACAATTTGTTTAGGGTCATATTTTATGGGTATTTGAGGTGGCTGTGTGGGAGCTGCGGAACCTTGTTGCTTCTACATGGCCATCTTGGATCCACCCTGGAATACTAATTCTAATGAGCAAATTGAGTGCTTTTTTTTTTTTTCCTACAAAACACCTTTGACCACATCCTCTATTCTTCTACTTTCTCAGATAAACAGTAATCTTTGAAGAAGTAAAAACCAGATGCCTTAAAGTTTTCAAAAGCTAGGAGTGTTTTTGAAAACTGCACTGTAAGTGGGAGTCTAAGGTTCAAAATCAAGTACATGCTATTTTGGAATTTCTAGAGAAAAAAATACATACTCTAAGATAAAAGGGAGAAATGGGAATTTCATGAGAAAACTCATAAGCTAGTGATATTTTGCCTTCTAAAACATTAAAAATATGAAATTACATATGTATCAAAATGTTTTTCAATGACACCTTTTCCTATGGAAATAAGTTAATTTGCAATAGACTGGTCTCTTAGCATCAAGTCTCTCCCTACTTTGGTCTATCCTTCACTCAGCTAACCAAAGTAATCTTCCTAAAGCACAGGTCCAGACTGGATCTCCTTCCTATTTAGTCATCTCCAGCAGTTGCCCCTTACATCCAGAATCCAATGTAAAATCTTCTGTTTGGCTTTTAAAGCCCTTTATGTTCTGGCCCTTTCCTTCCATTCCAGTTTTCTTACACCTCACCTCTTTCCCCATACCCAACTGAAGAGGTTGGGGAGATATTCCCATCTGGGTTGCCAAAATGAAGAGGTTTAGGAAGTTGTGGGTGTCTGAGGGATCTCATATATGAATCCCTAGCGGGTTCTTGTCTGGAAAGAATTTTGCTGGACCCAAGCTGTCTTTTGGAAAAGTTACAAAGTTTATTGTTATGCTGACTTAGCAGCAGGTAGAAGAAATAGGGGGACCTGCAAAGTGCAGGGATCTAAGGTAGAGTTATAAAGTTTTACGCTCTGCAGTGGGCAGGAAAAGGTTAAGGGAACCTGCAAAGAGTAGGGGCTAGAGATGCAGTTTTTATAACCATAAAACTGTCAGTCAAAGGTTAATTATGCTAACTAGGCGGGCAAAGGTGGAGTTAGGGAGTGGTCAGTGCTTAAAGGGACAGGTACTTTCTGTATCAACTGCGCAGGCAGTGAACTGCCCATAATTCACTGGGAGATACCCCTGTGGGGGCTATTGGGAGGTGTGGTTTGGGGCTTGTGACATCACTAGCTTACTTCTGGTCAAGGATGAATGAGATATGTCCAATATGGCTGTTGGGAGGATAGGCTTGATTGTTTCCAAGTCTGGGAACTAGACTGTTGAGAATGAGAAAACTCATAAGCTAGTGATATTTTGCCTTCTAAAACATTAAAAATATGAAATTACATATGTATCAAAATGTTTTTCAATGACACCTTTTCCTATGGAAATAAGTTAATTTGCAATAGACTGGTCTCTTTGCATCAAGTCTCTCCCTACTTTGGTCTATCCTTCACTCAGCTAACCAAAGTAATCTTCCTAAAGCACAGGTCCAGACTGGATCTCAGGAGGTACCATATTGAGATGGAATTATCTCTCTGATAATGTTGTTCAAGGCTTTTGGGTACAGCTGGTCACTTAGAACAAAGGGGCTATGCATTTCTCTAAGGGTTGTTGATAGAATGCTACTGAAGGATTCATAGGTGCTTGTCTCTAGGCAGACTCGCTAGCTAAGGGAAAAGACTTTCGGGCTGGGGGAAGGGGAGAGGCAGAGTTAATGCCTTTATGGCTGGGGGAAAGTGTGACTTTTACAACTTAATTGCACAGGCTTGTTACAAACTGATGTTACATGCATAGGTACCCAAACACAAGTGAGATTTTACAAAATGAGGTTACAGACAAAAGCATCCCAGATCGCACCACAACAACCCAGTGACCTTGATCTCCTTGCAGATACTTGAACAAGAAACTCTCTCTGTCAACTTGTGGAATTCTCATTGGTTGCCCACTACCCTTGGAATCCTCTCTCTCCTTATTTTCCATTCCTGGTTCCTTTCCTTTAAATCTCAGCTAAAATTTCCCCTTTTATAAGAAGCCTTTCCTGGTTCCCTTTAATGCTAGTGCTTTACCTCTGAGGATATCTCCAATTTGTCCTGAATAAATACACATATACATACACATACGACGTAGATATTATATAAGATATATATGTGTATATATATCTTATTTCCATTGAAAATATCATTCATAAACATTTTGACACATATATAATTTCATATTTAATAGTTTAGAAGACAAAATATCACTAGCATATGAATTTTCTCATGAAACCCCTATTTATATCACCAAAATGTATTCTGAGAAGCTCTCCCTATGCATATTGCTTCCCTGTTTCCTCTTTCTTTTTCCCCTGTCTAGGAAAGGCTGATGCAGGACACCCAGCTAAACCAAGATAAATGCCAAAATAATACAACTAGGCTGTATTCCTACCGGGATACAGTTTCTTTTTTTAAAGATAAAATTCAGAGTGGCAAGTTTATGAAATTCATTAACATAAAAATATAAATGGAATCAAGAAGTGATCTGTATCATCTACAGAAGACAGGTCTATACTGAGCCATAAAAACTGAGCCTAGGTTTTTACAGCAGCAAATCAATGAGTTAAAATGTATTGTGTATCCATTATTACAAAACATTGCAGTAGACCATTTTTTTCCTCAATAATTTGAAATGGCATACAGAAACCTCAAGAGATGATTCAGTGTAATTCATATAACCTTTGTAGGACTGCATTAATAACAGCAACCCTGACCCATTTGTTCAGACAAATGACAGTGTGGGTGTGTAAAGAAGTCATATAAATCATCTTAACAGATGACTTCTCTTCCTCCAAATTCTGGGTTGAAGATGAATAAATGAAAATATACTAAAAATAAATGAGGTATTGAAAATTACCTTCTACTCAGAAACCACCAAGACAAAAATGGATCTTTTGTTTTTTATTGCTATCACAAACCTCTTAAAAGTTTTTCATTATGAACTTGACAAACACCAAATAAAATGGGCATTTCTAAATACAAAATAGAACAAAAAAAGAATTTATCTCAGAGCTCCTAACATGGAAGTAACAAATTCTGAAGCTGAAATTATTAATATTAAAGCGGCATTTAAAACAAATGAAGTATCTATGTATGTATGTGAATAAAATACTTGAATAGTTCAAAGTAAATATATGATACTAAGAAAGGATAATGGCATATATTGTGGACAGAGTATTAGATTTAGAATCAGAGGACCTACATTCCAATCTTGACTCTGCTATTTACTACCTGTATGAGTCTGGGCAATTCACCAAACCTATTTGGGCCTCAGTTTCCTAGTCTGTAAAATGAGGGAGGTTGAATGAAATTATCTCTAAAGTCTTGTCCAGCTCTTGATCCTATGATATTCTAAACTGGTGGAACACTAATACAATTCTAAGATTATTCAGGGCAGGGACTATAGTTTAAGTTTTCACAAAAATAATTTATTTCTGATAAGATTTGTGAATCCCTCCCTCAATTTGGATCCTTTCCAAGTTTATTGTACAATCAAAGAAGACTATAAAATGTCTATTTTTATGAAGTCTGGTTCAATAAATTCTCTTGGAGTTCTCTTGTCCTTGTAAAAGTTGGGCCATATTTTAATCAATTTGTACCTGAGCATCAAAGTTACAATTACAACTTGCTACTCTGCCTGAGATCTAGCAATTTCAAAAATTTTATTTTGTTACTGATTAGATTTTCCTTCCAGTGGGAACCTCTCCACCTTTTTTAAAACTAAACAGTATGAAAAGGATGTATCTGGGCCATATGAACACATTGAAAGATGAAGCCATTGTACTTTGACTCTTCCTATGGCGGGTCTGGCTGCCTTGATGAGAGAACACATGTACTTATAAAGAAAGGCATTCACACTTCACTGAGGATGAATGATTAAGTCCTCAGTGGTCAGTTTATAATTTTACTGGCTCAAATTATTGTGGGCTAATGCTATTCCTTGCTGAGACTATAAAAAGGAACAGATGCACAGGTCCTTCAGAGATATCCAGAGGGTCCTGTCTTTCTGTCTTCCACCCACTCTCAGACTCAGGCATCATAAAGTCTTAGTGCAACTTAATGCTTTAATAAACTCTAATCTCTGAGGCTGAGAGAATCCAGCCCTGCCTTTCTCCAGCTTGAGCTGGGGACTCTTGTTCTCATTCTTGGTCATTGCCATCTCTCAGACTGAGGCTTTGCCACTGTCCCTCCATGGCTATCATCTGTGGGGCTGAGTGGGGCTTGCATCAGGACTTTTGGGACTAAGCGTGTGAAGCTGAAACCTGTGTTTTGGTACAGATCTCCAAGGAAACAGCACTCCTCCATCAGCCCCAGAGTGGTGGCCTTGGAAAGAGGATCCACATGGTCTAGTAATCAAAGGTCCTGTTCCCCAGTCTTTTGAAAGAGTGTTAAGAATATCTAGATGAAGGACTGAGGCCATGACCCTGGAACTGGGGGAGCAACAAAGGGTAGTCACAATGAGGAAGAAAAAACCTGGACTTTTGCCTATGTGAGTTATTCAGGTGATGTGGTATGAGTTCAGTGAGAAGGATTACTAAACTACTCCTGAAGGAGGAAAAACCACTCAAGGTCTTGAGTAAATCAAACAGTCTGCTTCCTGTGGACATGCTGCCAACAGGAATCCTGGATGAGTCTCTACAGATGTAATCCATTTGTTATTTTGGGAAAAAGGGTCTATCTTCATTCATGCCTTTCTAAGGCAAATAATCTAGATCTCCCCAAACAAACAGAATCCCACAATTTCTGAGTTGGAAGGGATTTCTGTGGCCATTCAGCCCAACATGTATGCAACAGAAATTTCCACTATAACACAGTGATCATCCAGCCTCTGCTTAAAGACCTGCAGGGAGGGGGAACCCACCACTAACTGACACAGCCAGCCCATATGACTTTGGGACAGTTCTAATTGTTAGGAAGTTCTTTCTGACATCAAGCTGAAGCTGAACTTTGTAATGCTCATCAGTTGTGCCTGAGAAGATATCTACTCCTTCCTCAGCAATTGGGGAGAAGCTGTGGTGCTCAGATGTGGGTGATGAGTGGGACAGTGAGGGGCCATCAAAGTACAAGGAACAACTGGGTTAACTCTTGACCTGGAGCTCTGTCCTCCTTTCCCTTGTTCCCCAACACTTCTGTCTTCCTTCTACCCTCCCTACCCAGCATTCTGTGTTCTGGGGGGGGTGGGAGTGGGTCTAGCAGTGGGTCCTGGTAGGGAGTTGGGAGCTGTCTTGACTTTTCGTTCCTTGAAGTATAAGCAGCCCAACCTGGAGGGAAATAGCGTCAGAGGTTTCACCGGACCTCCACCTGCTTTGGGGTTTTCTGCTTGAGTTCCTGACTTGGTGATTATAAGGCAGAGAGTAGCATTTTATACCCTTTAAAAACTCTGAAGTTGACCCTTTAAATTCTTTAATTAGTAAGGTGATTTTTATTGAATTTTGTGGTCCAGTAAACATTAGGTCTTAAACCTGAATCACTGGACTGGTCTAACACAGTTTTGGCCCAGAAGGTCACAATTCTTCAATTGCCTGGAAAAAGCTCTCATGCCACCCATGAGTCTTCTCTATCCCAGACTAAACATTTCCAGTTCCTTCAACCAATCCTCCCATGATAGCGACTCATGGCCTTTCACTCTTCTGGCTGTCCTTTTTCGGATCCCCACCAGATTATCAATATCCTTAAACCATCTTGGTAGCAGCATATTATCTCCCAGGGTCCTCTATCATGGAGCCCAGCTGGGCTGGCTATTCCTAAGGCCCTGATCTTTTCACGTTGATTAGTTTTTCCTTAAAAGGTATTGAAACTGTCATGACTGGCTTATGGAATGACGGTTCAAGCCCCACTGCTATTCTCAGATTCTCAGGTCTCTTAGGACATGTTGTTTTGATATACAAGTCACTTAAAGGCATTTATATAAAGTTCCATCTACATGAAATCAGGGCTTTTCAAATCGGATGTATGTCTTAAGGCCACCAGGTGTTACCATAACCTTCTTCCCTGATGACCAGACCCTTCTTGTGACTAGAGTGTTGGACCTGGAGTTAGGAAGACCCGAGTTCAAGTTTAGTTTCAGACATTTACTAGCTGTTTCACCATGGCCGCATCACTTAATCTTTATTTGCCACAGTTTTCTAATTGGTACAACGGGGAGGGGACAGTCTCACCATACTCTGTCTTCATCATGTCTCATCTCTAGTATTATGATCAGTACTGGATACCAGGGTTGTTGACTCAGCCTGGTCTCCTGGTGCTTTGCAAACCTTAAGTGCTATATAAACATTAGCTATTATAAATATTTACATCTACTACTTGAAAGAAATGAAACACTTATAGATTAGTCAATAAGTATCAGAAAGAAAGTTTACTCATAGCAGAGAAAAGCTACTTAACAAGAACACAGCACTTAGCTACGTGAGCCTCTAACTCCTGTAGCACTTCAAGGTTTGTACAGCACTCTACAGATACCTAATTCAAACCTCACAATGACTACGGGCATGAGGCACCATAC
This sequence comes from Pseudocheirus occidentalis, assembly GCA_028646575.1. NCBI lineage: Eukaryota > Metazoa > Chordata > Mammalia > Diprotodontia > Pseudocheiridae > Pseudocheirus > Pseudocheirus occidentalis. Next base: position 337,530,171 of record CM053594.1, on the reverse strand, counting down.
ATCCAGGTACCTATATGCTGTCCTCCCCATTAGGAGGCAAGCTCCTTATAAACAGGGACAATTTCATTTCTGTATTTGTATCCCCAGCACAATTCCTGTCACATATTAAGTGCTTAATAAATGCTTGCGGATTAGCTGGAGTTGGCTGGCACCAACATGGAAGAATCAGTTCTTGAGGGATCCTTGGGTGGAAAAATACCTTTCCAGCTTAGAATTTGTGATAGAGGAGGAGGAAAGGTGAGCATAATGGGACATGTACCCTACATTTTGGAACAGGAGATGTCTGAGGGCTCAGAGGAAGGTGAATTATAATCCCAGAGTCTATAATTCCACAGGGAAGCCAGCCTAGAAGGGAGGGGAAGCTCCCGAGTGGAGTTCTGGAGCAAAGAAATAACCACACTGAAAAGAAGAACTGTTTGAAGAGACCAAGGGTAGAAGCCAAAAAAGACTTTGACTTCTTAAAGAAGGTGCTAGAATAAACACTGAGCTGAGACATACATTGACATGTGAAACAACCAACAGATGGAACAGCCTTAGAATAATTTGGATTTGTCTCTTAATGTTTATGGAAAACAAAATCATAAGTACATTAATCATATTAGCTTAAGAAGATATCATTAAAATCTAAGTTATGTCAACAGAGACAAAAAAGTAAGAATATCTTTACCTTTGGTCTATGAAAAGCAGTCACATTAGCCTATGCATACACACACTACAGCAGCAGGCATACGGTTCACTGTTTACCTAATGGAGTGATGTCCTGAAGTATAGTCTAATTTTCCAAACTTTTGTGTATGATAGCCAGATTTTTGTAAGAGGTCCATCCATGTTGTGTAATTTTGATCCAGGCCCTTAAAATTATTCCAAGACTCAGTTAAATGAGTAAAAAGGCCACTCCACATTGCTGAAAAACATATAAAACAGGGATTACAATAAGAATTTAAAACATACAATACATACATATGCGTGTCTATTACATATGTGTATATACACATGTACATGTACAAGTATACACATACATACACATATACAAACATACACTATACAAACATACATAAACACACTTTGGCTCATTTAAAGGTTAGAGAAGTAATAAGTATAGGGACATTTATTTATTTTAGGCATAAAATTATAAGCTTAGTCATACTTACTAACATTTAGACAGTGGTTGGACTCTTTGCCTAACTTTTACCTTTCTATCTATTTCTAGTTAACCCCTGGTCTCTTTGTGGTTGAAGGAAAATTCAGTTTATCGGAAACGTTTGGGTAATCAAGTAATAATGCTGGGGATTAGACAGATACCAGGAGGGAAAACTGGGGTCAAAGAGTCAGCCTTTTCTTGAGACTTCTCCTAGCCTCGGTTTTTTGCTGTGAGATAGATACCTGTGGAGTCAATGAATGACTCATCTTGACATGTCCCATCTCTACCACAGCCCAGTCCTGTCTTTACTCCTCAGGGGAGTGCTGGAATGTCATACTCCCTGCAACATCGCTCCTGAGCTCCCTGATAATTAATAGATGATCCCTGAATCTATCCAAAAAAACCCAGAAGTCTTGTGTGAAGTTCAAAGGCCTTTTTGAATTTAGTCTAAGGCTTAAGAACGAATTGGTTTGTTGGGTATCTTATTACTTTAAGTGGAATAATCACTCCAACATTACATATATATTCGGGATTAAAATATATATATATATATAGCTATAAAGTCAATGGACATACTATATATTTCTATAATGATCAATAGGAAATACTTCACAATTTCCTACTCTGAAGCCTCAGCACTGAGTGGTCCTGAGCTCTGGAAGGCTGTATCAGTGGAGCACAAATTGTGGTTGCACTAAAAAGTTTTCTAAAATAGTCTTAAGAACATACTCTCTGCTCTGTAAGGACTAGTCCAGATAAGGATGAAGAGACTGATTACAAGTAGGGTGATCATCTGGAGATGACCTCTTCAGCCATGGGAACTTGTGGAACAAAGGAAAATATAGCCTTCAGTATTATGTAGCTTTATGATTTTGAAGTGGCAGAAAAGTGCACAGAGGATGCTAAAATTCACAAAGTTTTCAGACTTTAAAGCTGAGTTTAATTGTAGTCACTTAAAATCTGTGTTCAGTAACTATTAACATGCTATAGGAGGAACTGATGCCTTAGGGAGGCAAGTGAAGGAGTGGGTTTTACTGTGTGTCTAAGGACAAGAAGAAATATTTCATAATGCACAGTTAGTAATCATAACTGGGAATGTTAATGGGACGAATTCACTCACAAAATCAAAGTGGATAGCAGAGTGGATCAGAAACCACAACTGCACAATATCTTGTTTACAAGAAACACACTTGAGACACACAAAGGTAAAATAAGGGGCTAATGCAGAGTCTATTATGCTTCAGGGATGTTAAAAAAGGTGGAGTAGCAACCATGATCTCAGACAAAGTAAAAACAAAACCAGACCTAATTAAAAGGGATAAGCAGGTAAACTACATCTTGTTAAAAGGAACCACATATAATAAAGTAATATCAATACTAAACATATGGGCACTAAATGGCATAGCATTCAAATTCTTAAAGGGAAAGTTCAATGAATTACAGCAGGAAATATACAGTGTCTATGCAAGTGGAAGACTTTAACTTTCCCCTTTCAGAAATGTAAGAAATTAGAAGGAAAACAGGAAACTGGGAAAACAATTTTTATAACTAATTTCTCTGATATATGGCTCATTTCTCAAATGTATAGGGAATGAAACCAAATTTATAAAAATACAAGTTATTTCCCAATTGATAAATCAAAGGATATGAATAGGCAGTTCTCAGAAAGAAATTAAAGCTATGAAGTCACATTTAAAAATGCTTTAAATCATCACAGATTAGAGAAATGCAAATTAAAACACTCTGAGATATTATCTCATACCTACCAAATGGACTAGCATGACAGAAAAGGAAAAGAGTCCCAAAGGGTTATAAAATTGCATATACCTTTTGATCCAACAATTCTGCTAGTAGGTCTGTATCCCAAAGAGATCAAATAAAAGGCAAAAGGACCTACTTGTGCAAAAATATTTATAGCAGCTCTTTCTGGGGAGGCAAAGAATTGGAAACTAAGGCGAGACCTGTCAGTCAGGGAATGGTTAACCAAGCTGTGGTATATGATTGTGATGGTATGTGGTTGTGCTATAAGAAATGACAAGCAGGATGATTAGAGAAAAACTTGGTAAGACATAAATATAAATTTATGTAAAGTGAAGTGAAAAGAACCAGGAGAACGCTGTACACAGTAACAGCAATATTGTAAAGATGATCAACTGTGAAAGACTTAGCAACTTTGATCAGGACAATGATGCAAGGCAATTCTAACAGATCTATGATGAAAAATGCTACCGACCTTTAAAGAGAACAGTGATAAACTTTCAATGCAGAGTGAAATTTACTTTTTTTAAACTTTATTTTTATACTTTTATTTTGTTTGTATTTTCTTCTGCAAGATGGCTAATATGGAAATATGTTTTGCATGACCACACATGTATAACTGAAATCAAATTGCTTGCCTTCTCAAAGAGAAAGAGGGATGGGAAGGAGAAAGAGAACTTGGAATTTGAAATAAAAAAATGATTGTTAAATTTTTTTGCATATAATTGGAAATTTTTAACAAAATAAATAAAAATAATTTAAAAAGAAATATTTCACAGGACATTTAGTCATCTCATATTGCTCAGGGTAAATTTGCAAGAAGATTCCCATAAAAATGTAGATTATGTAATATATGTGGAGGATGGGGTGGAAAAATTCTATGAAGAACTTGATAAAGTACTTCAAATTAAATTAGCATACACTTTCAAACTCTGTGACCACAAACGTAGTTATGGGAAGGATAGTAAAACATGGTGCTGGAAAAGATAATTGAGAAGCAGGAAAGAAGGAGATCAAAGGCTCACACCCTCTTTGCCTACCATCATGAATATCTTCTTCAACAAGAAGATAACCTAAGCAGGTACCAAATAATGCCACAAACATTAAACATGATTATATTTTAACAGATAATTAGTTACTAATATAGGCTGCATTTCCAAATCAGCTGGTTAGGCACAATTATTCCAATTACCTACCACTGATTCATTAGAGAAAAGATAAAAATCAATATCAAACTAAAAAAATAAAAATGAGTGGATACAATATGTCACAGACTTAAATCAAAGACAACTGAATTCATGGTAGTTAATGAGATCACAGCAAGTAAAGGGCCAAGAACAGAGTTGTGAGGGATACTCATAGCTAGTGGGTACAACAGCAACAACAAACAAGCAAAAACACACCAGAAAGGTGGCCAGAGAAATGAGAGAGCGGTCAGTTAACAAGCATTTAAGTGCCTACTATGCGCCAGGCACTATTCTAGGGAGACAAGGGGAAAAGACAGTGCCTGCTCTATTGCCTAAGGGAGCAGTGTCACCAAAACCTATGGAGGAGAAACGAAGTGTCAAATATTACAGGGGTCAAGGAGAGAGAAACCAGAACAAAAAGCATTAGATACGTTAATTAGGAAATCAGGAGTAATGAGTGACGAGAGTACTCGGGAGGTCAGAAACTGCCCAACTGCTACATCAGGAAGCGCAAATGGCACTAAAGGAAAAAACTGGGAAAAGTGGCAAGACTAGAAGCAAATATAGAGGAGGCCTGCGCTATAGGTAACATAACGTTGAGACCTGAGGGAGTGATTCTCAAAATATCTGGAAGAGAACGTGTTTAAAGGTAGAAAAAACCCTGGACCTTCTTGTAAGAACAATAACAAACAAGGACTGAGAGGATATTCATAATTACTGCCTCATCTTTCCAAACTTGTTAATAAGACGCTGCACTGGTGGCCAGGTAATGCTAAGACCCTTTATGAACGATTTATGCCTCGGACAAGAGTTGCACAGGCCAAGAAAGCGTGATGGGATTGAAATCGTTACTTTTGGAAGGAGAATTCATACTGAGGTGTCCACCAATCCATTAAAGTACTGAAGTAAAAGATCCTTGTTTCCTAATTAAATGAAGAATATAAAAATATATGACATCTGAGAGGCAGCACAGAAATAATGAATGGAGAGCCTTTCTTGAGGTTGAGAATTCCTAAGCTCAAGTCCCATCTCTGACACACACTGCCGCCCTACATGTTCTGTGTCCAAAGCCATACTCTTTAAGTCTATAAATTGCAGGGCAGCAGTCACTCTGCAATAAAACAGGGAATTTTCTTGCTGGGAGTTCTCTATAATGGTGAAATTACAAGTGTGGATAAAAAAATAAACTAAATCAAGTTCTGAACCCACAGATTCCATAACATACATTTTAGGGTTCTTCTTTTGTTGGAAGCACATTCAAATGAACGAATAAGTATCTTTAACTTGGGGAGCTTCTAAGAACAACTACCTCCATAACATCTCTCACATCCATCCCATTCTCTCCACTCACGAGGGTCCAGGCTCTCATTACATCTTAGAGACATACAAGCCAAACTGCTAGGTGCTAGAGAAACTTAAAAACACAAACGAGTTACAGAGAAAGAAGCCAAGAAAAACTATTGTTTTGAAGAAAAGATAAGGGATTAAACTTTCAGTTATATCAATGCCAGTGGCATTTTGCCAGTATAATTATTTCTCTAAACTAAGCCAAACTACTGAGATGACTATACTAATATAAGATATGAAAATTGTATGGCAATTAGTGAAGTTTGAATCTGGAATCATTTGTTATTATGATTAGCACATTAGCAGATACTCAGATAAAGTCCTTGATATTTGGAAGGTTAATGGCACTGTGTTCTCTGAAGTCTAACACTAACGACAACTTAAACTAAGCTCCATGCTTAGTATTATTTATTTTAAATAATTGTACCTGCACGTGATGGGCAACAGATTGGAGAGTTTGTATATGCATTGAGAAAAAGGGTACCATGTTTTTTCATGAAGTTTATAAAAGGAAGTGCCACTGTCTGATTTCCTGGATGAAATGTAAGCCTTCCGTCCTGTAATCAAGGAAACAGTAGTTAATCATATTATACAAGAAGTATACTTTTCCAGTAATCATAATGTCAACATTTGCGATTTGCTAAGGGCTTTAAAATTATTGTTACAGTACTCAAAACAACTTTGTAAAGCAGAAATACGCATTTCATTCTGCACATAATGACATTAGCATGGAGATATTAACAAATCAGATATTTAATGTATAACATTACAATTAAATTACATGAATGGAATAAGTTTATCAACAGACATCACTAAGTTTTCATGAACTCCTTTATTGCTCAACTAACTCATCAATTGCTTATTTTCAATTGGCTCATCATCCCTGAGACTCCACAGACTAAAAGTCCCTTTCTGGCCATCATATTCTTATTAGGATAGAAGGTAAACTTATTAGAATGTAAGCTACTTGAGGGCAAGGACTATTTCATTTTTACATTTGTATTTTCAGCTCTTTGCCCAATGTTTGGCACATAATAAAGGCTTACTTAGTGCTTCTTCATTCATGAAAATCAAATATACCAAATATTCATCACCCAAGTATCCATCACCCTTGGACCTCTTCTCCCTGTGATCTCATCAGTTTCCATGGATTGAATGATCATCTATTTGAAGATGACTTCCAGATTTATATATTCAGCTCTTTAGCTTTAGTTCTGTGTCAACAACTGAACATTTCCAACTGAATAAGCCCTAGGCTTATCAAGCTTCATCTGTCTAAGAGAGAACTCCTTATCTTTCTTCTCATATCCTCCCCTTTCCCATTTCCTTATTTCTCTCAAGGGCCTCCCACCAAATCACTCAATTTACATCCTCAGAATTTTCCTCGGTTCTTCCCTTTCAGTTCACTACTAAGTCTTGCAGAGTCTACCTCCATAACATCTCTCACATCCATTCCATTCTCTCCACTCACGGGGGTCCGGGCTCTCATTACATCTTGCCTAGATGACTCTAATGGTCTCCTAATTGGTCTCTTTGATGCAAGCACTTCTTTTATCTAATTTTCCACATATGATCAAAGGATATGAATAGGCAGTTTTCAAAGGAGGAAATCCAAGTTATCAGCGATTATATGGGAACAAATGCTCTGAATCACTAATAACTGAATAAATGCAAATTAAAGCAACTTTAAGGTTCTACCCCACACTTCTCAGATAGTCAAAGATGGAAAAAGAGGAAAATGACAAATGCTGGAGAGAGTGTGAGAAAAACAGGTATAGAACTGTGCTTTTAGTGGAACGAACTGTGAGCTGGCCCAGTCCTTTTTTGAAAGCAATTTGAAACTATGCTAGAAAGTTACCAAACTGTGCATCTGACTCAGGACTAGGTCTCTACTCCAAAGAAAGAGAAAAGTGGAGGGGAGAGAAGGGGATAAGCTTTTATATAACACCCACTAAGCGCTACGTATTGTACTAAGCACTTACAAACATCTCATTTGACCCTCACAGTCATTCTGCAAGGTAGATGCTATTATTATCCCCATTTCACAAGTGAAGAAACTGAGGCAGTTAGAGGTTAAGTGCCTGAGGCCATATTTGAACTCAGGTCTTCCTGACTCCTGGCCCAGGTTCTATCTAAGGCATCATTAAGCTGCCTACAGAAAAATGATTTATATGTACAAAAATACTTATAACAATTCTTTCTTGGTGATCAAAAGGTGAAAACTGAGGGAGTGTCCTTTTACAGGGGAAAGGGTAAACAATTTGTGGTATATGAATGTAAGGGATATTACTCTGCAAAGAAAGATGAAACAAATGATTTCAGAGGAAGATCTTTATGAACGGATGCAGAGAGAAGCGAGCAGAACTAGAACAATTTATCTAATGAAAACATTATAGGGGCGGCTAGGTGGCGCAGTGAATAGAGCACCGGCCCTGGAGTCAGGAGGACCTGAGTTCAAATCCGGCCTCAGACACTTAACACAAAAACTAGCCGTGTGACCTTGGGCAAGTCACTTAACCCCCAACTGCCCTCCAAAAAGCAAAAAAACCCAAAAAAACAAAAAAAAATTATAGAGTAAAACAACTTTGAAAGACTTTAGAATTGTGATCCACACAATGATAAATAAACCACGAGTCTGAAAGAATTAAAATGAAATATGCTACTCATCTCTTGACAGGGATGAACTTTGGAAAGAGACATACATTTCTGTACACTGTTAATGTGGACGTTTGTTTTGCTGGACTATGTAGACATGTATTGAAGGATTTTTTTTCCTTTGGGGAGTGTGTATCTGATGAAAATGCACACAACTATGTACAATCAAGTTATATAAGGCTATATGCAGGATAAATGGGAAATAATCAAGAGGAAAGACATCAGAATTAAGAGGGATTAGGAAAAACTTCTAATAGCAGATCAGATTTTAGCTGGCATATGAAGGAAGCCAAGGAAGACAGGAAGCAGAGATGAGGGAGAGCATTCAAGGTATGGGAGCAGTCACAAAAATGCCAGGAGTCAGGATTTGAAGCGTCTTCTGTGAGAAAAAACAAGGAGACCAGTGTCACTAGATCAAAGAGTACATGGAGGATATGAGGCATAAGGTGTACTAGAAAGGTGGGAGGGGGAGATTAGGTTATGAAGAGCTTTGAATAGCAAAGAGGATTTATATTTGATCTGTCACACACCGTCCCCCCTCCTCCATTTAAGAAACTCTAGTAGATTCCTATTATCTCCCGGATCAAACATAAATCCTCCTTTTGTCTTAAACTGGGTTAGAACGCCCTGTTCAATATAGCACTATTTAATATGATATTGTTTCACTTTTATTTTTGTACCTCTAGCACCTTTAATGGTGCCTTGAATACAGCAGACATTTAATAAATACTTGTGTACCGATCAGTAGCAATAAAGTGTGTAATATATCTTATCTATCAAAATTGATTTAAAATGAAATTTAGATAAAGAGGAAGTTTTAGTTAATTGGAAAAGTAAATTCTGCAAAATATTTTTTTTGGTATTATAACATTTATTAAACTAATGCTATGGGTTAATAGAAACAGCAAAGAACTAAAGAATTAAAATGCAGGCTATATAAAATCTGACTAAAGCCAAATGCGTCTAATGTATTCATTCAGTAGCTAACTAAAAACCCAAGAAAGACAACCTTCTCAACCTAATAAAGTACTACAAAACAATCGGCAATTTTCAGTTATCAAAATTGTGGGGTTTTCTGCAAAATATCTTACTCTCCCAAGATTAAGTTCTGAAATAATGATAATAAAAATAACAATAGCTAGCATTTACATAATGCTTTTTAGGTTTGTAAGGTACTTAATCTGATCTCATTTGATCCAGGAGTTTTTATTAACACTATTTTACAGATGGGAGAACTGAGGCTAAGTAATTGGCACAGCTAAAAGCTAAGGCAGAAGTTGAACTTAGGTCCTATATCCAAGTACCCTGTACACTATATCACCTATCTGCCCCTAACAAAAAGATTTTCCAAACAGACAATGGATAGTAAATCATAATAATGCTAAGTGTCTGTTACACATAAGGTATGGTCCTGCTTGCTGTGGAAGATATAACAAAATATGAAACACAGTTTCTACTTTTAAGGAACTTATAGTCTAGTTAGGGAACTATGAGAGACAGACAGATACATTACAATACAGCAGCCATGATTTGGAGTTAGAAAACATGGGTGTGAATCTTGGCTGTGCTACTTACCACTCCTATGTAAACCTGGGGAACTTAATGAACCTCTCTGTGCCTCAGTTCCTCCTATACAAAGTCAGGTTGGGCTAGTTGAACTAGAAGGCTTCTTCAATTCTTTCTGGCTCTAGATACATGATTATACGTTCACTCCCATGACCTATGAAGTGAAACGAGAAGCAGCCTGAGGAAGTAGAGACCACCTGAGTTAGGAAGAGCAGGGTTCAGATTGTAAATTACTCAATCTCTGGGTAAATTACTTAATCTTTCAATGTCCCAGGGAACTTTCTAAGAGAAGAAAATGCAGACTAGTTGCTTATTGGCACTATGGACAGGAATTTCCCCTGTACACATAAAATCACAGATCTAAACCAAAAAATAAATCTCAATCAATAAATATGACAGGCAATTATGGATTAGTTTTCCACTTGATTCATAGAATTTGTTCCCATTACTTCACAATCACAACTAATAAATGCCAAGTGAGTAGCATAAACACTAGGCATGTGTTATTTGTTCTTCATTCTCTAAGAGGACCATGACATCAGGAACATGATGCCATGACATGCCAGTGAATTGGATTTAAATGAGGGAGGGCTGTGCAAAGTCACCAGCCTCACTTTCTCCTCCAGAGTCATCTGGGTCCAGTGGCAGGGAATTTAGAGAAAGGTATATCCCTTCAAGCTATGCTGGCAAAGTTAGATAAGTAACTTCCAACTCTCTTAAAGCACAGTAGATATTAACAAATGATAGTTGGGGTAGATGGTTTGCACTTTAATCATAATAAGAGAAAAATCAGATGCTTCTTTTCTTGTATTTAAAACCAAAAGAAGTTTTTTTTTTTTTTTTTTTTTTTTTTTTTTTTTTTTTTTTTTTTACTACATTTGAGTTTGAGTGCAAAAGAATTAAGACTGAGAAAATGATAGCTACAGTAGTTGAAGTTTCACCTTTGGAAATCTTGATATCAGGTTAATCTTTACCAATTCTAAATAGAAATAGAAAATGCAATATGGCTAGGCTAGGGAAAAAGGCCATTCTAGAACTGGCACGGAAAGAAAAAGAATTCTCAATAGTGTAGCAAATTGGCATGCTATTGGAAGCTATAGGCTAAATTAAGACGGCTGCCAGATGGGATGTTCAGTGGAAGGAAGACATAACTCAGAGAAGAATCAACACACACTTAATTCTAAAACATATGTATTGAATATAAGCTTATGCACATGTCCATTTAGCTTCTAATTTTATAATTTATAACTAAAAATCTATCTAAGCAGTAGCTTTTTAAAAAGTGGGTAATAGGCTCTCGCTGCCTCCGCCAGACTCCCACCCATGCGATCCCGCGCATTCCCCGCCCCCCCCCTCCAGTCCTGCTTCATGGCCTCGGTTCTCCAGTCAGTCAAGCGATCCCCGCATGGAGTCGGCGCTCGGGCAGCTGTGGCGTTTCACCACCGTGGTGGACACCGGCGACTTCTACGCCATTGATGAATATAAATCCCAGGATGCCACCACCAATCCCTCACTGATCCTGGCCGCAGCCTAGATGCCAGTCTACCAGGACCTGGTAGAAGATGTCATTGCCTATGGAAAAAAGCTGGGGGGGTCCCAGGACCAACAGATCCAGAATGCCAGTGACAAGCTCTTATTGTAATTTGGGGCGGAGATTCTGAAGAAGATTCCAGGCCGGGTCTCCACAGAAGTTGATGCCAGGTTGTCCTTTGACAAGGAAGAAATGGTCCAAAGGGCTCTACGCCTCATTGACCTCTACAAAAATGCCGGCATTGGCAAGGGAGGAATTCTCATCAAGCTGGCCTCCAGCTGGGAAGGAATTCTGGCTGGAAAGATCCTGGAGGAGCAGCACTGCATGCACTTCAACATGACCCTGCTGTTTTCCTTTGCTCAGGCCGTGGTCTGCCCTGAGGCAGAAGTGACCCTCATCTCCCCATTCGTGGGGCGCATCTTGGACTGGCACGTGGCAAACACGGACAAGAAGTCCTATGAGCCCCAGGAGGACCCAGGCGTGAAGAGCGTCACCAAAATCTACAACTACTACGAAGTTTGCCTACAAGACGATTGTGATGGGCGCGTCCTTCCGCAAAGTGCCTGATCAAGGCCCTGGGGCTGTGATTATCTCACCATCTTCCCCAAACTCCTGGGCGAGCTGCTCAAAGAGACCACCAAACTCACGTTGGTGCTCAGCGTCCAGGAAGCCTAGGCCAGCAACCTAGAGAAGATTCACCTGGACAAGAAGGCCTTCCACTGGCATCACAACCAGGACCAGATGGCTGTGGAGAAGCTGTCTGAAGGCATCCGCAAGTTTGCCGTGAAGCTGGAGAGAATGCTGCAGGAAGGGATGTCTGGTGCTGAGAACGCGAGCTAAAGCGCCGCTTGATGGATGGATGGATGGACCAATGAACCCACGGTCGGTCAGATAGTCGGCAGACCGGGAGCTGGGAGTCTGGGCTCAGCTGGCAGAGGGGCCGGAGTCCACAGGCTGGAGGCAGCTTTCTGCCATCAGGCTTGGCTGGTTTGTCGGGATTTGTATGTCAGTCTGCCTAAGGCATTAAAATGATTACTTACAAAAAAAAAAGTGGGTAATACCAATCAAGGTTCAATCAACATTTATTTTTTTTAAACTTTTATTTTTAGTTTACATCATTCATTTCCACAAGATTTTGAATTACAAATTTTCTTCCCATCTTTGCCCTACTCACCACCCCAAAACAGCGATCCCACTGTATACACCCTCCCCGAGTCTGCTCTCTCCTATATCCTCCCCTAGAACCCCTCTGACTTTCAGGTAGGGCAAGATGGATCTCCCTACTCTAGTGCCTATATATCTTATTTCCCAGTTGCATGTATATAATAACAATAATGACAATAATATATATATACATATATATGCAGATATAGTTTTAACATTTGATTTTAGAACTTTAAATTATAGATTCTTTCCCTTCCTCCCTCATTGCCCACCCCCACTGGAAAGACAAGCAATTCAATACAGGCTGTAGGTCTGTAGTTACAAAGAATATCTCCACAATGGATATATTGTAAAAGACTGACTATATTTCCCTCCTTCCTATTCTGCCCCCCACTTGTTCTATTCTCTACTTTGTCCCTGTCCCTTTACAGAAGTGTGTGCTTCTAACAACCCTCCCCTCCATCATTCCCCCTCTCATCCCCTTCTCCCCTACTCCCCTGTAGGCCAAGGTACCCAATTTAGAATGTATGTCATTCCTTCCCTAAGCCAAATTCAATGAGAATAAGTTGACCCATTCCCTTTTGCCTTCCTGCTATTCCCCTCAATTGTAAGTTATCCCTTGCCTCTTCTATATGAGGATTAACTCCATTCTGTCTCTCCCTGTCTCCTCTCATTCTAATCCTCTCCCACCTCTGAAATTCACTTTTTAAAATATTCCATCCTATTCAACTGATCCTGTGCCCTCTATGTACATATATATATATACACACTCACATATGTATTCATACATATATACCCTCCTATATAGACATATGTGCATGTGTGTGTGTGTGTATATGTACACACACATTTATATTCCCTTCAACCATCCTCATACTGAGAAAAGTTTCATCAGTTACAATTATCAACTTTCCATGTTGGCATGTAAACAGTTCAACTTTGATAAGCTCCTTATGAATTCTTTTCCATACTTACCTTTTCATGATTCTTGTATTTGAATGCCAAATTCTCTATTCAGTTCTGGTTTTCTCCTCATGGGCTTTTTGGGCCTCTTTTGCCATTTGAGTTAACCTATTTTTTAAGGTATTATTTTCTTCAGTCAGGTTGTTGACTCTCTTTTCATGATTTTCTTCCATCATTCTCATTTCTTGTTGGGGCTCTTGTTGGTAATGGGTTGAACTGGTCCTCAGCTAACAGGAGTGCACGTGATCACCTGGGGCAGAATGCGACGGTTGCACCTGTTTGCAATAAACAGGATTATCTCTCTGCCTTCGGGGTGATGCACGATTGGCTAGCTGTGGTGAGGGAATGGCCAGGGGAGGGGCCCTAAGGGGCCTTGGAGAAAGGACTTAAATACAGGCTACCCAGAGGCAGAGGAGGTCCAGCCCTGCCAAGCTTAGAGAATGTAGCTAGAAGCAAGTGTTGTGTTCTGAAGAAGAGGTCCAGCCATTCCAAGCTTAGAGAATGTAGATAGAAGCAAGTCCTGTGCCCTGAGTTTTCTCTGCAGCTGTTTCTCCCGGAGTAAGCGGGAGCCGGGGATGCCGAAGCCTGTTGAGGAAGGGTATAGGTGAAACCTATACATCCTGACCCCCCAAAACTGTAGCAATTTCTCTTCCCAATTTTTCCTCTACTTCTCTTATTTGGTTTTCAAAATCCTTCTTAAGCTCCTCTATGGCTTGTAACCAGTTTATATTTTTCTTGGAAGCTTTTGGTGTGGGAGTTCTGACTGTGTTGTCTTCCTCCCATTCCATGCTTTGATCCTTTTTGTCCCCAAAAAAGGAATCTGAAGTTGGACTGCTGTGCTTAACTTGCTTCCTTTGCCTGCTCATGTTGTCAGTCGATTACTTGACTTTAGGGCTCAGCAGAACTCTGCTTTCACAGAGGACAGCTTTGTCCCAAATCACTGGGGTTTTTGTAGCTGCTGGAGTTATTAGGAGGCTGCTGTTTCTGCAGCCCCCACCAGCTTTGGCTCACTGGTCACATACCTCAGGACCACCACCCAAGACCACGATCCTGATCCAGGCAGGTTAAGTAAGGCAAGAGCACTTAGCCTCTGAATGATCGCTTGGCCCCCCTGCAATCTGCAGGCTGGGAGCTCTGAAGCAGCTATGTGGAGGTGGCTGCAGGGCTGCCACTTCTGCTGCTTTTTGACCCTGGGGGCAGACGGCCAGACTCACTCCTTTTCCCCAAATTTAGCTGAGTTCCACTGACATTTCAGTTTGTCCTTGGCTCTTATAGGTTGATAATTCTGGAAACTGCCACAGCTGCTGATAATCCAGTTTCCTTAGTGCTTCAACTAAGCTTGTCCTGGCTGCCCCAGGGCTACACACGAGGTTTCTGGCCAGGCTGGTTTCAGCTCTCAGTGTATTGCCATGAATGAACCCTTCCTGTCTACCTGCTGGGCTGCCTTCAGCAGGAGCCTTGTTTCTGTCATTTTGTGGGTTCTGGAGCTCTAAAATTTGTTTAGAGTCATATTTTATAGGTATTTGAGGTGGTTATGGGGGGAGCTCCCAGAGTTCTCCTGTTTCTACACCCGTGATCTTGACTCTGTCCAGTGTTTAGAAAATCTCAGAACTTCTTGATGTCATTCCTCATTTTCTCCTTACTTTCAGTCTCTGACAGACACGTGCCTTTTTCATCAAGATCTCAACATACATTTATTAAGCACTCTCTTTATGCCTGGTACCGAGCTAGGCATTGGGGGTACACTTTAAAAAGTCAGACAGTCCTTGATGTCAATAAACTTACATTTTATTCTGGTGTGTATATGAAGAAATACATGTTTCCAGATAAATAAGTAAAGGATATATAGAAGGAAAAAGAGAAATGAACAATGGGACATGGGGGAGAGGAAAGGTCTTTGAAGATGGTAGCACCTGCGTTACTAGAAGCAGAAGTAAAGAGGGCAAGAGGGCAGGGAGCCTGTGCAAAGCCACAATAGGATGTTACATATGGGGAGCAGCAAGTAGGTGACCAGTTTGGTTTCAGTGTGTTGTGTGAATGGGAGTAATGAATCTGAAGGGGTAGAATGTAGTCATACTGTGAAGAGCTTTAGATTGTCAAAAAAAAAAGAAAAAGAATTTGTATTTTATCTTGAAGATGGGAAGGCACTGGTCTTCTACGCAGCCAACTGCCATGGTGAGACCTTTGCTTTAGGAATGAATATTAGGAAGTAGAGTCAAGATGTCAGAGTGAGAGGAAGAATTAAAGTCTGGATCATTTCTCAACAAAGATCTAGAGTCAACACCAGACTGAATTCTGATTGGAAAAGCTAAAAAATCATAGTAAGTCATTTTTCTAGTCCTGGGTGGTTTAGGGAGATGGAAAGAGAGGTCTATAGATACTGGGGAGGGTATCTGGCTAGGAACATACATGGCTGAAGTATTCCAACACCCAGGGAAAGAGAAAAAGCTCATTCTATGCACCAGGACAGGAAATTTCCTGGCATCTCTTTCTGTCCCTGTGCTTCTTCATTTTCTTCCACTTCTGTTTTTAAATTCAGAATTTTGACTTGTTTTATTATTTCCTGACGTCTAGTGGAGTCATTAGCTTTCACGTAGTCATTTCTAATTTTCAAGGAGTTATTTTCTGCAGTAAAGTTTTATATGTTTCTTATCCACATTATTTTTTCATATATTCTTTTTTACATTTTTCCCTAGTTCTTACCTATTTTCCCATTCCTTCTATCCTTATTTAAAGAAAAATTTTTTTTTGCTACTTCTTTAATTCCTGCTTTAACACTTTTAGGAATTCTTGTTGACCATGTGTCCAAACTGCGTTTTTCTTTAAGGCTTTGCTTAAAGATTTTTGGGAATCATTCTCTTCTTCTATGCTTGTGTCTTGAGCTTTCCTACCACCATAGTAGCTCTTTATCACCATATTCTTTTTTTGTTTGCATCTTCCTGTGCTGTGAATTAATCCTCTTCATTTTTGATGTTGGAAACTTGGTTTTATTCTTTATTTTTTAGAAAATCAAATTAGCTGATTGTTAATGTTTTATCTTTTTTTTTTTTTTTTTTTTTTTTAGAAAAAAGGGCTCTTGATTTATTTATTAAGTTAGTACTATTTTTACTTTCAATCTTGTTCATCTCTCCTTTGATTTTCAGAGCTCCTATTCTGGTGTTTAATTGTAATTTTTAAATTTGTAATTTTCTAGTTTTTTAAGTTACATGTCCAGTTCAATACAATGATCCATCACAACCCCTATGGACTTATAATGAAGCATGCTATTAATTCCAGATAGAAAGCTGGTAGAGCCAGAGTGTAGACTGAAGCATATTTTTAGAGAGAAGGTTGATGCACATTTTCTTCTCTTTCTTTTTTTTGAACATGGCTGATGTGAGAATTTTTTTATACGAGCATACATATTTGTAATGGGTTTTGTTTTCCTTGCCTTTTCATTTGGTGGTGAGGGAGAAGGAACATGGAGAGAGAGAATTCCATATTGAAAATAAAATAAAATTGAATAAAAAAATGAATTTTGACTTGGCAATTGTGTGGAAGATATATTAGAAAGGAGACATAGTAGAAAGAGGCATGATGAAAGCCTGAACTAGGAGGGCTGTGGTACAAGCAGAAGCAATGTGCAACAGAAGCAATGGCTATTGAGAGTGACTAATTATATGCAGTGTGATAGAGAGAGAATAAAGAACTGAAGATGATTCTTGAACGTAGCTGACTGGAAGAACGATGGTGCCCTTGACATAAAAAGGGAAGCAAGGAGGAAATATGGGATTAAGGGGAAAGATAAAGATGATTTCATGGTAGAATTTTTTTCGGCTGAGAGATTGGGAAAGGCTTGAAAGAGTTACATGTAATAAATTTTTATAGCTAACATATGTTTGTTTTAAATCTTGCAGTTATTTAAAAAAGATCTTTGGAGTAATAGCTAAGTATTTATGTACTTAGATATAATCAGTCAGGTTAAAAAAATGTGGTTACTCATTTATTTCACCTATCTTTTGACAATATCACTATTATGGTACAAGCTCTCATCACTTCCTGCCTTGACCACTGCAACAGCTTTGTAGCTGTCCTTCTTGCCTCAAGTCTCCCCATTCTATCCAATCTTCCACTCAATTATCAAAGTAGTCTTCCTAAAGAACAGGTCTGACCATATCACTCCTCTAGTCAACAAAGTCTAATGGTTCTTTATTACCTCTAGGATCAAAAATAAATTTATTGGTTTTGTTCTTAAGTCCTTCATAATCTAGCCCTTCTTACCTTTCCAATCTTCTTACACTTTACTTCCCTCCAAGTATTCTCTGATCTAGTGATACTCTCTTTGATCTTTCTTGAAGGAGACACTCTGTTCAATTTGTAACAATGAAAATACATCCTGCATATCAGACAGATTCATAACAGCAGCAAAATTGCAGTTATGAAGTAGCGAGGAAAATAATTTTATGGTTGGGGGTCACCGCAACATGAGGAACCATATTAAAGGGTCACGGCATTAGGAAGGTTGAGAACCACTGCCTAACTCCCGCTGTCCCTAGGTTTTTTCATGTTCCAGCTAAAATCTCATCTTCTGCAAGAAACTTTTTTGGATCTTCCTTAACCCTAGTGCAATCCCTGTGATTATCTCCAATTTATCCTGTATATATTATCTGCACCTAGCTGTTTACAATAGCCTATGAGCTCAACAGAAGCGACTAATTTTTGCCTTCTTTGTATCCGCAGGCTTAGGACAGTGCCTGGCAAATAGTATGTACTTAATAAAAGCTTGTTGACTTGATTTGCATTACAGGATCATAGATTTAGAAGTGTAATACCCCTTAGCACTCATTTTACAGATGAGGATTAGAGAGAGGAAGCAAGTTGTCCAAACAAGGAGGCAAATTCAGATCGACTGACTCCAACGCAAGCTCTCCCAATTAAAAAATGGGCCAAGAGGAAATTAAGTAGAGAACAGGAAGGTCCTAAAGACATGGGGGGCGGCGGGAAGGGGAAGCATAAGAGGCTATTATTTATCATTTTTCAAACAAACCTCCAGCATTAGGAGTTAAAGTGAATGGGAATTCAATGTTCAGTTTCATTCGTTTGCAAAGTTAATACCCCTGAAAGGGTCAGGGAGCAAAATGTCACTTGAGACCCCGACAGCATCCCCCAAAGAGTAGATGCAGTTTAAAGAGGTGCGACGGTTCCCTTCCACGGCGTGCACACCTGATTTACAGTAGAGTGAGATCACGAGTGGGGGTGGGGGTTAAGAGAGGCTCCCGATCAGCGCTGCCGGGCCAGCTGGGTGGGTCTGGGCAGCCACCCTCGCCCGCCCGCTCGCAGGGGGCGCCCTTCCGCCAGCAGCTGTGCAGGGGAGGCAGGAGGGGCGCCCTCTTTCCCCGTCCTGATACTTACGAAAGAATCGCTCACCACCAGCACCACATTCGGTACCGAGGGATCCCGGGCTGTTACCCTCTGGGGAGGGGGCCACCCTGGGCCCGCTTTTTCCTCCAGTCTACCTGCCAGTGGGGCCGGGGCGGCCGGAGCCCGACCCGCAGAAGTGGCCAGCATCAGGACCACACCTACTGACCACCACTGCATCGCCCCACCGGTCAGGGCTCACCCTCCCCTTCTCAGTCCCAGGACACAACCGGAAGTGCACCCCTGGGCGCACTGCTTTGACCTGTTTCCCAGGAAGAGGACCGCAACTTCAAGCCCACTTCCTCTGAATGAGCCACTTCACGATGCGCAGAGGAGGAGGGGCAGAACTACAACTCCCAGCAGGCACAAGGACGGCACAGGCGTCTTACGTAACTTGGCCGAGAACTTGTTCTCTCCTTTCCCCCCACCCCCATCCCTCTCTCTGCTCCTTTTCTGCAGCTGGGTTGGGTCACGTGGTCCTAGCCTGAGGAAATACGCATGCGCCCTGACCCTTGGGCAGAAGGCGGCTGGAGTAAGGTAGAGTTAGAAAAAAATATGAATCGGGGTCTTCTGGGAGGGGGTGGGTTACGGATTCCCAGGGTGCAGCCCGTCTGCAGTAGGAGGGGACTGAAGAGAGGACCCGGGATCATCCCTCTCGTGACCCCAGAAGAGTGAGCCAGCCGTGGGAAGGAGTCGCTGAGGTGGCTGTGGGCCGCCGGCCAGCGGCGTTGACTAGGGCAGGAATTGGAGGGGCCTCCTCCCGGGGCTCCCCTCACCCCAATCCTGAGACCTTGCGCGCGACCTCCGACCCCTGGGCTTCCCCTCCCGCCCCTGGGGCCGCTGCCACCTCCCGGAGCGGGGTGATGGTGGGGTTCGGGGCATGAACCTATCTTTCCAGGTGTAAGAATACAGGGACCAAGGAGAAAACATCTCCTACTTCCCGGGAAGAAATGTCTGATCATGTTCCCATCTCCTCCCTTCCCCCCCCCCCCCAGGGTTGTTGTGGGGAGAGCAAAACGCTGCACCCACAAACGTGAGCGATTATGTGACGTTTCCTTATCTGACGTTGGTTCAGAAAGTCATTCTTTTGTTGCTACAGCTTCTCTCCTTCTTGAACTTTCTTCTTGGAAGGATGCAGAAGGAAGCCGAGCTCTGACGTTTCTGGCTCCATACCTTCATTTCAGGTAGGCAGCTTGTAAGTGGTGCCAGTTACCAGTGCTTACAAAAAGTTCGTTAATAGCGACAGCTCACATTGAAGTTTACTTAACCGTATCATTACGGAGTGGAGTGGTAGTGTATTTTGGGGGAGAGTGCGGGGTAGGGCAGCTTGGTGGATTGGATATGTAGTATTGGACTGGAAGTCATGAAGACCTGGTTCTAATCTTGTCTCAGACACTGAGTAGCAGTGTGATGCTGGGCAAGTCACTTAACCTCAGTGCACTTGAGATTCCTTATCTGGAAAATGAGACCTTGTGATTTGACTTATAGGGGTTCTTCTCACCCTGAATCTGTGATGTTTCATTGATGGAGAAGTTCTTGGAAGAAAAAACTCCCTCTGCCAATGCACTGCAAAATAATAAGTCTTTTTTCCAGGTTCACAAAGTCCGTATGTGTCAGAGGTGGGTTGTGAATCCAGATTTTACTGATTCTGAGTCAGCTCTCTATCCACCACAGTCTCATGCCCTTCTGTGAGTAATCATTAGCCCCATGTTACAGATGAGTAAATGATTCTTGGAGAAATTAAATTACTTTGTCCAAGGTCACAAAAAGAAAAAAAAAGATTCTTATAAACAGCAATTTTTAAACCTAATATTCCCAAATATCAGGGAGGCATGGAAAGTGGAAATAGCATTGACTCTCTATACAGAAAACTTGTGTTCAGATCCTGCTTCTGATACTACCTGTACCACCTGATGTTTACCAAATATCACTTAATAGGTCTGATATCACTTAGTAATACCGGGTATTACCTAGTAGATTCAATACTACCTGAATCAGAAGATCTGGGTTGCCAAAATCTGTAAAAATAATGTGAAAGATGCTAATGCCTAGAATGACCTGATGCTGAAAAGGAATCCAACAGTATCTAAGACTGCCTAAGGATTTGGTACTGTGAGGAAAAGATAAAGCAGCACTACTTAATTCTGATTTTGCCACTCTTTTCTCCAGTAAAACTAAAGTTTTTTGACTGAAAAAGACAAAAATGTGTAAGAGGCAGGGAAAGATAATTAAGGAGACAGTAAGCGAGTACCTAGTTACCCTTTGAGTCCAAGCTACCAGACCCAGATGAACAGCATGCTCATGTACTGAAAAAAGTTGTCAGATATGATTGTTGAACTAATGTTAATGATTTTTGAGATATGGAGAACAAGAGAGGTACTGCAAGACTCAAGGGAAGTCATCTCAATTTTCATGAAAGATGAGAATAAAGTCTTCATTGAGCTAGACTCTAGCTAGAACTTTGAAATGAGTTATTCAGGAGTTAGTGAATCTATTGAAAAAGAAACAGTATTCACCAAGAGTGAACATGGTTTCAAGAACAGATTAGGTAGGGTATGATCTCTGTATATGATGATGCCTTTGCTTAATTATCTTTACTCAAGTGGGGGCAGGGGGATGGTTCAGTCTGTCTGGAAGAAGGAATGAGAAATTAGTGTAATGTTCAGGTAAAAGATATCAACAAAACATTTAAAATAAAAGGCAGAAAACTAAAAATAAAACAGGTTATGCCACATTACTTTCATTTCCTTTTTCCCCCACAGGGTCATCAGGCTCTTACGTTTGGGAAATACTGTAGATATATCATATTACTTACATTTTAGCAAAATATTTGACAATTTCATGCTATTCTTATGGATAAGGTTGAGATATGTGGGTGGAGCTAGGTGGATTTAAACTGATTTAATGGTTTATGTCAAAGAGTAGTCCTTAATGTTTCAAGTCAACTCGGAAGGTCGTCTCTAGGAAGTTGGCTTTGCCTTGTGTTATTTTTAACATTTATTAGTCTTTCAGTCATCAGGCATTTATTAGGTGCTTACTATGGAAGCACCAGGCATTTTGCTAAACTCTGCTTCCTGCCCTGAAGGATTTCACATTCTAATGGAAAAGACAGTATGTATTTTTTTAATTAGTGATTTAAAATTTTCTACTCTTCTTTCCATTTAAAAGGAAAACAAAACCTTTGTAACAAATATGCATAGTCATATTCAAAAACTGATGTTTCAGTCTCCAACTATCTCTTCTCTATTAGGAGATGGGTAGTAGCATAGTTCAGTTTCAGTTCTTTGAAATTATAGTTTAGTTCTTTTTTTTTTTTTTTTTTTGTTTGATTGCAGA
>CM053594.1:337482895-337507626 GCA_028646575.1 Pseudocheirus occidentalis | reverse complement strand
AAAAGGGAACAGATTGTGGGAGGGGTCTTACAGTGTGATCAATGTTCTGGGCTGGGGGGTAGGGACAAAAAGGGGAGAAAATTTGTAACTCAAAACCTTGTGGAAATGAATGATGTAACCAAGAAAATAAATTAAGATTAAAAAAAAGACTATATATGGCAGATTGTACTGTAGCTAGAGCATCAGTCAGCAGCATAATGAATTAAGCTATCAAAAATTGATAGAAGAAATGCAACCTGGTGGATAAGAAGTCAGGAAAAGCAAGAATTCATGCCTTCCCTCTGAATACATATTAAATGTAGTGTGACCTTAAACAAATCACAACCTCCCAGTGTCCCCAGGCAGCTCTCTAGAATTATAAATGACAAAAGTCAGTCAATAAATATTGGTTAAGCACCTGTTATATGCCAGGCAATATACATTGGGGATACAAAAAGAGGCAAAAGACAATTCTTGATATCAAGAAGCTTACAATCTAATGGGGGGGGGAGGCAAACAAGCAAACAACTGTATACAAAGCAAGCTATATACAGGATAAATAGGAAAAAACAGAAAGAAGACCCTCGAATAAAGAGGAGTTGGGAAAAGCTTCCTATCAAAAATAGGATTTTAGTTGGCACTTAAAGGAAGTCAAAAGCAGAGATAAAGGACGGAGAGTGTGGAAAATGCATGGAGCTAAGAAAAGGTATGTCTTGTTTCTGAAATAGCAGAAAGCAGGGTCACTGAATTGGAGTATGTGGTGGGGAATAAGGTATAAGAAGACTGGAAAAGTAAGAAGGGGCTGAGTTATGAAGACTCTGAATGCCAAACAGAGCATTTTGTAGTTGACCCTTGAGCCAATAGGGAGCCACTAGAATTTATTGGGTAGGGTGATGACATGGTGGAACCTGTGCTTTAGAAAAACCACTATGACAAGCTGAATGGAGGGTGTATTGGAATGGGGAGAGACTATAGCCAGGCATATCTACCACTAACTAGGCTATTGCAATAGTCCTGTGGTGATAGCGGTGGCAGTGTTAGAAGAGAGAAAGTAACATATACGAAAGATGTTGTAATGGTAATGGGAATTTGAGTCTTCCCTACCTCCTAATAAACCAAATGTAATCACATGGAACCTGTGGTGGGAGGAGTTTGCTGAAGGGTAGAGCAGAGCCCATAGGAAGCTGGGAGTCAGAGCAGTTGGACGTAGAAGACACAGGACAGAAGGCAAGCAAACAGCTAGGCTTGCAAGTGTTGGTTTGTGGGAAGGCTAAAGGATGGTGTGGCTCTCTGAGGAGTTAGGGTATATTAACTTCTTTGCTACTATGATGGATACAGCCTTCTGTTTTGGGGATTAGGTTTTCTGGTGTCTGAATGTTTTGCTTCTGTCTTCTTTATGGAGAATCTGTTACATTTTGTAATTGAGAACTATGCTGACATATTTACAAGCTGTTGGTGCTGTGGATATTGCATTGGTGCTACAGATGTTACAAAAGTAAAATCAATAGTTTAGCAACAGATTGAATATGGAGGATGAGAGATAGTGAAGATTCCAGAAAGGTTATGAACTTGATGCACAGGGAGAACAGTATTGTCTCCTACAGTAATAGGGAAAGTGGAGGAAGAGAGAGTGTAGAGGGAAAGATAATAAGTTCAGTTTCAGAAATTTTAAGTTTAAAATGTCTTCCAGATATCCAGTTTGAAAGGTTGGAAATGTGAGACTGGAGGTCAACAGAGAGTTTGGGGTAAGGGGGTGGATTTGAGAATCATCAGCATAGAGATGGTACAAAGCAGGAGCTGATTTATGGAGACAGAACGAGTTCCTCATCAGAAGCTGCCATTACAGCTAAAAACAGAATTCCAGTTTGCTTTTTAAAGTAGATAGTAACAAGCCTTGTATTAGTAAAATAAAATAATTTTTAGTTTGCTTGCAAGAGAAGATTTATGAAACTTAATTTTACAATTTCCTGAATAGGACAGATAACCTGTGAAATTTCTATTTATAATTTTGCAGTGACATAAATATGAAAGAAATAATTGTTTTATATGTCTGACTGACACTTTCTGATCATTAACCTTTGATGCAATTTTTTTATACCTTAATATTCAGGATAATTTTTAAATGAATCTTAACAGGCACTGGAATCACAGAACTTTAGAGCTAAAAACTCTTGGTCAATTAGCATTCATCAGAAACCTACTCTATGCAAGGCAGTGTGCTAAGCACTAGGGGTACAAAGAAAGACAAAAGATAGTCCCTTCCATCAAAGAATGCAATATTCTAATGGGAGAAACATCAAACCCTACTTTCTACTTCTGCTACCAGAAGAGAATATATATAAACTTTCACAATCTTCAAGTGCTAGATAAAATTCGGTTATTACTGTGCAACTGATCTGTTACCTCTTCCACGTGGGTACTCCCCTCCCACACGTACTCTTCACTGTATCCTCCAGATACCAGTGTTGTGGACTGTCGATTATCTTTGGCTCTTCCCGTGTATTACTGCCCCACCTCCTTTTCTGATCACAGATTTCCTGGATGACAACTTATGCAGCAGTTTTGTGCAAGGTAGCAGTGCTGCAGCTCTTGAGGAAGCTGAACTATACCTATCATACATTTGTTTCCCTTACCGTAACCAGTAGTTTTGATTCTTAAAAGGTTATAGTGTTCCCAGATTTGTAGTCATATAACATTATGTTGATCTTTAAATGGTAGCTCATGCTCTTTGCTTCCAAGACTTTTCTTTTTTGCAGGTTGCATTAAATTTAGAAGTCCAGCAGTATAATCAGTCTAACCTGTCTGATACTTCCTTAATTAACTCACATCTATACTGGCTAGTTATTTTTCCTTTTACCTGCCCACAAAGTTTTTTAAAGTGTGTATTGGTGTGTTTTCTTTTTGCATCTGGTTCATTTCCAAATCTGCGCTTCTACTTTCTTCTGACCCAGGATTCTTAACCGTTTTTGTGGCGTGAGCTCCTTTGGCGGTCTGATGAAACTTTTTGACATTTGAATTATCTCAAAAGGTTTTCAAATGAGTAAAATAAAATACATAAGATTATGAAGTAAACCAATTATATCGAAATATTCTTATAAAAATATTAAAAACAAAAACAAATTTATGACTTGCCATGAATTCTATCCATGGACTCCAGATTAAGAACCCTTGCTCTCACCTGAGAATCATCCTGTGGGAAGAGTCAAGATGGCAGCGTAGAGAGAGCTGAGTTTTCCCAATACTCCCCTCCAAACAACCCTAAAATAACATCTCAAGTTGAATTCTGGAGAGGCAGAAACAACAAAATGTCAAAGTGAGATGCCTTTTCAGTCCAAGAACACTTCAAAAATCGGAAAGAGAGATCTGTGGCACAGGAGAGGAGGCTGGCCTGAGCCCATATGAAGGAAACACCAGTGGTGGGACTAGGTGGTGGTGGTCATAGAAGCAGCAGCAGTGTCTAGAGCTTTCAAGCCAGATATAGCAGAGGGACCTGGCAACTGGTCAGAAAGAGATTACAGGTGAACACTGTGCTAGCACTGGAGAAATGACTAGATGTTGGCAGTTCCCTTGCTTATATCCACTTCTTGGTCAGCTCAAGGGCAGGAAGAGCACTTGCAGTCAAAAGGAAGTGGAAGCCCTGAGGGACAATATCCCTTCTGGCCCCAAGGGATCAGTGGACCCTGAAGGACAGTATCACTTCTAGTTCCAAGGGAGAAGGGGCCTTAAGGAGCAGTATCATTTGCAATCCCAAGGGATCAGGGACCTTTCCTGGATAAGGACAAGAGTGAGGACCAGGAAACCAGTGACCATACCTCTCCCCAGATCGCACCACTTTGGAAGCATTGAAAACTTCCAAAACCCCAGAACTAGCTCTGAAAAGAGCAGTGGGAAAAAGCCAGAAGCTTGAGAAAATTCCCCTACATCACCACCAACTCCACCCCCCCCCCATTCTGGCAACAAAACAAAGTTCCAAATCTAGAAAAAGGGTGGGAAAATGAGCAAAAAGAAAAGAAAAGAAAAAGAAACTGACCATGAAAGTAAATATGGTGAGAGAGAAGATCCAGACACAAACTCAGAAGACAATGAAGTCAAAATAGCTACAAGCAAAGCCTCCAGGGGAAAAAATGAATTG
Organism: Pseudocheirus occidentalis; assembly: GCA_028646575.1. Classification (NCBI taxonomy): domain Eukaryota; kingdom Metazoa; phylum Chordata; class Mammalia; order Diprotodontia; family Pseudocheiridae; genus Pseudocheirus; species Pseudocheirus occidentalis. The sequence continues at coordinate 337,503,515 of CM053594.1, read as the reverse complement.
AATACAAGACCAATAAAAAATATCTGGAAAGGGGCAACTAGATGGCACAGTGAATAGAGCACTGGCTCTGGAGTCAGGAGGACCTGAGTTCATATCCAACCTCAGACATTTAACACAAAACTAGCTGTGTGACCTTGGGCAAGTCACTTAACCCCAATTGCCCTGCCTTCTCCCTCCAAAAAGAAAAAAGAAAAAAAATACTTGAAAAAACTAAGAAAATTATTTTCAAAATCAAATAAGAATAGTAGAAGAAAAATATGTAAAGAAATGAAAGCAAAGGAAGAAAATTATGAGAAGACAATTAACAGCTTGGTAAAAAGAGATACAAAAAATACTGAAGAAAATAAACCTCAAAAAATAGAATTGGCCTAATTGAAAAAGAGGTACAAAAACTTATTGAAGAAAATGACTCTTCTAAAAGGAAGAATTGGCCAAATGGTAAAAGAGGTGCAAAATTTCACTGATGAAAATAACTCCTTAAAAATTAGATTTGGCGAAGTGCAAGCTAATGATTCCATAAGACATCAAGAAATAATATTTCAAAAAAGTCAAAAGGATGAAAAAAAAAGAAAAGAAAATGTGAAATACCTCATTGGAAAAACAAGCGACCTGAAAAATAAATTGAGGAGAGATAATTTTAAAAGTACTAGAGTACCTCAAAGCCGTGATTAAAGAAAGCACCTCGAATCACATTTCAAGAAATTATAAAGGAAAACTGCTACAATATCCTTGAACCAGAGGGTAAAATAGAAATGGGAAGAATCTATTGATCTCACCTGATGGAAATCCCAAGATGAAAACTCACAGGAATAGTACAGCCAAATTCCAGACCACCTATGTCAAAGAGAAAATACTTCAAACAGCCGGAAAGAAAGCATTCAAATACCATGGAGCCACAGTCAGCATCACAGAAGATTTAGGAACTACCACATTAAACAGAAGACTTGGAATATGATATTCTAAGAAGCAAAAGAGTTGGCATTATAACCAAGAATAACCTACCAAGCAAAACAGTAAGATTATTCAGGGATAAAAATGTATATTTAATGAAATTGAGGACTTTCAATCATTCCTGATGAAAAGAACAAAGCCAAAGAGAAAATATGACTTTCAAACAAAAGACTGAGGAGAAGGATAAAAAGGTAAACAATGAAAGAGAAAGCATAAGAGATTCAATAAGGTTAAGCTGTTTACCTTTCTATATGGGAAGATAATACATGTATCTTAATAACTTTATCATTATTGGGGCAGTTAGAAGAAATCTAAATAGGAAGAGGGTATGAGAATGAATCCATTATGTTGGAATGATGTAAAAAAAAAAATTGGTTAGGAGTAAAAGAGAGATACCCTGGGAGAAGGGGTAAGGGAGAGGAAGACCAGAGAAAATTATCTCACATCAAAGAGTTGTGTAAAAAGAAGAGCTTCTACAGTGGAGGGTGAAATGGTGAAGAAAGAGTGGAAGGTAATGCTTGAACCCCACTCACATCTAAATTGGTCCAAAGAGGGAAATGTGTGTGTGAGTGTGTGTTTGTGTGTGTGTGTGTGTGTGTACACATATGCTCAGTTGATAATAGAATACTATCTTACCAATAGGAAAGTAGGAGTGGAAAGGGATAAGAGAAAAGGAAGGGGAATAAAAAGAAAGGAAGGCAAAAAAAAAAAAAAAGAAAACAGTACTTAGAGGGAAAACAGACTTTAGAGGGGGAACAGGATAAAAATTGAGAAGCACAAACAGAAGAAAACAGGATTTAGGGAAATCTATGTTTACTAATCATAACTGTGAATATGAATGGGATAAACTCACCCATAAAACAAAAGTGAATAGCAGAGTGGATTAGAAACCAGAAGCCAACAATATGTTGTTTATAAAAAACACACTCGAAACAGAAAGACACATCCAGAGTTAAAATAAAGTGCTAGAGTAGAATCTGTTATGCTTAACCAAAGTAAAAAAGGGATAGCAATCACAATCTCAGACAAAGCAAAAGCAAAAACAGACCTGATTAAAAGGGTAATAAGAAGCAAAGAAACTACATCTTGCTAAATGAAACCATAGATAATGATTTAATATCGATACTAAACATATATGCACCCAATGGCATAGCATCCAGATTCTTAAAGGAAAAATTCAATGAATTACAGGAGGAAATAGACAGCAAAACTATACTAGCAGGGAACCACAACCTTCCCCTATCAGACCTAGACGAATTTGACCATTTGAAAAAATAAGAAAGAAGTCAAGGAAATGATTAGAAGCTTAGAAAAGTTAGGTATGATAGACCTCTGGAGAAAAGTAAATGAGGACAGAAAGGAAGATACTTTTTTTCTCAGCTGTATATGGCACCTTCATAAGAACTGGGGATAAAAGCCTCATAACCAAATGGGAAAAAGCAGAAATGTACCCTTTTCAAACCATAATGCAATAAAAATTATGTTTAATAAAGGACCATGGAAACATAGATTAAAATTAAATGGAAACTAAATAATCTCATTTTAAAGAATGGATGGGTCAAAGAACAAGTCATAAAAACAATCGGTAGTTTCATTAAAGAGAATGACAACAATGAGACAAGATTCCAAAATTTATGGAATGCAGCCAAAGTGGTATTTAGATGAAAATGTGTATCTCTAACTGCATATATCAATAAGAGAAAGAAAGAGCAGCTCAATAAACTGGGCATGCAACCCAAAAAACTAGAAAAAGAACAAATTAGAAACCCCCAATTAAACCTCAAAATGAAAATCTTCAAAACTAAAGGAAAGATTAATACAATTTTTAAAAATTGAACTAATAAATAACAATTGAACTAACAAATAAATAATAAATAAAACTTGGATCTGGTTTATGAAAAGATAAAGTAGACAAATTATTAGTTATAATTTATCAAAAGTATGCCAGTATCAAAATACCAGTATCAAAAATGAAAAAGTTGAATGCAATCAATGAAAAGGAAATTAAAGCAATTATTAACACTGGCAGTTTAAGTGAAATAGATGAATATTTACAATAATATAAACTGCCTACATTAACAGAAGAGGAAATAGAATACTTAAATAACCCTGTCTTAGAAAAAGAAATTGAAGAAGATATCAATGAGCTGCCTAAGGGGGAAAAAAACAGAGCCAGATGGCTTCACAAATGAATTCTACCAAACATTTAAGGAACAATTAATCCCAATACTATATAAACTGTTTGAAAAGAATAGATAAAGAGTTCTACCAAACTCCTTTCATAACACAAATATGGGTTTGAGTACTAAACCAGGGGGAATAAAAATAGGAAAATATAGATCAATTTCCTTAATGAATATCGATGCAAAAATTTTAAATAAAATACTAGCAAGGAGATCACAGTAATGTATCACAAAGATTCTATACTATGACTAGGTAGGATTTATATCAGAAATGTAGGACTAGTTTGATATTAGGAAAACTATCAGCATAATTGACTATGTCAGTAAAAAAAAAAAACAACTACAAAATCATTCAATTAGATGGAGAGATGCAGAAAAAGCCTTTGACAAAATTCAATATCCACTGCTGAGTGAAGGGAGCACAACCAAGAGAATATTATACACAATAAGAGTCTCAGTGTGCGAGGGCTGATTTTGATAGATTCAGCCCTTCTCAACAATGCAAGGACCTAAAATATTTCCAAAGGACTCATGATGAAAATGACATCCACATCCAGAGAAAGAACCATGGAGTTGGAATGCAAATTATTTTCTCTTTTGTTTTGTTTTGTTCTTATGTTTTGTTATTTTTCCCCATGGTTTCTCCCACTTGTTATAATTCTTCTATGCAACACGAGTAATATGAAAATGTGTTTAATAGGAATGTATGTGTAGAGCCCATATCAGATTGCGTACTGCTTTGGGGAGGGAGAGGAAATGGAGGGGGAGAAAATGTAAAACTTATCAAAGTCAGTGTTGAAAACTGAAAACAAATAAATTAATAAACTGAAAAAAATTTCAATATCCCTTCCTATTTCTAAAAAAAAACCTTAAAAGGCATAGGCATCAATATAGCCTTTCTTAAAATAAGTAGTATCCCAATAAGATCATGAATGAATAAAGGTTATTCATTATAACCTTTACTACTCAATATTGTACTAGAAATGCTAGCTACAGCAATAAGACAAGAAAAAGAAATTGAATGAAAATAGGCAATGAAAAACAAAGCTATCACTCTTTGCAGATGATACAATTATACTTAGAAAACCCTAGAGAATCAACTAAAAAACTAACTGAAACCATAGGGTTCTTTTGATTTGCATTTTTCTTGTTATCAGTGATGTGGAACATTCTTTCACTTCTTCTTTTGAGAGCTATTTGTTCATATCTTTTGATCACTTACTTATGGGGAAATGGTTTTCAGTCCTAAATATTTCCATTAGTTGTCTCTATATTTTAAATATCAAACTCTTATCAGAAGTATTTGAAAGAAGAATTTCTAGGGACACCTACGTGGCGCAGTGAATACAGCACCTATCCTGGAGTCAGGAGGACCTGAGTTCAAATGCCGTCTTGGACACTTGATACTTAACTAGCTGTGTGACCTTGGGCAAGTCACTTGCCCCCAATTACCTTGCCTTCACCCCTCCAAAAAAAAATGGATAGCTATATCTTAGATATCAAACTCGGACCACTTCTGTTTTTATATTAGAGATATTAATTTGTGTGTGTGTACAAAGGCTTTTTAATTTCATGCAATCAAAATTATCTATTTTATTTTTATTTAGTCTTTTCTGGGGGTTATAAGGATGTATTTCTTACCCATAGCTATGAAAAATGTCTGGCATTTATACAGCGTTTTAAAGTTTACAAAGCACGTTACAAATATTTTCTCATTTAAAAAAAAACGAATACTTATCTCATTTGATCCTCAAAACAACCCTCAGAGGTACCTCGTTTTACAGATAAGAAAACTAAGAGATTAAATGACTTGCCCAGGGATGTGCCACTGGTAAGTATCCGAGTCCAAATTTGAACTTAAGCCTTGCTTGCTCCAGGCCTGGTGCTCCATCCTCTTAGTATTCCATCTGATTCTCTTCTAATGACTTTAGGGCAGTAGTTCTCAACATTCCTAATGCCGGGACCCTTTAATACGGGTATGTGGGTGTACCTGCATGTAGGTGGACCTGCCTGGAGATGGATAGAAGAGCAGTGTCTGGGTTCCTAAGACTATCGGAAACATGTGTTTTCCAATGGTCTTAGGCGACCCCTGTGACCCCTGTGAAAGGGCCTCAAAGTTTGACCCCCCAAAAGGAGTTGCCACCCACAGGTTGAGAACTGTTGCTTTAGGGTATCTTTAATGTTGGGATCACATGTTTGTTTTGAATATTTTATAGAATTATAAACATTTTTTTAAAAGGCAATTATAAAGTCCATTAGGCTTGGAAAGAGAAGTAGATCGATGACTTACCCGTTTTATTTATTTAAATTTTTTTGCTTTTTGGAGGGTAATTGGGGTTAAGTGACTTGCCCAAGGTCATAAGCTAGTTTTTGTGTTAAGTGTCTGAGGCCGGATTTGAACTCAGGTCCTCCTGACTCCAGGGCCGGTGCTTTGCTCACTCCACCACCTAGCGGCCCCCTTCTTACTAGTTTTATGACCTTGTACAAGTCACTTAATTACCTTGTGATAATAATACTTATACTGTCAACTCACAGGTTTTTGGTCAGGAAAGCCCTTTGAAAATCTTAACATCTATATAAAAGTATATTATACATATGAAATTATGTATATGTTGTATACAACAATAACCTGATAAACTCCAAAGGCTCCTTATGACCTTCACGGTCAAATAGAAAGTCCTCTGTTTGGCAGGGAAAGCTCTTCATAACATGGTCCCTTCCTTCTTTTCCATTCTTCTTATACTCTAGTCCTCACCACACTTTCAGCTATCCTGTAGAACTGTCCTTTTGTTTGCTCTGCAGATAAGACATGGCATCTCCCTCCAACCCCAATCTCTGTACTTTTATACTGGCTGTTTCCCATACATGGAATCCTCCTCCCTTCTTTTTTTTTTTTTTTTTTTGCTTTTTTGCTTTTTGGAGGGCAGTTGGGGTTAAGTGACTTGCCCAAGGTCACACGGCTAGTTTTTTGTGTTAAGTGTCTGAGGCCAGATTTGAACTCAGGTACTCCTGACTCCAGGGCCGGTGCTCTATTCACTGCGCCACCTAGCCGCCCCAATCCTCCTCCCTTCTTATACATTTTGCCTCTTCCTTGACCTTCTTCAAGATTCAGCTCCAACCTCACCTTCTACAGCAGCAGTTCTCAACCCGTGGGTTATGTTCAATTTGTAACAATGAAAATACATCCTGCATATCAGATAGATTCATAACAGTAGCAAAATTACAGTTATGAAGTAGCAACGAAAATAATTTTATGGTTGGGGGTCACCATAACATGAGGAACTTTATTAAGGGGTCATGGCATTAGGAAGGTTGAGAACCGTTGGTCTACAGGAAGACTTTTCCTAGTTCCCGTAGCTGTTAGTGTTTTTCTCTCCAAAATTACCTTCCATCTACTCTGTATATACTTAGATGTTGTTGTGGGCTTTTTAGTCAATTACTCATTTCCAACTTCATGACCCCATTTGGGGTTTTCTTGAGAAAGACACACGAGTAATTTGCCATTTCCTTCTCTATCTCGTTTTACAAAAGAGGAAACTGAGGCAAGCAGTTAAGTGACTTGCCCAGGGTTGGCCAGCTACTAAGCGTCTGAGGTTAGATTTGAACTTGAATCCTCCTGAGTCCAGGGCTGGCACTCTATCCACTGCCCCTCCTAGCTGCCTCATATACCTTGGAAATAGCCAGTTATTTACATGTTGACTCCCCCCTTAGATTGTAAGCCTCTTGAGAGCATTATTTTTATATTTTGCCATTCTTTGTTTTATATGTCTAGTGCTTAGCATAGTGACTGGAATATTGTGCTTGATAAATGGCTTTGAGTAACCGCTAAACAGATTAGTTTCTTCTCTTCCTCCTCCTCCTTCTCATTCTTTTTTTCTGTCTCTTCCCCCTCCTAGTTCTAACATTATGTGAGTCTTCTTTTTAATCATTAGCTTATAAGAGAAAGGAGACAGGCAAGCATATAATAGAAACAAATATATGTGTGTAATCCAGCTGCCATGTACAGGGGACCTTCTTACTGAAGGATGCTATGGTTAAAAAAGACAAGTTTGACTGAAATGCAGATGAAAACAATTAAAGCAAAAAAATGAAACAGAAATATAGGGCAGAATTAGTGGAGAGTTATTAAAACAAAATCAGAGGAATGTGATTAGCAGTGACAAAATTAAAATACAATAACTTCTCCAAGTATTCTTTCCTCTCCTCCTGAGATAGTTTCATCCATGAAACTACTCAGCAATTGTAAGTAGTCAGGCAAAGTAACTAAGTTTAAAAGTTTATCTCTGAACAGGTTAGAAACTAAAATGAAAGGCAATAAAGCACGAGCAAAACAAATTTTAACTTCCAAGAATGGATTGTAAAGAAGGGACTAAGAGGAGAGAAAGAAAGTTTTAAAAACAGTGAGCAAGGTCGGGGCTAGGCAAAGATTATGGATAAATTTCTACTACATGTTATCAGAGTTCATCATCTTCCTTCTCTTTCTCTTAACTCCTGTGTTTGAATTCCAAAGTTTCTATTATAGCTCTAGTCTTTTCATCAGGAATGCTTGGAAATCCTCTGTTTCATTAAAAGTCCATTTTCCTCTATATGATTATATTGAATCTTGCTTAGGAAATTTTTTCCTTCTTGGCTGTAAACCCATATCCTTTTTCTCAGAATATCATATTAAATCTCTCTGCCACATTAGCGATGGCTGCTAAATTGTGAGTGATCCTCACTGAGGCTCTTGAGTACTTTCTTTCCTTCTCCTTACTCATAGTAGTTTTTTTTTTTTACCTCAACTTTCTGGATTTTGGTTACAATGTTCCTGAAATTGGTTTCTTTCTGAACGTGATTGGTAGAATATTTCTACTTTGCCCTCTGGTTCTGAGATCTGAGTAAGTTTTTTCTTTTCTTTTCTTTCTTTCTTTCTTTCTTTCTTTCTTTTTTTTTTTTGCTTTTTTGGAGGGGGGAGGGCAAAGCAATTGGGGTTAAGTAACTTACGCAAGATCACGCGGCTAGTGTGTAAAGTGTGAGGCTGGATTTGAACTCAGGTCCTCCTGACTCCAGGGCCCATGCTCTATTAACTGTGCCACCTAGCTGCCCAGCAAGTTGTTTTCTTTTAAAATTTCTTGAAATATATTTCAGCTTTCATTTTTTTTTTTGGTTATAGTGTTTAGGTAGTCCAATGATTCTTAATTTTTTTCTCTCCTATCTGTTTTCTAGGTCAGTTGTTTTTGCTATGAGCTATTTTACATTTTATTCTATTGTTTCTGGTCTTTTGATTTGTTTTTAGTATTTATTGTTGTCTCGTGTATATATTGATACCTATATGGTCCGTTCTAATCTCATTTCTTATCCCATTTTTTCCTCAAACACTCTCATTTCATTGAGTTAAAAATGATCACATCAATGTAATGTGCTTAGAATGCTTTTGGATGTGTTGGAGTCATTCTCTTCTGGGTTTGTGTCTTGAGTGTCCCTGTAACCACAACAGCTTTTTCATGGTAGGGTTTTTGTTTGTTTGCTTATTCTTTTATCTTGTTTCTTGTCTTTGGGCTTGATGCTAGAGGAAGGCTCTGTGCATTTCTGGAAGAAAGGTCTAGGATGGTTCTGTTGATGCTTTCTTTGAGGTATTGAATACTGTGCTATGGCAGGATCTCAGAGACAGCTCAGGCTGGGTACCTGCAAGTTATTGTTGTTCTCTGAGTAGTCTGATCCAGGGCAAAGTCCAGTCACTGGTCTGAGTTCTTTAGGTTCTTGCCCTGGGTTTAGGTCCTAGCAACATACCTGTGGGCTTGCCTCTGGTTGAAATGCCATTGGACTGCTGCTGGACTCAGTTAACTTTAGCCATCTAGGAAACTGCTGGTTCAGAGAGGCAGAACTGCAAGCTTCCCTTTGATTTGGGAGTCCTGACCTGCTTATTTCTCTTTAGGTTGTGAACAGGTCTAGGAATTGTAACTGTTCTTGAGGTCTAAGCCATAGGAGCTACCATTTGCTTCTGAACTTGCTCTTCTTTGAGTACATAGCCTAGGGCCCATGACCACTCCTTACTTAGGAATGCTCTCCCCAGGTACAGGCTCCCTACCTACATATATCCCCAGTCTACACTGGGTATATGACCCACAACTGGGCAGTGAGTAATGAAGTATCCAACTGGCACCTGTTCCCACACTCTGCAAGAGGTCATGGTGCCACAGTAAGGGTCTTGTACTCCTACTTGCCCCAGTGCACAGTCTCTCCCTGTACTGGAGAGCTTTGCTTGGCATGTTCCCATCCAGATCCCATCCACAATGTCCACAGACCTCTCTGTCTCCATATACCAACTTGTGCTGGAAAAATAACTCATTGCATTTTTTTCTTGGATTTCCCCATCTGGATTTGGTCGGTGGAACAGATTATATACATGAGACCCAGAAGCAATTGAACATGACATTCAATAAATCCAGTAACTACAACTATTGGGGAAAGAATAACCAGTGACAATTGTTAAAGGGGTTGTACAAAGACAAGTACACTCATACACTGTCGGTAAATGCACTGTGTAGTTGTCTAAACATTCTAAAAAGCAATTCGGAACTATATTCAAAAAGGCACCAAAATGTGCCTCTCTATGGCCCAGCAAGGGATATCACTATTTGGAATATATCCCTAGGAAGGTAAAGAAAGAAAGGACCATATGTACAAAAATATTTGCACCATATAATAAAAAGAACAGATTCGTAGAAAACTGAGAAGACTTGTATAAACTGACAAAGTGAGAAGGAGCAAGAAAACAATTTATATAACTCTGCTGTAAAGAAAACCAACTTTAAAAGCCAAGAACACTGATGGATGCAGTGTCCAACCACTACTATGTTGGTTTTGGAGGAGATTTAAAGAGGGTGTAAAGGAGTGATGTTGACACAAAGAAAAAGAAAAGAAAAGTAAAATAAGAACATCAGTGAATCATTTTAAAAATATGTAGAGGACATTAGAAGGAAGTTGAGAATGGAACAAAGCAGAATGGTGTTAGAATTACCACATTTTATTTGAAATATGAAAAAAACCCCACTAAACTGCACCTGGTAGATATTCATGGCCTAATATGCAGTCTTCTTTTTCTGTTCTTTTTTTATTGGGGAAAAAAACCTCATATTTGTTTATGGTGCAATTTATACTTTAAAAAAGTAGTTTTTTTTAACTGATAAAACAAGCCACACCCAGTTTCTTTCTTTGCTCTCCTTTCATTCTTTTCCAAACTCTCTGAAATTTAGTTTGTGATGCTGTCACTCAGCTCCTCTCTCCAAAGCTGTCACTGTTTTCTTAATCTCCAAGCTGGATGGCCTTTCCTTAATCCTCAAGCTTCTTGACCTTTCCGCTGTCTTTGACACCATTGGTCATCTTCTCCCAGGTACTGTCTCCTCTCTGGACTCCCCTGACTCTCCACTTCCCTAACTGATTATTCCTTCTAAGTCTACTTTGCTGGAGAAGGAAAAGAGAAGGTAGAGAGATGACTTAGAGACCCCTATCCCAGAGATCTGGGAGATTGATGGTATCATAGAAAGATATAGGAAAAAATATAAGTGGGAAAGGGAGAGTCTAAAACTGACAATGCAGAGCAGAGGGGTATCCCAAATGGGCTCCTCTTGGGTCCCCCTAACTTTAATCCTTAAGTCTCCTCATTACAATGCCACCACCAAAGTGATTTTCACAAAAGAAGATCTGAATATATCACACTCTCTAACTCATCCATCTACCTTCTCTTTTCCTTCCCACCTCTACAGTCCTTGCAAAGGAATCCTCTAGTGGTGGTACACATGGACAAATAAAAGTTCAAACTGCTTATTCTGACCTTCTGTCACCATTTAACAAATATTTAGTTCCTATGACTGTAGAACCGGGTGGAAGGGGATATGGCCCCTAGGCCAAGCTCAGAGCGGTCCCCTTAAAACTACACTTTCCTTAATCCTCAAGCCTCTTGGCCTTTCTGCTCTCTTCGATCTCGAGCTTAATCTCCAGCTTGGAGATTAAGAAAACAGTGACAGCTTTGGAGATAGGAGCTGAGTGATAGCGTCACAAAGCGCTCTTTGGGAAACAAGGACAGTTCCCCAGAAACACACAATAGCCTAAAGTCCCAAAGATTCCCATAGCTCATGACGAGTAAAAGAAATGCGTAGCCAATTCAATTTCATTTCCCACCTGGCTATTCTCCCAGACTTTATGATTTCCAGAAACTCATTATCACGCAAGATAAAATCAGCTCACATCTCCTCCAGTCACTTCCCATGCCAGCTGCAGAATTTCATTATCCCCCTTCATGTCAATGCAGCATCCAACCACCTACCAGTCAGCTTCTTTCTGTGTTGTCTCCTCTCATAATAATAATAAGAAAAAACATTTATAAAGCAGTTACCATGTGCCAGGTATTCACAATTATGGTCTCCTTGGATCCTTGGAGGCAGGTGCTATTACACCATTACATTTTACAGATGAGTTAAGTTTGGCAAACAGAGGTTAGGTGACTTGCCCGGGGTCACACAGCTAATAAATGTCTGAGTGTCTAGCTCTCTGTTCCGCTGCACCCACTCAAGTGCCACCTTCAAGAAGCCTGAAGGCAGGGGCTCTTTCTCTGTATCCCCAGGACCATAGCACAGTGCTTGGCTCCTAAGAGGTTCCTGATAAATGCTTATTGACTAAACTCTGAATTCATACTCCTATGGTGATGTTCCAGTCTGCAAAGCTACTGCTTTCAGCCTCCCCCCCCTCCGTCCCACCCCCAGTGATAAGAATGTGTTTATGTGCCTTAACTGAGCTGCTACCTGTTTCTGTGCAGTTACTGCCATCTGCTGTTTATCAGGGAGCTGCCAATCGCCCTTGGCTGTTTCTCCACTCCACCACTACTGCAATATGCTGTTTCTACCCTGAGTTTTCACTGCCATAAATGCTGCTTCTCCACTGAATTGCACCTCTTGGGTATCCTTAATCAATCTATCAACAAGTATTTGGGGTAACTGTTTATTAGGAAGTTCCTCTTTCTACTAAACTAAAATCTCCCTCTCTGTAATTTTTATTGGGGAGCTCAGCAGAATAAACCTAATCTTTCTTCCCATGTGGCATCACTTCATATATCCGAAGGTAGTGATCCTATGTTTTCCCACACCCCTCACTGCTTCCTTATCTATTCTTCCTCTGGCTTATCGATGCCCCTCTTAAAATAGGATGCCCCACACTGGACATGAGTAAAGTAGAACTCTAATCCTCCTATTTCTGGACATTTTACTTCAATTAATGCAACCCAAGATGACATGGGATGGGGGAGGGGAAGGGGCTACTCCATAACATTGATAACCCATACTATGTTTGCAGCAAGATGATCATGTCCTTTTCACATGAAAAGCTGTGTAGCCACATCTTCCTGATCCTGTCTTGACTTTCTCCATGAAGCCTTCATAAATAAAGTCCTCTAAGCCCTTGGATTTCTATTTCTCTTTTCTGAATTTCTGTGATGTTGCACTTACTGGCTATACCTCTAATTCTGTCATTATTCTATACAACCTCAGATTGCAGAAATGCAAGGATCATAGGTCCTTTGGGAGGTTGGGATCCAGACTAAAAACTGGGTAGAGATGTAACAATCTTATGAGAAAATGAATGGTGTAGGCTGGAATTAAGGGGAGCAAAGTTCCTTATATGTCAAGCACATCACAGGGATAAGACAGTACATACAATGAATATTTATGAAAAATAGCGGGGTTTTTTTTTTACTATCTTAGCAAAGTATGATCATTTTGATTTTTTATGTAAAGAAATAACTTTATAGAGATGTTATTCTTCTTGTTCTCATATCCTGTGATTATTAGTTTTATATGTGTATATATGATTTATTTCGTTCATCATGTATTATTTTCATTAAAATAGTTTTCTTACTAGAATTACTATACTGTGATGATGGTTGACTATATGGTTTTTAAAATCTTAAGTTAATAAATTCAAATTATCTTTATAATTGTTTCCTCAACTAGATTGTAAGCACCCTGAAGACAGGGTGCTATGCTTCTTGAGTTCCCAGACTTTTCTGAATCTCCTGGCACCTAGCTCAGCCCTCAGCACAATGCCCTAGATATTTTTTTGCATCCCAATAAGGGCTTGATAATAATGAATAACCTTGATTTGAGAATCCAATTAACTTCTCTTCATATCAAAACTCTGTTCCAGTAGAAACAGGTTTCATTGCCATTCAGGGGAAAACAGAGGGAACCCAGGGACAAGTTGTGAATAAAGTATCATATTTAATCAATAATAACTTTTCTTGGGTTGATGTGAAAAGTGAATAGAGTATCATGCTTATTCGCTAATTAACAATGCCCTGAAAAAGCCAAGTTTGCTATATAAAAACGTTTTTCATCTGAACCTACAATGCCAGCCATTCAGAATACACGGATGGAGGTTATACTAATTGTGTGTGTGTTTTAATGGGCTGAGAAAAAAATCAGATTTGTGGCCATCACAGAAGTAGCTGAAATTGTTCTTAGAGGCTGAATCTCCTGTCTTGTGAGCTCTTAACGTGATCCTTTAGCTGGTTTAGAGGCATTTTGCGAATTAGGCAGAGACCTGCAGTCACTTTCCCTGGAACTTACAAGGTAATAGACAAGAGCCAGACTTCCGAAGCGAAATCTGGCGAGCCTGTCACCCATAAGCTGCCAATATGTGGAGACGGGGTCTTGAATAAGTAAACACAGGAGCTCTATACAAGGTGAGGGGCTGGGTGCTAACAAATGGGAAAATCAGAAGAGGCTTCTCGGAGGTGGCGCTTGAGCCCAGCCCTGAAGGGCTTTGCAAGAGGAAAAACCACGCCCATTCATCGTGGGTTCAGACATAACCAAGAAGGAGTAGCAAGAATAATAATGGTAGTTACTGTTTGCATAAGCACTTTTAAGGTTTTCAAAGCATTTTAGAAATGGTACGTCATTTGGGCCTCACAACCACTCCAGGAAGATAGGTGCTATTATCAACCCATTTTACGGATGAGGAAGCTGCGGCTAAACAACTTGCAAACCTGTGAGGGAGGCTTCGAACCCAAGCCCCCTGGGCAGGCACACGGTATACAACGAAGCGTAGAGCAGCTCAATGGGCAGGGGGAGGACGGAGCAGCTCACAAATTAATAGCCCGCCACCAGGCAGCGCCACCCAGCTTCCAGACGCTCCATTTCGAGTCACGTGCATGATGTCGCTCCGCCCCCCCGCGGAGAAGGGAAAGGCCCGAAGGCCTCAAGCTACGTGAACCCCCGGGCGTTCGGGGCCGCTGCACCGCGTCGCGTGGCTTTCCTTTCCGTGGACTGAGGTTCGGGGGCGGGGAAGTGGAGGCGGCGCTAAGCGCTCTGTCCTCGCGGGCGGGCTCGGGAGGCCCCCCGCGACGCGGGGCGGGGCGGGATGGAGGGGGCAGGGCTCGGGGACGCGGAAGTGCTTCCTGCTTCCGGCGGCCGCGCGGGCCGGCTGTTGGAACCGTGGAACCGTCGGGGCGCTCGTGGCGCTTCCCTCTCCCGCTGCCCCGGAGCAGGGGCTTCGGGAGCCTTTGGGTGTCGGAGGGGGGAGGGGCAGAGGAGATTCCTCGGTGGTGGCTTCTCCGGAGCGCCGCGGGCCCGGGATCCCACAAGCCGCGCGAGCCCGCGGGCTGGTCCCCGGGACGTGGTGTAGGGCAATCCGCCTCCCTCGTTGTCCCGGGGGAGGAGACTAAGGCTTCTTTAGTGAGCTAAGGCGCGCGGGGACGTTAGCAGAGTTAGGTTTTGAGCCCAGGAGGTCAGAGGTGAACCTTCGCAGTTCAGATCTACTTGATCCCATTTCTGGCCACCGCCCTCCCCGGCAGGGGATCGCAGGGCTCCTTTTACCTTAAATGTGTGCGTGCGTATGATGGCACACACGTGCATAGTGCGTGTGTGTATGTACATGCACACAGATAGCCGCCTAAATAAGTATGTGTAAATATGCATACTTTGCTTTTTACTTTTTTGGTCTGTTTTGTGATGTGGCCAATACGAAAATATGCTTTGCATGACTTCATATGTATAATCGATATCGCCTTCTCCAGGAAGAGGATGGGGTAGGAGGGAGGTGGAGAATCTAAAAATCAAAATTTTTAAAAATGATTTAAAAAAATTTTACATGAAAATAAGTATGTGCATATGTGCTAATTTAGGTGACTGGCTGTCACTCCCCCCCCCCAAAAAAAAACCAAACAGCTTTAAACAAAAAAATCTTGCACCACTATAAACCAAGTACTTTATGGTTGACTGTACAATCATGTTAGTACATTTGTATATCAGATTATTGGATTTGCCTAGGACATCAAGTTGGGAAGGATAGCTAAGGCATTGGTTGAACCAGGATCCTATAAGGCATACTAGAGTCTTGGGCTCAATCTGACATGATAAAATTCAGGAGGGAAGAATGTAAAGTCTTGCACTTAACCCTAAAAATATATCAACTTCACAAGTGCAAGATGGAGGGAGTATGGTTAGTTGGGACAGCAGTTCTGAAAAAAGGACTAGGATTTTCGGGGACTGAAAGCTCTGTATGAATCATCAGTGTGATCAGTGGCCACCAAAAAAGGCTAGTGCGATCTTGGGGAGCATTAAGAGCTTAGATTCCAGAAACAACGAGAATGATGTCCAAGTGTCATCTGAAGTAGTATGTTCATTTTGAGAAAGGCATAGTTCAGGTAGGACTTCGACAAGCTGAAGAGTGTTCAGAGTAGGGCATCCATTGTTGTAGCGTTTATCCTAGGTCTTGAAGGAGGACCATGACATCAGGGAGGTGATGCTGTGATATGCAGGTGAATTGGATTTCAGTGAGGGAGGGCTCTGCAAAGTCACCAGCCTCACTTCCTCCTCAGGAGCCATGTGGGTCCAATGGCCAGACATGGATCAGGACAACTGGAGATGGCCCTGGATGCAGTGCAGGCAACCAGGATGATGAAGGGACTTCAAATCTGTATCATGTCAAGATCCAGTGAAGGAAATTGGGATGTTTAGCCTGTAAAAGAGAAGACTCAGGAGAGACTTGAGAATGGTTTTTAAGTATTTGAAAGCTTATAATGTGATTTACTAGATTAAGTCTTAGAGGTCAGAACCAGAAATAATTGATGAAAGTTGCAGAGCCATATTTAGGCTGTATGTGAAAAAAAATGATTAGAGCAGTCCAAAACATGGAATGAATTGCTTGGAGAAGTGAATTTCCTCTCTATAAGAGAAGTCTTGAAGCAGAAACTAGATTGCCATGTGCTAGGTTGTTAAGAGTCTCCCCACTACTTCTAGTTCAAGGTTAGATTTGATGGTCACTGAATTCCTCTTCAGATCTCAAATTCTGTGATTCCGTAATTCTTGTTATAGATTCAGAGACCTTAAGAATTCATTATAGTCCAGCCTCATTATTTTACAGATGAACTGAGCTCCACTGAGGTTAAGTAATTGGAGTTAAGGTCCAGAGAGATTGAAGTCAGAGGACAGCTATTGTTAGCAGTGAATTACAGACTAAAAGATGATAACCTAGTATAGAGATATAGTCTATGATTCTGTCATGGATGCTGCTAAACTATGTGGCACAAGATTTTCTTTAATCAGCTTGCTTATTTTATGCTCAGTTTTTTAAAAATATATAAACACAGCCTAGATATTGATTACATACATACTCCTCAAGGTTAGGAATCAGGAGACCCAAGTTTTAGTCCAGGCCCTGTCACTAACTGCCTATGATTCTACCCGTTCTGAGGCTGTTTTTCCCAACTATAAAGCAAAAGGGGGAAAGGGAAAGCCCTAACCAACTGACTTCTAAAGAGCTTTCCATCTCAAAATCATTTGATTCTATGGTCTTTCATGTGCAGAAGAACCAACTTTTCCCTCTTAAATAGCCTCCGTACTTGTGTTGGGCTAGATGACCTCTAATGTTCTTTCCCATTCTTTAGATGCTTCCTTTTGTCTGAAAAATTCCTCTTGTGGACAAATCAGAACCTAGGTGAGGACTGTCTGTCTATATTGCATCTGTAGAATTAGCTCTGTAGAACTGCAAATAGTGCTTACGTACACATACCAAGTCTTTTATGTGTCTAATGACCGTGAATTCATCTTCAGTCAGAGAATCTAGATTGACAGTGCATGAGATTGTGATCTGATGAATGCATACTGATTCCTTTAAATAAGGGTATAGTGAAAAGAACATTATACTGAGGCCAGGAGACTTGGGTTCTTATTATGCCGCTGCTACTATCTAGCTGTGTGACCTTGGGCTTTAACTCTTTAACCCAGAGATAGGGAATTGTAATGGTAATGCATTTTGAATTTGAAGATCCCTTTGTATTGGCACAGGTAACAGTTACTTAATACTTAGTAATTAAGCCTCTGTTAAAGAAACAGAAGATATGAACTCCTTTTGTTGGTATAACAGGAAGGCATTGGCTGAAATAGGAAGGAGCTAATGCCATGTGTGTATATAAAGAGAAGCCCTGCTGAGTCAGATAGATCTTTTTGGAGTAAACCCAGTGGAGGCAGAAGCAGCTGCTGCTGTGAAGGCTGAAGTGGAAAGCCCACCCCCACCCATACCCCGAGGCTGGAAAGAATTCTTTTGATTTTGAAAACCTGGATGGAGTGATTTTGATTCTGGGAATCAGCTGAAACTTCTGCTGAGTCTGAGGGCCAGCCAGAGCTGCTGAGGCTGCTAAGGATTTCCAAAGGCCAGCCAGAGCTGCTGAAGACTGAGGAAGCATGAGCATGATGCTGATACTTTGTGTGAACCTCTTGGTGGCTTTGTTAAGCCTTGTCTTCCCAGGAACAGAGACTGTGAAGGATTTGAGATGGACTGGACACTGAGCTCCAGTGTGGAGAAGGAACTGCACAGAGAGCTGGACAAAGACTTGGGAGTTGTCTGCCTTTGAACCCAGGTGACAGTTTGGTGAATCCAGGTAGGAGCTGGGACCATGGAAGGAGATCCAGGGAATCTGAGAGATCACCCCAAGTCAAGGTGAAAGAAGACTTTATTTGGATGCTGTGTACTGACTGAGAAATTGTAGTTTACTAGTGACCTAGGGGTAGAGGGTCTGTGTATATTCTCTGATGATTGAATAGTGAATGATGAAGGATGATTGAATGATTGAGCTGATTGAATGATTGATTGATTAAATGATTGTACTAAGTGAACGATGACTGAATAAGTAATTAATTTGTAACTTGGTGTGCCCCATGAGTGGAGAACTTTGTCTATTGTACTTTGTGTCCCTTAAGGAGGCAAACCTTAAGGATGATTGAATAATTGAGTTACTAAATGATTGTTCTTTGTTCAAAACTTTGTGACCACTGTGGTGGAAGCTACGTGGCCATTTTCTGTGATAAATTGTTGTGAATGCTACATTTTGATTTTCTGTGATGAGTTGTAACACTGTGAATACTGTACCTTGGTTTTCTGTGAATGTTTTGCTCTGATTTGTTATGGAATAGAGAGTTCACTATACTGTGTAATTACAACCTTAAAAGCTGTTCACAGCAGCATTCTTCTGGAAACCTGTTAGTGTGTGTGTGACTTTACAGGAACCTACAGCCTCAAGGCCACATGTTGCCATCTAGGTCCTCAAGTGCAGCCCTTTGACAGAATCCAAACTTCACAGAACAAATCCACTTAATAAAAGGATTTGTTCTACAAAGCGTAGATTAAGTCAAAAGGCCACATGGAAGAACCTAGAAGGTCACATGTAGCCAAGAGGCTGAAGGTTTTCCACCCCTGAAAAAACCCTTAATTCTTTGACCTTAATTCAGTTTTTTCATTTGTAAAATGAAAGGTTCATTAGATGTGCTAAGGTATCTCAATGTGGTACTTTTATTATATTTGCCAAGGTACCCCATGCATACTAGAAATACTCAATTACTATGATGATGCTGTGTGTGTGTGTGTATACACATATAAACAGAAGATACTAACTGAATTAAAGGACTTTACAGTCTAGTTTGGAAAATACATGTTTCAGGAAAGCATGTACTTAAATATATATGTGTGTATAGTATCAATTTAGATATTCCATATACTTATGTGTTATAACATCAGTGCAATATTCACAAAGCCCATTCAGTGTCTATGAATATGCTGGTGTAGTTCTGAATCACAAAATGTAACAGACTCTCCACATGGAGGACAGAAGCAAAACATTTATTCAAACACCAGAAAACTGAATCCCAACACCAGAAAGCCAAATTCATTATAGCAACCAAGAAGTTGGTACATATAATCAATGCAGTGCGTACCAACATCCCCAAGCCTTCCCTCTGTCAGGCCTTCAAAACAAAACAGGCCCCCTTAAACAAAAATGCTCCTCTCTCCTTCATGCTAGCTACTCTGCCTCCACGCAACTTGTTCCCAACTCTGCTGTGCTCTCCCCTGCTCCTTCCTGTTCCATCCTTTCAGCAAGCTCCCCTCGCCCTGGACTCAGATGATTACTTTTGGCCTAATACACTAGAGAATAGAGGTGAGGTATTGGTTGGTCTTGAACATTATGGAATCTGCATTTGCTCAGAAACATCATTAAATGGGCATTGCCTCAGACAAACTGAGACCTGGGAAAGACCTTAGCTTAAAAAGGCCAAGGTCTCCCTCTACTTCCCTGGCCATCTCTAGTCCTCCTGATCTATAGCTTGCTGCTGGACCCAGATGGTCCCTGGGCTGGTGACTTTGCACAGTCCTGTCTCACTTAAATCTAATTCACTTGCAAGTCATGACATCCCCTTCCTGGAAGTCATGGTTCTCTTTAAGAATGAAGGACGAACAAACAGTAAGGGTAGGAGGCTCTAGGAAAGAAGAAACCGGATAAGCAGGACAATCCTTAAAGTAACATTGAATTTATTATATACTTGAAAGGCTCTACACAATAAAGATTTGCAGCACTGTATACAATTCTCTTTTACAGTATCAACAGAAATGCTCATTTCATTTGGTGTTTCTTAAGAATTTGTTTTAAAAGGTGTATGGGAAATGTGTGCGCTCCCTCTTTTTTTTATTGTAAATTGTGGAATGTCACTAAGAAATAGCTGAACTACCTCTGAGAGAAAAAAAAAGTGTCTAAAATGTATTTACTCTGAAGCTGAAGGCAAGGGTGTGGGTCATCTTAGAAGTTCTGATAACTACGTGGGGAGAGTCCCAACAGTTGGAACCTCTCAGTCCTGCGTACTGTGGAGTAACCAGTAAGTAATTTTAGTTTTCCTGCTTTTATTATGTCATCTTTGGCTCTTCTATGTCCACTTAGATATTTTCTTACAGATGCTTAGAAAGTCCGGTGGAGTTTAATAGATGTAATTGAGTTTAGATTTAATAATAGATTTAATAAATTAAATTTATTTTATAAATAAATAATTATATACATTTTATAAATAATTATATACATTTTATAAATAATTATATACATTTTATAAATAATTATATACATTTTATAAATAATTATATACATTTTATAAATAATTATATACATTTTATAAATAATTATATACATTTTATAA
>CM053594.1:337345651-337482395 GCA_028646575.1 Pseudocheirus occidentalis | reverse complement strand
ATCTACAACAGTAGGTAGTCCATCAAACTAAACTCGAACTCAAACTCTAAAGAGCCAAGCACTTAAACTCTGCTTCAGAGAGTGCCATTCCAATGGACTGGCTACATTGTTCAAATGCCAAACATACAGTTGCCAAAAAGACTCTTTTATGGAGAATTCACACAGGGCAAGCATTCATATGGTGGTCAGAAGAAGTGATACAAGGACACTCTCAAGATCTCTTTTAAGACCTTTGGAATTAATTGTGTGGCATGGGAGACACTGGCAGAGGACCACTCAGCATGGTGTGCCCACATAAGAGAAGGTGCTATGCTCTAGGAGCAAAGCAGAATTGAGAAATTCAGGATGTGCAAATTTAGGGAATCCACCCCAAATGTTCACATGACTATTTGTGGCCAACCTGTAGTAGAAAACTCTGAGCTCTTATTGGTCTGATCAGCCAGTCAGACACACTGTAACTTGACTCTAGTTTAGTAATGTCATTTTGGCCATCTTCCAGAAGGAAGAACAACTCTATTAGCCATCAAACAGCAATTAAATCTCATTGGTTACTGTGATTGGAGGTGGGCTATATTAAAATGAAAGGCTCAGTATCTCTTGGATAGGGAAAGTATCTTTGTATCAGACCACCCATAGCTTTTGGTTTTCTCTTCAAAGAATACATACCCCACCCAAGCCTGAGCAGAACACAATGAGCTTCTCCACCTTAGATTAAATTCCTTGTAAGGCTGAGTGGGGTCCGACCAAGATCAAGGAGAGTCTATGCAATCTCATTATCAGTGATGTCCTTCAAGAAAAACTGTACTTTGGAAGAAGGTGGGGAGCCCTGAATCTCCTCAAGATATTAGTTGTTAATAATGATTTCTCACAGCCTTATCTAAATATCACTAATTTCATGTATTACTAAAATATAAAATTATAAAGTACATGTAACATGACACTGCCATGTGTTAAAATACCTACTGATTACTTTTTTAAAAACAAGTTAAGGGAATAAAAGAGAATTCTGAGCTTTGTGAAAAAAAAATTAATAATACTTTTAAGACTCCACAAAATGATTTTCTGTATTGAATTGGATGTATCAAGACAGGATTTTTATCTGTAAGTACTATGTTTAAATCTTTTTTTCTATATTTCCAAATGTATGTTGAAACCGAATACTTCATGAAAATATGCCATTATGCATAATAAATGTCATAGCCAATGGTGCTTGATAATGATCACTTAAATTTATTTTTGCATGTTCCCCGAGGTGCTTTGTAAATTTAAACCATTCTTCTTGCAACTCGGGAACTAATGTACCTAGAAGTCATTCCAAAGCCTTGCAAGGCATGTTTATTTGAAGTTTAACTCCTTGAAAAATGTTGCTAATGACAGACAGGGATAGTTCAAAGGGATATATCTATCTACTCCTTTAACTTTTCAAGTAATAGTTGAACTGGAAAGCTATATAGTTGCTTGAAAAGCACTATTACATATAGTAAAGAAGACAGTAAAGATGGATTAAGAAAGAATAATTTTTTGAAAATGAAATTTTACGGATAGCCCATGGCCAGACTTACACAAATCAAGTTCAGTCTTAGAGGGTGCCCCTCAAATCAATAACTTTTGTGCTCATAAAGCCCCCATCCAGAGTTCCCATTGAGAACTCTACAAATATAGTTTGAATATAACTTGCGGCTAGGTTTCCGCAGATGTTAAAAGATCCCTGCATATTATACAGACATTAAAGCTAACATCAGGCACAAGACAACCTTCATTCACCCTAAAGAAAATTCTAAAAACATATAAAGGACCCGCAGTAGCCCATATGTAATCAAAACAATTCTCTCTTTTTTTCAATGAGTCCCACTTTCCACAGATTATTAAAATCTTTCCCATTCATAGCACCACCCTGTGGAATGGAAACACATTTGGGGCTGTCAGCAGCATAACCTCCCAACATCCCACTAAGTCTCATTTTCTAAGAACTCCATTATATAGTCTCCTTGTCTCATAACACTGACTTGTTTAGAGTCCTTCCCTTTAATAGGAAATTCAGTTGGGAATACTAAAGAGACAATTTCCTTGTCTTCAGACCCATGCTGTCCAAATAACTTTAGGTAATTCATCCTCCATATTGTGGCGGTAGTCCCTTGACACTCCTTTGCTTAAGAGATCATGTGCATGAACTTCTCCTCCAGAGGCTATCAATTGTTCAGGAATTCTCAGTAACTCCTTGTCCTCTGATAGAATCTGGATGTTAGAACTCTCACACTTAAGGTTGCTGTGGTTTTGTCCTTTGTTCTTGAAGAGGACCATGATGTCAGGAAGATAGTGCCATGACTTGCAAGTAAAGTGGATTTAAGTGAGGGAGGGCTGTGCAAAGTCACCAGCCTCATTTTCTCCTCCAGCACCATTTGGGTCCAGTGGCAAGATATAGATCAGGACAATTAGAGATGGCTCAGCAAAGGTTTCTAGAAAGGCAACTGATGAGGCTGGCACTGCCCAGGAAATCCCCTTCTTTTTTTGAAGATTGGATTCCAAGATGGAACTGCTCAGGACATCTCTTTTTCACCTCCACTCTCACTACCAATTCAGGAGGCTAGAGTTCGGGTACTTGACATTGTCCAGAAACTCCCTCTTTATAGGAACTCTCAAGGCTCTTCAAGAAAGTTGGAGACCAGGCATTCCCATCAGTTAGAGGAAGTTGTTTTCCCGTACATGGTAACTTTGTTTTTGATAGATTATGCAACTATGACTCCAGAGTTGCAGCCAGGAATTCTCTAGTCACATGGACAAGTGCTCATAGCCTTCATGTGTCTTGCTCTGAGGGAGTTCTTAATGGCTCACTAACCCCCTAACCCAGGTGACTTTGCTGATCTCATAATCTCAAAGGCAAGAGAGGCAAAGACTCAGAGCAGGGTGAGCCAAACAGGTGAACTATTTGGCTTTTTGAGAGGAATTTTCTCAACAGGGTTGCATTGGGTATATCCAATACCCTTCATTAGGAAATACTTTCAAAAGTCCTAAATAAAGCCTCCCCTCCCTATAAACTCTCAGTTCAATCAAGGAGCTTCCTTATTCAACCTCCTATAATTGACCTTTGCTGAAAAAGTTTGTGATACTTGTGAATTACGCATAAATTGGCATTAAAGATTTTCAGTTTGTCTTTTCTAAACACCTTGTGAACAGCATAGCACAAATCAATTAGCTTCCTGCCCCCATTTTTAAACATCATTTCACTTTTTCTCTGGGTTACAAGTATAGATAGATAACGGGAGAAGTAAAATTAAATAATCATTATTTATTCTGTCCAATAAGTAATACTATGTGCCCGACACTGTGCTGAGCATTTTACAATTATTACCTCATTTGATCCTGTAATAGTAATAAGTTTATCAGATACTTAGCACTTAGTAACTTAGGGCTAAGTATGGAAGGTGTGAACCCTGTCCATTGTTGAGAAGGCGTGAACTCCCCTGTTGACATGGAAGAAGGCTATTGGCTGAGACAGGAAGCCAGTGCTGTATGTAAAGAAGAATTCGAGAGACAGAATTGGAATTGCCTCCTCAGTGAAGGAAGATTCATGGAGACTGAAGGCAGCTGAGAGAGAGAGAGAGAGAGAAAGAGAGAGAGTTCCCCTCCCAGTATGTGGAAGCTGACTGAAACATGAACAGGATGACTTTGTTTATTCATGGCTTGGCTGATCCTTCAGTTCCAGGCAAGAGAAGTGGTGAAGGGTTTGAGATGTGCTGAACCATGTGAACTTAAGTGTGTGCCGGGATTGCCCTGAGGACTGGACAAGGACCTGGGAGCTGTCCGCTTCTGAATCCAAGTGATTGTTTGACAGATTCAGGAGAGAGCTGGGACCAGGGAAGGTGATCCAGGGAATCAGAGAAACCTCCTAGATTCGAGATGAAGAAAAGGCCTCCCCTTGGATGAGACTGAGGTTTTCGGGGAGCCAAGGGGTGGAAAGTTTGTGTGGTTTTCTAATGATTGTATTAGTGACTAATGATATTTAGTAATTGGGAATCTAGCTTAGTGACTGACTGCTAGATGAGTGACTGATTAAGTTAATGGTTGCCCCATGAGTGGAAGATTGGTATGTTGTGAATTGATTGATTGAATCTTTAAGTGAAAAGGGTTTCCCCCTTAGGGAAACCAGGTGATTCTTTGTTAATTGATTGATTGAAACTTTAAGTGAAAAGGGTTTTCCCCCTTAGGGAAACCAGGTGATTCTTTGTTAATTGATTGATTGAATCTTTAAGTGAAAAGGGTTTTCCCCCTTAGGGAAAGCAGTGATTCTTCTTTTGTTCCTTGTTCTAATTATTGTGGCCCCTGCGGTGAAAACTGTGTGGCCATTCTAATGTTAAGCTGTTATGAACACTATATTGTGACTTTCTGTAATAAGATGTAATATGGAGAATATTATATTGTGAATATTGTATTGAATCTTGATTTGTAATGGAATAAACAGAGTGTTCACTATTACTGTGTAATCCAAATCTTAAAAGCTGTTCACAGTAGCATTCAATTGGGAATCTGCTGGTGCTTGGCTTTACAGATCCCCATAACAATCCTGGAAGGCAGGTGCTATTATTATCCCTGTATTACAGAGGAGGAAACTGAAGCAAACAGAGGTTAAATGACTTGTCCAGGGTCACACAGCTAGTAAGTTCTGATGCCACATTTAAACTCAGGTCTTCCTGACTCCAGGCCTGATGTTCTGTCCATTCTATCACCTAGCTGCCTCTGCCTGTCACAAATGGTCATTGATGCTTGTTGTACAATCACTTAACTTTCTTTAGCTTATATGACATGTATATGGGTCCATCGTGCAATCAAACGCATTTTGTGATTTTTGCGTACATTTACAAGATTAACTTTACGTTTTATCACTTTGCTTGAAGTCATACTCTAACGCCTCACGGAAGTGACCCCGAGTTCTTAAAGCGCAAACCCTCCCGGGCTCTACTGAGCTGGAAAGAATTCAGATAGAGCCCTGCTAACAGAGTCTGTGTTTGTTGCCTGAGAATCAGCTCATAACTGAGTATGGAGAAGTACCAAAGGGTTTGCCACCCAGTAACAACATTTTAGAGGCTCGTGAAAAATCATGGAATGGACAAAAAGTACAAAATGGCCCTTTGTCTTGTAGAGACCTCCTTCTACTTCAGCAGTTACAGAAAGTGACAGCAGGTGCTAAAAATGACATAATTCTGAATTAATGCATTTTATAGTCCTGCCAAACTGACTATTTCTCATACTGTCCCCTATACTAGGAATGTACCCCCTTTTCATTTTTGCCTCTTAAAACTACTTTTTTCCAAAGCTCAGCTCAAGTATCACTGTTACATGACCTTTCCTGATTGTTACCACTCTTCCTCCCCCCCAACCCAGTTCTGCCTCCCCATGAATATTATATACCATATCTATCTATCTATCTATCTATCTATCTATCTATCTATCTATCTATCTATCTATCTATCTATCTATCTATCCATCCATCCATCCATCCATCCATCTATCTATCTATCTATCTATCTATCCATCTACCTTTTGGGGGAAGCTAGGTGACATAGTAAATAGAGTGCCAGGCCTGGAGTCAGGAAGACTCACCATCTTGAGTTCAAATACAGCCTCAGATACTTACAAGTTGTGAGACCCTGGACAAGTCATTTTACCCTTTTTGCCAGAGTTTCTTCATCTGTACAATGAGTTGGAGAAGGAAATGGCCAACCACTCCAGTATTTTTGCCAAGAGATCCCTAAATGAGGTCGCAAAGATTCAGATACAACTGAAAACATCTGAGCAATTTATATTTTGTATATATTTACACATGTATGTTCATGTCATTTTCCCCCAATAATATTCCCCTCCATGAAGCAGGGACAGTTTCATTTTTATCTTCATTTTCCCACTACTTAATACAGTGTCTGGCACATAGTAATTGATTTAATAAATGATTTGTTGTTTTATTATTTAGTCTTAATATGCAATTGTTTTAAGAAAAACTAGTTGATACAAATTGGAGCAAACAAATGACATTCCTAGTGATTGATATATGTGTGTGTGTATCTATATCTATCTATCTATCTATATATTTGCTATGGATTAAACCAGAAAATATAAAGGAGTTGCATCTAAATGGACAGGTGCTTTGCATGTTCCCTTGGAGAGGTAAATCAAGGAACTGACAGATTTGGGTTTCATTGTGTGTCAATGAAAAACATCCTTTTAAGGGGGTGCTGAGTCATCTTACTTTGCAATGCTCATAATGGGTGTAGTAGTAATAATAGTTCAGATTTTTATAACATTTTTCATTACTTACATGGTACTTTGCTCACAACTGCTCTGCTGTGAAGAGGGCAAATATTGTCCCCATTTTTAGAAGAGGAAGGTAAGGCTCAGAGAGGTCTAGTGATTTGTCTATAGTCATATGACTTAAGAAGCTGCAGAGCCTGTACTCCAGCTCTGCTGTGTGTGTGTGTGCGCACGCGTGTGTTTTGTTTTGTTTGACCACAAATCCAGTGTTATTTCCTCTACACCACATAAACAGGTAAGCATCATGAAGATGCCTTCATCTTAGGTACTACCATCCATTTACAGAGGATCTTCTATGAAGAATGAGATGAGATCCTCCACACTTCCCAGCGACTTCCACATGGTGCTGCCAATGCTCTGGCCATTGTCCTCATCCCCTTCCCACTGGAACCTTGGACTCCACCCCTGGAACTTCCCAGACTTGGAAAGGTGAGCTTTTGTCTTTGTGTCTGGAATCAGTTCTCCATGACATTTTATAGCCACTGTTTCCAAATCATGCTGTCAAGCGTATCCCTCAGTCTTTATCCTCCACCCCATTCCTTCTAGTTCCCCCTACATGTTCTCTTTCACCATTAGAATGTACATTCCCTGAAAACAAGAACTGTTTTGCTTTCTTTTTTCTTAAATTTACATTTATTTATTTACTTTTAGTTGACAATATTCAGTTCCATAATCCCTTGAGTTCCAAATTTTCTCCCTCTTCTCCCACCTTCCTCCCCAATGGCGGCACATAATCCAATATAGATTCTACAAATACCTTCATGTTGAACATTAATCATGTTGTAAAGAAGGATTATAACCAATGGGGTGAACAATGAAAACAAAGGGACAAAACAAAACAAAACACAAATGAGAAAGAGCAAGTAGTTTGCCTCAGTCTACATTCAGACTCTGTGGTTCTTTTTGTGGATGTGGACCACGATCCCTTTCCATCATGAATCTTTTGGAGTTGGCTTCTAACCTTGCATTGCTGAGAGGAGCCTCGTCTGTCAAAGTTAGTCATCATACATACGATGTGTCTGTAATTGTATACAAAGTTCTCCTGGTTCTGCTCTTCTCACGCAACATCAGTTTATATGTCTCTCCAGGCTATTAGGAAGGCCATCTGCTCCTCATTTCTTATTCCATTCCATTCATATACCACAGCTTGTTCAGCCATTCCCCAGTTGATGGGCATCCCCCTGATGTCCAGTTCTTTGCCACCACAAACACAACTGCTATAGAGATTTTTGTACATACGGGTCCTTTTCCCACAGTGTTTTGCTTTCTTGTATTTGTAGTGTAGGTGCGCAGCACATAGTAAATGCTTAATACAGGTTTTATAATCATTTATTCATTCCCATGTACATTCAAGCCATGCTTTGTTATTTAGTGACATCCGTGTGAAAATGAGACTACTCAGAATCCTCATGCCTATGCATTATGAATCTCTTCTTCAAGAGGAGAACTGAAAAGTGCTGAAATAGGCAAGCATCGAACAGCAAAATTATAAAATAAAATTTGCTGCCTCTAAAAGACAGGAAATGGCCAGTTGTAGACATAGACATAGCGGCTATTTCAGGATCAGCTCTCTGTGTCGTCAGCTAAATGAAGGGTGAAGATGAGAAAAGGACACTGTAAGGGACAGGAGCAGATCCAAACTATCCTGCTTCAATCTAATGGGAAATGACAAAAGCAGAAAGATTAATTTTCATTGCTACTGTGTCCTATGAAAGTTTTTAACTGGTTATTACAATGAAGAAGTTAAAAAAAAGAGGGAAAACATCTTAGCCGTCAAACATTAAATCTGCTCCCACGTAGAAAGATACGGCAGCCAAAAAGAAGCACTAATGGAGTATAAGTTCATCTGGAAAAAACATCGCTAAGCAGTATGACTGAAAATAGAGAAAGACAATAGAAAAGAAAAAGATCCTACTGAGGGTTTGGCTTGAGATTCAGCTAAATCAGACCATCTGATGAAAGCAGAAGGAGGGAAACGTACAAAATGGAGCAGTTCTGCTGCCATTTTTATTTAACCTATTTTCGGTGATGACAATAGTAGAACTGTAGAATTTGGACTTTATCTCAGTTCACAATAGATAATCATGGAAATGAAGAAGAGGAAGTCAGGACAGATGACCATACATGACCAAGAATGTACAGAAAGAATTGATTTTAGAGTCAACATAGTTTTAGAGACATTTATGAATTAATTCTTTGATATATTTCAAAGAGAAGAAGATTGCAAAGGAACAATAAAGGTCACAGATAGTTCTTTAACTAAAAAAAAGTTGACTGAAAAACCACAAGCAACTACCAAACCAAATTCTTGCATCTTCAGTTCTATAAATAAAGTTTTTGGGAAAAGAGTGTATGCATGTCTAACAGGTAGAACTATCACTGCTCCCAAAGAGGCTGAGTGGGGCACTTCAGCCTCTCCCTCTGTTCTAAGGGCCCTGTTTGCTCTATATGCATACAGACAATGATTGTACTAGGTTCAGACCTGAGGGAGAATGACTATCCAGAAGAAAGGTCAGATTCCTTTTCTCAGATTTCTTTTCTCATATTATACCCCAACACTGGTACCCCAAGGAAATAATACTTAAAGCTTTGGTCTTGTGTAAGGGTCTCCCCACAGGCATGTAGTACAGCCTAAACCAGTTATTAGAAACACAATTATTTCCAATACACAAGAGACTCTACTGATATACTCTATTGGAATGTTAAAACTATGGGAACATAAAGCATTTGCTGGGACTGTTGAATATGTGTTTTATATTTCACCTTGGCTCTCCACTATCACAATCTACCCACTCTCTCATCTCTCAAGTAGATGTATTCTGACAAACCAGGTCAGACTGGGATCATCCTCTGGACAGGACTCATCTCCAAGAATGGTAGATTAGTTGTGGGGGACTTTTCCCAAAATACAAGACGACCTGCTTGACCCAGCCCACAAGCAGCAGGGGACATGGACTTATCCATTGATTTTGTCCCTTTTGTAGTGAACTCAGTGGGACAGATTCTTGTTAGTATTTGTAATTGCCTTCAGTGTGTCACACTTTCTCCATCTATCACTTCAGTCTGTAGAGAAGTAGCTCTTAACACTTCACTCCTGGACAATTGCAATATACTTTGTTCAGTCTGCCTGCTTCAGGTTTCTCTCTCTCTCAGTTGCCAAAGTGATTTTCCTCAAGTACAGGTCTAACTCTGCCACTTCCTACTCAATAAACTTCATTGGCTCCAGGATCAAATTAAATGCTGTGTTTAGTGTTTAAACCCCTTCATTACCTGGGTCCTTCTTACCTTTCCAGACTTATTACTTATTGACTTCCTTCCACATAGTCTACAATCAAGCTCCACCGACTCCTTGCCATCCTTACACACATGACCCACTCTGTGCCTTTTCACTAACTCTTCCTCATGCCTGGAATACTATGTCTCTTTCCCTCTGTCTCCTTGCCTTCTCTGACTTCTTTCAGGATTCAAATCAGATCCCACCTTCTGCAAGAAGGCTGTTCTGGTTCCCTCTCACTCCTTGCTGGTCCCCCTTGGTAGGTCCTCCTCTTTGAGATGACTTCCTATCTGTTTTGTATAGATCTTGCTGTGCTGTTGTCTCATCCATTTTAATAGGAGCTCCCAGAGAGCTGTGAACACATTTTTCCTTTATTTGCTTCTCCAGTACTTATCACAATGCCTGTCATTTAGGACATACTTAATAAATTTTTGTTGTCTGACACTGATTCTAGGACTATGAATTGCAGAGCATTTGCTCTTCTGCAGAGTTTTCTTACCATTATCTTCTTACACCAGAGAGATCATAGGTGTGGTCCAAAATAAAAACAAAAGCCAACCCAAACAAAAAGTTCAGACTCTTCATGAACACGTTTGGGGTTTTCTTGGCAAAAGTACTGGAGTTGTTTGCCATTTTCTTCTCCAGCTCATTTTACAGATGAGGAACTAAGGCAAATAATGTTAAGTGACTTGCCCAAGGTCGCACAGCTAGCAAGTGTTGGAGACTGGATTTGAACTCAGCTCTTCTTGATTCCAGGCCTGACATTCTATCCACTGTGCCACCTAGCTTAAAAAAAAAATCAACTGCACAAATAGACTGTGAATGACGTGGTTTTAAAAAAAATTGTGGGGAAAAGAGTGATAAGCTTTAGGTGATTTAAAACTCATTATGAGTCAGTGGTGGGATAAGTCTAACGTGTTCTTGCCAGAACTGGGGAGGTGATTAGCCCCACGATATTTAGCTTCCCTCCCTTGACTGCACCTAGAGCATGATGCTCAGTTGTGAGTACCACGTTTTAAGAGGAGCACATCCACATCTCAGTAACTAAAGTGAATTATAACAATAACAATAATAATAATAATGATAATAATAATAATAATAATAACTAACATTTATATAGCACTGTGGTAGTGTAGGCACTTTACAATCGTCTGATTTGGTCCTTAAAACAACCCTGTGAAATAGGTGTTATGATCCCGGTTTTATACATGAGGAAACTGAGGCAAACAGATTAAGTGATTTAGGTCGCACACCTAAGGAGTGTCTGAGGTCACATTGGAACTCAGGTCTTCCAGACTCCAGACCCAGCTGCTCTATCCCATCTAGCTGCCGATTATTACTAGTGAGGAATTTTGGAGCTAAATCATATTCAATTTAGTAATCTCCATTAGTTATTTCCTACTGTGTGCCAAGACCTATGTTAGGTGCTGAGGGTACAAAAACGAAAATGAAAGACCTGTCCCCCAAGTGTCCACAAAGTCACTTTTGGGGGAAGCCCAGAGGTCTCCAGCAGGTACGATCAAAGGGTTGGGACCAGAGATAAGGGGAGGATGGCTTTGACAAAAATGCACTTAAGGAGAGCAGAGTGGTATCTAAAGAAGGGAGCCCACTCAGTCTCCAATTCAGAATCAGGGGGATTCTGCAAGGGGCCGTAGGATTGTCATACCCTTTCCAATAGCAGTGACACATAATGTCAGTTTATCAAGCCCTGAACAAGAGACTGAAAAGGAAGAGGGGAGGGACGATCTAGTTGTGTGACCCTGGGCAAGTCACTTAATTCTGTTTGCCTCAGTTTCCTCATCTGTAAAATGAGCTAGAGAAGGAAATGGTGAACCACTCTAGTATCTGCCAAGAAAAACCCCAAATGCAGTTACTGAGAGTCAGACGTGACTGAAACCAACTGAACAAAACCAACAACCATGTGTTGTAACCTATTCACAGTTACTGTGCACCTTTCCATTGTCCTTGGCGTGACACTAAATTTTAATTTTTTGAAGACGATTTTATTACATAATTCATAGCAATAATCAGAAGAATATAGTTTGGTTTTTTTTTAAGGTGTTTTCAGGAAGACCTTAGGATCTTTAAAAGCACTGTTTAATTTTCCAAAGGCTGCTATCCTCTTCTGGTTTAATTCTGTACATAGCTCATCTGAAGTGCCTTTCAGTGATACATATTAAATATTCTGATGGTCCAGTTCTTAAGACAGGCCATTCAACTGCCTATCATAGTCTGGACAGCAGGTATCCTTCATTTAATTGGGTTTTCTTGAGCAACCTGAACTCTTTGAGATGATTATATATCTCATTTAGAAGGTTCTATACTGTTCAGGGATTGATACAATCAGAATGTTATCTATAAAGAGGAGCATCTGAAAGACCTTTCTAGGTATAGTGAACCCGTCTTCCAATCGCACCCTGAGATGAGCATAATTCATTAAGGTTCCAAAAATGTGTCTCCTTGTTTCATGTTGTGCTTGATGTTCAAAATCAGGGAGTCTTTAAACAGTTAACCTCTGTTTTTACATCTTTAAAAGAATCTTGTATGATTTTGAAATGAGCATGGTCATAGTCACATAGTCACATTTTTGCAAATGCTTCTTATGAGCACTCTTTCATGTTGCTTATGGACGTACAATGAAGATGAAATGAAAATACCTTATTGAAGGAGAGCCTTTAAGGCAACATTTTGCTCTATTGAATCAAAGGCAGCAAAAAATAAGGACAGTAAGATGTTTTATTTTCAGTGCCTGTAAGCCAGTTGTTGTGACTATAGCGATGTGGTCAGTATATTACTACCTTTAAAGTTGTGTTGCCTCCAGCACAGGGTACCTCTTTGTGTAGTTTTCCTAATCTAGTTGTTCTTCTCAACTGTTTTCTTCAATTCCACTTATATTTGTTTACACTGAGCACTATGATATTAGAATAAGCATGTGGTAGCCACACTGATATTGATGGAGAAGTTTAACAAAAATCCTTTGTATTTTCCCATTTTTCATCATTTTGTTGTCCTTTGAATTTCATCCTTAAATATTCTCAGACTATTTTGCTCAATTGGGTTTTCTCACTAAGCATTCCTCAAATGTATTGTGGCACACAAATAATCTTCATAATCTTCTGCTACCTATTGCACGAGATTACACTGGTATTGACCCTTGGG
Source organism: Pseudocheirus occidentalis (assembly GCA_028646575.1). Taxonomy (NCBI): domain Eukaryota; kingdom Metazoa; phylum Chordata; class Mammalia; order Diprotodontia; family Pseudocheiridae; genus Pseudocheirus; species Pseudocheirus occidentalis. Next base: position 337,469,659 of record CM053594.1, on the reverse strand, counting down.
CTCAATAGTAATCAACCTTGAAGAGAACTTTTTTGTGCTGGCTCTTTTGTGCCTTCAGTATCCCATTTTGGCAATTGATTTACATTGGTAATACTTATTAGTAATAGTGTCTCTACTCTTTTTCCAGTTTTTTTCATCAATAGAGAAAAAAATGAAGTTGAAATCTTCTAATTTGGCTTTGCTTTTACCCTTTTTTCTAACAAGTTGATGATTTGACTTGTTGAGAAATGATCTGACATAATTAACCAATCATTGCCTGTCTATTAAAATATAATCAATTTTACCTTTTTGTGTAGTGATTTGCTGCTAATTTAGTATGTTATCTTCTGCATCTCTTCTTGAAGAAACTATTCATGATAGAGAGGTATGATTCTTCTGCGTACTTTACAAACCTTTGAATAATCTTCCTCCTTCCTCTTGTGCCACATTTTCTCATATGTTTTTTTTTTTGCCATCCTCTCCTGTGCTCACTGAAGTCACCAAGAAGTAAATCATCTTTTTTTTCTGTTGACTTGTTTATTTACTTTTAGTTTACAAGATTCAGTTCCACAGTCCCTTGAGTTTCAAATATTCTCTCTTCCCTTCGCCCCTATGGTGGTATGCAATCATGTATAGGATCTGCAAATAAGTGAAGTATCTTTGTGTTGTATTTGGAGTCTCTTATCAAATTGTTTATAAAATTCCTCTGTTTCCCCATCTTCCAGAATAGCTGCAGGCATATGTGTTATGATCTTTTCATAGTCACATTTTTGAAAATGCTTCTCATGAACACTGCAGTGTGTGATGACTAAATGTGCCATGAGACAGATGTACAACGAAAGCAACTCCATCTACTTTTGCTTTTATCTCAGACCTGTGAACTATCCTTCAATTTTCCCTACACTTTCCATTTATCTTCCATCCTCCTTTAGAATGAGGACAAGATAGATACTCTGTAGTTCCTGGAATAGTATATCTACTTGTTGGCCACTGTATGAAGATCTCACATTTAGAATCCCAGCCACAGAGCTAAAGCTTACACATGTTATCTAAAAGCCATGTTATTCTTAGCATCTTCTGCCCTCCTTTCTGGTATCATACTAGCTAGTATTGGTTCTGAAGTCCTGCCAGGACTGAAGGTCAGTTTGTATTTTTTTTTTAATTTCATGGGTTGCCACAGACAAAAAATTTATCACTAAGTGGCCAGCAAGGCTGATCCTCTGGTAGCAGATAGAGTCTGTTGCTTGAACTATACTTCCAGCATAGTAGAACATGCTTTGTTCAGTTATGTCTGACTCTATGTGACCACATTTGGGGTTTTCTTGGCAAAGATATTGGAGTGGTTTGCCATTTCCTTCTCCAGTGGGCCCATTTTGTCAGGCAGCCAGAGGTTAAGTGACTTGCCCAAGGTCATACAGCTGGGAAATGTCTGGAGCTGAATTTGAGCTTAGGTTTTCCTGATGCCACCAGACTGAGCCACCCGCTGCCTCTGAGAATATGCATTCTTTTGGCATAGCCTTTGAGAATCCAAGTTCAACTCAACATCATGAGGTATCTGAATAGGATTTTGTGGGAAATTATGCTGGATTAACTTAATATCAAAATAATATAAAAGCTGGGGCAGCTAGGTGGCGCAGTGAGTAGAGCACCGGCCCTGAAGTCAGGAGGACCTGAGTTCAAATCCGGCCTCAGACACTTGACACACTAGCCATGTGACTTTGGGGAAGTCACTTAACCCCAACTGCCCTCCAAAAAAAAAAAAAATAATATAAAAGCCAAATAACAAAAACAGTACCATCCCTACCTGAATCTTATTCTCTATCCTTGTACCTAGAAAATATTCAAATGCTTTCAGGGAAGCAACAAATTGCAGCAAATCTTTAGACAGATCTTTAATATCCTTGGCACTAGTCACATCCTCAACATGTCTATGTCCAAGAAAGAATCACCATTATTAGAATGTGAGCTTCTATTAGAGCATGGGCTCCTTTTGGGCTGGGACTGCTTCTTGTTGTTTTGTTTTATCTCCAACACTCAGTATAGTGCTTCAAACAAAGGGGACTAAAGTCTTATTAGAAACCAGATGATATCATGATTTGCTTTGGTGATTTTTACTTAGACAATGTTATAAGTACATGAATAATTGTGTTTTTAAAAATTGACTTGTTTATTTACTTTTAGTTCACAAGATTCAGTTCCACAATTCTTGAGTTTCAAACTTTCTCCCCTCCCTCTCCCTCCCCCACCCACAGAGGTGAGCAATCAAGTATAGGATCTGCAAATACTTTCACATTGGACATTAGTCTGGTTGTATAGAAGGGCTGTAACCAATAGAGTGAACAATGGGAAAGAAGAAACAAAACCAAACATGGAAAAGAACAATAGCATGTAGTTTGCTTCAGTCTCCATTTAAACTCTGTTCTTTCTAGTTCTTTCTCTGAACGTAGACATCTCCCTCCATCCTGAGACTTGTAGAGTTGTCTTATAACTGGGAAGAGTCCAGTTTTTCAAACTTGGTCACACATACAATGTGTCTGTGATTGTGTACAAATTTTTCCTGGTTCTGCTCTTCTCACTTAGCATCAGTTTGTATAGGGCTCTCCAGGTGAATATGAAGACTGTCCCCATTTCTTATAGCACAATAGAATTCCATTACATTCATATACCACAAGTTGTTTAGCCATTCCCTAATTGATGGGCATCCCCTTACATGAATAATTGTATAAAATTGAAAACCAAAGGAAACTGCTACTTCTTTCAAACTTTAGCTGTATGACTTTGGGAAAGTCATTTCCCCTCTTTTGAGTTTCAGTTTCTTTTCCTGTAAAATGAGAAGGTTTGACTAGATAAATCTCTGGACACTTATGATGGTGGTAATCTATGACACTCAGTTCTTGATATCAATACAGTTGCTTGCTATCAATTGCTTTGAGTATTTGTCTAAGATTTATGTAGGTCTTTTAGGTAGCCCCACCATTATCTCAATGTGGTATCCTATAAGAATCATTAAAAACCTATGAAGCATTGTGGTTATTACTCTATTCTTTTGTTACTTAGTACTTTTACAATGTAAGTGGTGGCCCAGCTACTTTCTGGGTTGCTGGATTTGGAGACAGGCTCACTTCAGACATTTATCATGTGTAACTATGGGTAAGTTGGGGCGACGGACTGGCATGATGGGTAGAGTAAGGGCCTAGAGTCAGGAAGACCTGAGTTCAAATTTGACTAAAGACACTAGCTGTGTGACTCCAGGCAAGTCACTTAACCCTATTTGCCTCAATTTCCTCATCTGTAAAATGGGCTGGAGAAGGAAATGGCCAAATACTCCAACATCTTTGCTAAGAAAACCCCAAATAGGTTCAAAGAACAAAACTACAAAATGGACTAGTCATTTAATCTTTCTAAACTTAAGTTTTCTCCTCTGTAAAATTCAAATAATAGCAGCACTTTATGGAGTTGTAAGGCTCAAATGAGATAATATATACAAAGAGCTATATCAGTTATTATTTTAGTCTCTACAAATACAAAATCAGATTACCTACTGAAAATCCTTAAGAACTCAAGGTTAGGCACAATCATTTGTCGTGTAAAATAAGGGCCTTTTTTCAGAGAAATTCCACTTATATTCTATTGCCCTAGATTTTTTTTTTTGCATTTACTAGTTTGTGGTTATTAAAAGGTGTCATTTATAAGAAAGCACAATCATCTCCAAATCCACATTTGCCACTTATTTTTTTTTTTAACAAACTGTATCGGTATGAATGCTGCTTTTAGTTTCTTCTAAGCACAATTTTAAAGAAAGCTCCAGTACGTGTATTTATTAAACAAGACACTGCTGCAAAGATGATTTTAAAAAAAGGAAAGCGGGGCGGGGAAGAAAAGGATAGGGACAAAACCGTTGGAATCCCAAGATCGAGGGCTCAGGCGTCCTCTCTTTCCAATAGCAGTCTGTACCCAGAGGGAGCTGCTACACCTCCCCCTTTCTTCCTGCTGGTTTGGATCGGATCTTTACAATTCACCAAACTTGCTGCAGGGCAGAGAGGCGGGCGGGGAGCTCTCCCAGACTTGAACATTTTCTTTCTTAATTGATTTTCCTGAGCTTCCTAACCAGCCCAGCCGCCTCCTCTAGCCTCCAGCGTGGCTTAGGCCTCGGAAAGGGGGAGGGGGTCCTGTATAGCGAAGGGTGGGGGGGCTGCCCTGGCCTGCATTACGTGGGCTCTGCAGAATCGCCCCTCGGCGCTTGCACGTGTGGGGCGCTGGGCTAGGCGAGCGTTTCTTCTGCCCTTCTTCCCCGATCGCCGATGGCCGATCGCCTCCCGCCGCCGCAGCCCGAGAGGAGGAGGTGATTTACTATGCTGACATTCACCTAGCTGAAGATTAACTGGGTACGCGAGTGGCCGGGCTGTCACATGCGGCCGCCCATTTACATCCAGGGACCAGCGGCCGCCGCAGCAGAAGCAGCAGCAGCAGCGGCAGCTCGCAGTAGGATGGTCCAGAGCTTTTCCTGATTGGTCTGGAAGCCCACGGGAAAACCCTGCGTTTGCCGCAACCATAGTAGAGGAAGGAGCATTTGGGTGGAAACAGATGGAAATGAGAAAAACCACGGGCTAAACAAGCCGGATATTTATCATGAGAGTGCTCGGGGAGCTGCTCTTTTCTCATTCGCTGCCCTGCCTTTGGATTTAAGATCATGTACGTAGCCAGTTTTTTGCCTCTGGGGTTTTGGTTTTTTTTGGTTGAGTAATTTCAAATTGCAGGATTCAATAGATTTTTTTTTCCTTTTTACTTGAAAGCAGCTTATTTGTGTCCTTGCCTCCTTCCTTGCTTTCCTTCACTTCCTGTTCTGATAAAAGTGGAAAATCGGTCTCAAAAATGTTTCTTCCCTCCCCCCCCCCCTTTTTTCTTTCTTTCTCTCTGTTTCCTAGGTCCATTCACATTGTTGCATTAGGAAATGAAGGAGATGGATTTCCCGAGGACAATCGTCAGTCAGGTCTGATCTGGACTTATCTAGGGAGAAGTGCTCTCGTTTCAGAGACAGAAAGCAGCTTGTTGCTGAACTCTGATGCCAGCTCGATTGCATATCCTGTATTTACTGAATATCAAGCCTGTGTGTTTGGAAATGTCAGACTGGTGGTACATGATTGTCCTGTCTGGGTAAGAGAAAGCAGCAGCTCTGTCCATTTCTAAAGCAGTCTGGAAACACTGTTCCCCCCCCCCCCCTTTTTTTTTTTACTCAAGTTACCCTAGGAATTTTAGGCACCATTAATTTTTATCTCCCTTTGGTCATTTGCTTCATTGGAGAAAAAAAAAACCTAGTCAGCTAAAACTCTTGTGTGTTGAGCACTTCTACAAATGCTTCACAGATACTTTTGCTACAAAGAGAGTTGAATGTGGAGCACAACAAATGACAACAGGGTCACATTGTTGCACCCAGTTTTCCCAGTTACCTAACGTGTTGATAATGTAGTAATGACACTAAAAATAAAAGCCTCTGAAAGCTGATAGTCAAAACTCTTTTATAAATAAGCCAGTTTAAAAAGAAGACTAGGTTAAAAAAATTTTTTAAATTGTGGCTGAAAAATGATTTTAAACTGTGTTATTTCTGGCTTAAGATTAAGCTTAGAAAACCAGGTTTTCGTGATGATAAGTGTTCTCATTTTTTTAAGGAAGGTAATTCCTATTGGTTGCCTTTTATGGTTTTATAAAGATTTAAGGCAGAATAATAAGAGTGTAGAGGATGATTTTTAAAAAATGAATACAGCACGTTTTTCTGAAATAGAAATACTTAGACTACAGTAACATTCATCAGTTTTCAATATTGTTCCTATGATGCTACTGAAAACGTCTTAGTGAATTTCACTGGCACACCTACATTTTTTTTCTGAGTATCCCAGAACTCTAGCTTTGGAAATTGGTCATTCGTCCTTATTTGCAGACCACTTAATCTGATCCTTTAATAACATAGACTCTAATACTGGATGTAAGTACTTAAAAGTTCAGTGTCAGAATTGTGAAAGTATAAATTATACTTTGAAATTTTGTCAAACACTTGGGCTTTAAAAAAAGCTTAATCGGTATAAAAAGAAATTAGTAGTCATTTAAAAAAATGTTTGCATTGTACCTAGATAATTTAATTTCAAAGAAATTATTCCAGATATTAATTTCGGATTAAAGGAAAGTCAAGAGGTGTCTAAAATAAAATCTAAAATATGTCAGTTGAGTGATAATGCATCCTTGATGATGTAAATTTGTGAAGTTCTTGTCACTGTCTCTATCTGCCAGAGATTGTGATAGCATTAATTAAATGAACTATTTCTTTCCTTTTAGCAGACTTGCCTAATTGAATCACCTAAAGCAATCAGGGTTAAGTGACTTGTGCAGGGTTACTAGTAAGTGTATTAGTAACTAGTAAGTGTCAGATATTTGAGACTGTATTTGAACTCAGGTCCTCCTGACTCCAGGGCTGGTGCTCTGTCCACTGTGCCAATCTGCCCTTTGGCTTATTGAATCTTGAAATCACAGATAATTGGTTAGACAGTGTTAGTAAAAATATTCAAACAACTGAACAAACTGTGCAAATAAAGTATTTTTCGATAAATAAAACACCATTTGAAGTAGGAATTGTGTGCCTCTTTTTTTTTTGAACCCTTCACTGAAGTTCAATGTTTTCCCATTTGTGTTTCTTTATATTACTTTAAAACAATACTGGGGCAGTTAGGTGAGGCAGTGAATAGTGCACTGGCCCTGGAGTCAGGAGGATCTGAGTTCAAATTCAGCCTCAGACACATAACACAAAACTAGCCCTGTGACCTTGGGTAAGTCACTTAACCCCAATTGCCCTACCTTCCTCCCTCTAAAAAGCAAAAATAAAACAAAACAATGATTAATCATTAGCTCTAGCAATCGGAATCTTCCAAGTGGGTTAAAAGTTTTCATTTTGTCTGTAAGAGGAAAAGAAATCCTTAAAAAATTTAGAAGAAGTTTTGCCATGTGTAAAAAGTATGCCTGGACATTTTTATGGTTTAATAGTTCATTTTAGTATAGATATTGACTGGTCCTTGATTTGTTACCATTTATAATTTTTAGTTCACCATGATCTGTTCTAGCTGAATAACAGAATTGTTTAGAATGTTTTCTTCCAAGTACATTATGTACTAATGCGCTTCATGCACATTAATATAAATTATATTCCTCAGTTGTTTTTTGATAGATACTGAAGCCACCTGTAGGTAATACCAAGAAAGTATACTTTAAAATTTCCCATTTCATACAATAGTTAGTCTTTATTGTTATTTTTTTATTATTTATGAACATGGCTGGCATTTGGAAAGTACTTGTCAGGCACTTTATATTCATCATGTTATCTGAACCTGTGCTGTGAGGTAGGTACAATTCTCTGAGGTAGGTATAATTTTAGATCTTGATGATGGAGAAGTTTTCAGTTTATTTTTTAAAATAAATTTGATATTTCTAAATAAATGTAACTGGTGTATTAAATGCTAATTATTTTTCAAGTTCCTTTTTAAAAAAGCCAAGTTTATATTATGTGGCTTTAAATAGGGTATACCACATGGATAATAAGCTATTTCTTAAACAGAGAAATTTTAAATTCTTAAGATATAAACACACACAAACATAAACACCATAAAAGGATTCTATGAAAAAAAAAAGCATTCCTTCTAGGGTATATAACTTATAAGGAGGATTAAAATTGTACCAAGGTGTCAGGTTGCATTGACCTGTTTGGGATGGGGAAGACCAGGCCTGGGGAACCTGCCCCCATGGGCCCTGGCTGGAAGTTATTTGTGAGATGTCTGGAAAGGTACAAGAGAACAGTTGGATGGTCTGTAGTGTCTGCTACCAATCTACTGCTTCCATGGAAACAGCAGATGCTTCATAGAGAAGCTATGTAATATAGAAGAAAGAATATTATTCTGGGAGACTGAACACTTATTGCATGCGTGTCCCTCCTTGGGAAAGTCAAACTCTATTTTTTGGGGTTTTTTCTTTTTTCTTTTTTTTTTTTTTTTTTTTTTTTTTTGCAGGGAGAAGGGCAGGGCAATTGGAGTTAAGTGACTTGCCCAAGGTCACATGGATATTTAAGTGTTAAGTATCTGAGACTGGATTTAAACTGGAGTCCTCTTTATTTATTTATTTATTCATTTATTTACTTATTTATTTATTTATTCATTCATTTTTTTAATTTATTCATTCGTTTATTTATTTATTTTATTGACTTATTTGTCTACTTTTAGGTTACAAGATTCAGTTCCAGAATCACTTGAGTTTCAGATTTTTCTCCCCACCCCTGCCATGGTAGCATACAATCATGTATAGGATCTGCAAACTCCTTCACATTATATACTAGTCTGATTGAATAGGTGTTATAGTCAATGGAATGAACAATGAGAAAAGAGAAACAAAAGGCAGACATTGAAAAGAATCTCCTTTTAAACTCTGATCTTTCTGGATCTTTATCTGAATGTAGACATCCCCTTCCATCCTGAGACTTGTATAGTTGTCTTTTAACTGTGCGATGCTGAGAAGCGTTCAGTTTTTCAAAATTGGTCATCACACATATGATGTATCTGTGACTGTGTACAAATTTTTCCTGGTTGAAATGGAGTCCTCTTGACTCCAGGGCCAGTGCGCTATTCACTGTGCCGCCTGGCTTCCCCAAAAGTCAAAGTCTGTAGCCTTCAGTTTCCTCATCTGTGAAATGAGATTATTGTACCCAATCATCTTTAAGATCTCCTATAGTTCTGAGTACTGTGGTTTTAATTATTGGTTATGCTATTTACTACCCATGTTACCTTCAACAAGTCACTTTTAACTTTTCTGGGCTTTGGTTTACCTAACTGTAGGTTGAGGGAATTGGACCGAGTAATGGCTGAGATCTAGTCCTACTTTACTTAGTGTGGCCCATAATGATCTCTCTGGCTCCAGTTGTACAATAGTCAACAGTCTGACGTGCCTTATGGTGAAGGCAGATTATTAGCATTCTAAATTTCACATGAAATAAAATCAGGAGGGATTAATACCCTAATTTCATACCTGGTGTATTAATAATAATGACGAATCTTTGTTAATTTAAATAATTTGAGTGTATCTGTTCTCATCTTTCATTTGCTGTTTTCCAAAGCATAATAATTCAAAAGCAAATAAATTTTTAATTAACTAAATTATTACCACTTGAAATGTATCTTATTAGCAATACCACTGGGAAATGGAATAATTATGTCACTTTATAAAGTCTGGTAAAAAGTGGTAAATCCAGATCTCCAAACCCTGCCTCGGAGGCCATGGTCATAGAGAATTCCTCAAAGTGTTAAGTGTACAAAGGAGTAGAAATATTGGATTCCTCCCTTCAAGGGAGAAGCAAACTGTTTTCTCCCTTACCCATTTTTGAATGGGGTGGTGCCCACGAAACTGGAATGGGCCCTTTGGCCATTTTCCAGATCACTAGCTTTTCTGAAACCTCATCTTAGATATCATTAATGGTCTCAGAAATTTATTTTTTCATACAGAATACGTTCTTCTTTGCCCCTGTTTTCTCATGTTGTATTTGTATTTTAAAATTTGAGATCAATTTCTGTATAAATGAAAAATATAGAAAATGGAAAAGTGACGTAGCAATCATTTCTTGTTTGTTATGTATAGCAGGGTCCCAATTAGTACAAAGAATGAATTCCACATTATTCAGATTCCCACTACATGCCAACTTTGAACGGGTACCAGTGACTGCAGTCTATATCATAATAACTTCAAGTAGTATAGTAGATTTGAAATGGCATAGACCGCTTTATTGTGCTTATTATTTGTGCTAATTGAGACCTAAATGTATATTTCTCTCTGTTTCATATACTTACTTAAAGCTTATAAAACTTTTCCAGTCCATTCCTTTGACTTTGCCTATCCAGTACTATGTTCATATCTATATACTCACAAAATTAGAACGGAAGCAATTAGAAGGAGTTTTAAGCAGGGATTAGGAAGTATTGGCAGATTATGCTGGGAAACTTTCCCAACTCCTTCCTGCCCTTTGCCCCACTCTCTTTGCCCCTCTTCCTCCTTCCTTCATCAGATTCCTTGACTTTTCATGTTTTTGTTCCATAGTTGTTTTCAAGTCCCTTTAACTTCATCAGATAGCCACATCTCACTTTGTTCTCATTTCTGAAAAGCATTCTACATTGCTCGTACTTCTGAGGGTTTTCTTGGTACTTGGGGAGAGGGAACACTCCATCATATCCTGTACTTTGGCAGTCCATGAGTTGCAGGAGCATGCAGTACCCAAATAGAGCTGGCAGTTTTGAGAGCATTTTTGTAAACATTGTTAAGTAAGAAACCTCACCAGCTTTCTACCACACAGGAAAAAGGGGCCTGCAGCATTGCCCTGGATTGATGGTACCAAGACACTAATACCTCTGTTCTCTCCTCACATTTCAAAGCACAGATTTCCGTAACGCAACAGTTTTAGACTGATCTTCTAAATTCATCCGCTTCCTGAGCCACTCCACCGCTCAGAAAAATATACAAAAAGGCCCCATAAATGAAAACAAATAAACCTTTTATAGCACAGTTAAAAAGAAAGTGAAATTATTGGAATAAAACTATTGGCATGGGTACAGTAAACCACCACACTTTAATTCTTAAGACTGTACTTTCTACGTAATGGTATTCACACATTAAATTTTAAGTCTGTATACATTTTATGTTATCTTTGACAGATACCAGAAGGAAAGGAATTTTTAATTAGTTGGAATCACAAAAGTGTGGGTGAATTTTTTTCATAGTTTCCTTAATTTCTGAGTCTGATCTTTAATATGTACATGTATACTCACAAATATACATATTCATGTATATGTATATTTTGTGTTTGTACATGTAGTCATGTATGTTACACATCAATTTTTCATATCCGTATCTGTTATAAATATACATTTACTACCTATAGTCCCAAAATAGAGATTTGACAACTAGGGAAGGGGATTATTTGGCATTTATCATTTATGTAATCCATTCATAAATTAGAAATAACATGAATTACAAATAAATCCTTATTGGTGATTAAAAAAGTTTTTTTTGTTCCAGACTTATATTTTCATCTGTTTTGGGAGCCCCTGATGAGAAAACTGTCTGTACTAATGTAGATTTGCAACTGTCCTGCAGCTGTTGGTTTTAGCAAGCTTCTGGGAGCCCTTAGGAATTAATTTACATTTCAGAGCCAGAACTTGAATTCAGGTCTTTCTGATTCTGTATATAAGATATTATTTGTGAACGTTTTCCTCTGTATACTACATGGTTCTGAAAATATGCCAAGTTTCCAGTATGGGGATTGGAAATGGAGGTTGCATAAAGTACGTAGTAAAATGGCTGTACAGAAACACACAAAAACAAAAATCACAAGTAATTTCCTAGAAGAGTCAGGTAAAAAAGCCCTCAGCTCTCCTGTATTTACTCTGGTGCTGCTGCTACTACATCTGCCTCCGTAGGTTTTGCAATCATTCAGTAATTACAAAGACAAAACAGTTATATACTTTATTTAAAATACAAATGCTAAGTATTTAGTTTTCTATCTTCAGGCTGTTAGGAACTCTCCGGCTGTACTACTCCTACTAACACAGCTTTCTAGGCAAGGAAATAGTTTTTTATATAGTGATAACGGAATGATTATTTAAATAATTTCATTATATTTTCCATATTTATTATATTTTTCTTATTACTATGGCATTTACTATGTCATAGTAAATAAAACAGGAGTTAAAATTAGCCTATCAAATAATTTGTAAGCTATTTTATGATTGTTATGAGTAAATGGATTGCTCTTTGCATTTCGATTTAGGGCATCTTCGACAGTGATTGGTACACCTCTCGAAATCTTATTGTTGGGGCTGACATCATTGTAATCAAATACTCTGTAAATGACAAGTCTTCATTTCAAGAAGTAAAGGACAGTTATATTCCAGTGATAAAAAGAACATTAAACCATTGTTCAGTCCCAGTAATAATTTCTGCTGTTGGTATCAGACAAAATGGTAAGTGTTTTATTTTTTCATTGTAATTAGATGTAAAGTACCATATGACTCTGAAAATAGATTCTTATTTTAATATTTTAAAATGCAGTTTTTAAATATATGAAATAAGTATGGTTCAAATGTTAACTATTATGAATTTGCTACTCATCACAGTGATATATGAATAGATTTGGGATTAAAATGCTTGCTTTCAAATCCAAGTTCAGACATTTACTAACTGTGTGATCATTTGTGAGTCACTTTACCTTTAAGAGCCTCAATTTTTCTCACCTATAAAATGGGAACAAGAATCCTTATATTACCTACCTCATAAGGTTGATGTTAGGATCAAGTTAGGAATGTGGAGAATTCAGAATCACCAAGATTAATTATTTAGAAACAGGAACCCACAAAGAATATTTTTCAAGAAATTGGGTTTTTGGATATGTAGTTATATTTGCAAGTCACCCACATGGCGGTGGAAAAAGTGGATGTGCAGCAATATTATCAATGCCGGATTGCACAGGAGAAGCAATATAAAGCATGGGGGCTAACGATTGACATAGGAAGTGGACTGGGAATGTTTTTGGAGCCAGGAGTAATGGGTAGACAACCTGTGTGCTTCACTGGTATCTGTGCAATGTCAGGAAATCTAGGACCCCCTAGCATGTTGGGTGTGTATCCTGTGGAAGATTTATGGGAGGACCTGAAGAAGAGTTATAGAATGTAAGAAGAGGTGAATCACAGATCCCCTGATTTATCAGAAAACCTAACATAAAGATAAGTAAAGGAGCTATAATGAAAGACCTCATAATAGCCAATAATTATGGTAGTTGGTGATCAGATAGCCTTCATCACTGCTCAGGACCGTGTCACCCCCTTTTGGCTGGACTTTTACAATAGATTTCATATCTGTCTCCCCACATAGTTGCCAAAGGGGGGTTTTCCATAAGTGCAGCTCTGACCATGTTATTCTACTCCAGAAATTTCGCTGGTTTCCTCTTGACTCTAGCTTAAAATATAAATACCTTTGTTTGGCTTTTAAAACCCTTTATAAGCTGGTCCCAATTTACCTTTCCAAATTCATTGTATATTACTCCCCTCGACCCATTCTACAGCGTGGAAATCTAGCCAAACTGGTCATCTTGCTATTCCTCAAACGTGACAAGTCTAACTCCTGTCTCTACGCCTTTTCATTGGCCCATATTTGTGTATGGAATGCCCTCCCTCTGACTTTTAAAATCTTTTACTTTCTTTAGTACTTGACTCAAGCACCACCTTTTCATGAAACTTTTTCCTGGTCGTCCTGGATGCTAGTACCTTCTTTCTCAAACCCACCTTATGTTTATTTCATATTTCTTCTGTATTTACTTCCTACATCTGTGTACGTGAGAAGAGACGTACATTTTTGACTTTGTATTTCCAGCACACTATCTGGCATGTAGCAGTAGGTGTTTAATAAATGCATAAGTGATTTGCCCGCAGTTATATAACTATTAAGTGAAAGAGGCAAGAATCTAAATTCTAATCTAGATCTTTTTTCCCCTGATGAACCGGGCTTCCTTGTGTACGCTTGTCATCAAGCTGAAATGAACTAATTTAATTTTCTGAAACGTATTTTTTTGGGTCAAAAACCCTTAATATTTTTTCATTAGGTTTATTTACTTTTGCATTGGAAGCATGGCTGACCTTCATTCATTTTGCCTTGAATCGAGGCACATTAAGGCGGTCTGCCCACCCCCATTCCATCAACATAAGGAGAGCTTTGTAGACATAAGGGGGCCTCTGTCTTCAGTAAATCAAAGGCCCTGTTTACGGAGGCTCTGTAAAGAATGTAAAATACCGAGAGTGTTTTATCATCATAGGCAAAGTTCTTCATGAAAATTTATTCCTTTAACTCAAAGCCTAATCTGATCATAGAAAAGCAAACTCAGATCAGGCTTTATGTATGGCACAACTCAGAGGAATCAAGCATTATTTGCCGTCTTTATCCTCGGTATCTTTAAATCTTCTTTGAATGCCAAATGTTTATCTTATTGAAGGAATATCTGATTACTGGGCAGCTCAAACCACTTTTTTTTTTTTGGTGTTTGTCTTATTATTTGTCTTATTTTTAAATTTTCACTCTGCATTTAACTGGATGACTTTGGGCAAGTTATTGAATCCCTTCAGCCTCAATTTCCCTAAGTGTAAAAGGATTTACATCTAAAACCGTATGATTTTGTGTTTTGATGATGCTTTTGCATGGGTGACCTCTTCAACCCCAGTGGTTTTTGCTGTCTTTGAGACGGCTGGGAGGCACAGTGGATAGATCACTGGACCTGGAGTCAGGAAGACCCGAGTTCAAATATAACCTCAGACATGTGCTAGCTGTGTGACGCTGGGCAAGTCGCTTAACTTTTGTTCACCTCAGTTTCCTTAACTGTAAAATGGGGATAATAACAGACTCTACTTGCAGATTGGTGCTGTTTTTATTGTGAGGACCAAATGATGTACCATAGGTGCTTTATAAATTCTTATTTTCCTCTTCCTGTCTCTATTGCTCCTCCTTCCCCCCTTCCCATCTCCATTGTCCCACCTTCTCCCCTTCCCATCTCTGTTTTCCTCCTGCCTCTCCCTCCCTCCCATCTCTAAGGAGATAATTCACTGACTGTGAGTAGTTCACTCCTCTGTCACCAACCAGTTGCCTACTGAACATTTCAGACTGAATGTCTAAGAGAAATCTCAAACTCAGCATTGAAAATTGAACTCATTTATTTTTCCTGTTTGGAGGGGGGAAGGTAGGACGATTGGGGTTAAGTGACTTGCCCAAGGTCACACGGCTAGTTTTTGTGTTAAGTGTCTGAGGTCGGGTTTGAACTCAGGTCCTCCTGACTCCAGGGCCGGTGGAGTCTATTCTTTATACTCTATTCACTGCACCACATAGCCGCCCCTAAAACTTCTCTATTTTTGCTAAAGGCACCATCCTTCTGGTTTCTCAGGTTCACAGCCTCAGACGCATCCTGGGTTTCTCACTCTTCCTTGAATTTTTACTGTTGCTGCCTTTCTAACATCTCTGACAATCAAGCCCTTTCCCAGACTAAAATAAACTTTCATTCAGACCCTCATTACCTCTTGCCTAAATTGGGCCGCAGGCTTCAGGTCTAACCAGTCTAGTTCGTCCTTCACGTTGTTGCTGCCAAAGTCATTTTCCTTAATTGCATATCTGACCATGTGATTCCCGTCCTTCATCCTCTCCAGTGGCTTCCTGCTGCCTCTGGAATAAAGTATAAAGTCTCTTGAGCCTGTGAAGCCCTGTGAGACAGCCTGGTTACGGCTCATCTTTCCAGCCTCATTGGACATTACTTCATACTCCCCCTCACACACTCTGGATCCAGCCATGTTAACCATCCTATGTACCTAGAATATACTCCTTCCTTATCTTCGCCTCATAGTCTCTAAGGTACAGTTAAAGCCATCTTCTGCATGAAGCCTTTTCTGATTCCCACCCCCCCAAAAAAACTGCTAAGAGCCCTTGCTACCAGACTACTTTATTGTACTTAAATATTTTCTATTTGTGATGTATATATGTATGTATGTACATAGTTGTCTCCCCCATTAGAATGTAAGCCCTTTGTGAGTAGGAATTATTTCTTTGTTTGTACTTGTAACAGCAATGAGTGGGACAGTGCCTGGGACATAAAGTGCTTCAGGAGTACCTGCTGATGGATTGGTGTGTTTTTGAACTTTTGAATGTTTATTCTGCTTTATAGATGAAGATCGTTCCCTTTAACAAGCATTCATTAAGTGACTTCTTTGTCCCAGGAACTGTGCTAGGTGCCAGGGATACAAAGACAAAATTAAAACTAGCCCATGTCCTTGAGCAACTTAGACCTTTATATCCTTGTGGGAGGGAAATGGATATACCATCCATTTATATAGCTAAGTAAAAGCAAGATAATTGGAGGAAGCAGAGAACAGTAACAAGAAAGCCTTCCCAAAGGACATGGCACCTAAATTAAAGTGAAGGAAGCAAGGTATTCTAAGAGGCAAAGGTAAAGGAGAAATTCCTTCCTGATTTGGAGGACAGCCTATGCATGGAAGCAAGAGGTGGGGTGCAGAGACTGGGAATCATCAAGGAACATCACAAATAAGGAGCTTCAGTGATGAACTAAAGTCAGAGGTATCATCAGGGACATGGATGATTGAAAGAGAGGATGTGCTGCTAGTCACAAAGTAATTGAGAGAGATGATAGATTCATTCCTCAAGTGCTGTGTTTGCTATGTCAGGGGACAGCAAAGAAGTTTCCTAGCACATTGAGTGGACCCCTTCTGGCCAGTTAATGGGAGGACATGCACAAGGATCTTACAGGATGAGCAAGCATGGATGGAGGAAGCATCCAGATCAATCAGATCACAGACATAATTGAGCATTTTTTTTGAGGGGGGAAAGGGGAAATGATGGTTTGGAGAAGGGAGGGACTGCAAGTAGGGAGATCAGTCATGCTTTATTGCCGTGTGTGTGTGTGTGTGTGTGTGTGTGTGTGTGTGTGTGTGTGTGTGTGTGTGTGTTGGGCACAGTCAAGAGCTAAAGATGATCAGGAGGACAATTTCTTGCTTTTTTCCAGTAATAAGAATTGTTCTGGGTTTTTATTATCTGTCTTCCTCGTTCTTATTGACAGTTTGGTCAGTTTAGAGAGGCAGTTTGTATCTGCGAAACAGAATAAAGTTAATTATCTGAAATAGGACTGAATCCATTATGCTTCTCTTACTAGCGAATGTGCTCTAATAAAAATTGAAGTAAAGAAATAAAAAAAAAGATTTCCTTTTCTCTCTGTGGTTTTGAATCTGGGTCAAGCATAATGAATTAAATAATTAGATTAATGGGTGCATAAATAGGTCTGTATAGTTTATAGGGAGAATGACATGTTTGAGGATTAGTGATTTTGGTCTTTTCAGTTAATTTTGAGCAAGAAGACTTCTGTTAATACAAGGGTACAAAACCCAATGAAAGCTTTGTGAAGTGGTTCAAATAATTTACTGAAGCTAAAACTTTTTTTCAGTTCAGTGACTGTTCTCTCCATGGATGATGAACTTGAAAACCGAACTTTTGCCTTTCTTCATACCTCCAGCATTTAGCACGGTGCCTCACATATATCTTGTTCTTATTGAGTCTTTTCAGTCACGTCAGACACTCTGTGACCCAAGTTGGGGTTTTCTTGGCAAAGATACTGGAGTATTTTGGCATTTCCTTCTCCAGCTCGTTTTACAGCTGAGGAACTAAATAAACAGGCTTAAGTGACTTGGCCAAGGTCATACAACTAGTACGTCTGAGACTGGATTTGAACTCAAGTCTTTCTGGCACTCTACACACTCCGTGCCCCTCCCCCCCAACACACAGTAGCTGATTAATAAATGCTGATAATGAAATAAATTAAACTAATGTTCTTTACTGATTACCCAGTATGAATTGTTCTTCTCTTGCTCATGATTATATCAAGCACTATTATACCTAAAAGTGTATTTTCACAGTTTGCAACTCTGTAGCTGTTGGCCCAGTTATTAGTGAAAATAGCTATTCACCTAATAAAAAAAAATGTTTAGTGTTAACTTTGGATTGTTTTTCTTTCTATTTATTAATATAAATATAATTAATATAAATGTGTCCTGGGATCTTTTCTGCTCTCATTACCTTTTTTAAAAGTGTCATATTCAGTGACTCGCTAGAGGGCAGATATGAATCCTGATATGTTGTTGAATTGCTAATGCTGAAGCCCACTGGTTAGACACACACTTCTGTGTCATTTCAATGTCCTCTGATTCAGATTTTTTCCCTCAGAAGAACTACCCTGCACTTGCCCACTGTGTACCTCAGACAGAGGGAACTGCGTCACTTCTTCTGAGGGGATCCAGCTTGCCAAAGAACTAGGAGCCACCTACCTTGAACTACACAGCCTCAATGACTTCTATGTTGGGAAATACTTTGGAGGCGTGGTAAGTAGAAGTTCCTCTGAAGGTTTTTTAAAAATTGTTAACTAGTTCTGGTAGATGAGCTTTTTTCCTAAATGCCAACTACTGTCTTAATATTTACTTTGAGATGAACATGCATACAGTAAAAACTTTGACTAATAAGATCTGAGTAGGCATTTTATCAGATTAAAATGAGAAAGAACTTTCATTTTTTTTAACATGACTTGTTTTCCATTATTTAAACAAGATACTCAGAACTTTGGGGACGATTTAAATGGTATATTATTAGCTATTTTGTAATAATAAATTTTTATACAAATAAAGTTGTCAATCTGCTATTGTTGATACTATCGACGGGCCCAGAGCTAAATTTTGTTATCTGACTTTCAAAGAACAGTTTTCCCTGATGAGGTGTACTTCCGTGACACCCACACCTCTACCTGGTGGCCCTGTCACTCTTGAGACCAGCAGCTTGGATGACTACTTTTAGCAGATGATTAGGGAGTTAGGATTCTAGACTCCGAATCCAATTAGTGGTTATTCTGACTGCCTCTGATCATCACAATAGTGGGAAACTATAAAGAGCCTGCTAAACTGACTGAGCCCAAGGTGAATAGTCACGAATATACCCAATCTTTTGTGCTGTTTAGACACAACAAGTATTTTATTAATTTTGGCTGCATGTAGTTAGATAATGAAGCTTCCATGGTTTAAAAAAAGTGTGATATGTAACTTTAAACAACACTACCACTAAAATATATATATATTTATGGTCATTTACACTGTAAATAAATTTGAAACTATAATGCATCCATTACAGTTTATTACTTCAACTTCAAATGAAGTTATTTAAATTCTTTGAGGGTTCTTTTCCGGATCACCTTTTACTTGCATTTCTAAATTTGTGAATATGTTTTTTCCTTTCTTAAAGTCGTTGACTTTGTATATGATGTCCTCATTTACTTCTGAGCAGAGGTGTCAAATACTCCTAGCTTACTTCCCAAACCAGATTTAAATGTAATGGAGTAATAGTTAACAAAATAATTGAAAATACAGAAGAACACAGATAATGTTAATACATGTTATTATGTGGTTTGTTTAGTTTTTTTGCCTTTTTTTTTGGAGGGCAGTTGGGGCTTAAGTGACTTGCCCAAGGTCACACGGCTAGTTTTTGTGTTAAGTGTCTGAGGCCGGATTTGAACTCAGGTCCTCCTGACTCCAGGGCTGGTGCTCCATTCACTGCGCCACCTAGCCGCCCCCCAATATGTGGTTTTCTAAGTCAATATACAACCCTCAGGGACTTTTACGGATGTTTAATAGCCACATTTCTGTTCCAGTTTGACACCATTGCCCAGCAGGAGAGGGGAACCTGCGGCCTCCAGGCCACCTGTGGCCTTCTAGGCCTGTGGGTGCAGCCTTTTGTCTGAGCCCACATTTTACAGAATACATCTTTTTATTAAAGGGATCTCTTCTGTGAAGTTTGGATTCAGTCAAAGGGCTGCTCTTGAGGACCTGGAGGACCACGTATAGGGCTGAGAGGGCCTCAAGACTGCAGGTTCCCCACCCTTGCAACCTCCTTAGCATCCCAACAAGATACCTGTATCTTGCCAAATAAAAATATACTGAAAATGGATATTAATCTATCAGTGATGAAAAGGCATCGTTAACATTAAATAAAGAAAATAACTCAGTGTCTTGCATACTTTGGGCTGGACAAAGTTTTGTGGAATGACTAATGCTTATTGAAAAAAATACTCAGACACAGTGGTGTTCTGAAGTGCTTCACGAAAGGCGGGTACTGGAGTCTGATGTGCTGTTGGTAAACTGTAATTTGAGGGAAAATGCTTTCTTACTTGAAATGAAGTTCTATTTGTTTTCTGCTAAAAAACGGATAAATAGGATGTCCATCTATCCAGCGGGCCAGTCACGTCTTCTGCCTTTATGTTGTTCTAATCTTCATGACCCCATACCAAAGTGGTTTGCCATTTCCTTATTGAGCTCATTTTATAGATGAAGAACTGAGGCAAACAGAGTTAAGTGACTTGCGTAGGGTCACACAACTAGTGTGTGTCTGAGACCGGATTTGAACTCAGGGAGATGAGTCTTCCCGACTCCAGGCCCAGTGCTCTGTGCACTTGGGCATCACCTAACTGCTCTGTCTGCATTTATATCAAGTTTCAATCTACTTCTCCACAACTTCCATTCATTACTCCTGTTTCTTCTGGGACCAGGCAGAATTAATTTAATCCCTTTTCCACTTGTCAGACCTTCACTTGCTATAGATTTCTCTCCGAGTCATCTCTTCTACAAGTTAAACAGCTTCTGTTTCTTTGATGCGTCTTCTTACGGTATGTTCTCCAGTCTCCTTCCCATCCTGGTGAGTCTTCTCTGGAGGTAGGTCAGCTTGTCCCCGTCCTTCCTAAAACACGATGCCCAGAACTGAATATAATATTCTAGATGTGGTCTGGTTAGGGCTGAGTACAGTGGAACTGCCACCTCCCTTGTTCTGGACACTGTTTTCTTAATACAGCCTAATTACATTAGGCTGTTGTATTATTAACTGACCATTGTGTTGTCCTATTAACTCATATCATGCTTGTAGTCCACTAAAACCTTTCTCAAATGAACGGTCAGATCATGTTTCCTCCATTTTGTCTCCTGAGTTTGATTTTTTTTTTAAACAAGATTTCTCATTTATTCTTACTACATTTCATCTTATTTGATATGGTCTGTCATTCTGTCCTGTCAAGATCTTTTTTGAAACCCCTACTCTAATTCCTACCACTTTTGTGGCATCTATAAATTTGATAAAGATGCCAGTTCTGCTTCATCCAGTCATAAAGTGTGGACAGAGCCAAAAACCAACAGATTTATGGAGTGTTCATAAAAGATTACCCTCCATTCAAGCCAATGATATCCAAAACAGAACTCCTCTTTCCTTCTAAAACTATCATCCCCCAACTCAGTTACAATCAATACAAAACTCATTTTTAAATCATGTGCTAGGTACTGAGGCTACAGAGACAAATTTGAAACATTCCCTGTCCTCAAGGAAATTACATTTTCCTTATTGTTCAGTCACATCTGACTCTTTGTGACCCCATTCAGGATTTTCTTGGCAAAGATACTAGAATGTTTTGCCATTTCCTTCTACAACTCATTTTATGGGGAGAAATTGAGGCAAATAAGGATTGAGTGATTTTTCCAGGATCACACAGATTCTAAGCCCAGTGTCCTACCCACTGTACCACCTAGCAGCCGCATTCTCCTTACATTTTTCCTAACTCCCCTCTTTCTGTTGAGGGTACCACCAACCTTCTTGTCACCCAGGTTCACAACCTGAGAGTCATACTAGATTCTTAACTCTATCTCATCTCCCATATCCAATCAAGTGCTGAATCTTACTGATTTTACCTTCAAAATATTGCATTCATCTCCATCATTCCACTTAGGTGGCCACCTCCCCAGTTCATATCCTCATTCCCTTTCTCCTTGGATAAGGTGACGTACAAATGTGGGGATCTCTGCCATTTTCTGTGTTTTGAAAGTCAGTACATTTGCCTGTTTCCAGTCTAGCAGCAGCTATCCTAACTCTCCATTATCTTTAATGATAGAGGTGATATGGGTATAAGTATCTATGGAATGGTATTATCTTGCATATGTGGTCACAGAGATTCATCCATCTCAGAGTGCAAGAATTGAGTTAGCTGCCAAATGGTGGTCTACTTGAACTGTTCTAGCTAGGTCATGCCTGTATTTTTAGTCACATGTTAGCAATAATGCCATCCTGAATAAACTTGGGCAATTTTCTAATTCCCCCAGCATGGAATCTTACTGCACATGGAATTTCTCTCTTGGCTTTCAGGTTCTTATCTAGCCTAGAAGACGAAGTATTTATCAAATATTATGTTCAGAATCTCCTGTTTCTGTTTTGGCTTATTAGCCACATATTTTAGAGATACTTCACTGTCTAAAGGCTCTTGGTATGCATCAATTCAGACACTTCATATATTGTTACCAGAAACCATGATCAGAAATAAGATGCAGAGAGACAATATAAATTCTCCCTTTTGTACCCGTTTCTTCCCAAATCTTTGGAACAGATGAGATACTGCATACACACTGTGCATGCATTCCCAGCATGCATACCTGTAGGTGCTTAAAAGAATGGGGGCAGGATAGCCATCTCAGGAAAGGAAGACCAAATCCAACTGCCCTTCTAAGAGTTCTCCGTGCTCCTCATCTCTCCCATCTATCCCCTGCAGACCTGACAAATCAGTATTTCTAAAGCAAGTCCAAGCATGTCAGTTGTATGTTTTAGCAGCTTCCGTGTCTCTTTGTTGCCTCTAGGACAAATTCTTCTTTGGCAGTTAAAACTTCACAGTTGGACTTCAGCTTATCTTTCTGAACTTGTTTCATGTCATTCCCAAATTCACTCTACATTCTTGCCAAACTGGTCCATTTGCTCTTTCCATGCGAAACATTCATCTTTGGAACCTTGGCACAAACACCTATACCTGTCTCACCCTTACCTCTCAGAATTTAGTGTGCTTTGAAGTTTAGCTCAGGTACCTCCTTCACTGGTGCTCCAAGTTGTTAGTGCTTTTCCCTACCCCCCAAAGTTTTTTATATTTCATTTGAATAAATTTTTTTGTTTTCTTATTTGCATTCATGTTGTATCCCACATGTCCCTCCACCCTCGTCCTCAGTTTCTTGGAATTAGTGAC
Organism: Pseudocheirus occidentalis; assembly: GCA_028646575.1. Taxonomy (NCBI): domain Eukaryota; kingdom Metazoa; phylum Chordata; class Mammalia; order Diprotodontia; family Pseudocheiridae; genus Pseudocheirus; species Pseudocheirus occidentalis. The sequence goes on along the minus strand of CM053594.1, from coordinate 337,446,990 downwards.
TAATTTTTGTTTTTGAATATGTAGTACTTATCTTAATGCTTTACACACAGTAGGTACTTTTGAATTTTGAATGAGTAATTTCTCTTCTCTTAGCTGATTTTTTAAACAATATTTTGTTTCCCCCAATTATATGTTAAAATAATTTTTAACATTTTGAAAAAGTTTTGAGTTCTATATTCTATCCCTCCCCCCCCTTTCCTGACATGGTAAGCAATCTGGTATGGATTATACATGTGCGGTTATGTAAAACATTTCCATATTAGTCATTTTGTACAAAAAGTCTGCAATAAAAAAATGAATGAAAGAAAGAAAGTGAAAGATAGCATGCTTCAATCTGTATTCAGGTAATATCAGTTCTTTCTCTGGAAGTGGATAGCATGCTTCATTATGAATCCTTTGGGATTCTCTTGGACCGTTGTATTGCTGAGAATAGCTAAGTCATTCATTGTTCTTCATCAAACAATATTGCTATTACTATGTACAATGACCTCCTGGTTCTGCTCACTTCACTTTGCATCAGTTCATGTAAGTCTTCAGAAATCATCCTCCTTGTCATTTCTTATAGCACAATAATATTCCATTGCAATTATATACCACAACTTGTTAAGCCATTCCTCATTTGATGGGCATCCACTCAATGTCCAATTCTTAGCCACCACAAAAAGAGCTGCTATAAATATGGTAAGCTGTTTTTTCATTCACCTACTGGATTGTGGTCCACATCTATCCATCTTGACCACAAGCTTGACATGAGAGACTTTGTGAAAGGCTTTGCTAAAATGCAGATATGCTCTATATCCACCATATTCCCTTTACTTTCTGTCTAATAACCTTGTTATAGTATTTAAGGATTATGGAATTAGAGGAAATAAAAGGAAATAACTTTAGTCTGGAATGACCTGTTTTAGATGAAGCCATGACTCTTAGTAACCGTCACTTCTCTATATAAATGCCTACCAACCATCTCTTTAATAATATGTCGCAGACTTCTGTTGCAAATCAAAGTCAGACTCACAGATTTGTAATTTGTAAGCTATATCATTTTCCCATTTTTGAAAATCAGTACAACATTTGCTCTTCTCCACGCTGGCAGCAACTGTTCAACTTTCCATGATCTTTCAGAGGTCATTGACTGTGGATCAGTAACCATCTTTTCAGTACAAAATACTCTTATTAAATTTGTATTATGTGCAAGCATTGTAAATGGGTAAAGACAGCTAAGTAGTATGGGATAAGAGCGCTGGATTTGGAGTCAGGAAGATTTGAGTTTAAATCCTTTCTTGGACTTTTAGCTGTGTGACCCTGGGTAAGTTACCTCCCACAGGACTCAGTTTTTGTTTCGAAGACCAAATGAAATAGCATCTAACCTTAAAGCCTATATAAATGCTAACTATCATTATTATGTGGCACTGTTCTAGGTGCTGGGCATATGGAGAACACCCCCCCCAAAAAAAAACGACAAACCAACTCAACCCTAACATTCTTTCCTTCAAGAAGCTTCTGTTCTATTGTTATTTAAATATGTCATAATAGTTCTTTGAGTACTGTGGGATGTAATCATTCTGACCTGGTGATCTGAATTCAGTGTTGGCAGTTCAGAATGATATTCTTCTCCAGGTTTCTCACTGATCTTAAAATTCAGCTCCCTGTTAACCAATTTTGTTCTGTCCTTTTCAGTATGAATACTATATTTTTCCTTAGCAAATAAGAAAGTAGTAATTGTATAGTTTTTCCTTCTGTATGTTATGCATTATCATTTTACCAGCCACTTCAAGTATAAGGGGTTGAGGGATGGAGGTTGGAGGTTTGGTTCCTCTCCTAGCTCAGTCATGTAATCACGGGGTAAAATAATAGATGATGAGATATTAATGTGTTAACAGGATGTTAGTATCTTGTTGTTCCTTGACAAAGTGTGAATGTCTTTATTCAAATTGAAAGGTCAAAGTCATTGACTGGAATGAAAATTGGTCAAAGCCTCTAGAGGCTTTAAATAGATAAACTCTGGAGACATCCAGAAGTCAGAAGGTGTTTTAAGAGTTCCAGAGAGCAGGGGTGACTAGGTTGCACAGTGAATAGAACACCGGTCCTGGAGTCAGAAGGACCTGAGTTCAAATCCTACCTCAGACACTTAACCCAAAAACTAGCCATGTGATGGTGGGCAAGTCACTTAACTCCAGTTGCCCTCCAAAAAACAAAAAATTCCAGAGTTCAGGTAGGGTCCAGTAGTCAAGAGAGAACCCAGTCCTTGAGAAGGAATAGCCCTGGATGGGGAATAAAGAGGGGATTTCTCTCTACTCTCTCCTCACATCAGCCATGAAGTCCAGCAGTAGAGCTACTCACCTAGAAGGAAAAACCCCATTTATCTAATTGTAGAGTCAGTTTGAGAGAGCTTGAAGTACAGATGAAGAAACACACTGAAGAACAGTACAGGTGCACAGCCAGTCACTTGGGGCCAGAAATATCTTTGAAGCTGTATGGCTTCTGGTAGTAACAAAGAGGGAGACCTGTGTGTTCAAGAGAATGCTAACCTTCCAGTAGAGACTAGAGCTGCAGAAAACAACATACTGTGGAGCCCAGTTGAGCAACCTGCCCAGCAGAGAAACTCCATTTTTGTGTAGACATCATTTGTATAGACTTTGGAAGCCATGAGATTTACTGATGGTTCCTTCTTGGGTGTTGTATCCTATAAATTATTGGTCTTCTCCACTGCTGTTTTTCAGGTTGTTGTAGTACATCTGGTCGGTTTTCTCCTTTTTCTTCTTCTTTTTTAGGAAAAAAGCCTCCTTGATTAGAGTCATGACTCAAGACAAATATAGATATTTTTACTGGTCCTGAAAAAAAATACTGGTTACTTATAATTCATTCCTGGTCAAGAGTTCCTCATTCTTTTGTTTTAAATTGTGACTCAGAAATCCAAATCTCCTCAGATACCTTCTTAACTTGATGTTGACTTTCAATTTCTGCCTTACTCTCTAGAAACACCTGCCTTCGAGTGGTTGTGGTAATTAAAAAAAAACACCACCTGTGCCCCAAGGATCTTCAGTTTCTTGTCCAGGATTTCATCATCCTGACAAAGTGTTTTAGCTTCCTTTTGCCAGTAACCTCTACGCCCATATGAATCATCCAGAGTGCGTCATGGTAGTCAGGTTTGACAGGTCTTGGGAAGAAGCTGAGTCTCTTGTATACATCAGGTGAACAAATAACATGTTACTTCTTCCTTTGCTATTACTGCACGACCTCTCTCCTGCTGCCTCCTCTGGAACACTCCTTGGAACACAGAAAGCTGTCTTTCCAAGATTGTCCAGGTTCCCCTTCTAGGGGAAGGGCTTCATACCTATTAAGTAGGTCCAGATATTTGGTTGTATTTCCTCTCTTCCTTATTTATGTCAAATTCTAGTGCCCTCCAGTCTCTTGCCACAAATTAGCATTCTCCTTTGTCTCTTCAGATGCTTTTTCATCTTTGTTTTCTTCTCAAAGTTCTGCTTTAGGACTTTCGATGAAGCACTTCTTTCATTCTCCCTGATAAACTGCTGGAGCAAAAGATTCTTCTTGACCTTTTACAGTCTTCCCCAGGAGGAAGAACAACCTGCACTTTGTGCAGAGACAGCTGCTATCTGGCACTAGTAGGAACACAAACATGGTGTCCTTGATACCAGTCATTGTAAAATTCCTTTTGTCTTTCTTTATTTGGAGGATTCTTAGAGTTCTTTATTTGGAAGAGAAAGATTTCTTCAGTGTGACAAACTTATAGTCTTAGAGAGTTGCCTGGGGGTCTGGGCAGGGGGAAGAAACGGCAGCGTTCAAGAGCTGCTGTTGTGTCAAAGGCCAGACTTGAATCCATCTCTTCCTCACTCCAAGGCTTGTCTGTTGTTCCTTATGCCCCATTGCCTTTGGTCCTCTTGACTTTCTAGAAATAAAATGCTTCTGCTTCTGCTTTTCTGGTTTGGTAGTCTTGTGGTTGACTTCTGTGTTTGCTACACCTCTTCTTCATTCTGGTGTCCCAGTCACTGGGAACGTATTCATGGTGGTCTTCCTGCCTTGTCTTTGTTCAAGTGCCTTTGATTGATCTTTAGCAGCTTCTATCAAAGCTCCACTGGAGACTGAAGCTGCCCCCAGTTACCACTGTTCCTCTACCCCCTTTATCTTCTCCCACTAATCAGATTTAGAAACTTCTCATCATGTCACCTCTTTGCTTTTTCTCTTTTGAGTTAGGAGTGTCAAAAAGATAATACTAATACTATACTTTGTGATTTAGGTTCAGATTTGCCAGAAACAATTTTACTTAATTTGACATTAATCTATACCTGAGACATTTCTATCTTGGAAAAAGTAATTGCCATAATCCCCCATGACTCTCTACTCCAAGACAGTTTGAACAAGGAAAAGATTATAATATGTTAAAATACAGTAATGTTCCAGAATAGCTGGCATTCCCTTCCTTCTTAGACCTCTCCTCCCCTTAGGATTGAAAAGAGTTTGCTCCTGTGATCAGGATCTTAACTTTGAATGCCAAAGAGTACACTCTCCTTAGGTGGGTCACAGCACCAATCCCTTCAGGTTGGTGAAGATGTAGTAATTTTAATCTAAGTAAGAGTTAAGTTTGATTCCCATTTTCCTACAGGGAAAATCTGGGAAGGGTTTTAAGCTGGAAAGATACTATTTCTCTATATTTTTAGAGAGACTAAAAAGATTTTAAAAATATGCTTCCATAGGGATTAATGAATAAATGGGGTGCATGGTTATGTTTGATGGGAAACTTAGAAACTAAGTTTCTTTTTCTACTCACTTCAAAGGTATGAAGGTAGGTAGGATCAGAATTAGTTCATGGTAGAATCATGCAAAGTGACCTATGACCAAGGGTCCCCTCAAGTGTCAGGACAAGAGTGTTCTTAAAAATGATAGTGAACAAATGTGATTGTGCAGGCTCCTTCCACTTCTAAGAATAGATTCCTCTCTCCTGTGAATTCTTGTAGACCTTTGGACCACTCATGGTTTTTCATAGCTCCAGTATATTTATTTCTGTATGCATCTTATCTGTCTACCCTACTAAAGTATAAGTTTCTTGAAGTTTGGAATCACATCTTATTTGTTACATTCACTGATTTGCATGTAGTATACATGCACTTGATACATTTATGTTGAATATTGTTAAAGCAATAGAATATCATTTAGAATAGACTTGACTTTTTAAAAGGATTGAGATGGCAGAGTGAAAGGAAGCAGTACCCTGAGTTCTTCTCCACAAACTCTTAACAGATCTAGAAAATTCACCATACTGATGGATCCTGATGGGCAAATCCAGAAAAAGTCAGAATGAGTCCTTTGCCCAGTCCACCTTGGCACTGGAAGACAGAAAGGGATGTCTGCAGACACTGGAGATGGGGTCAGGCCAGGAGCACACTGTATGGAGCACTTCACTGCCCAGAAAGAGGCTGTGTACCAGGACAAGAAAAGGTCTGAGACCCATGGCAGGGCAGTGTGATGGGGACAGGTGCCAAATGGCAACTTTGTCACTCACTACCCAGTTCTGGGCAGAATGAGAAAGGGACTACTCTCAGGTAAGGAGGCCCTGGGCCATGTGTGGAGAAAGAAAGACGTTCAGGAGCCATTAGCAGCAGTGGTATAGCTTAGACCTCAGGTGTAAAGCAGGGTTTCACTTCCTGCATCTAGCCCAGACTGCAGAGGAATAACCAGGGGAGGCATCCCAGACCAAAAAAGAATTTACAGTTCTGCCTTTCTGAGCCCACAGAACTTTTCCCACTTGCTTATAGGCAGGGTCCAGCAGCAGTCTGCTCTCTTGTTCACACCTAAATGCAGATTAAGAACTTGTAGAACTCCTTGGGGAGGGAGGTAGGGTCCTAGAAGAGAAGGATAATTTTAGTTTTGAAAATAAAACAAAATTTAATTTAAACAAAAAGAGGGGCAGCTAGGTGGTGTAGTGGATAGAACATTAGCCCTGACGTCAGGAGGTCTAAAGTTCAAATCTAGTTTTAGACACTTACTAGTTATGTGACTGGGCAATTACCTCCAAATTACCTCCAAAAAAAACAAAAACAAAAAAACCAAGAAGCAGCATGGTATAGTGAATAAAGTGCCAGTCTTGGAACAACAAAGACCCAAGTTCAAGTTCTGCCTTCAGCACATACTGGTTTGACCCTGTCGAAGTTTCTTAACCTCTGTGAGTTCTAGGTAGCTCTTTAAGAATATAAATTGCAGAAAAGTTGCCACCTTGGGTTGATAGATTGACCATCCAGCAATTCCTTACACCAATGGAATTAGAGGTGCAGTTCTTAGCTTTCTTTCTAAAAAGGAGTGAAAAATCATGAGATCCTTGATAATGGGGTAATAGGAAATAATAGAAACATGAACAGGAATTTTAATGGTTGGAAAGGGATAGAATTTAGAGCTATTTATAAATTTTAAAGAAGCATTTTAACACTAATCCAGAATTCAGAAGTTGAAACACACACACACACACACACATACACACACACACAATTTGGCAACATGATCAACTCTTGAAGATATTTGAGGAATTGAAGGGTATGTGTCAAGGGGGAAGTGAGGAAGAGGCCACATGACTGGCTTTGGAAATTTCTTTCAGAATTGTGACAAACCATATTCTTAGCAAAGGGTTAGTTATTATGGAGTAGGTCATTATCTTGACCATCTGCAGACATCTGGTAATTATATCAGTTTTTGACTTACCACAGTACTTCCTCCTGTGACTAGAATACTGAGAAAATTATTACTAGTCATACAATTACAGGTTTTAGCTTTATGGGCTATTCAAGAGAATAAACAATTCTTTCTTGTATGAGTAATTTGTTTAATTATGTTTTGACAAATCATAGTCTATTTTGTGTGATTTATACTTGAAATACATTTTAGAGAAAAGTTCTTACTGCTTTTAATTCTTATATTCTATTACCGTCTTACTTTTTTTTCCTTTTATAAAGATATCTGGGTATCCTTCCAAGTTAGCACTCACATTGCAGGTTGGTCTCTGTGGAGTAACTGTCTTGAGTTCAAGGTATTCTGTGGGTCTATACGGTTAAAATTATGAACCATGAGCCCCCACCAGTGTACTACCCTTTACAGTCAGCCTATTGGGATAATTAATTCAAAACAGAGGCATTTTACTGAGATGATAAAGAGGGTTCAGTAGCTATAAAGCATTCCTACATTAAACATGGAGGGTACTCACAGATGTATATATGTATTACCATAGATATATGTATGAAGTGTCTATGGGAAGAGTAGGTAGATACGTAGAGTTCACTGGTAGCGATACACACATAAAGGGAATACATGTAACTAAGACAACTCACTCCTGTGGCACTTCAGGGCCCCAATGTCTTCCCTTCTTATGTATTTCTTATGCTGCTCCACTTTGGATTCATCTCTTTTTGACAGGGTGCTCATCTAGGCCTTCAGGATCTGCCCCTCTCTTGACTTGACTCCTGACTCCTAGAACTAGCTCTCCTTTACTTGCAGAAATTACACTGTGCAGAGCTCCTTTCTTAACTGTTCCAGAACTAGGAAGCTTGTTCTTGAATGACCATTAAGAGCATGATGGCTCTTCATTTAGCCAGTGGCAAGCTGCTTTCTAATTCAATAAATGAGTATTTCTTAACAAGTGTAAAGGGGTAACAAAGTTTCAAAAAAAAGTCTTTATTTGTACTTTAAGTTGTTAACACCTTGTGGTCTTTCTTACCTATCCCTCCCCTTATTTTCTGTGGTTATATCAACTGAGCTGTGCAAAAATCAGTCTGTCAGCGTTATCTTGATCAGTTTCCCTCCACTGTATCTTCAAGTATTCTTTCTTTTTCCTCATAAACAAAATAGGGAGAAAGCTTACACACAGACACACACACACACACACACACACAAACACACACATAGACACACACACACAGACTTCATGATTCTTGAAGACCAGAGATAATTGCTACTGTTATAAAAGTGGTTAATCAGGGGATTAACGAGCATATATGCTTCTGTTACACATAGCCATCAGCTTCCACTGGCTCCCCTTTGCCCTGCCTCTCCTGAAAAAAGGCTAGCCCAAGGATGATGTGACCCCTTGCCCCCATCCTTCAGTTTATACTGGTAAATCTCCCTGTATACATTTAGTTATGGTTTGTGTTTATTTCCCATATTGTTAGTAATAGGGTTTTCAATGCTCATATAAGCACTCAAGGTAATAAATATATATTGGGCAGGACAACCTGTTTTTCAACCCACAGAAAATCCAAATGATATGAAGGATTCACAAATACATAGAACAAATAAAGCCCTCACAAGATTATAAGGAGTAGGTAATGAAAAACCATACAGTACTCAAAAAGCAGTTCTGACATTCCAGTTAGTCTCTCTTTAATCTCACTGTTAACCCACTGACAGCTTGGACACCCCCAAAAGGGGGTGTCCATTGAACTTGCTAGATACATAATCATACCATCAAGGTGGCGTTGTCTGAATAACTTGCTTCATAGTATCAAGAAAGGATTAAGGTTGAGGTCATTTCCTTCCCCAAGTGAGAGATTTCCTTCATTTCTGAGCCCTGGAGATTATGTGATCTATGCTTCTCTTTTCTCTTAAGAAAGATGCTACTCAGTAATGCCTTTGGGGTCCAGTGGGTGAACACATGCCTGCTTCTGCCAGGCACCATCTCTTGCACTGGGAAGGTCCATTCTCAGGTCTCAGGTCTCCAACCAGTGCTCGGAAAGCTACATGTAACTCCTTTCCCAAAGCACCATGACAAGGGTCTACTGTTACTAGTTGGGAGACTGTGAATGTATACAAACTGTCCTTTCTCTAGTATCCTGATCTTTTCTGCTGTGGGCTGGTCTGTCTTCTAAACGGGGACAGATGAAAGGGAAATCATGAAGAGGTTGAGCTGGTTTTGCCACTTCATTTTTATAGACCACAGAGAGTGGTGATTGTTCCAAAGAGAATCCATACTCTTGAATCTCTGCCAGTCAGTCATCTTAGAGACAGCCCTAGTCACTGAAAATCAATTGGAAGCTGTCTCCTCTTGAAACCAAGTGACCCTTTACTTCTCTGGGGAGGTGTTTTCCTGACCCTAGACAAAGACTCACATTCTTCAACCTCATCAAGTTGATCAGAGACTTCATTAAATTGCTCAGGGAATTCCCCTGATGTACCCCCTTATGTTATATTTCACCAACTATTTTGAACTGTTAAAATTATTATGGCTATAGACCTATATCCATAGAAATGTAGACCACTCTGTCGGTGCTAATGTCAAATATGCAATTTTAGTGATTTTGTGTTTTACTTATTGTTTTCATGTTATATATAGTTGGAATATTTTATGATTCAAGCCTTGAATCAAAAGTCATCTGAAAAAATGAAGAAAAGAAAAAAAAGCAGCAAGTGTCACGGAATTAGGCCACCTCAGCTTGAACAACCAGGTATCTTTATATCTCATTTAGGTGTAATGATAGGAAAATGGTTGTCACTTATTAGATTAGGTAGAATAGCTTTGAAACTTGCTAATCAATAAGTATGTAAATCATTTTGTTTTAAAGATATTCCATCCACTATCGTAAGCATTTGCTCAGAATTGTTTTCATGTTTACAATAGGTGGGAGTCCCCTAAATTACAGTTCTTTAACTTCAGACACATTTACTTTCATTTGAAATTGAGGTATAAATGGTTTTCTGTATTGCTGATAGTCCCTGGATTAACCATTTACAAATTATCTAATTTTGTTAGGAAATGTTTCTGCAACTTTTCAGAAATAAAGTAAAATATTATTTTTCTTTTCAAAAAATTGGGCCTAATTAATTCTCTGGCTGATGTTTTGAAGGCTAGGAAGGCCATTGCAAGTTTATATAGGGATGCACAATTTTAATTGTTCCCATAGAATTGCGTGAGACAGATGTGGAAGAGTTTCCAAAGCAAGGAATGGCAACCCATGAAATAAAGAGCTTAAGAAATTATGTTTTATAAAATCAAAATGTGGATTTTATTCTACATATATGCAATGATCCACTTGTTCTGTAAGTGAAAATAAAACTTTTAAATATATACAAAGGAAAAATCATGTGTATGATATAAAATTCTGTAATTCTTTAAAACATGATGAAATTGTCACTTATCTCTAAAGGAAGGAGCACTAGATTTGGAAATAGAGGTCTTTGGTTGGAAACTCAGCTCTGGTTCTTACATGTGTGATCTTGAGCGACTCAGATAACTTGTCCGAGGAAGTTAGGAAGCGAAGAAGTTAGATGAGATTATTTCTAAAGTCCCTCATTACTCTAAATCAGCGGTTCTCAACCTGTGGGTTACGCTCAATTTGTAACAATGAAAATACATCCTGCAGATCAGATATTTACATTATGATTCATAATAGTAGCAAAATTACAGTTATGAAGTAGCAACGAAAATAATTTTATGGTTGGGGGTCACTGCAACATGAGGAACTGTATTAAAGGGTCACGGGCATTAGGAAGGTTGAGAACCACTGCTCTAAATCTTTTCCCCAAAACAAACAAACAAAAAACCACTGAAAGAATGTTAAGTTTTGATAGAGCTATACAAGGATTGTTATTTTTCTGTTCTCTTTTTTTTAATAGAAAAAATGCCTGTGTTAAAGGGCGAAGCATCTCACTATAACTCCGACCTGCATAACCTGTTGTTCTGTTGCCAATGTGTGGATGTGGTATTTTATACTGAAGATCTGAAGGAAGTCGTAGAAGCCCATAAGATCGTCCTCTGTTCCGTCAGCAATGTCTTCATGCTGCTGTTTAATGTGAAGAGTCCTGCAGATATTCAGGACTCCACTGTGATACGCACTGCCCAAGATCTCTTTGCTGTGAACAGCGAGCTGATGTTTCCAGTTACTAGCCAAGGCCCACCATGCAACCCACCAGTAAGAGTCATTGTTAAAGACTCCCTCTTCTGTTCTTGCTTCTCAGACATTCTGCACTTCATTTATTCAGGTATCTTCTCAGAACGGCTCCAGCTACTCAGTGTTTTGTAGACCTTTTAAATGTGAAGCTCGCGTGTTGCCCTTCCCAGTAGTTTTGTGCACTTTGACAATTTGCATACTTCCCTTTCTTCTGCTTCTGGGTTATTATTTGCAGTGGATTCTATAAAGAGAAAGCAGGCCATTGTGCCACAAAGGAAAAAAAAAATCCATCCAGTTGAAGCAAGCTTCTTGATTCCAAACAGACTTATTTGCCTGGGCTTTCACTGTAAAATCACACTGATGGTGAAACAATAGAGTAGTGAATAAAATATCCTGTTTTGTACTGAATAGGCAGAATTTAATATATGATCAGCAGTATTTAACAAAGATTAAGGTGAGCTCACAGCCTTTTATAGAGTAGAAGGGCAAAAGTTCACTTGTTTTTAATTTCAATATGAATGTAGACCATGAAAGCAGGGCCTTGCAACCGTGACCTCAGAGGTTTTAAGTAGGAGATGTAAAGGAGGAAAAAAATAGATGTGTTCCTGGGTGTTTGGAACTCTCTACTAGGAGTGAGAAGAATATGGGTTCCAAATTCACCTCTTACATAAACTTTGTCAGCAAATTTCTCTGAGCTCGACGCAAGTGCCTAAGTCTTATTTACTAAATTATGAGTTCTGATCTCTGTTGAAGGGAGTTCTCATGTCAATAAAATCAAAGATTCTTGATGTATTGGAATATTTATAAAGTATAAGAGAACACAGGGACAGCTAGGTGGCCCAGTGAATAGAGCATTGATCCTGGAGACTGGAGGACCTGAGTTCAAATTTGGCCTCAGACACTTGACACTTAACTAGCTGTGTGTGACCTTGGGCAAGTCACTTAACTCCAATTGCCTTGCCCTCCTCCAAAAAAAAAAAAAGGAAAAGGAAAAAAAAATAAGAGAACACAAAGAACTCTTCTCAATTTTTTCATTTTAGAAATAGAAATTTCCCAAGTGTATGTAAGGTATCTTGCTGGTTTGCCATCTCATCACTAAGTAAATGAGGAATTTTCAAGCATGTTTTAAAAATTAGCCTAGGGCCAGCTCGGTGGCACAGTGAGTAGAGCACTGATGCTGGAATTAGGAGGACCTGAGTTCAAAGCCAGCCTCAGACACTTACTAGCAGTGTGACCCCGAGCAAGACACTGAACCTGAATTGCCTCCCCTACATTTGGGCAGAAATATTCTTAGATAAATTTTGGCAATAATTTTCATAATTTTTGATATTCTCCATATTGCTTTTTTCAGGTTCAATTAATATACCAAAACTAGAACTCCACCATCACCTTTTCCTCGGTTGCCTTTCTTTTCAACTCATATATGCTTCTAAAATCCACAGAAGAAATTTTGCCTAGTTTATTTCACCCACAAGAGTATAGCACAGCAAGGTTATACACCCAAATTCATTTAAGTGGAAAGTTTAATAATATTTAATAATATTAAAACTAACTTTCTAAAACAAGGAAAACTACTTAGACCTGTAAGTGTGTACTTACAGGTGTAAGTGAAAACTACTTACATCCATGGAGCTAGAAAATGCTTTTCTCCTTTCAGACTGAAGCTAATCGTGCTCCTAAGAGTAATCAGTGGGAAGGTTTTTTCATCTGCTTCTGTACTTCAGAATTGTTAACTGGGAACATATGGTATATTTGTTTTGGATGCATTAGGGAAAAGAGTATCATTGTTTGTCTATGCAACAGTTCTAAAACTGTTGATGCTAGAAATTAGGTCACCTTTCCCTCCTTCTGTTGTTTGTGTATAACCTACATACGTTCATGCATATCCACAAAATTTGACATTGAAATTGGTTCCTTAAAAAAAGAATGACAGCAGCACATCTAGCAACAAAGATGTTACAGAATTATTGGGTTGGAAATGAGTGGTCAAGTCTACTGAAAGTTATTAAGCACCAACTATGGCACTGTACTAAGCACATACAAAGCAGGTTCTGGCCTCGAGGTCTCAATTTAGTGGACGGAAACAGCATAAAAACTATGTATGAATAAGATATATACAGGGCAATTGGAGATTATCTCAGAAGGAAAGCACCAGCATTAAGAAGGTAAACCAGGGGAAGATTTTGGTAGAAGGTAGGATTTTGGCTGCAACTTGAAAGAAGCCAGGAGGCAGAGATGAGGAGGGAGAGAATCCCAGGCATGGGAGGTAGCCTGTCAAAATGCACAAAGTGGCAGTGGAGTGTGTTGTACAAGAAAGAGCAGAGAAGACAGAGTCACTGAATTATAGAGTAAATGGAAGGGAGTGAGGCGTGAGAAGACTAGAAGGGTAAGAAGGGACCAGGTTATGATGGGTTATGGAGGGTGATTAAGTGCTCTCCATAAGTTCTGGTTAGACAGAAGCAAAAGTGCCATCCATCAGTAGAGTTAGTAACTTCCGTATAGTAGTTGTTAATACAGGCTTGTTGAATGAACATCTCTAGAAGATGTGATACATAATGTGAATTAATGCATCTTGCTTAAGGACCTAGCTTAATATTCTGTATTATTCAGTTTCAGATTTTGAATACTTCGGTTCAAAATTTCATTTAGGAAAATTTTAATTGGGAAGAAAGGAATTATAAATTGTGAATAGAAATCAAAAATAGTGTATAATGCTTTATTTCCTCATTAGTTCAATAATTTGTAGGGGTTTCCTTCCCTGATACAAATCAGAACCCCTCTGTAAATGAGGAGATAGTCTTTGAAAGTTTCTGTGGCCAAAAAAATTCATTATTTGCTGCCAACCGGACCTCGAACTTCTCCAAACTTAGCTAATCTGGCTCTCATGCAACAGACAATGCAATCCATTTTTGGGCCCATGGTCAAAACTTTCCCACTTTGGTAGGACTTGTCAGACTTTCTAGAATAGCCTTTATGAACCCAAGGCCACGTCTCTCACTACGATGAGACTTAAAGTAGAAAGTTAGTGTAAGTAATTTTTATAGAAAGTTTTGAGGAAGAGCTTAGCTTTCCTCCTTTACCAGTAGTGTTATAGAGCTGGATTTTATTTACTAATTAGAACATGAATTATTCATGCACCACTAAGGTCTTGCCTCTGCCTCATTATGGCATGTAGGTCATCCTCATTTTTTGAAGACTTTGCTAACACAGCACAAGCTCTGGCAGGTTCTGCCACACAGGAAAGGCACGTTCCAGTGACTGACTGTGCCGGCTGGCTGGCTGTCATTCTCAGTGAGTGCAGAGGCTCATCGCCAGGAAGTGATTGCCCACTTGGCGATGAATTCTTTGGTTGTGGCTTAGTGCATGAAATGAGGAATTGTGTGGAATAGCCCCGGGTCCTGCGCAGCCCTCTTCCCTTTCACCAAATATAGTATCAGAGTGGTAGAAAAGGAGTCAGTGTATAAACCTAACTGTTGGTTTACCAGTTATGAAATCCTTGTCCAGTGGCCGGTGAGTCCCTTTGATTCTCACAACAACCTAAAAGCAGGTGCTGTTATTATTCCCACTTTACAGTTGAGGAAACTGAGACAAACTGAGATCACATGACTTGCCTAGGGTCATACAGCTAGTAAGTGCCTGAGCCTGAATTTGAAATTGTTTTTCTGAGTCCAGTACTAGCGGTCTAAGCCCTCTACTCAGCTGCCTTTATGTAAGAACAACACAAGTCCTCATAAAACTGTATCCTTCTGGTCATGCCGCATAACTACAAATCATAGGATACCATGATCTCCGAAGAAGCGTAAGTGTTTGTGACCCTAAAGGTGTGTGTTAGGCATAAATAGACTGACATTTACTACCAATGATGAATTGTAAGGAACAAGTTATATAAAAGCTCATTTAACAAGGGTGGGAAACCTGTGGCCTCAAGGCCACATGTGGCCCTCTAGGTCCTCAAGTGTGGCCCTTTGACCGGATCCAGACTGCACAGAACAGCTAGTTTAAGAGTTATATAGTCAGAAAAGGAGGTGGGCTGGTCGTGTAGTAAGAACACAGGATAGCAGGTGGATTAGGGTGGGCTCACATGCTTCTTTGGTACTCATATAAAATAGCTACAGTAAACCCTGTGCACACTGGTAGCATTCATGGGGGAGGGGCTACTACCTAGGATGAGAAGGCATGGATGGGTTGTGGCTCCATTGGAGAGTACTCACAATGATGAAATCACAAATTCATTGGAGTATATGAATTACCTAACCATATACTCTCATTGCACAAGAAGTTAGATATATACTTCTTGAAACGGCTTCATGCTTTGAAGTCACTGCTGTGGTCCAGTACATCGAAATAGCCCCTTATTAAGTGGAGCCTTTGTTAGTCCCAGGGGGGGTCTCCACTTTTTCCCAGATGGTAACTTATATATTGGAGAAATTTGACTGATTAAATAATTTAATACATTGAACACAATTTTCCTTTTGAAACCAAAGGAGTAATACTTTAGCATTTTTCTAGAGCTTGATACGTATAGTGTAGAGGAAACGCATTGCTTCCTAATAAAAAACCAGTTATGGAGATTTTTTTTCTTTTAATTGGACTGGACCTGTGAAGTTGACTTAGATAATACTAGCTCAGGAAACCTCCATGTATCAGCACAGATCAGTAGCTGTGTTAGAAATTTTTTTTTTCGATTTTTTTTTTTATTGACTTGTTTGTTTACTTTTAGGTTACAAGATTCAGTTCTAGAGTCACTTGAGTTTCAGATTTTTCTCCCCTTCCTCCCCACCCCCCACCCCCACCATGGTGGTGTACAGTCATGTATAGCATCTGCAAACTCTTTCACAACTGTGTTAGAATTTAATGTCTTAGGGGGTTTCCTGGGAGCCTAAGAGAGGGGAAGTGCCTTGCCTAGGGTCACATAGCCACTGTGGGCCTTGAGCACATCTCCTTTCCACTCTGCCAAGCTGCTTCTTATCATTCCCTGACACAGCCAGAGTTGTTCAGATACCAGGATACTCCCACAGTGCATCAGTGCCGCAATAGTTCCACTCCCTGGGATGGGCTATCTGGGAAAGGAGTACTGGCAGCATGTTACCTCAGGCAGTCAGTAGAAAAGTTAATTATAGCACTAGCAATCAGAACACAGGGATGTGAACCTAATGCTGAAATAAAGAGTGTTTGAATTCAGGGGCCTTATAAATGGAGGAACTGGACTGGATCTGATTGCATTGATGAGAGGTGTAAGTGATGTAGTGTCTGTAGTTATTTGAGAGGTGAATAGAATTATCATTAAAGGTAAGTTCTGATACCAGCTGACAAAGGGGCAAGAAAGTTATGGGTTCACATATGTCCTAACACACAATCTTACTCAAAGCTGTAAGTCACTCATCAAATATTCTATAATCAATCAACATGGACTTATTAAGTTCCAACTCTGTGACAGGCAATGTGTTATATCCCAACAAAACAACTACAAAAATGAGACAGCCCTTATTCTGAAGGCATTTTCATTCCATGGCAGGGTGGTGGTGGTGGTAATGGGCATACAGCATATTCAAAATGAACACGTTGAAGATTTACACAAAGTAAGTTGAAGTGATGGTTCGGTACCAATAACTGGGAGAATCAGGACAGGGTTTTTCAAGGAGCTGGCATTTGAATTTAGCCTTGGAAGGAGTTGAGGATTCTACGAAGCAGAGGTGAGAAGTAATAGCACCCCAGAGGTACAGCACAACCTGTATCAAGGCATGGATGGAGGTGCAAGATGGAATGGCCAAGTCTGCCAGAATGGATGAAGTACAGAGTACTTGACAGCAGATTATTGTATGGAAATATTAATATAGCCTAGAAAGATAGGCTGCAGCTGGCTTCTGAAGGCACCAAATAAAGGGGTTTGCATTTTATTCTAAATCCATTTTGTTCTCTGAAATCTCTTAAGCAGGAGAGTAACAAAATTAGATCCATGCTTTATGAATATCAATTATGCCATCGTGTGGACAATTGATTGGAAGAGAGACTGGATATAGAAAGAACATTTAGGAAGCCAATGCAGTAGTCTGGGGGGAGGTTATAGAGGGCTTGAATTAGAATGATTGTGGTGTGAGTAGAGAAGGGGATAGATGTCAGGGACCTTGAGGAATTGGAGTTGACAAAATTTGACAACGTCTTAGAAATAGGAGGTGAGTGAGAGTGAAGAGTTGAGTGTCACTTCTAGGTTGTGAACCTGGATGACTGGAAGAATTGTGGTTCCCCTGACAAAATAAGAAGTTAAGAGAAGTGGTTTTAGAGGTGCCTATGAAATACCCAGGCTGAGGAGAACAGAAGGCAGTGGGGGCATGGGGAGGATATGGGACTGGAACTCAGGAGAGAGATGAGGAATACATAGATATGTGTACATTTGGGAGTCATCTGCATGGTGCATAGGTAGATCCATGGGAACTGATGAGATCACTAACATCTTAACTTAGGTTCTTTACTCAGAGTCCATGGACTTTTTTTTTTTAACATTTTGATAACTATTTCAATATAATTGGTTTCTTGTATGATTTTTTATTTTGTATTTTATTTTATGCCTTTAAAACATTATATGAGGAAGGGTCCATACACCTCACTAGATTGTTAAAAAGGGTCCATCACACACACACGCACACACACACACACATACACACAAACACACACACAGACCCCCTGCACCCCCAGCAAAGAAAGGAGGAGAGGACAAAGTTGTGACCAAGTTCTTTAGCACACCCAAGCATGGGGGTTGGACATGAATGATCATTCTGCAAAGGGCTGTGAGAAGAATGGGTCAATCACATAAGAAGAGAGTCATGAGAGAGGAGTGTTGCAAAAGTCCAATGGGGAGATAATATTCAAGAGGGGAGTGGTCAGTAGTGTCACATGCTATACTGGATGAGAAGCAGCCATTGGGTTTAGCAATGTTGCTCGTTAGTGACCTTGAGAAGAATAGTTTCAATTTAGTATTGAGGATAGAACAGGATAAGAAGTGAGGGGGAACTGAGGAAGTAGAAGCAACAAATGTAGATGACTTTTTCTAGGAGTTTGTCTGAAAGGAAGGAGATATGTGAAACTATATAGCCTGAGGGCATAGTAGGGTCAAATGGGGGGGTTTTCATTTTTTTTCCTTAAAATGCTGCAAATGCTGCAAAATGTATGCAAGCAAAAGAGGAGGAACTGGGGTATAGAGGGTGAAAATTAGGAAGAGATTAGGGATGAACTCCTAGAGGACAGGAGAGGGGAGGGAGGATCAAGATCCCAAATGTAAGGATTGGCTTTAGCAAGAAGGGCCAGTTCATCTTCTGAAATTGGGGAAAATGGGGAGGAAGGGAGAGGGAGAGAGAAGGGGAGAGTGAATGGGAAAAGAGAGAGAGAGAGAGAGAGACGGAGAGAGAGAGAGAGAGAAAGAATGGATTGTGATGTGGAGATGAAAGAGAGAGGACACTTATGAAGATGGCTTCCACTTTTCCAATGATGTATGAAATGAGGTCCTTGCAGAAAGAGAAGGGAAAGGCTGATAGAGGACTGAGAAGAGAGTAAGTACCTGTACCTACTTTCATAAGATTTTTTTTCCATAACAAATCTGGGTTCTTGCCATAGTCTTAGGATCATTCAACTTAGATCTAGATTAGACCTAGTTCATAGATCTAGAACAGGAAGCCAAGGGTTATAGGTTCATAAGCCTAAAGTGGAAAGGGACCCCAGAGGGCACGGAGCCTTACCTCACCCCTTTCCCCCTCCACTTTACAGATGATGAACTGAGTGAGAAGTTAAGTGACTTGCCTACAGACACATAAGTGGCAGAGCTAGGATTCAAACTCAGGACTTTTGACTTCAAATTCAATACACTTTTCACTTATATTAAAGCATCAGATATGTTATATTAAGCATGTTTTGAAAAAACAAAGCAATTTTTATGTCACATAGTGATTTCCTGACAATAGGACTAGAGAGTAGAAGTCAGCAGCATATCATAGCATAAGAATATTGGATCTGGAATCAGAAAACTTGAGGTCAAAAGCTGGTCTGCTGTGTCCTGTCTGAATGACCTTGAGAAGTTTCTGGGCCTCAGTTTCTTCATTTGTAAAAAAGAAGGGCAAGGATGTTTTGCAGTTTCTTCCCTAACTCTAAATCCTGTCCTCAGCAGTGGAAAGAGCATGGGGTGAAGAGTCACAGTCTGGAGTTTTAATCTGGCTCAGTTTATCCTTTTCACTTAATTTATTTATTTGAGTTTTGCTTTCCTTATTTGTAAAGGAAAGGAGGAATTGTACTAATGCTTAGAATCCCTTCAAGCTTTAAATCTATATTTTTAAGGAGTGGGTTTGAGCCAGGGAACTGGGTAGAGATGATAAATGTATCCTTATTAATAACAGCCCATATTGATACAGCATTTGAAGGTTTACAAAGAAAATTCTTCTCTTGCAATGGGTGGGTTGTGATAGTAATACTGTATCTGTATTTTACATATGAGAAAAAGGAATACAAGAGGGGGCAAATGCCTTTCTCACAGGACCACCCAGCCAGTATCATTGTGCTTTCATTCTTTTGTGTTTTGTGACAGACCAAAGTGTAACCAAAGTACGGGTCCTAGACGGCTCTGGCACTTCTGACCATCTCAGGGTCAGTGAAGGACCTTTTTGGTGATTATAATTATAGAAATAGAGCTTCAGCCCTCCATCAGACCAGGCAGGAACAGTAAATCAAATGGCAAAGTGTTCAATTGGCTATTTCCTAGAGTCCCCCGCTTCCGGGAGAGGGAGAGTCCCCATTCCTCTTGTGAAGCTGCCGTTTGCTGATTTGTTGCTGAGCCGCTGCTGCCATCTGCTGGAACTGTTTATTGCCGTGGCTTCTTTCTCCTTGGGTCTAACTAAGGAAATAGAAGAGGTAGAGTTTACATTGTTTGTGAGAATGCCAATAGTTCTCAGGGGCTAATCAGCACATTTTCAGCTTTCATTGAAAACATTTCTTCTCCCAGTGCCCTCTTCCCAGTGATCCATCCTACCATAACCCTACCCACCCCAGCCCTTACTCCTTCCTAGCTGGTGAGTGAAGCTCTAGCCAGGTCATGCTCATTACTTGGAAGTGTCAGTACTGTCTTCAGAGAGTCATTGAATAACACTGGAAGGGAAGAGATAGAGCTGTTGGTTGACCTTTGCCCGGCATTTCTGATGCAAGCAAGCAGTGGACTGTGCTCGGTTCAGTGGATCCAAGTACAAAGAATGACACAGTCTCCACCAGCAAGGAGCTCACCCATTCAGATGGGGAAGAACAGTGCATGTATAAGCAGACACAGAATGCAAACAAATAACAAAATCATTGACTATAAGGTAGTTTGGGAAGGGAGATATTAGCAGCTGAGGAATTAATAATACTAAGAGCCCCTTGAGATTTACCAAGTACTTATATATGTTGGGTCATTTGATCCTTATAACAACCCTGTGATTTAGGTGCTGTTGTTATTTTTCTCATTTTATAGAATCAGGAGAGGTTTCATGGAGAAAATGGTGCTTGAGTTACATACTCTTACAATAGCTACATAGAATATAGGAGAATATATTAATAACTTCTTTTTTACTTCACTATTTCTTTCTGTGGCATGGTCATTCCTCTTGGTCTCCCATGTCTTTCACGGTGGGTGTTCCCGTCTCTTCCTCACCTCTCTCATATACAGTTGGTTCCTCGTTTTCTTCAGTTTCAACCCAGAAACGCTTCTTTTATCCATCCCTTCTTATCTGTTCTTCCTGAGACCACCCTAGGACAGGTTTGATTTCTGCTTGCTAGTATTTTTAGCTTTTGAATTATTTCTGTTTTTACTTTCTTGCTTCTACAACCCATCCTTCATATCATGATTGTTATGATATTCTGTCGTCCTGGCAAGAATAACCTTCAGATGAGAGGAAAAGGGAAGAAAATAACTCATAGAAAATGAAGAGAATTAAGTGATAATAAAAGAGCAATTTGTCGTATTTGGTGAGTTCAAATCACTAGGTCCAGATAAACTGCATCTCAGGTTGTCAGAAGAACCAAGAGATGTGATTGATAAGCTGCTGTTGGCCATCTTGATGGACTGTGAGTAACCAAAGAGATGACCCTACACCAAAGTAGGGCAAATGCCATGATTTTCAAAAAACAGAGCGGAGTTGGTTCCACAAGATACAGGCTAATGATTGGACAGACAGCTAAAATTGCTGGTAAAATATTAAAGTTTTATTCTTAAGGAGAGAAGGAATATCTAGAAAAGAAAGTGTTGATGACCCAGGGCCAGCATGGCTCTTATCAAGCATAGGTTAATTATGTGCCAGAATGAACTTCATTTCCCTTTTTGAGCAGAACCAGACTATGTTGTATCTATAGTTTATTTAGATTTTAGCAAAGCATTTGGCAAAGTGTCTCATGACGCTTTGATGACACAAGATGGAGAGATACGTAAGGGCTTTAGAAAGGTTAAGTCAATTCTGAATTAGTTGAATGACTGGGCATAAAAGAGTAGTCATTAAAGGGTCAGTGCTCCTTTGGAGGTTGGTCTCAAATGGAGGGCCCCAGGGACTGGTTCTTGGCCATCTGTTGTTTAATCATTTTTATCTGTGGTGTGAATGAAAACAGAGATGACATACATATCAAACTGACAGCCAACACAAAGCCAGCAGGGATAGATAACAAGTGGAATGACAGTCAGCATCCAAAAATATCTTAACAGGCTAGAACTTTGAGCCAAATAAAATGTGATGAAATTTAATGGGAATAAAGAGAAAGTAAGGAAGCGTGGTGTAGCAGATAAGAAAGAGTGCTGACCTTGTAATAAAAAAGACCTGGGTTAGAACTGAACCTCTAGCATTTACTAGCTTTGTAACCCTTGGTAAGTAAGTCACTAAGCCTCTCAATTGCAGAGGTCACTCCCTAGGAGTTATCTTCTAAATTCTAGAGCGGGTGAGACTGGAATTGATGGAGGAAAGGCCCACACTGGGAGTCACTGGTCCTTTCTGTAACTGGGAGAGTATAAAGTCTTACACTTGGGTTCAAATAGTCAGTTTGACAAGTATAAGATTGGAGTGGTGTGGTGAAACAACTACTCATCTGAAAAAGGTTTATAGTTTTACTGAACTACAAGTTTAATATGAATTAAAATTTATGGCAGTTGAAAAAACTAATTTAGTCTAAGGTAGCATTAAAAAAAGAATCACAGTGTCTGGAATGGGTGAGGTGATAGTTTTGGTCAGACCACACTTAAAATATCATGTTCAGTTCTAGGGACCACATTTTAAGGACATTGATAAGCTAATAAGTGCCTAGATCAGTGGTTCTCAACCTTCCTAATGCCGCTACCCTTTAATACTTGTATGTGGGCGGACCCACCTGGAGACAGAGGAGCAGTGTCTGGGTTCCTAACACCATTGGAAATATGTGTTCTATGATGGTCTTAGGTGACCCCTGTGAGAGTCATTTGATCCCCAAAGGGGTTGTGACCCACAGGTTGAGAACCACCGGTCTAGATAAAGCTGATGTTGTATAAGTTACTTGAAGGAACTGGGGAAGAAAAGACTTAGAGGAATGGTAGCTGTTTTTAATGACTTGATAGGCTCTCAATTACTTTATGGAAGAAGGTTTAGACTTGGCTTGGCTGCAGAGACAGAATGAGGTACAATGGGTAGAAGTTGCCGCAAGGCAGATTTTGGCTTCATGAAAGGGAAGGAGGCTTTCTGACACAAGTAGCAGAGATTGGCTTTTCTTCATCTTAGGTGTCCAAGCACAATCTGAATTCTCAGTTCTTAGTGATTTCATAGAAGGGATTTTTGTTCAGATATGGGTTGGATTAGATGGCTTTGAGGTTCTTCAAAATTCTGAGTCTTTAATTTTATCACCTGCATGATAAAATTCCATATTTTTTATCAGGGAGACAGTCCCTTCAGTAGTCTAGTACTATCCTACCTTATGTTATCTATTTTCTGGATACTCTGTTCCAAATCAAAATGGACTACTCCCTACTTCCTGACTGTACATCAAACTTTTATAATAAATTCTCCTCCAATCCTTAATTTTAATTCTGTGTAAACCATATTTCAAGTGTTATTTCTTTCTTTCTTTCTTTTTTTGGAGAGGGGAAAGCAAGGCAGTTAGCAATGTGACTTGCCCAAGGTCACACTGGTAATAAGTGTTAAGTGTCTGAGGTCAGATTTGAACTCAGGTCCTCCTGACTCCAGGGTCAGTGTTGTATTCACCGTGTCACCAAGCCACCCCACAAGTGTTATTTCTTTTAAGCTGTTCTTGATCTGTTCTTTCTCCCTAGCCCTAACATATCTTCCCTCTGGCCTTTCAGTCTCACCTCAAATGCTACTTTCTCAGGAAGCCTTCCTTAATCCCCTAATTGATAAATGACCTTTCCATTTTGATCTTATATTTTGTTTTGTGATCATATAATGCTCTTATATGTGTGTGTCTGTGCATATATATGTACACACACACACACACACACACACACACACACACACACTGAGAGCAAAAGTGAAATCTTGACTGATCTATCTCCATACTAAACTGCAAGCTTTTTAAGGGCAGAGATTTTATTTTATTTAAATCTGGTAACTTTCAGTCCTATATAATGATGCTCTGCACACAGTAGGTGTTTTATGAATGTTTCTTGCATTACATTTGTTGTAGTATATGAAAAACCCCTTGTCTTGTAGTCAACAATGTGTTTTGAGCTTAGGTATTTGGTGAATAACATACAATGCAAACTTTCATCATGAATCTAAGTAACGTATACCTAATATCCACGTTTCACAGTCAAAGCAAAGATTGAATTTAGACACTATTTATCACCAATCTGACCTGACCCTCAGACTTCACTTGGGGTCTTAATCTGAATTGAGTATGTATACATCCTAAGCTCACTTCATAACAGCCCAGGTCCTGACTCATTTTGGCTTTGTAGACTTAGCCACTGGGTTTTTGGTTCTCCCCTAGATGAACACATGCTTCATTCTAACTTACTGCATTTTCTGTGACTGACAGTAAAAGTCAACTAATAAGATCGAACAGGGCCTAAACAGGGTCATTTTTCTATGCCTTCAGGCCAAGTACAAGAGCATGATGACTTGAATTTGTTTTCCTTTCATTGTTCCCTCACTAGGGGAGTAGTGAAAAGTAATTAAAAAAAAATAAGTGTGGGCTGCTAACATTTTTTTTACTCTACAAGAAGGATGTAATTGAACAAAGTGTCACAATTTGGTATTTGACAACAAGGTTCCTTAAATCTCCTCTTCCCCTGTGGCCAATTTCTACATCTGACAACTCATTTTTAATTTTTTGATTATTTTCTTATTCATTCACAGGTGCTTTTCAATGGGAAGAGCTGGAAGAAGATGTAAAGAAGAAGTTGAAAGACCCTAGTGATGTTTTAGGTGTCATTGAGAAGGTTAAATGCATATTGAAAACACCAGGGAAGGTAAATTGGTTAACTCCGGTTTCTTTTCTGATCTTTCTTTCATGAGTAGTAGAAAGTCTTCAGAAGGGGGTATATAATAAATAACTCATGCATACTGTCTAATGTTACATCAGTCTTTTTCATAAACCATGTTTTTATGTTTTCAGCATTTTAGCAAAATTAAGTCAGAATCTTTGTTTTTTTAGCTTATTAGTGTATGAGAACCTAAACAACTCTTTCCTTTTAAAATGATTACTTAGGTGTTCTGTCCTTTTGAACATTCCCATAGGCTCAGAGAATAGATTTCTTCAGTCTAAACTTTTAGTAAGGGGTTGCGTTAGTCTCTGGTTAAGCTTTATTTTGAGAGATGATTTCTCATTGCAGTGCCAACTCAACAAGATTTCATTGGATCAGAGTGTGTCTGTGTGTGTGTGTGTGTGTGTGCACATGCGCACATGCATATAAGCATATGATTGCACAGGTGTACTATTTTAAAAAATGTTTTTTAAAGTTTCCTTCTTATTTTGAACTTTCAAAAATGTGCAAACCTAAGCATTTTCACCTACAGAGAACATAAAATTGTATTATTTTCAAAATTTGATTTCTGTTATGTACGGTTTATTTTTTTATATCCATGATAAATCTAACAGGACATAACCGTCCTTCTCTGCTTCCCTCTGAACCTCCTTCTCTTCTCTTCTGGTCATTTAAAGAATTGCTTTATTGGCATACTTATTCTTCTCTTTCTTTCTGAATTGTTGTCACTAGTCCTCTACTCTTCCCCCAATGCTCCCTCACTCAGAAAGAAAACAAAACAAATAAGTGATGACAAGGAAAACAAGAGCAGCAGCAACAGCAGCATGAAAACGACACTTTGGCTGTGTCTGAAATGTATGTTTCGTTCTGTGCCTCTAGTCTATCACCTCTGTGTCAATGTATGCTTCGTGCTTCCTTCATCATCAGTCTTTTTGGGTCATTGTACTGTCCAGCAGTCTTCTTCAGGCTTAGCTGGTCATTGTACTGATTGGTATTAAGGTTTTCACAATTGTTTTTCCTGAAAATGTTATAGTCTTCCCTCCTCCCCATGGTAGCATGCATTCCAATATCGGTTCTATAGATACCTTCACATTAAACATTAGTCAAGTTATAAAGAAGAATTATAACCATTGGGATGTTGTAGTCTTTTGATAACTTGTCCTGGTTCTGCTCATTTAATTCTGAATTAGTTCATGTCAGCCCTCCTCAGTTTCTTGTAATCTCTCCCTTCATTTCTTTTGGTACAGTAATATTCCATTACATTAATGTACCATCATTTGTTCAGCCGTTCCTCAGTTGATGGGCATGCCTTTCATGTCTACTTCTTGGCTACCACAAAAAGTGCTGATATGATTATTGTTGTACACATGAGTCCTATTTGTGGTGTTGCAGAGAGTATGGGGAGATTAGTGGCTTTTGTGGTATTGTTCCAGATTGCATTGGAGTGGCTGTACAAATGCAGTTTTACCATCAGTGCATTAATGTACCTATACCTCTACAGTCCCTCCAACAACTGACACTGCCATTTTAATTTTTTTTGTCATCAGATCAAATCTTACATATGTGAGTAGACCCTCAGAATTGTTTTAATTTGCATTTCTTCAGTTAGTGATTTGAAACATTTATGCATATGATTAATTCATAGCCTGACTTTCTTCTTTTGAAAATTACATATTTCTATCTTTTAGCCACTTATTTATTGGGGAATGGCTCTCATTTTTATGTATTTCAACCAAATCACTGTATCAAAGAAATTGGCTCCAAAAGTTTTTTTTTTTTAGCTATTTCCCTTTCATTTTAATTTCGTTGATTTTTTTTATAAAAAATTTTTGAATTTTAGGTAATCAAAACTATTCTATCTCCTGTCATCTCTGTCCTTTGTTTGGTCAAGAATTCTTCTCTTATCCATAATTGTGAAGGCATCTATCTTCTTCGCATATCCTCCAATTTATTTAAGTGGATTTAAAAAAAAATAAAGATCATATATCTAGTTGGAGCTTATTATGGCATATGATGTGAGATGTTGGTTTTAAATCTAACTTGTGCGGGACAGTTTTGCAGTTTTCCTCACAGTTTTTGTCAAATTGCGAGTCATTATTCCAGAATATGGAGTTCTGTGGTTCATCAAACAATTGTGCTACTAGATTTAATTGTTTCTGAATCTCTTTGAACTAAAATCTTTCACCGATCAACTTTTCTATTTTTTAACCGGAACCAAATAGTTTTGATGATTGCTATTTTGTACTATAGTTTGAGATCTGGTCTGAGACCCTAAGTCCCCTTTCTTTCCTTTCCTTTTCATTACTCCCCTTAAGGTTCTTGATACTTTATTCTTCATATGAATTTTGTTATTTTTTCCCTAGTTTTGTGAAGTAATCCTTTTGTAGTTTAGTATGACACTGGATAAGTAAACTAAATTAGATAGTATTAGAATTGTTTTTATGTTAACACAGCACAGCCATGGTTGATTAGTATTTTTTAAGTTATTTAAACTTGTACTTAGTTCCATAGAAATGTTTTGTAGTTATAATCAATTTTTGAGTATGTATTGGTAGGTAGACTGCCAAATATTTTATACATTCTGTTATTTTGAATTGAATTTCTCTTTCTGTCTCTTACTACTGGGCTCGTTGGTGATATATGGTGATATATGCTGCTACTTTGCTAAAGTTATTTTTCAGGTTTTTTTCAGTTATATTTAGAGAGCCCTAAGAAGATTATCATTAGCTGTAAAAAAAAAAAAAGGGATATTTTTGTTTGTTCTTTACCAATGCTCCTTCTTTCAATTTGTTTTTCTTGTTTTGTTCCTGTAGTATACATTTCTCTGCCTCCCTTCTAATCTTGGTTGCGTTGACTTTGTGCAAAAGCTTTTCAATTTAATGTCATCAGAATCATCCATTTTGCATTTTGTACTGTTCTCTATCTCTTAGATAATGTTCTCAATGTTCTTAGTGTTCTCAACCTTCCTAATGCCACAACCCTTTAATACTCGTATGTGGGCGTATCTGCAGGTGGGTGGACCTGCCTGGAGACGGGTAGAGGAGCCGTGTCTGGATTCCAAAGACCCTCGGAAATATGTGTTTTCCGGTGGTCTTAGGCAACTCCTGTGAAAGGGTCATTGTACCCCCAAAGGGGTTGTGACCCACAGGTTGAGAACCGCTGTCTTATTTGGTCATAAATTCTTTCCTTCTCCATAGATCTGGCAGGTAAACTATTCCTTGTTTTCCTGGTTTGCTTCTAGTGTCAGACTTTATGCCTAAGTCGTGTACTCATTTGGACTTTATTCTAGTATATGGTATTAAGATATTGGTTCATGCCTAGTTTCTACCATATTGTTTTCCAGATTTCCCGGCAGTTTTTGTTCAGTAGTGAGTTCTTATCCCAGAATCTGGTGTCTTTGGATATATCAAACAGTAGATTATAGTCATTATTGAGTATTGTGTCTTACGTACCTAACCTGTTCTACTGATCCCCCACTCTCTTTCTTAGCCAATACCAAATAGTTTTGATGATTGCTGCTTTATAATACAATTCAGAGTCTGGTAAGGCTAGACTACCTTCCCTTACATTTCTTTTCATTAATTCCCTTGATATTCTGGACCTTTTGTTCTTCTAGATGAATTTTGTTATTTTTTTCTAGCTCTATAAAATAATTGTTTGGTAGTTTGATTGGTATGGCACTGAATAAGTAAATTAGTTTAGATTAAATTGCCATTTTTATTATGTTAGCTTGACGTACCCATGAGGCAAGCATTTCTTAAACTGTATCAAATACTACTGATGGTAATGGGATAACTATGCTTTTTTGTGTTTCTCCTTTACATATAATGCTACCTGTTGATTTTAGATACATACTGTATCTCACATTAAGTAAAAGTCAGTTTATTCCTATGTTTTTAAAAGTTTTTAAAAACCAGATATATGTTACATTTTATTAAAATGTTTTTTTCTATATCTCTTGATAGCATGTGTCTTTTATTATTTTTATCTTTAATATCGCCTATTATGTTTATCATTTTTTTTTTTTTTTTGCTTTTTGGAGGGCAGTTGGGGTTAAGTGACTTGCCCAAGGTCACATGGCTAGTTTTTTGTGTTAAGTGTCTGAGGCCAGATTTGAACTCAGGTACTCCTGACTCCAGGGCCTGTGCTCTATTCACTGCGCCACCTAGCCGCCCCTTATGTTTATCATTTTTAAACTATGAAACCAAATCTGCACACCTGGTATAAATCCAATCTGGTTATAATGTAAAATCTCTTAAATATATTGTTGCAATCTCTTTTCTAATATTCAGTTTTTCATCATTATTCCTTTGGAATTGGCCTATAGTTCTTGCTGTCAACATTGTCTCCGTGATTTAGTTATAAAGATCATATTTGTATCATAAAAGGAGTTTGGTAGGAACCCTTCTTTTTTTCTTTTTTAATCAGATAATTTTACATAATATTGGAATTATTCTTTGAATATTTGATAGGATTTACTGATATATCCATTTGGTTGTGGAGTTTTTCTCTGGATTCATTTATGCTTTACTCAGTTTCTTTTTCTTAGATTATTTTTTTTAAATCCTCTTTTACTTTTAATCTGTGTCTTTTGTATTCTTATAAATATTTATCCATTTCCTTTAAGTTATCGATTTTGTTGTTATGTAATTAGGCAAAATACTTGCCATTGACTGCCCTGTTTCTTCTTCATTTGTTGAGAGTCCTCTTTTGACTTTTTTATGTGGCTAATATTTTTCATCTCTTTTAATCAAATTAGCAATTATCTGTTAATTTTTTTTCAGAAAACAATAGCCTAGTTTTGTCAATTATCATTCTTCTAGCTTTCAGTTTTATTGATCTTTCATTTTTTGAATTTCTATCTTTGTATATTTAGTTGGAGTTTTATGATTTATTGCTTTTCTAATTTTTCAATTGTATGTCAAGTAATTAATCTGCTTTTTCTCTTTCGTTGATGAAAATATTTAGATACAAACATTTCCCATTCAGGACAGCTTTGGAGGCTGCCTATTCCAAAAATTTTGCCATTTTTGTTGTCATTTTCATTGATGAACTCATCTAATGTTTTCTGTGGTTTCTTCTTTGACCTACATATTTTATAGAATTAAATTATTTGGTATTCATTTAAATTGAAATCTTTTCTTCAAAGGCACTTTGTTGGTTGTAATTTTTGTTTGTGGTCAGTAAGGCATGTGCTTAATATTTCTGCTTTTTTGAAGTTGTTTATGAAGTTTTTCTGTCCTCCTATATGGTCTGTTTTTGTAAAGGTGGTATCTGTTACTGCAAAATGGTATTTTCCTTTTTTTCCCACTCATTATTCACCAAGTGTTATGATATCTATTTTTTCTATTTTGAGTTCACCAGAAGTATGATAAATTCTGCTCCAGCCCTTTGCATAAGAAGACTGACTTCTGTACTGCTTGCTTTACATTCTTGCAAATAAAACCAATTAAGACTACTTCAGAAAGTTATCACCTCATTTCCAGTTTATACCCTTCAAGAATAATTTTTTTGGCATACAAAGTCTTGTAAGTCAGGCTTCATTTAGATTTCTTAAATTATTTTACATGTGTCTTCAAGATGTTTTTTGCTTATCCCTTAGAAATATTCTTATATCTCATTCAATAGCTGTTTGAGTTTCTGGGCTCAGTTTCCTTGTATCAGTATATGTCATAACTCTAAGCTTTTTACTCCTTTCAAAATCAAATCTCTGTTCACTTTGCTTTTTAAGTAACATTATCAAAGTCACTAGAAATACTTCTTGTAATATGGTCAGTTCCAAAGTAAACTCTTCTGCAGTTCTTCCTCCTATACTACCCTCCATTTGTGTAAGCAGCGTGAAGAATTTATAGCTTAAAACTACACTAAGACTCTTGTGACACTACATATAAACGGTAGCTCTCTGCTCTACACAGTGACTAATACAGTAAGTTCTTCCTTTACAGATGTTTGTTGTTTGACTCTTGACTGTTGCATTATTTTCTTCTTTCATGTCCTCTTATACTTTTTCCTCTCTTTGCCCAACCCTTTTTCCAGAGAAGAAGATGGTGAACAAAAAGGAAGGCATTCAACATTAGTGATCTGTAATTGAATAGATTTGCTTCCGCTTCACATGCTATCCTTTCTCCTCTTCACCTATACCCTGCTCACTGGTTCTTAGAATTTCTTTGCCTTTGATTCTTCTTTTACGTTTCACCCAGTGATGAAGTTGAAGTTTATTTCCTACCCAACTCCCTTTCCCTATTTTTTCCTATTTCTTTGTTGAGTTTCATATGTTACTATATCAGACTTTTTGTTTATATGTGTATGGGAATTCTCCTTTGTCCAGTACAGATGAGAGCGAGACTCTTTGCCTGTTTCTTCCACTCATTACTTTGTTTTTATATACCTTGTATATCCCAATAATGAGAAATAAAAGTTCCACACCCTTTCCCCTCATTTCTTTCCTGGTGTTATTTTTCTCTTCTTCTTTCTTTCATCTTATAAGACCATCAATATGGAAGAAAACCACCCCCGGTCCTAGGTTATTCTTATTTAATTCCCTCTGCCGGTGCTTGAATTATCTAAGATTCTAAAGGAACTCTTAACTCTCCTTTTATGTAAAACTTCATTATTTAGCCCCTTCCAGTTGCTCAAGTGTATTTATTTACTTTTCTCTATTTCTCTTTACTGCTATTATCTGCATTTCAAAGTTTCTACATAGTGGGGGTCACAGGACCCTTTCACAGGGGTCAGCTAAGACCATTGGAAAACACATATTTCCAATGGTCTTGGGAACTAAGACACTGCTCCTCTATCAGTCTCCAGGCGGATCCTCCCACATGCAGATACACGTACATACAAGTATTAAAGGGGCAGCATTAGGAAGGTTGAGAACCACTGATCTAGAGTGTTTAAATTAAACATCTCTCTTTCCATTAAAGATCCATTTTCCCTTTGTAGGACTATGCTAATTCTCGAAGAGTAAGTTATTTTTTGTTGTAAACCTTTTGAAATGTCATTTCCCAGGATTGTCAGTTACTCCTTTAGATAGTTGTAGCTTCAGCATCTAATGAGATTCGGTTTTTGTTTCCTTAAAACTTGAAGTTTTTCTTTATCCCTTGGGTTTTTTTCATTGTAAGGTCTGGATTTTGGTTTCGACACTTCTTCAAGTTTTAATTTTGAGGTTTCTTTTAGGTGGATTCTCTCTGTTTTCACTTTATCCTCTGGTTGGTGATTTCATGTAATATGGCATCAAGGGTTTTAGTCATGATTTTCAAGGAATTTGATTATTCTTAAATTGTTTCAAATATTTTGTTCTTGATATGTGAGAAATTATTACTTCTCTCTTGTATTAATGGCTAATTATTGAATCAGAACCAAGATTTTCCCCCCTTTTTCTACTTCCTCAACCAGATATCAACCAGTGTGGGAAATCTTTCTAAAACACTTAGATGGCCAGGATGGCTGAGATCTAGTTAAAGACAGTAAAAGAAGTTCTAAGTTTGGACTAATGGGTGCATTCCTGTTCATTGTTTTTATTCAGAAAGGTTTGGGGAAATGTTGATTTTCCCTTTTGTTAGAAAGGTGATGTGAAAACTGATATGTCTCTGACCAAGGTTTGCGTGATCCAAGCCCTGTATTCCAAGACCCTTATTGTAATATAGCCCAGGCTCATTGTAATATTCATTTTCTCACTGTTTGTTAACCAGAGTTGATTGCTACCCTCAGAAACACCTCTTCTTCCAGGGGCATATAAACTGTGAGCCCACTGCCATTAGGGTCTTTGGTCTAAGAGAGAGATTGACCAAATGACCATAGTCTTTATTAAAATGCTGGCATTATTAACACAATTATTAAATTACCCAGAAACTATTGATCTTGAACTTTTTAAATGCCACAGATAGTAGATAGTTTACATTTTCTTTCACTTTTTTTTGTTCTAAGTTTCAGGAAGCTAATAAAATTATAAAAGTGGTTTCAGAGGTTAAAAATTCATATTTGTTCAGATCATCCTAAAATTCTTGTGTATTTTAAGTTTTAATAACTTTGGTCCCAGTTAGAGAAATATCCCATAAACATTGAAGGGCAAATTTATTAATTTCTTTGATGTGTACAATGCATCATGTATTTAGTGTAGTCTTTAGTTTCTGCAAAAAAGAAAAGCAGGTAGAATACACAAGAAGATAGATCCTGCTCTGTGATAAGCAGAGGCCATAAACTCACAGATGGAGAATGGGAAGGACCAGGACCTCGGAGCTCATAGTCCAGTGCACCACATTTTATAGAAGAGGAAACCCCCCAAGAACACACACGTGCGCATAGCATCTAAGGCAATGTTCTGTCCCAGGTTCTCTGGCTATTATGCTACTGTCCCCTCCTTGCTGGAGATGAAAAAATATATATTTTTGCCTTTAATTACATTTTGTATATTGTTTCTATGATGATTGTAGCCTGTTACTTAGCCTTCAAGGTTTTTAGTTTTCAGATTTAGCAACAGCAGGAGCACTTAAGTAAGATTTTATGTATCTGTTTTCCAAGTGAAAAAAAGGGCATTTGTCTCTTTCTCCAACAAAGTATGGGACAGAGGAAAAGTCCTTTTCCCTCCTGTTTTGTGGACTACAGATAATGGCTGTAACAGCCCAGGGCATAGGTCTGTGGTAATTGTGTTTTGGATATCTACAGAGATATTAATCTATGTTCTCACCCCCACCCCAGTTGTTTGACTTGAAGTATATGTGTCAGGAGGCTGACTGGTTACATTGAAACATAATCCTTATATGTGTGATGAGGAATGAAGGTAGTGTTTTTTTATTTGGAGCACTCAACTGATCTACTGAATGAATACTGTTACTGCAGTGACTGTTCAGGGAGGCTAATGATTTGTTTGCTAATTCACTTTCACAACATAGTACTATACCAAAGTTACAGTCCTTTGAGGCCTCTCGATGGAAAGTACTATATTTCAAAGTACCAAGTTCTTTTCTTCCCTCTGCAATAGGGGGTTTTACTTTCTTCCCATGTGGAAGGAAGAAAAACACTTTCCACCTGTCTTCCTGCATTGTCCTGGGTTAAGGGGCAAATTATAGCAGGCTGTCACCAGGAGCCAGACTCTCCTCTGTGAGACAACCAGCTGAAAACCTCTGTCCACCCTCCACCTCTGTCTGATCCCTTACATTAGCATGGAGGAAGCTGGGATTTGCCTTAGAGAATCTGGGTCTTGCCTGTTGGCCTGTCTTAACTCTGATTCCCCTCTGGGACATTTCTGCCAGTTCTGCACATAGCCTGGTGGGGCCCAGTCAGCACCACTCCACCCTCAAAAGTGGTTATTCTTTTTATTCTGCCTCGTAATTCACATTGTGCCATCTGGTTTGATTTTATTCATATTGCTTCACCCTTTATGCTCACTACTTCACCCTTCACCTTGGTGGACAGCAGATTTCATTTGGAATACATTTTTTTTTGTATAGTCAGTCTTACTCCAGAAACATAAACACAAATGTGAACATTAGCAGCAATTTATAGATAACATTAGTTACACATATATCTAATATTTTATAATAATTGACTTCATCTACTCCTTAATAAGCTTTTAAAAATTAATGTATTTGAACATACTTGTAATTTATGTGGCAATGTTTCTGATTCCATTTTTTCTGTTTTTTGTGTTTTTCATAGGTGTGTTCATCATTCTCATAGTTTGTCAGACACATATAATGCTTAGTGGCATTAGTGTCCTCCAGCCTGGTTAGCTAGTCCATTAAGCGTTTGGCATATTTCCAGTTTTTTGCTATTATAAATGATGCAATTATCATAAGCATCTTTGTTCAAAATGGCTATTTTTTTCCCTTTCCTAATTATTTGCTTGGGCTGTATTCCCACTAGTGGAATGACTAGGTCAAAAGGGACAGTCAGTTGCATTGCTAGGTCAGTTGTGTTGCTAGGTCAGTTGCATTGCTAGGTCAGTTGCATTGCTAGGTCAGTTGTGTTGCTAGGTCAGTTGCATTGCTAGGTCAGTTGCATTGCTAAGTCAGTTGAATTGCTCTGGCTACATCTCCAGTCCCATCTCAGTGTATTGTTGCTTTTGGTGATGATTACATTAGTTTGCATGGCCGCTGGCAGCATATGCCTATCCTTGTTTTTACTCAGCTTGGCATATTGGGCCTTTATTGTTTCATTTGTTTTTGCTAATTTTATTAGAGTAAGTTGACACTTTATACATTTTTAAATTGGCATCATTTTAATTCTTTGGTTGAACTTCTCCCGAAGTGTGTATTTGGTACTTATGTTTCCTCTTTGAGGAGATAGCCTGTTTATATCAGCTCTTCATCTATAAAATGAGGAAAACAATATTTACCCTCCCCACCTTAAAGGATTGCTATGAAAAAACACTTTGTACACCTTAAAGGATTATATGAATGGGAGCTATGATTACTTGATTATTAATTATCATACTTGCTAAGGAAATATATGTGTATATGTGTGTATACATACACATATATAAAATGGATAATGGTTTTTTTTAAATTTATCACCAAGTGATATTCAAAAATCTCTCATGTTTATGCCACTGAAAAGAAAAATTTTGCATTGAAAAAGCAACAGTAGCAGGAATGCTGTGATGGGGAAAGGAAGATAACAAGATCACATTATTTTTATCTTTTTTTAATAAGTTGTAGATTCGGTGACTGTTCTTTAAATAAGAACTCACATTTGTAGAGTGCTTATTGAGCCATATTTTATTAGTTATTCTTGTGAGATAAACTGGTATTATCTTGCCTTGAAAATTGAGACCCAGGCATGTTACTACAATAAATCAATTTCAGGATTATGCAACTTGGTTCCTCTGGGATAGGTCACTGCTAAGCTTATTGAGTTTTGCAAGGTTGGCTCATTGACATGTGGAGGGTTTTTTAAATAATATTATCTTTGTTGATGTTGTAATTATCATAAAAACTATGCTAAATCATGATATGAGTTCTTAGATGGGGAAGATGGATTAGATTAATGGTTCTCAAACTTTTCTAAATGGTAGAACCAATACCTTGTAGTCATATCCTCGAAAATTATGCCTTTTAAACAATTGTATGATTTTTTTTTTAAAAAAATAGACTTAGGTTGTTTCAAGATTCCTTGCAACTCAGTTTGTAAAACACTGGATTAGATAATTCTAATTCCTGTCTGGTTTTAAAAAATTCTGCTCTTAAGAGAAATGGACAGTTTCTAGTGATTATGCATCTGGTTCAAAATAATCAAGCCTATTGTTCAGCATTATTTTTTTGTGTCTTTTTTTTTTATGCCTTATAGATGAGTTGCTTGAAGAACTGCAGATCTTATCAGGCCAGAAGACCCCTGTGGCTTTATAATACTTCTCTCAGGTTTTTCTTTAATACACCCATGCTTGCTGATGTTATCTTCAAAATCCAAGGTATCGTATGCTTTCTAACTGTCCACATGAGTGCTCTTTCTTTCTTCTTGTGCTTCTACATTCTCATGTGTAGCTTTACACATTTTTAGAGAAGAAGAAGAAGGATGATGATTAAGGATGACAAAGTTTTACAGGGGAAATGTATTTTACAAAAATAATAAAAGCTAATAATACTTTCCTTACTACCATTTTTCTTAAAGCTTAGAAACCAAGTAGGATTTGTTTACTGTGTTTCGCCAGTCAATAAACATTTGTTAAACCCTCACCATGTGCCAGATACTGTGAAAGATACTATACCTATACATATATATATATGTAAATAGACAAATTAAAAATTCTTGCCCTCAAGGAGCTTTACCCCCTGTTGGTGGAGACAACATTTACACATGAATATGAAATAAATAAAAGTTATTTGGGAGCAATGGGAGAAGCATTAGTAGATGGAGGGTCTGGGGATCAGAAGAAGCCTCATGTGGGAAATGGTTTTTGTTCTGAGCTTTGAAGGAAACTAAGGATTCTTAGGGCAACTAAGGAACATAGTGGATAGAGTGCCAGGTCTGGAATTAGGAAGACTTGAGTTCAAATCTGGCCCCAGGCACTTACTAGCTATATGACCCTGGACAAGTCACTTAATTCTGTTTGCCTCAGTTTCTTCATCTGTAAAATGAGCTGGAGAAGGAAATGGTAAGCCACTCCAGTATCTCTACTAAGAAGACACTAAATGGGGTCATGAAGAGTTGGACACAGTTGAAACAACTGGACAGCAACAATAACTAAATATTCTTAGAGACAGGGTGAGAAGAGTGCATTCCATGCATGGGCCACCATTCTAAGCAAAGGCTTAGAGAGTGGAGATAGAATGTCCCACGTAGGAAGCAGCAAAAAGGCCTGTTTGATAGACTGTAGACTACTTGAAGCCAAGTAATGTATAATGTTGCTGGAGCCAGATTATGAAGGACTTTAAATGCTAAACAAAAGAGTTTTCTGTTTGATTCTGTAGGTAATGTTGAATCATTCGAGTCCATTAAACAGAAAATTCACTCTCTCTTTGAGTAGGCGTATATTCATTTGTACACTTATATGTGCACATATTTTCTCTCCTGAGGTAGGAATGCTCTAACTTTGTCATTATATTCCCAAATGCCTAATATATATCAAGTTTTTAAGTATTCATTAATTAGTTAGCTGAGTGAGTACTCTGGTCGGGTCTGTGCTTTAAGAACATTATTTTGGAAGCTGTGTAGAGGATGAATTGGGGACGGGAGAGACTATAGACAGAGAGACCAGTTAAGAAGCTATTTGCAGTAGTCCTGAAGAAATGATGAGTCTCTGAACTAGATGGTGACCATGTGAGTGGAGAGAATGGGACAGATGTGGGAAATGTGGATGTAGAATCACTGATACTTAGCAACTGATTGATGAGGTGAGGGAGAGGGAGTAGTAGAAGACTCCAGGGTTGTGAACCTGCATGCCTTAGGAGGAGGTGTACCCTAAGAATCAGTAGAGAAGTTTGGAAGGGGAGCGAATTTAAGGGAAAAGATACTGAGTTTAGGTTTTATTGTATGACTTTTCATGCTCATTTGTTAAAAAATTGTTTTTACTCCATGTGAAATTTCACTTATTTCACTTTGATGCTTATTTTAATCAACTCTCTTCTTTTTCATTGAAAGTCTATATGCAGGACTAGGTTATTCGTATGCTAACAAACACCACACAATAAAGTGGGTTTTTTTTTCATATTCCTATGGAAGACAACACTTTATTTATGTAGTAATTTTTTATAACTGTAACTCCTTAGTCACATATGTACATGTGTATACATATATAGTCATATATTTGAAACTTTCCATAAATTGAAATATAATCATTAAAATTAAATTGAAAGATTGAGAAAACAGATAAATTCAATTAAGAAGTTAACCTTCTTATTCATTACTATATGCCTAAGTTCAATTTTGAAATTCTGATCAAATCAAATGTGTTTTTATGAATATAGGAAGACCACAGTATAAATTTTATACAAAAGTGTATATATTGTAATTAACATGAGCCTTTAATTCTGGGAACCACTCTCTAGAGACTTTAATTTTACCTTTTTGTCATTTGCCAAGATAAAGAGAGATCTGGTAACTTTCCAGAATGCAGCTTGCCAAGCTGCTGTTACCACTCTATATAATGTGGACCAATGATACCAAAAATAATTCAGTAAGAGCATCATTAAGATAATAACTCCTTCAGAAAAGCAAGAAATGGACCACTAACTTCTAGTAGCCCTTTCTTCACTCAGAAAAGTTTTTAATTGACTCTAAATGTAACACATTGATTTGGTGCTTAATGGGAATTACTCTGATTATCAGTGACTAAAAAATTCTATGCCAAGTCCTCTCCTGTACAATGAATAACTTACAGTTTATTGTAAATATGAAGACTAAATCTCTAGCTTGTCTCACCTTAATAACCCAGGGACTTGATAATATTTAAGCAATTAGAGCTTTGACTGACTCTCTCCCTCCCTCCCTCCCTTCCTCCCTATCTTTCTCTCCCTCTCTCTCTTTCTCTCCCTCCCTCTCTCTCTTTCCCTCTCCCACTCTCCCTCTATCCCTCTCCCACTCTCCCTCTTCTTCTTCCTCTCTCTATCTCTGTCTCTGTCTTTCCCTCTCTCTCTCTCCCTCTCCTACTCTCCTTCTTCCTCTCCCTCTCCCTCTATCCCTTTCCACTCTCCCTCTCTCTCTATCCCTTTTCCACTCTCCCTCTCTCTGTCTGTCTCTCTTTCTCTCTCTCTGTCTCTGTGTCTCTCCCCTTTCTCTGGTGGGGAAGGGGGATGGTGTTATTCAAATAATCAATGCAAATGTTGTTCTGGGGATTAAGTCAGTATCTTATATTTATTTACGGTTTTTCCTTAAATTATCAGTTATATTCCATACGTAGTCATAATGAGAGCAAAACTTTTGCATGTTATTTTCAGAAAGTTTATATTCCAGAAAATAATGTAATAATCCACCTTGTGCTATGAACAGAGGGACTTCTCTCTTATAGTTAACTCTTTATTTTGCAGTTAGTGAAGGATAAGGGTCCTTTTTTTCTCAAAGCTTTTTTTTCTTATTGTCCTGATATGTACATTCACGCTATTTCCTGAAATTAATTAATTTACATCTAATCTCCTCTTTTCTCCTCTCCACAAATTATGTAAATTATTATTGTGAGGTTAAAGTTTTTTGAAGAGGGAAGGGATTAAGTTAGGAAAAGCCCTGGCAGGCAAGTATCTTGTGTATCCTTATTTACAAGTCTTGCTTAAGAAGCCTTAAAATGAAACACTGTCCATGAAGCTAAAAGATAATATTTAGTTCAGTTTAATTCTGTAAAGTAGTGAGCCTTGCCTGTGTGTTACATGGGACAGATAGGTGATGAAATGCATGGAATGCCTGGCCCAGAGTCAAGAAGACTCTTCTGGCTGACTTCAAATCTTGTGAAGTGCCAGTAGCTCCCTATTGCCAAACTCTTCTCTTTGTCGTTTAAAGCCTTTCACAATCTGGCTCTAATCTACCCTTCCAAGGTAATTATATGTTACATATTATGCTGTGAGACACTGACTAGCTATGTGACCCTGGCAGGTTACTTAACCCTATTTGCCTCAGTTTCCTCATCTGTAAAATGAGCTGGAGAAAGAAATGGCAGATCACTCCAATGTCTTTGTCAAGAAAATCCCAAATGGGGTCACAAAGAGTCAGAAATGACTAAACGACAATAACAAACTGTCATGTTCATATTATAATTGGATTAGCCATTCCCCAGTTTATGGTTCCTTCACATTTTCCAGTTATTTATGACCACAAAAAGGACTGATTTAAGTATTTTTG
This sequence comes from Pseudocheirus occidentalis, assembly GCA_028646575.1. Lineage (NCBI taxonomy): Eukaryota > Metazoa > Chordata > Mammalia > Diprotodontia > Pseudocheiridae > Pseudocheirus > Pseudocheirus occidentalis. The sequence goes on along the minus strand of CM053594.1, from coordinate 337,407,378 downwards.
TACACATAGATCCTTCTTTTTTGTCTTGGAATATAGACATAGCAGCGGTATTGCTGGGTCAGATAGTATGAATAATGTAATAGCTTTTTGTACATAATTCCCAATTAATGGACCAGTTTACAGTCCCACCAGCAATGCAGTAATTAATGCACCTTTCCTACCACTTTGCTTCTAGCATTTGTCATTTTGTTTGGTCAACTTTGCCCATCTGAGGTGTGTGAAGTGGAACCTCATAGTTGTTTTAGTTTGCATTTCATATAGTTATTGATAGTCTGGATTTCTTCCTCTGTAAACTGCCTCTTCATATCCTTTTCTCATTTATCCATGTAGTATAGTTTGAGATCTGACACTACTAGGTCTTCCTCCTTCCCACTTGTTTTTCATGACCTCTCTTTAGATTCTTGGACTTTTCTTCCTCCAGCTGAATTTATTTTTTTTTTCTGCCTGAGAGGGCATTATTATTAAGTCTAGAGGAATGATAGCATTCTGCAGGAGGGGATGATTAACAGTGTTGAACACTACAGAGGAGTGAAGAAAAAGGACTTGAGAAAAGGCCATTGTGATTTAGCAAGTAAGACATCATGGGTAACCTCAGAGAATTAAGTTTTAGTCAAGTGCTGATGTAAGAAGCCAGATTGGAAGAGGCTGAGAAATGAATGAAACTTGAGGAAATGGAGGCAGTTAGTTTAACTTTTTCTAGGAGTTTGGCTTCAAAATCTAAGTGAGATAGAGGATGATGTATCTTTTTCTCCCACTTAACAACTTTTTTCTCCCTCCCACATTCTTCTCTCCTTTGGGAAAAAAAATGAAAGCAAAACCCGTGTAATGAATATGCACAGTCAATCAAAACTAATCCTTGCACTGGGCTGCACAGAAGTGTTACAGATGTCTCAAACTATCCTGAGGCCATCACTTCTCTGTGTTAGGAAGTGGGTGACACGCTGCATCATCCTGTGGAATCAGGGTTGGTCAGTTTTGATCAGAGTTCTTAAATCTTTCAGAGTTGTTTGACTGTGTTCCAGAGACCATAGGCATGTCAGCTGAAGGGTTTGATTTGTTTTTTTTTTTTTAATTTTTTTTAAAGATAGAAGAGATCTGGAAATGCTTTTTGACATCAGAGGAGGAGAGATGTATGAAGAGAGGCAGAGAGAGAATGAAGGTTAAAAAAAAAAAAAGGCAAAACAAGATTAAATGATAGCCACCAGGGAAGACAGGTGAAAAGGGGTGGCTTCAAAGTCATCAGGAGGAGGGGCTTTGCAAGAAGACTCCCTTCACCCCCTGAATCTGGAGCAAAGGGGAATGAGTGATGATTGAGGGTTGGAGATGTAGAATTGGAAAGAAGGAGGAATTTTTGATGGATGGCAGAGACCTTCAGCTGAAAGGGGCTGCTATGATCCATCTTTTGGTTATGAGAGGCAGCTAAATGACCATCCTTTTATTAGCTATTCACTAGCCATAATTAATACAATGATTACTCAGAAATTATGTCTCTTGAACTTTTCATATGTCGTACTTCCGAGGTTGCTCCTGCCTTTAAATCTTTGATCATACTACTTAAAGTACACTCAGACGGCCTTGCATTAGGTAGAATCCAAATCCTGGTTTTATTCCTGTCTGTAGGATCTTGAAGTTACCAAGTCTGCTCTGCCAGTTTTGTTATTGAAGACACTAAGACCACAGGAGGTTAGACAGCTACACACGCATGCACGTGCGCATGCACACACACACACACATACATACATACACACACACACACACACACACACTTTCCCCAGACCAGAACCCAAATCTCACCATCCTCAGTTCAGTCCTCTTTCCTGTGTAGCATCTTGAGGCTGTTTAATGAGTTAGGAGGAGGAACCAGCAGCTTGATTTCTCTCTCACTTGTAGAAGCTGGCAGCCTCAGCCACCCACCATGTTGGGGACCCCTGGTGGAAAGAAGACCACGTGGTGTAGTGGGGAAATTATTCTTCGTATCAGGAGTTGAAGCTTGGTGTCTAATCTTGGTCAAGAAAGAATTGCTTTTATGGACATTAAAAAAATAACTCCGAATTTTTTATCCCAATCTATATTCAAACAGTACTTCCTTCACCCAGGGTTTCACTTTTCAGAGGTAGAAGGATAATTGTTTCAAAACTAATTTCTCAATAAAATTAATGGTTTGGGTTCTTGAAATGTTGTTGCTACTTTTATAAGCCTTATAAAAACAGTTAATCTTGAAAGCTCTGTTTAAACCTGCTTGGGTGGCTTAATGAATTCCCTGCTCACTCACAGCCCCACTCCATATCTTTGTACAGTAGGACTCTTACTATTTATACCTCAACAGTAGGCGTTTTGATTGGTTTAGAAGGATATATTTTTGGTTGTATTCCAGTTAAATCCTTAAGTCCTGAGGTTGTATGTCTAATGCCATTGTGTGTTTGAGCATACTGTTGATCTTTGTGTACAGATAATAACAAGCTGAGACAACTAGCATGCTTTTCTAGAAAAACACTCTGTATTACTGTAGAGTGAACTCAGCTGTACAGCCCTAGCAAGGGTAAGGAAAAGAAAGGGGAGAATGGTGCTAATTGGGTCTAGTGTGATGATTAAGGGATTAAGACTTACTTTGAAAAAGAATCCATATTTAAAGTTTGAAGAGCTGGCATAGAAATTGCATATTCAGCTGGTGGGTGGTAGTTTCTGGGCAGTTGTACTTGCTAAAAAGATAATCATGGAGATGAGATTGGGGCTCCTTTTTAGACCTAAGAGTATAGAACCATAATGAGTTTGGGTGATTGGGATTTGTCCCAGGATACCAAAATTTACTAGAGACTAAGAGTACTTGTAGCTCTCTGGGAGCTGGAATAATTTATTAAAATGGAGAGCTGCCAGATGGCTTTACTTATAGCCATATCCCAGGGGTTCTTTGCTACAACCTACCCTACCCATGGTTGTGGCAGCTTCCACAACAGCATCTAAAGATGTGTTTCATACATTTTTTCCCCTGGCCTATTTGTACTGTTTGACCTGGGCACAAAATTATTATTTAAAACTCTATAGGGGCAGCTAGGTGGCGCAGTGAATAGAGCATCAGCTCTGGAGTCAGGAGGACCTGAATTCAAATCCAGCCTCAGACACTTGACACACTAGCTGTGTGACCTTGGGCAAGTCACTTAACCCCAATTGCCTTGCCTTCCCGCCTCAAAAAAAAAGCTCTATAGGAGAAGGTAGTGATGATGCTGATGCTGTTGCCGAGTTATATTTAGAAAGTGCTTTAAATTTTGAGACTGGTATACATAAATTATTTCATTGGATCCTCGCTATTATTAACCCCATTTTACAGATAAGTCTATAGTACATCAGAGAAGAAACAAACTGCTGAGGAGGAGATGGCAGCCCTTCCGGAGTGCTGACTTCCCCCCCCCCCCTCAAAAAAAAAGGGGAAGGGAGTAAGCTTTTATAAAGTACGTCCCATGTGCCAGGCTCTGTGCTAAGCACTTTCCAGATCTTTCATTTGATCCTCACAACACCCCTGGGAGGGGTTGCTGTTATTCTCATTTTACATTTAAGGAAACTGAGGCAAGCAGAAATTAAGTGATGGGTCAAATAGCCAGTCAGCATTTGAGACTGAATTTGAACTCAGGTCTTCCTGACTCCAGCCACTGCTGCCAACTGTCCTTGGTGACAACCCTGAACTTTATCAGTGGGATCAGGGCTATTAACCATGGCCTCCACAGGACAAGCTGGTGGCCCATTGCTGGCCTATCTCAGAGACGAGGCATGTTTTTCCTCCCTTTTTCATTGCCACACACAAGTACTTCTTCAGATTAGCCAAATTTAGCTGGGAATGTTGGGGTGGAATAACCAGGAAGGACTGGTAGCATTTCCTGGGGAGGTACGTGGTATTGGTGGTTGGCTGGTTATTATTGTTGGTTCAGGTCAATTAGGAAGGACAATTTTCTAAATGTTGAAATAGTGTTAAGTATCATGCGTAAGTCTGGTATTTCTTTTTCCCGGCATTTATAAATTAAGTATTATCTAGTTAGCTGATTTATACATTGTTGTATTCAAAGTACAATCTAAAGTTTCATTTATTTGCCAACTGAAGGAAATAGAAGGAAATCTTTATGAAATATATTGGACATGAGCCATAAAACCATCTTCTAAGAATAAGCCCAAACTGCTGAATGAGATACTTGACCTAGAATACATATTGGTCTAATGACAGGCCATCTTATGATTTATACTTAACTTGTCTGACCACAAACCCTGTTCTCTGAATTTCTCAGGCTCTACTGTGCCGGCCCACAAAGCTGTCCTGGTGGCTCGTTGTAAGGTGATGGCCGCTATGTTTAACGGCAGTTACCTTGAAGCCAATAGTGTGCTGGTTCCAGTTTATGGTGTTTCCAAAGAGACTTTTCTTTCCTTTCTAGAGTACCTGTATACAGACTCCTGCTGCCCAGGTAAGCAATGCTAATGTTCAGTTCAGTTCAGTCTGGCAAGTTTTACCGAGCATATTCTATGTATCCCAGGTAGTGTTAGGTGCTCGGGATCTCAAGATAAAAGATTAACAGTCCCTGCCTTCATGGAGTCTGCAGTCTATGAGTTGCTGGATGATGGTTTTACTTATTTTTCCTCCTTTTCATCTATTTTGATCAAAAATTCATTTTCAATAAAATTCGTTTTCTTTCAAGGTGTGTCAGAAGTTGAATTTATAGAAGTTTCTATAAAACTGTGAGAAGTTTTGGGGCTGTATTGAATTTGTGTAATCATTTCGCATGGTCTGAGTTGAAATCCAGTAGCTGGGCATCCCCAGTGGGGAGGATTTAAAACCCCTATGAAACTTTAAAATCACTGTGAAGGAGGAGTGGCCAAGGCCCCAGGATCTGGGGCTGGCTTATGGGAGTTTATGACTCCTACAGATTTTAGGTCCTGATCTTGGGATAGCTTCAGTTATCCAGAGTGGAGAGTGGAGGAGCGAGGGGAAAGAGGACCTGTGATTAAGGTTCTGTGATTTTTTATTTAACCTGTGATTTTTGATTGGAAGATCCCTAAAAGATCTGAAATTATTCTGTCATATTCAGTACCTTCTTTTCCCTCGGGCTTCTGTATTGTTCTAAGGAGAAATTGGTCCTGAAAGGCCAAGTTTAAACAAAATCTTTATAAGACACTTCCAGAGTCATTCAGGATGCCCAGGGGAGTGCTAGAATTTCCTTGTCTTGATCTCTCCAGGACATTCCTGGGCTAGGAGCCAAAACCACAAGTTGGCAACAGATTGGAGGCCTCTCTAGTTCTGGTCCCTCTAGCCCAGACTTGTGCCCTGGGGATGTTGTGAGGCCCCTCCCTCAATCCTGAGGGACGTGGCAGTATAGGCATAAAGCCAATGCCCAAATGACAAGCGTATTGTGACATGTACTTGGTAGGACAATAGGTGCCCATTAATGAGAGCAGCAGCATGCCACTTAGTCAGAATGCCTTCTTGGGGTTTACTTCTTTTTTATTATATTATTTGAATTAGCCTTTCCTTCCTTTGGAATTATAGTTCACCAAAGTAGAAAAATAAGCTTTCTTCCCATTTGAAATTCATGTCCATCTAGTGGAAAGTTTTAGAAGTTGTAAAATCAAAATTTCCTATCTTAAAGGTTGTTATTATAAGTTAATTAAGGGTCAGTTAATCAGGCTTCTTTTATGTGTTTCTACTAACAAAGAGGAGAAAATAGACCAAAAGTGGAGTCAGAGAAGCCAAGTTTGAAACCAGGCTCTGCTTCTTAATTCCTGTGACCTTGTACAAAACATTTTACCTTTGTGGGACATTCTCTTCATCTGCAAAAAGAAGGGTGGAACTAGATGTCCCCATGGCCCCTCCCACACTAGAGCTTTAATTATATGAGCTTAAGTGGATGCAAAAGCAAAGGCATTATTTACCAACGGATGGATGATCTATGGCGCACCTGCATCCACCTTCCAAATGTTACAGTCTGTCTTGTTATTTTCGGCAGGGCCATTAAAACTTTTCGACTTGAGACTTGTTCAGATATTTGAGTGATAGAGAGGTTTGATTTCTCAATAACTAAGCTGCAAGTAACAAAAATTGTCTGAAAAAAGAAAACAAACAGAATGAAGCCCACTAAAAGATTGGTATAGTCCACGGAGCACCCAATATGGTTTAGTAGATAGAGTTCTGGACCTGCATTCAGGAAGGTCTGGGTTCAGATCCCACCTGTGACACTCGCTAGTTATGTGACCTTGCACAATTAATAACTCTTTCAAGTGCTGCAAGACTCAAACGAGGTAATGTTTGCAAAATGCTTTACAAATTTTAAAACCTTATACAATTACCAACGATGATGACCAGTAGGGTGGGGAAAAGCTATGAGTCAGAGAAAATAACCAAGTCATGCTTAATGCTGGGATGCAAACATTACAGCTATTGCATACAGTACCTGGAATGATTTTCCCATTATGCCCCACATTAGTCAGATGCTTTTCAGAGTACTTTGGCCACTTATATCTTAGCCCACGTAGTTAGAGGAATGCGAAGAACTTTAAAGAGGTTTGAGATGACTAGAAGACTGGAAGATCCTAATGAGGATTTTTTAAAGTTTAAAGCAAACAGTAATTTATTAAAAAAAAAAATAACTGGAGAGAAAATTCAGGAAAAGAAGATGCTGATGTAAGAATTGTTGAGCATTTTCAGCATAAGAAGATCTCATACCCACAGAATATAACCATATATTTTCAATTTCAGCTGAGGAGAACATAGGTTTCCATACAGTGAAGGGCTGAGATCAGTTGGCCGGAAGAGGTATTTGACAGGAAGATGTATTAAAATAACCTTGGAGTAGGTTAGGAAGAGCAAAGAAGGGATCTTTTCAGGTTAGATTTAAAAACAGATTCTCTCCTTTATTTTAAGCTTGCTCTTGCCTAAAGGTAGGGAAATGGAGTTGAGAAAGGAGTCACGGTTTCTGATGTTATGATTTGGTCAACATGATTTTGAAAAGTGCGTGTAAGTGATTGCACGTATAACCTGTATCAGATTGCTGGCCAGCTTAGGAAGGGAGGCAGAAAAATCTGGAATTCAAAATCTTTCAAAAAATGAATGTTAAAAATTGGTTTTACACATAATTGGAAACATGTAAGATAAAGTATTGATTTCTTTTTCTGATTTTCCCTGTCTTTTTTTTTCAGCTAGCATTCTGCAAGCTATGTCTCTCTTGATTTGTGCTGAGATGTACCAAGTATCTCGACTTCAGCATATCTGTGAGCTTTACATCATTACGCAGTTACAGAGTATGCCCAGTAGGGAATTGGCAACAACAAGTCTCAGTGTTGTAGGCCTCCTTAAAAAAGCTAAGGTAATTTAATGATCGCCTGGGTTTTCCTAACTTGTCAGTTGGGTATGCAGATAATTACATTGCTTTTATTTTGTTAATACTTTTTTTCTCTAGGAAAGAAATTCTATTCAGCCTCAGCAAAGGTGAAGCTAATTTTTGATGTTCTGGAAGTAACTTTTTTTGTAATATTCATTGTCATTTTGCTTTGTTATATCTAGCATATACAGTCATGCATTAAAAACTCTGTTTCTATAGCCTCTTTCTAGAGATGAAGTATTCCTTAGCAAGTAGACTCTTTCCTGGTAGATTGCAATGCTGATCTCTTCTTTGGCACATAGGTCTTAATAATATTTACACAGAATAGAAAGTTTGGAGCTGTTTGATTCTGTATCTATGACCACTCAGCACTGTCCTTCGCTTTGCACACTTTCTAGGAAGGTCTTAGGCTAGACGTTCTCTCCTTCACATAAGCAATTAATGCTGTTGTTGATTGGTTGTATTCTTTGGATTCATCAGATAGGAGTCATGAGTAACGCTGAGTTCTTTCTGTTTTGTGAGGTTCCACTTGTCACAAATTGGCACATTTGAATAAGTGACTTGGGAGAAAATGCAGGATGAGGAAGTTAGGCTAAATGGTCTCTAAAGTTGCTTCCAACTCTAACATTTTAAGATTCTACATAGGACAAAAAAAAAAAAAAGAAGGAAATATGACTGTTATTTGATATTAAGGTACTTCCAGATTATCCCTTTTTTTCTTCAAGATTTGAGATCTTAAGACCTAATTTAGACTTGTGCTTTGACAATGATGATTTATTATTTATTTATTTATTGAATTTCTACTATCCTGGAAGATGTACAGATTAATTCCTGTCCTCCAATAGACTGTTATGCTCTGAATTGTTTGATTAGGATGAACTGGGAGAGAAGAGCCTGTTGAGGTTACCACTATGTTGGCAGCACCATGATGATTTCTTTCATGTTATCCGAAGTGCTGTCTCCTTCCCTCTGGTCAGAACCCATTTGAATTGTTCCTAAAGTAACGAGAGTTTGTTCTGGAAATCTACTTACAAATCACAGAACACTCTTAGAACTTAGGGAGCAGGTGTGTTGGTGTGACATTTCTCAGAGTCAAAGCCTGTACTTTACATATTAGCTAATTCCTCCCTGTGATATTTTGTGGCTGTTCCAGAGACATGACCACATTGCTCCCTCGCTCCCTACTTCTCTGTATTCATATTCTTTAATTTTTCCTAGGAATCCTGTGCTTGTCTCCAGGTTCCCCCAGGGTTGTGGTTTTGTTTTGTTTTGGTTTTTTCACTCTTCTCCTCACACTTTTGCCTCTGCTGAACAGGTGTTGGTAAGCCTGATGATTTCCTTGGACTTAGGCTCACAGGTTTCAGTTGGAAGCCCAAACTAGCTCTCCTAGACCCTGGCTGCTGTCCCAGGGAATGTTTGTGAGCCTCATCCCAGAGCTCTGCCTGCAGTCACCTTTTTAAGTTCCTGCCACAGCTGTTGCATTCTGGGTGTGCACTTCTTCTTTGCTTTTGTGTGCTTGCCATGAAAAAAATACATTTTGTTATTATGTATCATCTCTTGATACCCTGCTTTTGCCTCCATTTTGCTGACACTGTACTAGCCTAAACCATCTGTCATCCTGGAGCAGGAAATGAAGTAGAATATTTTTTTGTTTGCTTGTTTCATAAGGCATTAGATTTTATAAATGTAAGCTATAGAATAGATGAGTTCTAAGCAGAGTATTTTTTATTCAAAGAAACTTGTTTGTTTTTTTTAACGTCTTAGTTTTTCCATTTTCCCTTTTGGTTTTGACACTTAAAACTTTTGAGTCTGATCAAACGTCCTTGAAGACAACATTGAGATTCTCATATTAGAATGCAGAATAGTGGTGCATACATTTCAATTTGTATAAAATTATTTTGTCTATTTTGGAGTATGTGGGATCCTCCAGAGTCTTTAGAAATAGTTTTTTCGATTTCAGGATCTGTTGCTTTCTGCTAAAGGCACTGAAGGCTCTGTGTCCATGAGATGCCATCATTTTGGTATCAGTGTAGGGGAAAAAACCCAGTAACAACAACACTTGCTGTTATGGCAGCTCTGTTTTCTGTTGGTTGACACATAGATTCATGAAATCATCCTCTATGTTAATACTGAGTTGAATCGGATCCCTCGTGTGCCTTGACTGTACTTCCAGAACATCACGTCCTGAGTCGTGTTGAGTTTGTTTGTCGGGCACAGCATGATTTTCTCCTGTATCTTTCCATCATCCTAATAACATTGGTGATCATCACATAGAGTGTTGTTCTAATTCCCTTTTTTCTTGCAGTTTCACAACTCTGATTGCCTTTCAACCTGGCTCCTTCATTTTATTGCCACTAACTACCTCATCTTCAGCCAAAAGCCAGATTTTCAAGATCTTTCAGGTAGTTTGTCAATTCCTCCTGTTTTAAAAAGAGAACTTTGTAATGGGATCACAGCACTGAGATGTGAAGTGTAATGAACAGAAATGTACAGTTGTTCTTGGGAGAATAACAGTGCAGATTTCTTTTAAAATGTGAATTAAACGTTGTATTTAGGTAAACAGTTCAAAGCGTTTGAGACAGACAGCATGTTCCATTGAGATTTCACTGAAATATCTTACCTTTTTTTTGTAAAGAGGAAGGAAAAATGTACCCCCTTACGGGAGAGAAATCCTGGTTTTTGTGTGTCTGTTTTATCACCTCACTGGTTTTGACATATGCTCAGGAGAAAGAAACTTTGGATTTGGGGCTATGCTGAAAAATTCTTATGAAGTAAACATATGTGTGTGTGTGTGTGTGTGTGTGTGTGTGTGTGTGTGTGTGTGTGTAAAAGCAGAGAATTAAGTGATTATACAGAAAGCAAATAGTTTTTTGCTGCTTCAAACCAAAAGCTGTCACAAGGTGCATAGAGGAAAAATTACATACATGAGGTCTGTCAAAGCAAAACAAAGTGTGAGCTTGAGTATGAAAGATAAAAATAGGTAGCTACGTAGGGAAGATCAGTGGCTCAGTGGATAGAGTGCCTAGAGGACTTGAAGTCAGAAGAACCGAGTTTAAATCTGGCCTCAGACACTTACTAACTGTACGACCCTGAGTAAATCACTTAACCTTGTTTACCTCCGTTTCCCCATCTGTAAAACGAGATGCAGAAGGACTGGCAAACCACTCCAGTATCTTTGCCAAGAAAACTCCAGATGGGGTCACAAAGAGCTGGACGTGACTGCAAAGACTGAGCAGCCCGCAGAAAGCAGAATTGCTATCAGAGTGGAGCATTTATTTATGCATTGTAGTTCCTGTTCTTATGTATATGGGTCACATGACTCAGCATGTCTGAAACCGAGAGCTCACTATCTAGCTGCCCACACCCACACCTCTATCAGAGCTCTGTGGCTGGAGGAGGCAGCACTCATCTGTTAGCCCTTCAGAGTCTTAACTTTGACTCTTTACCCTCCCCCATCCCACATACCTAATCACTTGTCACATCTTGCCCTTCCTACCCCCATAGCGTCTCTGGAAACCAGCTCCTCCTAATGTCTGCCCCCACCTTTGTATCACCTTAGCAGAGACCTCACCACTCTGACTTTAAGACAGTTGCAAGTGGCCTTTTGATTGGTCTTCCTGGCTCAGTTTTGCCCCACGCCCCACACAGCTGCTAAAGTTCAGATCTGACGGGTTCCCTGCCTACTCAGTAAACTCCAGGAACTCCCTAGGATAAAATATACTTTGTTTGACTTTTAAAGTCTCTGCAACCTATCCTCAGTCTACCTTTACAGCCTCGTTATCTATTATTCTCCTTCCTGAATTCTGTAGTCCAGACAAACTGGCCTTCTCTCTGTTCCTCACCAACTGGCCCTCCATTTCCTGTGACCGTGCCTTTGCCCTGGTCGGCCTCCATGCTTGGAATGCACCCCTTTCTGCCCTTTGCCCCACACACTCTGCCTTCCTTCAAGACACAGCTCAAGCACCACCTTCTACCCGAAGTCTTCTAGCAACTCCCTTCCTTGTCTTTATTCAACTACCTCGTACTTAAAATCATTTTTTGTATGTGTTTATGTACTCATATAAATACATGTTGTCTCTGCCGATAGAACGTATGTTTCCGGAGAGTAGTGCTTATTTATTTCATTTTGGGGGAGAGGGGGTTTGTATCCCCACCCCCTAGTACGGCAGAACCTGCAGCATGGTGGGTGTTTAATGTCAGCTGATTAAGTGACTATTAATTCTCAACACAATGTAGGTTTTTTTCTTGAGAAAATAAATTTTTTAAATCAAATCAACGAATGTTTTTTGAAAACCTTTTCTGAGCAGAAAAAAAAAAAGACTACTTAAATACAGCCTGCCCCCATTGCCCCTAAAGGTAAGGAATATTTCCCTTAGCTGTCTGAGTGAAGAGGAAGTGACCTGTCTTCAGGAAGCAAATAGAGTAAGCGCTTCATTAGGACAGAGAACACCCTTATTTTAGCTTGTGCCCCTGATTGTGCCGCCATTGCTCCCTTGGTGTCTTTGATCCTTCATTTGTAAAATGGAAGTCAAAGCCGTACACAGGTGATTGACATAGGGCTTAGCAGTCCTTGCAGGATGCAGTGTTGAGTGATGGCCAACATTTACATGGTGCTTCCTGTGAGCCAGGCACTGCTCAGAGCACTTTACAATAATGATCTCATTTGAGCTTCACAACAAGCCTGTAAGGTGGGTGCTGTTGCTATCCCCCTTTGAGGAAACTGAGGGTACCTGAGGTTAAGTGATTCACCCCAGGACCAACAGCTCCTACGTGTCGGAGGCTGGATTTGAACTCAGGTTTTCTAAGCCCTGGACTCATTGTATCACCTAGCTGGCTCCACATTTGAGGAATTCTTCTTTTTTCTCATTTTATTGATATGCCATATGATAGTTTGACCAAACACAAACACAGAATATTTGCATTTTCCCTAACTCCATAAGAGGGTTTGTACCCTGATCGTAGGATATTAGGAACAATTTTGTCTTATGTCAGAAGAGGGGAGAAAACTCATTCTTTTTCCCCTAATGAGGTTTTGCTAGTTGAAATTTGATAAATGTGTTTAAAGGTATGAAAAGAGCACTGCAGTTACGCTACCATGAGCCCCTTCTGCGTAACTTTTGTTTTTCATTTTCCATAATCCTGCATTTCCTTTTTTACAAAAATTTATTTATTGTAAATGCTTTTTTTAGAACTTACTCCTAAAAAATTACATGCATGCGTGTGTGTGTGTGTGTGTGTGTGTGTGTTTCCATGTGTCTCCGTCTCAGTCCTATTTTTCACACTGGTTCATTGACTCCCTACTCTCCAGGCACCTCTTCCTTGCCAGCCTCCATGCTGCCTTGGAGAAATTTCCACTGCGGCTCCCCTCCCTCTCCTGATTGTTTCATTGCCTCTCCTGAGGCTGCTGATTTATAACCTCAGTGCTTAACATAATACTTGGCAGGAAGTACGAGTGCTGCAAATGCTTTTTCATCCATTACGTTCACTAATTTATGATAACGTGTTTTGTTTCTGTGAGATGTGTGGTGTAAGTGCAAACCAGGTGTGTTTCTACGCTATTCATGAGAAAGCAGGACATAGCACAAACAGTTGTGTTTTGTGTCCCCTCCGAGATGACTGAAATCATAAAAGTGTCGTGGGCGGACCCCGAGATGATCTCCTTTGTAAGGCAGGTGGAGCACCGTGGGAAGAGTGTGTGACATGGAATCAAACGAATCAGCTGAAAAATGTAGTCAAACAGTAACATATCAGGGAGTGTCACAGCTAATTACGTAAAGGGGACGGTGATGGAGGCGCGCCTGTGTAGGGCACGGGCCAGCTATCCTGCACTGCCCAGCCCCTCTCGTCTGCTGTATTTGGTCATGCTTTTTATTTGGGGATATTATCATCATGCATTTAATCAGCCATTCTGTTGTGTTAGATCTTTTATTGCATTGGGAAAAAACACGGGTAAGGAGCAATTTTAAGTCCTGTAAGAAGATATTGTGTTTTTCTTTCAAACATTTTAAACCATTGAAAATGGACAATTAAAGTGGAATTTACATTTGTGTCCCCCCCCCCCACCCTTCCCCATCCCTTGCTTTTAACAGAGCAGTCAGTATTGTATTTTTTCTCCTTTTAACAGGGCTGTCAGTATCTACCTGCCACACTTTTTGTGGTTGAATCATTTTAGTCACGTCCAATTCTTTATGACCCCATTTGAGGTTTTCTTGGAAAACCCACTGGAGTGGTTTACCATTTCCTTCTTCAACTCATTTTGCAGATAAGGAAACTAAGGCAAACAGGGTTAAGTGACTTGCCCAGGGTCACACAGCTAGTAAGTGTCTGAGGCCAGATGTGAACTCACAGAGCTTTCCTGACTCCAGGCCCAGCTCTCTATCCCCTGAGCCACCTCCTGCAAAAGGCCAGAATAGAGCTCACATGTAAGAAGACAACCTGAAGGCCCTTCACGTTCAGTGAGCGACCCCGATTTCAAGACTATGAAAGCGTTCAGATAGTGGTGGCTCCAGCCTAGATCTCCCAGAAGGAAGCTGGCTGTGCCAAGCCTCTTTAAGAGCTCTAGGGGGAATCTGAGCAGTTAAGAGTGTCTTTCTCCAATGTTATCAGCTCAGACTCTCATTTCAGTGTCTTCTCCCTGCTGTTACCAGACAGTGGTTAGCACACCAGTTTTACTTAACTGACATCAGTTAGCATTAACAAAGAGATACTTATTTTGAAGATAAAGCAAGAATAGAAGTACAAACATTTTCTCCTCCCCCCAGAAGACCTCACTCCCTTATACTACCTCTATCTTGGGAAGAGGAAAGTTCTCAGCCTTAACACCATTTCTATATTGTGTTCTCTACCCTCTCCCTCCCCATCCCCCTCCCCGTCTCTGTCTATCTCTCTCTTTTCCCCCCCCCCCCCGCCCCTGTCTCTGTTTCCCTCTCTCTCTCCCTTTCCCCCTCTCTTCCTCTCTCCTTCTCTCTCCCTCTCCTCTCTCTCTTTTTCTCTCTCTCCCTCCCTCTCCCCAAGTTTTACTTCCAAATGTGGCCAAATGGTAGATGATGTTTTATCTCTGTTCCATTGGCTCTGACTCTCACCCCTCACCACCTGGCTCCAAACAGATCACAGCAGAGACCTCAGCTCCAGGCTCTGCTGGTCACTCTCCTGAGCATGGAAAACATACAAGGTCCTCGCCAATCTTCTTGACCCAAAACAGGAAAGAAAAATACAAAGAGGTAAAGAATGGGGGCCCATCTTCATGGACTGCACATTGGCTTTGGATTAGAAGGGCCTTTCCCCTCACACTCTCCCTGGAGCCAGACAGGAAAGAGGCAGACCAGGCTAGACTTCCTCGTGGAGTCAGTTCGTGTTTTCTTCCCTGTCGACCATCCTCATTATCCAGTCTGTTTGCTGTGCTCAGACGCTGGCTGTCTCCCGTCTCTCCTTATTCCACACAGTTGCCAAGTCACAGAATATTCCTTCTGAAAGCTGTGGAACATTCTTCTTGCCAATACTCATCGTCAGTACTTGTGATGAGAACAATAAAGCTTGACGTGTAGGTGATATTCAATGCTGATAACTCTGCCAAAAAAAAAAAAGAAAAGAAAAGCCACTTCTACATGTAAATTCTACTTTACTCCTCCATTTACTGTGGTTGTTTAGTGGATTAGTCATGTCTGACCCTTTGTGAGCCCATTTGGGTTTTTAGCAGCAGAGATACTGAAGTGGTTTACCATTTCCTTCTCCAGCTCACTTTACAAATGAGGAAACTGAGTCAAACAGGGATAAGTGACTTGTCCAGGGTCACACAGCTAGTAAGTGTATGGGACTGGATTTGAACTCAGGTCTTCCTGATTTGAAGCCTCATGCTCCATTTGCTGCACCACCTAGCTATTCTATAATCTTCCATTTACGGTGATTCAAAATGTTCAGAAGAAAAAATGGATCCCTTTATATGGTACTTAAAGTATTTATTGGAGGGCTTAAGCTTCCATTTGTTCCTAGTGCTAGGTCTTGGTGGTGGGCTGATTATTTCCCTATTTATCCTTGTGTAGAGTGAATTTCTCCTTCCTCCCTCAGCTCCTCTGCTCCAAAAACCTATTTTCTTTTTCCTTTCAGAGCAGCCTGGCAAAAAAATAACAATAATAGGAAGGGGAAATGGTCCCAAGCCAAATTCCTTTGCCAACCTCTGCTTGTCCCAGCCTCTCCAACCAAAGATGCTGACGCATTGGCCAAGAAAGATTCAGGAGAGAGCCTCTCTGTGCTCTATGAATTTTTGTGTTGAATCAGTCATTGTCTTTTGTTCACCCCGAGACCCTATGCAAAAATTGCCTTGGTGACTATAGAACTGCCCACTAGCAAAGTTCTAAGCCAATCGTGGCTGATTAAATATATTATTATATTTGAATATATGTAAATGTATGAGCATGGCTATGTCCCTCGTAACAAGCATGACCAAATACAGCAGAAGAGGAGGTGGTGAGTAATACGGGAGCTGATGCCCTGTATGCCTGCGGGTGGATCTCCATCCTGGCCTCCCAGTGTTTATGCTACTGTTTAACTATGTTTCAACTGTCCCTGGAGTACTTACTGCACCAGGACTTTATTTAATGATGGCTTTGAGGTACATGCACATGCGTATTAATATACATGTCAATGACCAGGCTGGAATTTGAACTCAGATCATAGGATCTAGTACTGGGAGGGACTTCTGCTGCAGCCCTGTCCTTTTACATATGAGTAAACTGAGTCACCACAGAGCAGTGACATGACCTGCCTATTCTCCTATAACTATGTGAACTATGATTTGAACCCAGGTTTCCTGATTCCCTGTCACGTGCTCTTTCCACTGTGCTCCACAAGCCTTAGAAATGAGATCACCTTAGGACCAGCCCAAGATACTTTTATGATTTCAGTCATCTTGGAAGGGATACAAAACAGACCTCCTTTGGGCTTAATTGAAAACACAGTTCTCATAGATCTGTTATTTACTTAGACTAGTGGTATTAAACTGAGATAGAAACATCCTTATGGGCAGCACATTAGAAAACCACAAATTAACATTATTTGTGTTGTGTTGTATTTTTATTAATTTTGTTAAACATTTCTCAATTCTATTCTGGTTTGGGCCAACAGGCTGGGACTTTGACACCTTAGACTTAGACCACGTTTCTCACAGAAATAAGACGTATTATTTTGAATTAGTGAATTAAATAAATGGAGGAAAATTTACTGCATGCTTACTATGCCAAGCACTGTTTTAATTTCTGAGGATACAAATTGGCCTCCTCAGATCAGGAGGTAGAGGGAAAAGGACCAGGGCAGGAGCTTCTTCTCTAAAACAGCAGGGAGGTTGTCAAGAAAGCTGGAGAGTAGGGAATTGCTGAATTAGTGTAAAAAACAGGAGTAAGGAAAAATAAACAGATACAAACTAGTGTTGTTTTCTTGGGGCATGTTAAAAACAGATTTTTAAAAAAATAATTTTTAACATTTCCAGTGATCGATCCATCTCCAAAACAAATAAAAATGAGGTACATAAATAAATAAAATCAAGAAGACCAAATTCAAGCCTGACAACTAACACTTACTAGTTCTGTGATCAAGGGGAAGGAAGTCATATAACCTTTCAAATAGGGGTCATGGTACAGTAGAAAGAGCCTTGGTTTTTGAGCGAGGATCCAGCTTCAAATCCCAGCTTGTTACCTTGGACAGATCTCTGATCCTCTATTTTCTTATCTGTTAAATGAAGGGATTTGGTCAAGGTCCTTTAGAATCTCTTCTAAGACTGGATTATTGATAAGTCTTCCTATCTGTGGAGTCCAAAATTGTCCAGTCTGCAAGAAAAATCGAGGCAGAGCTCTTAAACCACTGTATCAAAGGGTCCCCAACCCCCTCTAACGAAGTGAATCTCAGATCTGCCTTACAATCTGAGATGCCTCCTTTCCCCAGGGCCTTACTTTTATGGGGTTTAATACTCAAACATGCGGGGGGGAAAAAAGGCATGGTAAAATATAGAATCTCATTGGTTGATAGGCCCCATGTTTGACCTGCCAGGACAGCCAGAAATGATGCATCAGGATGGGCAAAGCAGCGGTCATCTCCTTTTACTAAGTGGTCCTAAGGTGGTCCCCTGTTCATATTGGGCAAGAGAGGGTGGTCCAGAAGTAAAAAGAATAAGTTAGGGGACTTTCCGTATCTCATTAGGACATCCCACCCACGCTGAGTTTGGTCATCAGCATTCCTGATATGGTTAGGCAAGTGAACTTTATCATTAATAGTTCACAGCTCTGGGGCCCAGTATACAGAACACTAGCCCTATATAATCATATCAAACTGATTAATACTGATTGGAATGACATAAGGGTCTAATTAATCATCTGTCAATGGTCCTTACTGTTGTCAAATGGTCCTGTTGTCACATTCACTGTGTATCGTGCCCAAGCAGAAGAAAATTGTGTTGGATTTGGCTTCTAGGTAAATAGCATAGTTTTTAGCTTATATAACTCTAATTTCCATTGTGATATAGATAAGGAAAAAGCAGCAAGGAGTTAGGATGTATCTACAATTTATATGTATCTGCAGTTTACCAAGTTCCCTTGAAAGTGTAGGTGGGGGATAGAGCTCTTGACCTTGAGGTTGGTTCTGTTTTATAATGTTGTTCTGAACCTCTTAGCCAGGTATTGAATCCACCCCTTAAACCCAAGTGAATATTGATTCTTACTCACTAGTCTTATGGAACCTGGACTGGGGTGAAGTCCTTCATCATAGGTCCTTGTGATCACCCCTGCGTAGCTTTGCTTTTAGAAATGTCAGGGTTTGTTTTTTGTTTTCTTGTGCTTTTAATTCTCAAGGGCAAATTGAAAAGCAGAAAAGGCTTGGCATAGGTACCTTTCTACCTCCTCTCTCCAAGAGCTCTTGAGTCTTCCCGAATTTCCCCCTGTCCTGTCATCTGCCTGCCCCAATTTTCATTTCCCTCCCCTCGTCTTTGCCCCTCAGATGGTCTGGCATGGTAGAAAGAGCTCTGGCTCCGGTTCACATTCTTTCTGCCTTGAGTGCTTTCTATCTGTATAGACTTGGCCACGTTACCAAATTTTCCTAGGCCTCACTTTCGTTCAGTCAAGTAATAATTAGAATTTGAATGGTGCTCTAAGGTTTGCAAAGAGCTTTACAAATAACTCATTTGATTCACGCAATAAGCGCTAGAGTTTGGTGCTGTTGTTATCATTCCCATTTTTTACAGATGAGGAAACTTGGGCAAACAGGTTGAAGTAGCTTGCCCAGAATCCACCAAGAAGCAAGTGTCTGAGGTGGTGTTAACCCAGGTCTTCCTGTGTCAGTGCTCTAGCCACTGGGCAGTCACCTCACTGCCCCAAAATGAGGCACAAAGGGGCTTGGCTCACATGGATCCTGAAAGCTCTGCATCTTTGAACTTAGGAAATTGGTCTTTTAAAAATCCTGATTAAGTAAAATTCTAAAATCCAGATAAAAGTTAGCTACAGCTGAGATGCAGTCTACTCCCTCCCTCCTCTCCCTTTTTCTTCCCTCTTCTCCACTCCTTTCCCTGATGTTTTTCCTTCCTTTGTTCTTCCACCAGGTTTTCTTCTCCCATAGCACAATGCTCAACACATAGTAGACATTTAGTAAAGACTTGTCGACTTCCTTGGCCCCTACCATTTAGTGCCTGTAGTGTAAAGAGCTCTAGGCTAGAAATCCGGAGACCTAAATTCTAAATCTTAGCTCTGCCAGCTCCTACAGGGAAGGTGGGTGGAAGGTGAGGGAATATCCCAGAAAGTTCCCTGTGTGTACAACCTCACCATATCCTTTTTGATCTGGTTACTGGGGCTTTGTAGAGGTGGTCCATATGGAGGGTGTAACTGCTATTGGGTCTTGCCTAGGTTGTGTTTGTATACTCTCCCCTTCCTTTAGCTTAACTTGCTACTACTAAATAGATTTCAACTCATGATGAATTTGGTCAACTTGAGTGGGGCTGAAAAAAAACCAGCCTTCTCTAGATTGCCCGTTTTAGTAGGTTACATAAGAGAAGATAAGGTCTTTAAAAACTCACCCTGGATCAATGTTTCTGATAGAAACCTGTTATTATTACGCGGATTCAGTTCTTGAGGGCAAAGCATTATCCTTTGAAATATAATTACATACAGGAACCCCTCAGTGCTCCTTGGTGATTCACTTGGGCTCTCTGGATATTACATTATTACAGTGTCTTGATGCTGTGCCCAAACAGCTTTTGTATTTTACCATTGACCCTTTCCCCTCTGCCTTCTTCCTGCTTCCCTAGTCCCAGATGCTCTTAAGTGTCAAAAAGCTCTTACAAGGGCTTCTCTCTAGTGAGAGGCTTATCGGCCCTTTTCTGCAATTGGTTGGCTAACAACCTTAAATTTCACCAAAAGCCCACAGAAGAGCAGGAAGAGCCAAAGACAAGATCAGACTCCCCTACCAAGCACTATTTTATCTCTTACTTTTGAAGGTTCTTTTTAGTGTGAAAGTTATATGATACAAGGTTAGACAGGAAACACGTTTTTCATTCCCACTTTTTATAATATCCATGTTATTATAGAATTTCTCCATTCCTTCTTTATATCTGGAAAGTATTTTCCCAAAAGGGCATTCTTAATGACCAGAGTACTTTATTAGATAATATCTTTGTGTGCTAGAGGGCTTGGCTTGCAGTCAAAAGACCTGGCTTTCCGTCTTGGCTGTACCACTTAGGGCCTGTGTAGTCCTGGGCAAACCATTTACTATCTTAGAGGCCCATGATTTCCCCAGTTATAAAATGGTGCGATAATATTGGCACTACACAACTCTTAGGCTTGCTGTGAAGAAAAAGCTTTGTAAACTGACAAGTATTTCATGGTAGAGCTGTTGTCATTAATCCTAAGTTTGTTAACAGCATTAAAAAAAATATTTCAGGGGCAGCTAGGTAGCTCAGTGAACTGGCTCTGGAGTCAGGAGGACCTGAGTTCAAATCCGGCCTCAGACACTTAACACTTACTAGCCATGTCACCTTGGGCAAGTCACTTGACCTCAATTGCCCTACCTTCCCCCTTCAAAAAAGAATTTCAGCGTACTTGTACAAACTAAGGCAGACTTGAAGGAATAATATTTAAAACATATTTGAAATGAACTTTTAGAACCTTTAGTTACATGTATGTTTCTTTATTAAAATATTTTATATCTAATACTTTTTCTTCCCCAAAAATTTTAGCAGAAGAACGCAGTTTTGTTGAGACGCACAGATGGCCATCCAACATATATTTGAAACAACTTGCAGAATACAGGAAGTACATTCACTCCCGGAAATGTCGTTGCATAGTAATGTAACTTGAAGATTGTATTTCTGTTTGATTGTGAAGACTAGAAGATCCGTGGGCACCAGTAAAATTCTGGTGAGGACAGAAATTGATGCCCATATGTTCAGCAAACAAACATATGGTACAGTGTGAGCTTGTTAGTTCTCTTTGAGATAACTACTCCTGTGGTCTTAAAAGGGATCCAGATACACTGTAGGCTAGACTAAAGTTTTATCTTAGCCTAGAAAGCTGCTATGCAGCCACTTCTTTTAAAACACTATTGCTTCCATAATATTGTGAACTTTTGGGTAAGAAATGTTTAAATTAATTTAGTTTTTGTAAAACCAATGGCATAGTATTAGTAAACATAAATCCCATTATATCTAATGGTCATGTTAAAATAGGGACATTGAAAAACTCTTTGTGGCTATTTCTATAATGGCAAATTTCATGAACCTCTACCACCCTGCAGATTTGGGACTGCTTTAAGAGCCGTCCCAGTGGTGTAGACATACATCTGAGATTTTGAAAGTGAAATGCCACTTGTGTTCCACATTTGTGTCAAGTGAGCCATCCTGAAGGAATCTCCCTAGGTTTGTCTTCTCAGCTACCCAGCTTTTCTCCAACCCCTTTACCATCTTTTTGGGCCTCTGGTGCTTCCAGCTAGATTCCTGATGGAGGAGGGAATGTAGCACTATCCTTTGCTCAAATATTCCCTTTTCTCAGAAGAATCATTCTAGTGACATTAAAGGAAAGGGGGAGGGGGATGCTGGAGGGAAGTTTGCATGGTAGGAGAATTACTTGACTTTTTGGTAAGGTTGCCACCTTCCAGGGTCCTGCTCTGCCAGAGCAGCGCAGGCCCACCTTTGGTGGGTAAGTATGGGAGTACAGTGACCTGTCAAAGTTTTACAACTTCATATTTTTGTGTGTACAAATGACAGTGTGTTATATGGTCATATGTGTGATGTTGATCAGAATAACTAAAACTCGGAAGGTAAAGGGGTTAAAGATATTTACAGGCAAAGGTATTTCTTAATGTTTTCACTAATAAACACTCAAGGGATTTTTAAAAATTGTAAATAATCTTCTAAGCTTGAGATATGATAAGGTCCTTATCCGTGTGTAGCTCAGCACTAGGGCTCTGGTGACTGGAATGCTTCTTTAAAAAAAAATCCAAACAGGGTTGCACGGCTGACTTTAAATGACTGTGGGAAGCGTATTAGTAAGACCCTTTCACAAGAGTATTCAGAAAAAAAGCAGGTAGTTCCAAGAAAGGGATATAATTTACAAGAAAGACCTAGGACCCACAGTCACTGAAACCAGCAGTAGGAGGGAAAGAAGAAGGGCTTGTTTCACTTCTATATTAAATATCATAATAGATATATTGATAAAACCCACAAGTTCCAAAGGATCCAGATTGCTTCATGTTGGTGGGCACATTTCTTTTCCATCTCCTACAATCTTTCTTTTAGCTTCCTTGTCTATAAGTTAAGAAGAGACCTTTGAACCCTTGTCCAGGAAGGTTTGAGTATAAAATTTAGCAAAATGGCAAAAATCCATCCCTTGGGTGCATAGGATGTGCAATCTCCCAGCAGACATCTAGCCAGCAAACTGGATCTCAGTTGGGCAATGCCTGGGGAAATGATGGGGACACCTTTTGGTCATTTTTTCATTAAAATACTAGGAGTTAATCGGCCATTGATAAATTCTGTTTGTCAAGGATTGATTTAGAAATGTAGATTATAGATGTTTTTAGGAAAGAACAGCATTTCATTTTTTTATAAGCATTTATTTTTCCCTCATAGAAATGTCATCATTTTAAATTCTGAGTCAATGGCTTTAAACTTAAGGAAATAAAAATTGTGTATGTAGGTTAACAGACAAAATTGATCTTGGGGAAATCTTATTATTTAAATTGAACAGAAACATTTATTTAATTTATGTTTGATACTGAGCAGAAAGTTGACTTGGAAGTGAATTATTGTTGTTGAGCATGGGTTTTATTATGAAAATTCGGTACTACCACCTTATTTGGCTGTGATTCAGAAATCCAGATGTGATATGATCTAGAGCCCATCAGATCAGTAACTAATTCAGTTTTTAAATTAGTGTGCATATAAGCTTAAAATCCCTTTGGGGCTGTTTCAGATGAAAATTTTGGAAGTTCTTAAAAGGTTGGGAATAAAGCACAAAAAAAATATATTTGAAAATGCCTGCAAAATATCTTGGGAAGAAATGAGTGTTATTCAAAGTAAGTTCTAGCTTGTGTGTTTGTGTACATGTATGCATGTGTTTGTGTGTTTGACAGAGTTACCTAGTTAAATAGAAGCTTTGAGCTAATCTCTGCTTCTCTTAGGATATATTTAACAACCATTTTAGAGAAGATAATACTATATATGGTAAGACTGAGGCCTTTTCTTTCTGGTACAGCCCCATTCTCTTTAATTCTTTGTGTACTTCTAACTACATGGTGTTCATACAGTAAGGAGATTAGACTTGAAATACAGAATTTTTAGTAACAGCATCTGAATATATCAGCATAAGATACTTGATTCTAACCAGCAGAGTGACTTTGTATTGGGTATCAGAAGATGTTCAGAGAATGCAGTAACTTTACCTTCCAGGTCAAATTGAACATTTCAGTTGTAGCTAAATATATACACACTTAACTCATAGTATTAAGTTAAAATGTTTTTAAAAGAGTTATTTTTATTTCATTAAGGCATGCATTGAATTGAAACTTTGAATAACTTCACAAACAGAAGGGTATGTTTGTCTTTTAATATAGCTTGGCTTGAATTTATATGTTTTTAGCTTTAGTATTTAACATTTTGTAACAAATAAACTTTTTTAAAAAACAACAAATTTAATTTGCTGTACTTTATTTTACCTTGTTTTCAGCTTGAGATGAACTGTGTTCATGCTACTGACCTTTATTTTTAAATTTTTTCTGTCAATGAAAATCTGTTTTCTCTTCATCTAGTCCTTCTTTCCCCAAGTTAGAAAAGAAAGAGAGGGGAAAAAAAAACTTGTTATATGTAGATCAAGAAAAACAAACTCCCCCACTGGTCATGTTAAAAAAAAAAGTCTGTATTCAGAATCTTTTATCACTCTGTCAGGAGGGGGACGGCCTGTTTTCTCCTGAGACCACTGGAGTCCCAGTTGGTCATTTCATTGATCACAGTCCTAAGTCTTTCATCGTTGTTCTGACATTTATTTTTAAAGTACCTACTAAGTGCCTTGTTTGGGGAGGTGCTCAGTTGTGTAGAACTGAATTGAATTGGTCCAAAAAAAGATGGCTGTCTGGGAATGACCAGGAGCAATTCTTTGGTGTTTTAAGTCAGTGCACGACCCAATGAATACCATGAAGTGTACTTGCATATGTCAAACATGAGAGTTTTTATAACTCAGAAATTCCTCATAGTAAAGTTTAGTTGTGCCCCCTGAACCATCTACATATGCTGAACAGCAGCAGACAAGGTGAGAAAAAGCAGTGGGATCAGAGCAATAAGGATGTGAAATTGGGATGTTCCCTGTGAGCACTACAGTTATTTTGTCAAAGGTGTGGCTACACAGTTGTTGGATTTTTTGTGTTTATGTTCCTATTTTTGGTGTTGCAAAACCAGACATGAACAAATACAAACTTCTCCCCAGAGTCAGGACTAAGGTAATTTTTTGTTGTTGTTGTTAGAAAGAAAAGTGCAGGATTTAGGGCTGTAGAAGCATGGCGTTTATAGCTGGAAGGGTTAGAATGGAAGAAGTATAATACTAAGTGGCTAATGAAAGTTGTAAGGGAAAGATCACACTAAGTGCCCTTGGGAAAATTCCGGGAAGGAAAGAGGACAGATGCCTGGATTGGGGGTGAGGAACTAGGGCAAACTTCAGAAGAGGTTATGGTTATGTTGTACTTTAAAAAAAATGAGACAGAGATGAGCAAAGAGTACATTCTAGGCATGAGGAACAGTTTGAATTAAAGCACAGAGCTGGGAGATAAGATATCAAGTTGGGAAACTTTCATAGTGCTGTGGTTTGGCTGGTACATGGAAAATATGGGAAAGTAGGTTGGAGTAAGACTGTGGTACGTATTTGGTGTCAGATTAGAGCAGTCCATATTTTATCCTAAAGGCAAATAGAGAACCACCAAATATTCTGGAGCAGCTAAATGACTTGGTTAGAGAAGCTACATGGCATAATGGAAAGAGAATGGACCTTGAAGTCAAGTAGACCTAAATTTGGATCCATTTCTGACACATAATGGCCATACAAATGGCAATCCACATAACAGCCCCAAGCCCCAAGCTTCTCTCAAAGATGCTAAGTTGCAGAACAGTTGCCCATCTAACACTGGTAGAAGGGGTTTTTCTTAGGTTCCCTATCCTATGAGATCATATTTTCAGACACCCCTCTCCCCCCCCCAAAAAAAAACACTCCATCATCAGAACTGTGCTTAGTTTGGGTACATTATTGGCTACTGGGGGAGGGGGGAGGGCACGTTAAAACAGAAAGAGACAGGAGACTGTTGCACTAGAGCAAGCATGAGGAAATGAGGGCTTAAACTAAGATCGTAACTATAAGTAGAAGATGGGTATGAAAGATGGTGTTGATAGCATTTGGTGAAGAATTGGAGGGACAGGGAGGAAGAGGAAGGGAAGATTCAAAGATGACTTGAGAGTTACTAATCAAGGAGACTGGAATGACAATGGTGATCTCAACAGAAAGGGAAGTTTGGATGGGAGGGTGAGTTGGGTTTTGGACATAATGAGTTAGAAGCATCAGTAGGGTCATAGATTTGTAGCTGGAAGACACCTTAAAGAGCATCCAGGTCACCTACCCCATCTCACAGATGAGGACATTGAGACCAGGAAAATTAAAGGACTTGTCTAAGATCACATAGATCCCAAATATCGTAAGGAAGAATTTGACCCCAAATCATCTGACTTCAAATTCAGCCATCTCGGCTGTTGAGCATGTAGTATAGAGAGCCAGGAGTGTTATTCAGAAGAGAGATTAGAAAGATTATGTGTATGTATACATGTATATGTGTGTGTGTGTGTGTGTGTGTGTGTGTGTGTGTGTGTACCAGGGGTGGGGAACAATCTCCGAGGGAGATTGTGAAGTTTTGATTCAGTCAAAGGGCTGCACTTGAGGACCTAGAGGTCGAGGCTGCAGGTTCCCCACCCCTGGCGTATACCTTTGGGATTCATCTGCATTGAGGTGATTAGTTAAGCCATAAAGGTTATAATATCATGAAGAGAGAGAGGATAATAGAGAGAAAAGGGAGAGTTATAGCTTGGAGGGGAAAGGAGACTAAGAATTGGTGGTCAGACACTTAGGATGAGAACTGCTGGCTTCATGAAAACCAAGAGAGGAGGTTTAGAAGGGACATACTAGTCCAAAGCTGCAGAAATGGCGAAGATAAAGTCCTTAGAGGAAATAGTTGAGACAATCAGTACGTTTTGAGAGGAGAGGTTCAAGACCAGATTGGAAGGGGTGAGGAGTGTAAGGCAGTGGAGGCAACTCTAGAGTTTGTGGAAATGAAGAGAGACATTGGATGGTAGCTCAAGGGGACGGCAGGGTCAAGTTCAGGATTTTTAATGATGGGAGAAGCATGAATCTGTGCAAAGGGGCTAACTAATAGGGAGATATTTAAGTAGAAGAGAACTAGTAGATAGGGAGATATTTTCATATGCGAGAAAGAGTAATTGATAGGGTAAGTTCTTAGAGGAGATGGGAATTGATGGGATCATTTAGGAGTTAGCCTGGACAAAGAGAATCAGTGAATCAAGCATTAAATACCTACTGTGTTCTAGGCACTGTGCAAAGTTACTAAGGTAAAAAACAAAGAGGCAAAAGATAGTCCCTGCCCTCAAGGAGCTCCCAATTTAATGGGGGAGACAATAAGCAAATATATACAAATAAGTTCCATAGAAGATGAATGGGAAATAATTAACAGAAGGAAGTCACTAGAATTAAGAAGGTTGGGAAAGGCTTCTTGTAGAAGAAGACATCTTCATTGAGACTTAAAGAAAGCCAGGAAAGTCAGTAGAGTTGAAGAAGAACATTCCAGGCATTGAAGACCACCAGAGAAAATGCTGAAAAGCAAGGAGGCTGGTGTCACTGGGTCAAAAAGTACAAGGCAAGAAGTAAGGTGTTTATTTTATTTTGTGGCAGAATTTATTTATTTTTAGTTTTCAACATTCATTTCCACAAGATTTTGAGTTCCAAATTTTCTCCCCATCTCTTCCCTTCTCCCACACCAAGATGGCAAGCATACTGCTTGCTTCTTCCCCTAGTCTGCCTTCTCAGGGCAGTAAGATGCAAAAACACTGGAAAGGTAGGAAGGAACTAGATTATGAAGGGCTTTGAATGCCAAGCAGGATTTTTTTTTCATTTTATCCTTAAGATGATGGGGGCCACTGAAGTTTATTGAGTAGGAAGGAATAGGACCTGAGCTTTAGGAAAGTCACTTTGGTGGTTGACTGAAGGATGAAATGGATAGGGGAGAGACTTGAGGTGGGAAGAACCACTTTCAGGCTATGGCAGTAATCCAGGCATGAGGTAATAAGAGCCTGTTATACAGGGAAGTGGCAGTGTCAGAGGAGAAAAGAGGGTGTATTGGAGAGATGTTGCAAAGTTGACATTGATAAGCCTTGGCAATAGATTGGATGTAGAGTGTGAAAGAGAGGTAATAGAAGATGACTCCTTGGTAATGTGCCTGGAAGACTGGAAGGATAGCGTTACCCTCTATAGTAATAGTAAAAGGGAGGAAAGGTTAAGGGAGTAAAATACTGCATTCTTTTTTGGACATCCAGTTTAGATATCTGTAAAGTCAAGCAACAGTAGATTCCCAAAAGAATGCTACTGTGAGCAGCTTTTAAGACTCGGATTACACAGTAGTAGTGAGCACTCTGTTTATTCCATTACAAATCAAGATTCAGTACAATATTCACAGTATATATTATATATTCGCAGTATCAACAATTCACAATATTATATACAATATTTAGAACAAGGAACAAAAGAAGAATCATCTAGTTTGCCTAATGGGGAAACCAGCTTAACACTTAAAGATTCAATCAATCAAGTTACAAAAAGAATCACCTAGTTTCCCTAAAAGGTAAACCAGCTTAACATTTAAAGATTCAGTCAGTCAATTAACAATATACTGATCTTCCACTCATGGGGCAACCATTAACTTTAGTCTCCTAATACAATCCTTAGAAAACCACATAAACCTTCCACCCCTTGATTTCCAACAAACCTCAGTTTAGTCCAAGGGGAGGCCTTTTCTTCATTTTTACTCTGGGTGATCTCTCTGATTCCCTGGATCCTCTTCCCTGGTCCCAGCTCCCTCCTGAATCTGCCAAACAATCACCTAGATTCAGGAGCTGCCAGCTGCCAGGCTCTCGTCCAGTCCTCAGAGATAAACAGTTCTCAGGTCCTTGTCCAGTCCTCAGGGCAATCCCCGGCACACACTGAAGTTCACAGGGTTCAGCACACCTCAAACCCTTCAGGACTTCTCTTGTCTGGAACTCAAGGATCAGCCAGGCCATGAACAAATAAAGTCCCATCCTTTTCGTGTCTCAGCTTCTAGATACTGGGAGAGGAACACTCTCTCTCTCCCTCTCTCAGCTAACTTCAGTCTCCATGAATCTTCCTTCACTAAAGAGCCAATTCCAAATTCTCTCCTCTCTCTCTAAAATTCTTCTTTATATACAGCACTGGCCTCCTGTCTCAGCCAATAGCCTTCTTCCAAGTCAACAGGGGAATTCACACCTTCTTGACAATGGACAGAGTTCATACCTTCCATACTTAGCCCTAAGTTACTAGGTGCTACTTAGCCCTAAGTTACTAAGTGCTAAAGAATATAATAAACTGATTACTATTGCAATATCTGAAAGGCAGCTGGAGATGCAAGCTTGGAGGTCAGCAAAGAGGCAGGTAGGTGGAGTCAGGAAGACCTGAGCGCAAACCAGGGCTCAGACACTACCTGTGTGATCCTGGGCTAGTCACTTAACCTCCATTTGCCTTAATCTCCTGAAGAAGGAAGTGGCAAACCAGTCCATTATCTTTGCCAAGAGCATCTCATGAACAGTATGATCCATGGGGTCATGAAGAGTCAGGCACAACTGAATGACTGAAGAAGAGAGGTGAGGCAGGATAGGTAGATTTGAGAATCAGCAAAGAGATGATAATGAAATTCATGGGAGCTGATGAGATCACCAAGTGCCATACTATGGAGAGAGAAGAGAAGAAGGCCCAGGACTGAATCCTGTGGGACACCTACAGTTGGTGTAATCTGGAAGTAAATCCAGCAAAGTAGGCAGAGAAAGCACCATCAGATAGGCACGAGGAGAATCAGTTGAGAGTGGTGTCCCAAGCAGGAGAGAGTGGACCACATGCCTCAACGTCCATGATGGGGGCAAAGGAAGAAAGGTGAGGAGTAAAGATGTTTTGAGATACAGAATAGGAGAGAGGAGAAAACTCAGTACATGGGCTAATGAGAGGAGAGAATTCACAATACATGGTAATTTTTTTTTAGTATAAGAAAAGAGTCATGATCATCTGCTAAGAGAGGTGGTTTGAGGTTCTTAAAGATCTAGGAGAAGGTTTAGGAATTTAGTTTACTTTTTTAGCACTTGCTGGAAGAAGCTGCCCGTTTTTTGTTTACAGTGTGTTTGTTTTGACATTATAAGCCTGTTTGTGACCAATAGCCTCACATGAACTTGGCAGCTTCTTCTTCCTCTTCCAGGATCTAATGGTAAGTGACCCTTCTGACTAAAACCAATGCCTCTTCTTGTTCTTTTGATTCTTCCTTTCTTTGACAGCTCTACCATCACCTCATCTCTGCTGAAGCCTTCTATCATGCCCTCTGCAGTGCATGCTGCATGGTTAACAAACTTCCTTTCATCTTAAACCTTATCTTTTCTCAGGCTTTCTGTATCTAGCACTTACTGGGGCCAGACTTCCTCCTAACACCACCACTTTCCTCTCAACCCTTCCCAGCACTGTCTACACTTTCTCATCCTCCTACTCACTACTCTTTACTCCCTGATTCTTCTAGAATCTCCCTTTACCACCATTATTCAGTCATCTCTTCCAAGCTCCAGTGAGGGGTCAGAGTGACACAGCTTCAGGATCCAAGAATTCCTGACTAGATATTGCCCCAGGTACACATCGGCCGGCTCTAGGCTTCTTTGAATTGCCCCCTTTGCTGCGATGCTGTGTCCACTGCACTTTTCTGACTGGATACCTTTCCTAGTGCTTGCAGACTTCTGCATCTTTACCCCACCCCACACCCCTCACTTGGGTTGGCTAAATACTTCCTGGATTTTCTCCTTAAGTTTACTGACAATTTCTTAGTATGGTGCCCTTTTTAATCTTTGCTGGAGTAGCTGCAAAAGTGCTGGACCCTTCTCACTGTGCCATCTTGAAGAACTTTTCCCCCCTCCATTGTCAGTGAGTTTACTCCCAGCTCCCACTCTCATACCAGGAAATCTCAACTCACATGCTGATGTTCCTTCAAATATTCTAACTTCCCAGTTCTTCAGTTCACTCAATTCCCTTGACTCCTCCACTTTTGCTCAACCACACACAGAGATGCTCATGCCCTTTATCTTGCTACCACCCACAAATATTCTTTGTTTATAAATGTCATAATTCCTTTATCTGATTGTAATTTCTTATTATTCCATCTTTCCTTATGTTTTTGACCAATAATACTATTCTTTGTTCTCCCACACAAATACCAGTTTCTCCAAACTTCAGTCCTTTGCCAGGCCATTACTCCTATTTGGCTCCCCTCCCCTCCCTTCCCAAGCTCAACTTCTTGGCAAACCAGTGCTGAAACCATGCTGAATGCATCCACTATGAATTTATGTTCTCTAATATCAACCAGAACCTCATAACAGCAGGGTAATCCTTCTACTCTCTCATTGACTCTCTATTCCATTTACCTCACTGGCAGTTCCAAACCTCTCCTCAAGCCACCCACAGGCACCCATAAAATCCATGCCCTCAGTGAAATGACCCCTCTTCTCTCCATATGTTTATTTCATATCCATTTGACCTCATCCTGAAATGTTCTCTCTCCTCACCTCTACCTCTTCAGATCTTGCAAGACGATAGCACAAGTAGCATATACTTGTTGAATTCCATTGAAATGTTGACTTCAAATATTGGCCAAGTGCTCTAAGCTGAACATTAAGCTTTAGGAAGTCTGCCAGATGTTTGTTTACTAGGAGAGTCTCCTTATCTCTAGGACAAAACATTCTAAGCATGAAATAAATAAATGATGACCTGAGGATGGTATATACTAGCCTGTTTCCATGTTCATATCTAAGAAAAACAGCAGGACTATCAACACACTGTTAAGGTAAATGAACAAGGAGTTCTCAATTCAGAGCTTAGTCAAGGTTGGCTAATCACACTCTGGTGACCTGATTGATTTCTTTGTTTATACTTTCAAAACTGCTACCAATCCCTGACACAGAAGGAAACAAGTGAGAAGTTGTCTCAAGACTGTCTTCTGTTGGCACAATTATGGGCAACTTGTAAACGAGCTGTAAGTTATGATCACTGAAGACTCACCATGCCCCGACCTTCATCCAGTGAGCTTTGCCCTATGGTAAGAGCAGAAAAAGGTACCATGTTGCTAGGGTGTATGAGCTACTTAGGGGGGACTAGCATCTCTGGTGGGAGCTCTTGCCAAGCCTTTTTCAGGACTCCTCATTCACCTTTGGTGTCCATCTGTCATCCAGCTCTCATCTGTGGCTCTAAGAAACTAGTATACCCGGTGGTCATACCTCAGTAAACCATTTCAGCAGATGACTAAACTAGGTTGAGGGTTAATGATGGGACTTGAACCCTTTGGTGAATTAAGGGAGTGTCTACCTCAAGCATATGAAGACTTCCCCCAGTGGAATGAGTGGTTGAAGGCAGCTGAACTAGGTGTTGTGGAGTGCTTGTGGTTTGTCCTTTGTTCCTCTAAGAGGACCATGATGTCATCTTTCTGACGAAGATGATGCCATGACTTGCAAGTAAATTGATTTAAGTGAGGGAGGGCTATGCAGAGTCACCAGCCTCACATTTTCCCCTGGAGCCATCTGGGTTCAGTGGCCAGATATAGAACAGGACTACTAGAGATGGCCCAGGAAGCAATGGGACAATTTGCTTGGAGCTTGGTCAGGCATAGAAGACACCAAAGTCTTCCACTGCATCCCAGCCATCACCACTCATCTTGACTTTTGTATTACCTGCGTACTTTGATGACTGGAAGAGAGAATAAGGCTGATGATTTTGTGCGACTCTGCCTCACTTAAAGTCAAGATATCACCTCATGATGTCATTGGACCTCTTTGAAAATGAAGGACAGGGGGAGCTAGGTGGCACAGTGAATAGAGCACGGGCCCTGGAGTCAGAAGGACCTGAGTTCAAATTCTGCCTCAGACACTTAACATTTGGACCTCAGGCGAATCACTTAACCCCAATTGCCCTGCCTTCTAGCCTGCAGGAGAAAAAAAGAAAATAAAGTACAAATACCACCCCCACCAAGCTGTTGAGATGCACATAGGGATCAGACTGATTAAAAGAAAGGGAAGTTCCCTGGAAAATGTGGCAATGAAGCTGGTGACTGCAGGCCACAGAAGATCTCTTGCCTGGTGGTCAGAATGGAGGAAGAAGAGAGGGAGACCAGGGGAAATAAGAGGCTGGTCTGGAGATGGGAGGAGCCACCAGCCTCGCTACAAAACAACAGGGGTGAAGGATAAACATGAAAGGCCTGCTCTGCACCAGCACCTGCACTAACTGCTTTTTACACGGATCATCTCCCTCCATCCTCACACCAGCCTTGGGAAGTTGGTGCTGCTCTTATCCTCTCTTTACACCCAGGGAAATGGAGGCAGATAGAGGTTAAGTGACTTGCCCAGGGTCACACGGCTAGTCCATTTCCGGTTCTTGTTGGCCCCAAAGCTAGCATGGCCTCCAGTATGGCGTTCTGCTTCTCAAGAGAAAAGTGATATGATCAAATATAGCTGTTCCTCTGAAAAAACAACTCCAGAGGGAGGGGCAGAACAGGCTACTGAATGTACTATGGTCTTATTAAGGCTCAAAGTACAGGAGTGAGCCAGGGAGTCACCCCATGCACTAGCAAGAGCGTGGTTAGAAGGCTCTGGGGCATGGGATGGACAGATAGGAAGGCAAGGAAGGTGTTATTCAGGGTCAAGGAATTGCCATCCAGAGCAGTGCAATGTCTTACCCAGAAAGTTCAGAGAGGGGAGTTACAAGCACAGGTTGTATGTATTCAGAAGTGGGGGAGGGAACAGCTCTTCACAAGTTATTTATTGCAGGATATCAGTGCTTTCTTAGAAAAACCACGGGACTGGTTTAAACCACTTCTAGCCAACAGAGGCAGGCCACTGACCATACTTCAAGCTGGGGTCACTTGTGGAGTCATCAGAATAGCCAAACTGCAGGAAGGGAGGAGGGGTTGCAGAAGTGTCCTTGGAGCTGTCAGTCCAGGAATAGGGATTGGTTAAGAGCTGCTATCCGTAGCAGAAATTCCCAGAAGTTTACCTTGAGAATATGGGATGATTAGAAATTGGTAGTCAGAACAGGGTAGGACTTCCAGAATTTCCCAAGGAGTGACACTGTGACACAATTGGAATTGGCCAATGTAGTATTATTCTGATTCACTCTAAGGGTAATCTTTTATTTTTATTTTTTTTTGCTTTTTGCTTTTTGGAGGGGGTAAGGCAGGGAAATTGGGGTTTAGTGACTTGTCCAAGGTCATACAGCTAGTAAGTGATAATGTCTGGGGCCAGATTTGAACTCAGGTCCTCCCAACTCCAGGGCAGGTACTCTATTCACTGTGCCACCTCACTGCCCCATTCTAAGGGTAATCTTGAGGGGATGTATATATGGGGGGAGGGGAAAGAGGTAATTTTTCTCTGATGCTATTGACTTGGACCCCCATTCTGGTATGTACCTCCTACTGTGAGTCAGTAAGTGATTAGTGCCCCATTTCCATTTAGCCAATTATCATCAAATAGCTTTTACTGAGAAGATACAGCAAGAAGTATAAATATTTTCCCCACCTCCCAACACTGGGAAGCATGTTCTCATACTATGCCACCTCTCTCTCAGAGGAGAGTAGACTCAGACTTAGTGCAGTTTCTAGATAGTACTGACTTCACCAGCTTCCCTTCCAAAAACAACATGGCCAATGGATGGCTGAGTTTGAATCCCTTCTGTTGCTGGGCTGGGTCAAACAACGTCATTATCTTCTGGCTTCCAGCAAGTCCTAGCAGGAGCTCCAGCTTCTAGAATTGTTGTGGCCCCATCTCTCCTGACCTTTCAGAAATTGCAAGGTCATAGTCATCCCCAATCTCCTTCATCTAAAAACAGGTAAGGATAGAGATAGAAGCAAGCACCACACCCAGCAGTCAACGGATGACATTGTAGTGGTCCTGTTGGGAAGCTAACGGACTGAGACTTCTCTCCCCACTGAGGTCTTTCAGGCTTTTTTGCCTTTTTGTGGGAACACATAAAGAGGACCACCCTCACTTTGGCTGGTAAGTATCTTTTCAATAAGCCCAGTTCTGGTTACACAGCTACTCTGTCTCTTCATGATATCATGGCCAGAAGGGAATTAGAATATATGTGCTCTAAGTTGAGGAATAGAACACATGGACTTCATGTCATCTGTGCCTTTCTAGAAATAAGCATCCTCCCCTCTTTCATATGAGGATAGCCTCAGTAGAGCTTGTCCCACATGTGCCAGGTTCCTTTCTAAGTGCCAGAGGAAAAAAACAGCATGAATACACTGGTTCCTGCCCTCAGCGAGCTCCCAGAATAGTCTAATAAATAAGCATCAAAACACACAAGGATCTGACATTTCTCTTTTATCTAGACCAGAAGTTCTCAAAGTTTCCTCTTTAAGGACACTTTTCCATTCTTGGAAGGAAAATAATTCATTTGGACTTTCATCCTGATTAAATAGGCAAAACTCAGGACAAAGATAATTGAAACATGTTTATTTTAAAGCACATCAAGGCAGCCTCGTGTTAGTGGGCTGATCATGGAAGGTCAGCAATGGCTTCAACATGGGGCCAGTTTTTAAAGGTAACTAAGACAATTATGGCAGGTCAAAGTCAGCCCTGGCACCTCAGTTCCTTCCCGAGATTAGCAAGAATATGACAGTTTGAAGGTAGGGCTACAAAGATCACACGTGGCAGGGAGGTGACTCGGCTATGTGATAAATATCAGGGTTATGCCTCCCCCAACACTGATTGACAAATAGGGTTTGGTACAATGGGTCACTGAATCAACATAATTTTCAAAAATACTCTTAAAAATTATTAAGAACTTGTGTTTATGTATCAATAGATATTTACCTATATAAGAAATTAAAAATCAGGGTGGCTAGGTGGCACAGTGAATAGAGCACTGGCCCTGGAGCCAAGAGGACCTGAGTTCAAATCCCGTCTCAGACACAACACACAAAAAAACAAACAAACCTAGCTGTGTGACCTTGGGCAAGTCTCCTAACCCCAATTACCTTATCTTCCCCCCTCCAAAAAGCAAAAGAAAAGAAAGGAAAAATGTAAATGGATAAAATATCAAAATGTTTATTAATCCATTTAAAACAATGAACTTAATTACATGTTAACACAAATAACATTTTTTATAAAAGTTAACTTTTCTAAAATAAGTGAAGTATGACATGATTTTATGTATTTTTGCAAATCTCTTTGGTTTTTGGCTTAAGAGAAAATAACTGGAGTCTCATGACCTGTTTTTGCTTTCAATCTGTTCCAATATATTATTTTCATTGAAGTAAATGTAGAAAGTCTGTCTGCACACAGATGCACTTGGAAAAAGAAGAGTTATTTTAATAAGCAAAATAATCTTGTTGTTTAGTCATATATGACTCTTTGTGACCCCGGTTGAGGTTTTCTTGACAAAGATACTGAAGTAATTTGCCACTTACTTCTCCAACTCATTCTATAGATGAGAAAACAGGGCAATGTTATTGAGGTTTGAGGTGTAGGGGGGTACTTGAGACCCCAAAATACCGACATGCTGGGTCCTGCTGAATGAATTCAACTTGACCCTTCTCTCAGCCAAAGAAAAGCAAAGTTTATTAAAGATTCGCCATAATGGGTAGACTCTAATGGAGCCTGAGTATTTTTGTGACTACTTGTATGGACTAGCAGGCCAGAACAATTTGACACAGACTAAATCTGAGCTATATTGAATCTGAGCACCTTCGTGGAGGCAAGATGCAGCTTATATACAGAAAGACTGTGGGAGGGATCTAGGGGTGGTCTAGTAGTCCAAGAGGAGAGGTCTAGGGAGGATCTTGAAGAGACTGAGGTCACTCCAGGAACCAAGAGATTGGGATGTTGATGGGATTAAGGGTGGAAAACAATCCCGGGAGAGGGGGAAACAGACAATGGAGGGCTAGACAGATTTGATTAAGGGCAACAGATTTGATCTAGATGTTTTGATAGGATCAAAGGTGGGACCTGGAGATAACAGACAAAGGAAGGCTCTTGGCCTCTGGGGAACCCCAGATCAAGTGGGAAGATTCAAAAGGGTTTCTAGAGCCTGTACCCCATCAAAGTGACAAGCCTATAATCATACAGCTTACTATGTTGGAGGCCACATTTGAACTTGAACTCAGGAAGCTGAGTTCTGACTCCAGGCCTGGTGCTCTATCCACTGCACCACCTAGCAGCCCAAGCCACAACTTAGTATTGTTGAAAGTAAATTTATGGGAGAAATAACTGACTCTATTTTGTCCTATATTCATTGTTATTATGCTTCTTGCCTTTTCTCTGTGAAGCCTCTTGGACAGCTATTAAATGTCTCCTTCAGTATCTCCCTTTCTTCAGTCACTTTAAATTATAAAAGAAAAACTCTTAGGACTTTGAACGGTCCCTGGAACTCACCCACTTCTCTTTATCATCTCCCATAAGGCACCTGGTAGGAGCTTAATAAATGCTAATTAATTGATAAAGATTATAACTGGTCTTTTTTTTGGTCTGGTGTGTAAATAGCTATGCTGAAGGCCATTGTAACAATTTAAGCATCCTTTGAATTCCCTTTTCTTGCCCTACCTTATTTTACAGAAAAATGCTTTGCGAGCCACTCTTATTCTCTTTGGGTCACATAGCTGGTGTGTGTGTATACATACACACATGTGCATGTGTATGTATATGTGTGTGACATATATGTCATATGTCATCAGTTGTGAGAGGCATATCTGTGATTTCCTGGTGGGCTGTGTCACACTCCTGACTAGATAAATAAACTTCAATGTACCTGTCTGTGTTCTGTCCTGGCTTGTAGATATAGTGGCTAGCAAGGACCCCCAAAATTCTCAAGAGTTTTTACCTCTCAAACTCCCTGAAAGGATTTCTGGGGCCCTTGAGGGTTCAAAAACCACAGTTTGGGAACCATAATTGTATATACCATATACCACAGCAAATTCAAAGTTGATCCTTCACCTTAATATTAAAGATCATATTATAAAATAATTAGAAGAGAACTGCATCAGACTGCCAAACAAGGCGATCCAGAGCCACTTATATAAGTTAAAATCATTTTACCTACATGGAATTAAAAAGTGTTTGCCAGGTTTTGAGACAAATTTGCAAAAAAGCCTGTTACCATTTCAGATTGGAGTTTTCCTTCTAATGTTGATTCTTCTTGTTTCCACTTAATTAAGGGGCAACTTTTTAAGAAGCAAGAAGGGCATTGGCTTCAAATCAGTGGTTTGGGTCCATAAACACCTTTAAATAGATGACTATTTCCTGGTCTTTATGTTCTTTTAAGGTTAAAGGGTCTGTCTGTAAAACGAAGCTGGGTTAAACCAGTTTTGTAAGTCTTTAGAATTATTTTCAAATGTATTGCTGAGTTACTTAAATAAATATTTTCTTATTGTCGCTGGTGTTCCAAGAGCTCTGAAATTTTATTGGACTTCTTCCCAACTCCCACCAATACCATTTTTGACTTTTGTCTTTCTTGTCACTATTAACAAAATTACTTCAAAACTCATAGAAAAATAACTTCCAGCTCCCCCACAAGATTTGTGAGTTGAGTTTGATATCTAATTTTGATGAAGTACAAGTTTGAATAGAATCAGATCTTTTCCTTAAAATCTGAACTCTGATTCTCTCTTTGTTATGAATTGGGTAACTAACAGATTTGTGTGCACACACAAATGTACATGGCCTTCCTGATGCCCCAGGGGAAGAAGAGGTTGAGTGAGGATGACCACAGTTCAAATCCTACCATACCTTGTTCACTATCTGTATGACCCTGGGAAAACCACTTAATGTTCTCAGTCTCAGTTTTCTCATTTGAAAAATAAGAATAATGAAAGAGAGCTACTTTCCAAGGTTGTTGCATCTCAAAGCTCTGTATAAATACAGCCTATTATTTTTGGCAGCTAGATTGCATGCTGGACAGTGCCAGTCCTGGAGTCAGGAAGACTCCTCTTGAGTTCAAATTCAGTCTCAGACATTTCCTGGCAGTGTGACCCTGGGCAAGTCACTTAATCCTGTTTGCCTCAGTTTCTTCATCTATAAAATAAAGCTGGAGAAGGAAACAGCAGTCTTTGCCAAAGAAAATCCCAGATGGGGTCATGAAGAGTCTGACACAACTGAACAACAAATCATTATTCTAAAAATTCACAATGCCTTTCTCTTAAAACTAAAACGGGAATACAAAAAAAACCCTCAAAGTAAACCAAGCAATCTGCCAACAACATTGTAGGGTGCTTAAAAGACCACACCTCAAAATACAGGCAAAAGACTACTAAAATATTGCATGTTCTAAATGAAAGGATTAAGTACAATGCTCTCCTAGCAAAGGGAAGTTTTCTTGGCAGGAATGCAAACAATATAATTTATCTCCTATAGATAAATATAGGCTTTGAATTAGTTTTTAGGAATATCAGGGTAGTTTTATGTTCATTTGAGCTTTATTGTAGTATAAAAGTACATAATAACGAGACTTGCAAAAAACTGAGAAAAAGAAATCAGAAAAAAACAGGTTATTCCACAACTTTGTCTGGTTAATGAAAAAGGAGAGAAGGCTGAACTTTGCTTTCCTTTCACATTAGAAGCTATGACATAAACAGTTTTAAAACTCCACAATAACTTCACTCCTAGATCGCCCAATTATGCAAAAAAAAAAAAGTAGGAAACAGAATCTTGGCTCGAAAAAGAAATCCAAGGAAAGTCTTTGCCCTCTTCGTGATAATTCAAAACAGTGATGAGATACATAGACAGGTATGTATCTCAAATAATATCCAGTATTATTTGATGAAAGGCAGAGTGGTATGGATAGCAAATTGACCTTAAAACCAGGAAGATCTGAGTTCATGTCTTGCTTCTGAGCCAACCTGGCTCATTCCTAGCACTGGTAGGCAGCCCTGAGAAAGTGTTACATTAAAATTATTATTAAATAAAGATGTTAGTTGGAGGTTTTTTTTTTTTTTTGCATTTTGGAGGACAATTGGGGTTAAGTGACTTGCCCAAGGTCACACAGCTAGTTTTTAATGTTATGTTTCTGAGGCTGGATTTGAACTCAGGTCCTCCTGACTCCAGGGCCAGTGCTCTATTTACTGCCCCACCTAGCTGCCCCTAGTTGGAGTTTTCCTTTATAAGCTCAGGTTTCACTGGAATAATCCAATGCAGTAGTGACATTCTCCATTTTTTTGTTGTTTTGGACTGGACCTATGATTTTATTGGAGCAGTGAAGTTCTAGTGAAGAATTGCCCCTACCAGATCAGCACCTTCTTTGCAGTTTATATTCTGAGTGACTTCCACAGGAGTCACACACCCAGTGTGTGTCAGAGGTAAGATTTGGATGCAAGTCTTCTGGACTCTGAGGCTGGCTCTCTCTGCTCCATCACAGTGCCTTTCATTCTCAGTTTATTGTTGTTGTGTGGTTATTATGCCCGAAATATATGGGCTGCCATCTGGGGTCTTACCAGCCATTTTCCCCCCCCCTCCCCTTTTTCACGGAAGAAGATAAGCCTGCCAAAACAAACCCGCCCACACTCAGAGATTTCCCGCCCTAGGTACTTTCCTCACCCACCCTGTTCCAGAAACGCCAACTTCCTGTCAATCTGTATATGGCTATGTAACCATTATTAACCAAACGCTGATTTTGGCTTCTGTAAGTTCCTGCTTTTGCAAGCTTTGACCTTTAT
Source organism: Pseudocheirus occidentalis (assembly GCA_028646575.1). Taxonomy (NCBI): domain Eukaryota; kingdom Metazoa; phylum Chordata; class Mammalia; order Diprotodontia; family Pseudocheiridae; genus Pseudocheirus; species Pseudocheirus occidentalis. Next base: position 337,367,509 of record CM053594.1, on the reverse strand, counting down.
ATACCAATGCTCCACCCCTATTCAGGTCTGCTTGATTTGGGTCTTGCCCTGAGCAGTCTAAATCCACTTTCAAATTGTATTTGGGGTCTCACTCACCTTATTTGGCACAACATAGTCATTTCAATTGTGTCTGACTCTTCAGACTCTACTTGGGGTTTTCTTGACAAAGATACTAGACCGGTTTGCCATTTCCTTCTCCAGTTTATTTTGCAAATGAGGAACCAAGGCAAACAGGGCTAAGTGACTTGCCCAGGGTCACACAGCTAATTAGTGTTTCAGACTGGATTTGAACACAGGAAGAGTCTTCCTGACTCCAAGGCTTCATGTCATCATCTCAAGACACCCTAGGATGGGATGTGTATCTTTGCCCCAAGCAAGTTCTGTCTTCTTAGAGAGGGACCCTCAAGCCTTTTCCTGTTCCAGTCAATTTTATCAAAACAATGTGGGAGACTGAATGGTCAATAGTTCCATATCATTAACATTTGAATTAGAAAGTAAGATCATAGCTTTGGAATCCCAAGGGATTTTTGACAGTATCTTGTTGAACCACTTTATTTTAAAGATGAAACTGATGCCCAGTGGAGTTGTTACTTGTCCGAAGTGATTCAAGTTTCTGCTCATTTGATACTCCTCTTGCCCTATTGCTAGCCAACTTCAGCCTTGTGTCCTGATCTCTATCATACAGAACCCCAAACCTTTTCTCATGCTGCCTCTTCTTGCTCTCTTCCCTATCTAACTTTGGTCTGCTCTCTAGGACCTATACTTTTTGTCTGTTTAAACCTTACTTCTTCAAACATTCACTTCCACCTCCTTTAGGCCTTTAATAGAAATCTAGTTTTTCCCTGGGGACGTAACATCTCTCTCCGTTACTGGGCACATGTCCCCAAAGAGGAATCAGGTTATTATTTGTTCCCCTTTGGTACTTCCAAACCCTTACCTTTGAAGTTCATACTGATGGTGATGGGACCTGGACCTCCAAAAGCCCCTGAAACTTTCCTATACAACCCACCCCTGAATCTAGATCTCTGGCATTAGCCTGACCCATCCCAGTAATCCTTTCAACTGTCCTTTCATTGTGGCCCCAACCCCAACCCCTCATTCTGTTACCCCTGACCCTGTCCAGCGTTCATTGTCCATTACTTCCAGGCTACCTCAGGCTATTTCCCACCCTTAATCCCATATAGACCCCTTCTCTGTTAACCTCTGGGTCACCCCTGGTTATTGACTGCTCCTAGATGACATTCAGATCTTCCCACAGTGTTTCTATATAAAAGGTCCATCTTGCCCCCATTAAATTGCTCAGATTCTTGAAATCTGTCCCATTTGTGAATACAAGCAACACAAATGCATGGATTCTTAAAATCTCACCCACCCCAATTGGTGTTTTAATAAACTTTGACTGAAAGAAGGCTTGAGTTGAATTCTTTCAGAACCCACACCTTTTGCCCCTGAATTTTGGGCTTTCCAGCACCCCTAGATTGCAACAATGGACAAGGTTTCCCTCGAAGGAGATAAGGAGGCCATCCAGGGGACTTGGTTGGCTTGAGGGACTAGAGACAGAACCATAACCATTTATTTCTTGTTGCCAGACATATAAAAAGCCCAGCCTTTGGGGAGCTGGTGAGTCAAAGGTTTAGCAGGATTTCCACTGGCCTGTGGAAAATCTTTTTGATTCAGGGCTGTTGCCATGGTGAATGCAGAGACAGAGGGGTAATTGTATTCTTTTAATTTTCTTTGTACAAGCAATGTTATTTTTCTTGATTTTTTTTTGTCCATGTGTATTTCATCCCCAAGTTCTGAATTATTGGACTGAACTGGGCCAGATCATTGAACCCATTATAAAATCATTCTACTTAGCCTTAAAGCCAGTCTCATAATCGCAGTGATTCCTTTATTCATCTCTAATTGACTGCCCTTCAGACTTTACATAGCAATTGTACTAAACATTCTTTCCTTTTTAGGCCCCAATTCTATACCATCTCTTCCCTTCCTGCAGAGAACCTGCCTGATAAGATAAAAGCCACAGGATTGGAGTTTCTGCCACATCTCAAAACTTGTCTATAGCTTCCCCTCTTTCTTTTCAAACTTAGACCCTCCTTGAAAGGCTAATCCACCCACTTGGACCCTCAACCCAATTTCTTCTTGTCTCCTCTTGTACCTTGGTTTAGCAATCAGTTCCTTCATCTCATTTTTAATCTCTCTGTCTCTATCTCTCTCTCTCTGTCTCTGTCTCTCTCTCGGCTCTTTCCCCTCTGCCTACAAATACTTTCAGGTCTCTTCTATTCTTAAAAAATAAAATAAAATAAAATAAAATAAAATAAAACAAAATAATAAAATAAAACAAAACAAAATAATAAAATAAAATAACCTGCCTTTTTCCCTATCTCCCTCTCAAGCTATTGATTGACCTATAACTGTGTTTCATCTTTTAACTTCTAGGAAAAACATTGTATACTTCATTTTGGTCCCTCTTCCTTCTCCTCTTTAGTGATCTCATTTACTCCTCTAACTTCATATGAACTTTTGTGACTAGCCCCAATTTCTCCCTAGAACTTTGGTTCTTCGTTTTCGATTGCCCAATGGAAATCCGCACCTCAGTGTCACATCAGCATCTCAAACTCGACATGTGCAAAGCTGAACTATATTACCCTCAGAACCTGCCCCTTCTCACAAATCCTCCCCTCCCCCTGACCCTTTTTTATGTGGAGGGCACAAATCCTTTCTGTCATCCAAGTTTGAAATCTGTGAGTTGCCTTTTTCTCTATCATACCACCCACAGTCAATCACCAAATTTTACCATCCCACCCTCTCACCTCCTCTCTCCAATTTTAGGTCCTTGTTACCTCTTCTTGTATTATTGTGATCACTTCCTATCTCATTCTCCTGTTTCTATTCTCTTCTTTCTCCAATCTGTCCTTCAGATACTTGCCAAATTAAACTTCCTAAAGCCCGTAAGACTGTCATTCCTCTGCTCTAAAAATTCCAGTCATTTCTTATTGCTTTTGAATGGAATAAAAAAGTGAAAACTTCTCAGGTAACATTCCAGAAATCAGAACAGAATTGTAATAAAGCATCAAAGACTTAGTAACCTGGGCTGGGAGCTTGGGATGCTTGCCTTACTTCCCTGGTCATAAATTGAAGATTTTGCTAAGCTTAGCTAATGCATAGGAAGGAGAAAGCACAAAACCTGTAAATTTAACCACAGGCCCAAATGTCCCACACTTGTTTCCACTGACCACCATATGATTATACAAATATAAAATTGGAAATCCTGTTGTGGAATTCCAGGCAGGTCATCATGTCCTAAAATCCCCATGATTCATAAAATATTGTCTGCTTTCATATCTATATTGATATTGTTAGAACATTTATCTTCAGCTTTCATATCAAAGTTGATACCGATGACATATTTTGTCTGTTTCCATGTTCACTAGACATGTATTTTCTGCTTTTTGATATTACTGACATTTTACCTCCAGCAGATTTTTGTGGTTAAAATTGTGTGCCTCAGTTCCTAATTGACGGGAACAGGACAGAACAAGGGAGAGGGGAAAGGGGTGGTCTTTGGGGTATATAACCAAGCTTTGCATTTTGTATTTTGCCTCTCCTACTAGACTGCCTCTAGTAGGGAGATCACCCTTCTTGCAAGAAGAAATCATTAAATAAATTCTTCCTGTTTCTACTTGGAGATATCTCTGCTTATTTTTTATCTGGGCAAGGCTCATCTTTGTCCCACATTTTGTTGCTTCTAATTTTAAAAGTTATATTTGTTGATCTTTTCCTTCTTTTTGTTGATGATCCTTTTAGCAATAGAACATTTCCCCCTGAGAACCGCTTTGACTTTATCTCAAGTGTTAGTATGCTGTCTTACTGTTGAAAAATTTGGTAAATTTTATTAAATCCAACGTACTTTTCTAATATTATCTATAGAATGGAAGCTCCTAGTGACCAAGAACTATGACATTTGAAAATGCCTTTTGAATTCTCAATGAATGAATGGATAAAAAATATTTTCAAAGGTCAATGCTGTTGACCAAACACAGTTCTGAATGTTTGGTCAAAGGGAAAAAGAGAAGCAATTCCATTCTCAAAGAGCTCCCATCATAATGGGGAAGAAAGCGTATACATAAAAGGAAACCAACCTACTGGGCTGTTAGCTTTTCCCAGATCTTATCCTGCCCTCCCCCAGCTTCCTGCATTTACCCACGCCATTCTCCACACCTGGAAGGCACTCCTTTCACATCTGCCCTCTGAAGTCCCTTTTTCTTCAAGGCTCATTCCAGGTGTCACCATATCCGTGAAGCTTTCTTCCTGAACTACCCTCTTCCCCAGTTGAAAGTGATCTCTTTGCTCCTCACGTTTTCTTAGCCCACTATTCAGATCTCACTTTCATTGTCATCACAGTCTACTGTTTCATCCTTTTTTGTGTCTGTGTTGTAGCTACCATTAGATAATAAACTCCTTGAGGCAAGAGTCTTTGGCCTTCTTTAATTACAAGCACTTAGCACAGTCTCTTTCACTTAAATACTTAATACATGCTTGCTGAATTGAATTTACACTGTAGTATAAAAAACACTATTTAATCAAGTTTTTTTTCTCTTGGGCCACATTTTGGGGTTCAGTCTGTGTGTTATATCTTCCCGTGCATAGACTTTATTAGTAAGGTGATTTTTACAACTCTTATTTCAGTGTAGACAGAGAAGGGAGAGACATACACAGACAAGACAGGAACAGGGAGAATTTCAAGGCAAAACCTGATAGTGGGGGTTCTTAACCTGGAGTTCACCAAAGCCTTGTTTTTAAAAAGAATATAATACATTTCTTTTGTAAGCCTGTGTATTTTATTTTATGCTCCTTTTGTTTTAAAAAGCAATCCATAAACATCATCAGCATGAAAATCTTTTATTCATTTTTATTAAGTCAGGATCATTTCTCTTAGGCTATTAAACTGACTGAAACCTGTTTTCCTGGGATGTGAAAATTTGCTCAAGGCCTCAAACATTCCTTAAATAGGAAGCCAAAAAGGGAACCAAGGCTTCCTGAAGTCATTTGACTTGCCTTAAGGATTCCAATTGACTATGAAATCTGTGAAACAAGTAAATCTTCCCTCTCAACTGCCCATCGTGGACGCTTTAAATATGATTTAATTTGTAACCAGACTTAGTTAATCTGTAGTCAGTTTAACTATGTCTGTTTCCTTAAGGGATATATGAAATTATGATACTGTTTAACTTCTGTGTCTTAAGAGAATGTATGAGATTGTTGTATGTCAAAAATTATTTTTCTGACATAGTTTTTGACTATAAAACCCACTATTTCTTTGGGGTTTTCTTTCTCCTGAATCTGTGCTTAATCATAATAAACCTTAGATTTTTACCTTTGTAATTTCTGCATTGTGATAGGTTTATTCAGTAGCAGGAACCTACCCCATGAACTCAGCAAGAGTTATTTCTCCCATAATACCACTGTACCAGAGCGGTCCACGTCCCACAAAAAAGATGGAAGAATCTTTCTGACAGAAGGAAAGTCAGACAACAGCTTTTACATCAGTTATAATTTATCATCAAGTTGTACATCATTTGCATAAATTGGTTCCCAATATCCATGGGGCATGACACCAATCATAACGACATGCATTTTGTTGTTACTTCTTTGTTCTCGAAGAGGACCAATGACATCATGAGGCTGATGTCTGAATTGTGAACTGGAGGCAGAGGTGTGCAAATGGCATACACACATCAAATACAGTGGAAGGGCTGGTCACAAGAAGGAGTCAGCCAGGGTCTCCTTTGTGCTGTGGCTCTCCATATCAAGCACTTCATGTCCGCTTGATAAAGAAGAACAAATGAAAAATGCTATTCACAAATTAAACAAACCTTGGGGGAGAAAAAGATTCCTGTATGCAAAGGATTCCAAACAACATCATTAGGCAAGAAAGACAGCCAAGCTGTAAAAACCCCAGGAGAATGCAAAGCTACTGAGGGGGGAAAAAAAGTCTTTTTCCCTTCAGAGTTTCCAAATGCAAAGAAACACTTGGCATGAAATGTCAGTGTTAGCTGCGACTTATAAAACTTGCATTTCCTTTGGTTTTCCTCTGCTGCCTTTGCTCCCCACCCCCTCAGCTCGGCCCAAAGCATCCAAGGAGTCACTGAAAGCCAGGAAATATCACATAAAGAGAACTGCTGTTACCTGGCCCACATTTTATTTTACTTTTTTGAATTTTATTAGTTGGTCTGGGATTTGGCTCAAGTACAATCTGTATCTTCTTCTCTTGGTATGTTTGCTGTGAAAAGACAACACTTATTTTAGAATTGTGTAGATCATTGCCTTTGAAAATGCATAATAAGCTGGACTAGTCAAAATACATCGTAAGCATACTATTAACTATTGTGAGGTAAGTGCAAGAGATTTTCATCAAGTCCCAGACTCCCAGGCATCAAAGTGAACTAAAATCAACGTAAGGATTCTACGTTTCTGGCTGCATATACAAATGGGGCACAGGGCCCTTAGTGACCAGGTGGCTGCTGTTAGGATTTGCATATTCCTTACAGACAACCTTGTGTTCCAAGGAAAAGCTGCAATGTAGACAGTTTGTGAGGAAGGTAAATGGTTAGTAGAGACTAATTGAAAGGAATAGTGATGAAGGCTCTTTTGTGCCTTGGTTTTAATGTATATCTTAAGGCTATGAGCTCACTGGAGGTTTGGTTATTAATTGGTTCCATTTTTTTACTCCTACTCCACTATTGGATGAGTTTTCTAAACTCTCTCTGGCCCACAGTTCTTTATCCTCTTCCATTTTGTACTGGTTTTAAGAGGCATTATTCAATAGGATGTAACTGAGACAATGTACTCAATATCTTTTATTTCATGATTGTTAAAGATAAAGCCAAACCCAAAGCTATTACTTTAGTTGGTATCCATTGAAATTATACATGACTTCATTTGTTTCTAATTCTAAGTTATACATTTCATTCACCATTCTATATTTTACATTAAGGCCATGATTTTAGGAGCTTAACAGGAATGTGACACAGCAATGGATCATCTCTAGAGCAAGAAGTTCTAGGAAATGAATCTATTTTCTGAGAATTCAGACCAGTATCAGTGCTTGTTAATGCTAGAACAAAAGCAAAATTTTAAGTTGAAGGATTCCCAATTTCCAGAAAAGACCTATAGTTACTGAAATAAAATTGTCAGAATGTTAGGCCATTTAAAAGACTGATCTGCTCCCAACACTCAGCTCATCTGTAAAGTGAGTTGGATAGAGCAGATTGCCTCTCCGGTCCCTTCTTCGGTAAAGATAGCCTGGGAATCCTAGCAGATGGAAAGAAAATAGGAAGAACAGGAGAAAGTACTTATAAGAATATCCTTCAGTCTGTCATTTAAATCTCTAAGGCCTCTTCCAGCTCCCAAAGTATAAATCTCTGATTTTAAACTCGTTCAATCCCAAGTCAAAACCTGGTAAAAGCCTTTAGAAGCTAGATGAAACCAGAATAAAATCAAGTGTGTCTATGCCTTGGGGTCACAAGATGAGGGCTAAAGAAAATAGTGGACTGGAGTAAGGTGCTCCCATAGGATTTGGGGTGAACTGAATGACCTCAGTTCTGAGCTGCCTAAGAAGTTACAAAATACTAGATCATTTGGGAATGTAAAGGATAATAGGAAAAATAACATCTCCAGAAGGAAAAACAACCCTTTTTCTGGTTTAACATTTTAGAAATTAAAATAAAATGTTCTCGCAGGATAGGAGGCGTTGAAAGAGAAGCAGAACTGGTGTGTGTTCCAGCACAGCATCACGCAAGATTCCACTTTCAAGTGCCCTGCAGTAGAACAAAGAAATAAGATTATTTTTGCAAAGGTAACTCCCCCCGCGTCTTCTCCTCCTCTCTAGAATATTAATGCATGAGATTCAAACATGATCTGTTATAGAAGGTAACTATCAAAGCCCTGACTGTGTGATAACTGAAAAAGAAAGAAAGGTTCCTTAGGTCCCTTTCCTCATTTTCAGAGTGAGCCAGCTCAATGGTCTCTGTGGTCCCTTCCGGCCAGACTGTTGTATAGCCTTGGAAAGTACAAAAAGCTGAGTGGGGAGGACACAGTGCTCTCATTCTCTCTCCTCCCTCTCCCCTTGACATACATACATACATACATACATACATGCATGCATATGTGTGTGCATCCATTTCTGTACAGACCCCTGTGTGAATCCATGTCTATACAGACATATACACGTGTCTCTATATAGACAACGTTGTTCAGTTTTGTCCAAATCTTCATGACCCTGAGGCTGGATTTGAACTCAGTTTTTCCTGACTCTAGGCCCAGCACTTCATCTACTGTGCCACCTAACTGCCCTATATATGGATAATACATACTGCCTATGTGTATATATAGGAAAATAGAGAGACACACACAGAGAAATGGAGACAGAGAGACACAAACTCTTAATTAGATTGGGGACTTGATAGCCATTCTTAACACAGAAAGACAGAATAATAGAAAGAGTTAGAAGAAAAATGAAGTAATACAGGTTTGGATAGTCAGAACACTTAAAAACTTGGGGGTGGCTGGGTGGCACAGTGAATAGAACACATGCCCTGGAGTCAGGAGGATCTGAGTTCAAATCCAATCTCAGACACTTAACACACTTACTTGGACAAATCACTTAATCCCAATTGCCCTCCCTCCCTCCTCCAAAAAAAAAAAAAGCAAAAAAAAAAAAAGAACATTAAAAACAGAGACATAATTCTGTTCATGTGACTCCTGTATAAATTAAAATTGTCTCTCTGTAGGAGTTCCTAATCTGGGGTCCACAGATTTAAAAATTTTTTTTAATAACTTTATTCTAGTATAATTGGTTTCTGATTTATTTTGTTTCAGATCTAGAAACATAAGAGAAGGAGTCCATAGGCTTCTTCATTAGACTGTCCGAGTCAATGACACAAAGAAGGTTAAAAGACCCTCCCCCTCCCTTGTTCTAGGGCTGGTCTGGGGGGTGGGGGTTGTAATGTAGCAAGAACAGCTGCTTCGAAGTCCGAGAACCTGGATTCAGACTTCTAATGCTGACCACCTGTGAGAACTTGGAAAAGTAGTCAAACAAATAGCAGGTCCCTAGCCTGTGGTTTCTTCAGCTGTAAAATAAGGGAGCCTGATTACACAGTCTCTGAAATGCTTTCCAATTCTGTGTCAGTATTTCGAGGAAAGCACTTGGGAGCCTAGATCTAGAGTTCAAAGGGCCCTTTAGAGACCCTTTGTTCCAACCCCTGCCCCATTTTACAGATGAGGAAACTGAGGAACCGCAAAGTTAAGTGTGACAAGTCCCAAGATAAATCCAAGTCATAAGTGGAAAAATAAAGTGTCATTAATTGGGGTGACAGGGTAACAAATCACCCAGGAGGATGTCTCCTGCAGAGTCACAGTAAAAGGTTCTTAGACTTTTAGGACAAAAGGAGGAGGGAGGCACGTCAAATAGCAAATCCTGATGATTTGTTGCCAGCCACCCTTGGCAATCCAAGCAAGGAAAACCATGTCATTCTGGCTGCTTTGCCTTTCATGCCATGAATCTCAAAGCAAGGGGGCACTTTGGACACCGGTCTAGCTCAAGCTGGCTTTGTTTAGTGGGTAAGATTCCAGGGTGGGACTTGGGTGGGGTTCAGCTCAGCCTAAGAGACTCAATCTTAAGGGTAGGAATGGAAGGACATTAATGGAATTCTAAGATTGCTAGGATCATTAAGAGGAAGTGACAGTTAATATTACATCTGGTACTAACAATTGTCTGTCATGTCAACAATTATAGGAACAATTTTCTGACAAGTGATTTGTCCAAGGTTGCAGGAGTTCATATAGGAACAGATGTAGACTTTGTACTTGGGACCCCTGACTCAAACTGAGCTATCAGTGCTAAGTAAGCTATATTATTAATGTTTTGACTCAGTAATATTTTATGGTATTTTGAAGTCCCCTTTAGGAGTTCTTGGTACTGCTTTTATTTTGTTCCTCTCATCTAGTGACTTAAGTGGTGTCACTTCCTTTTTAAAATTTTTTTGAGAACATAGGCCTTAAGCAACTTGCTGAGAATCACACAGTGACTAAGTGTCCAGGGTCACATTTGAACTCTAGGCTTCCTGACTCCAGGGCCAGTGCTCTCTCTACTTCACCACCTAGCTGCTCCTCACTTTTTTTTTTAAATAAAAATTACTCAGCTCTATCCCCAGATTATACTGCTTCTATAAGTCTAAGCACAAAGCTCACATGTTCACCAGCAACTAGGTTCACATCAGAACTCTAAAGCCAACCCTAGAGAAAAACTGGGGAGTTAGAACATTTAGGGGTGGGTTTTTGTTTTTGGTGTTTGTTTTTTGTGTAAGAAAAAATGGAAGAGGCAGGGGCTATGCCGTAGAGCAGGTTATGTCATCGAAACTTCCTTTCTGAGTTCAAACAGCCTTCATACCTGCCTCACTTGGCAACCACCATCTTCAAAATGCCTTTGGCCAGAAATAGTCATCCTGGCCCAGAGGATTTCTATCTAGACACCAGCTACCACCAATAGGCCTTTGTTTCTTCCCCCAGTTGTCTTTCCAGTTCTGGAATCATAATCAATACCGTTATTGCTATTTTTCAAGTTGTTCTACTAGTCTACAGTGGCTACCTCACCATTCTCTTAACTTCCCAAAGGGTACTACTCCCCATATGTCTATTTTCCTTCAGTTGGAATATAAATCCCTTGAAGGGAAGAACCATCTTGGCACAATTAGTTCTTGGCACATAAGTAAGTTCATTCATTCAATCAGTTTCTATCTATCTGCCTTGTGGATAGGTGTCTTTTTACAGTTCACCTCTGGTCTTTAAAAACCATTGGTCTTGAAGTCAACTGAAGGGGGGGACAGGGCAGCTAGATGGCACAGTGGATGGAGTCTCAGGCCTGAAGTCAAGAAGACTCATCCTTCCCGAATTCAAATCTGGTTTCACTTACTAGCTGTGTGACCCTGGGCAAATCAAAACCCTGTTTGTTTCAGTTTCCTCATCTGCAAAATGAGCTGGAGAAGGAAATGGGAAACCCTAAACGGGGTCATGAAGAAATGGACATGATCCAACAACAGAAAATGAATGACAAAATATAACCACATTTACTACGAAAATCAGGGTAAGACAAAATGACAGTCCCAGTGTGACTCACTCTGTAAAATGGAAAAGTTCCAATGATTAATTTCTCTGGATACATTTCATATGCAGATGTCTAAACTACTTGCAGACACTTTCCGCCTTAACCAGAAAGATTACACAAGGCACAATAAACAAAAAATTCCTATTCTCTTGAACTTTCCCAGAACCTTATCAGTTCTCAGAAGGCGGCCACTTACTGGAAGTTACTGTAACGCTCCAATTTGTCGAAGCTTTTGGAGCAACTGGCCGTTCTGTTCCAGGGCTATGAGATCTGAGCAGCCACCAATGCATTCTTTACCAATAAATACCCGAGGCACCTGAAGGGAAAAAAAAGCACGGCCAGAAGATGTAAAGGGCTTAAATTATGAGTAGATTGAAAGGAATTTCTTTTATGTTCAGTCCTAATATTTCTCCATGACCAAAGAACTCTCTTATTACAGCAAACACCTTTATGCGCATGCACGCACACAAACGCACACACTCACACACACAGGAAGCTAGGTGGAGAAGTGGATAGGGGGCTGGATCTAGAGTCAGGTAGATTTATCTTCCAGAGTCCAAATCTAACCTCAGATACTTAATATTATTGGTGCATGACCCTAGACAAATCATTTAACTCTATTTGACTCAATTTTCTCATATGTAAAATGAGCTGGAGAAAGAAATGACCCTCCAAAAAAGCCACTCCAGTGTCTTTGCCACGAAAACCTCAAATGGGGTCACAAAGAATCAGACAAGACTAAAAAATAGCAGCAACATGTACATGTACATATACACATACATGTGTGCATAGACATACATATACACATACATATATGCATACACATATATGTGTGTGTCTAATAGGTAGATAAACAGCCGTAGTCTGTACCAAGAGCAACTTTCCGCATGCTGCAAACATGAGAATTTTTGGCTTAAAGTTCATTTCAGTGTATACAGATTTTTCAAAGTGATTGTACCATGCAAGGGAAAAAGATGTTAGGTGTGACCAAAGGCTAATGAAATTGTACTGAATGTAAAGAAGTATTGATGAGGGTTTTTGTTTACCATGTTTCAAGTGGCCTGTTACTGTTGCTTAGCAACTAATATAAAACCATAGCAACAGAGTTTCCCTCTATAGAGACATTAAAAAGTAATTTCATTCGAGTAATCTCTCATTCTTAGATGTCTGAGCAAAACATGATTAATTTAGCATGTTTTTCTAACTTTGGGAGGGCGTTGGACTCGTAAAGGGAAGATTCAAGGTCACAGCTGGCTAGCCCTGGGAGAGCAAGTCCTCTCTTTTGGGCCTTCTCCACACATAGAGTGCCCTCTCACTCTCTCTATCTCTCTGTCTCTGTCTCTGCCTCAAACAGAGATGCTCCCAGCAATCTCCCTATTTTATATTTACAGCTATTTGCAAACCACTTCCTCAGGGGTAAAACAAGGTTAATAATAAACAGTAACATACTAGTTATCTCAAGGGCTATGCCTGTCATTCTGCCAGCCTAGGCTACTTCTGGTATGAAAACTCCCTTTTCCAAGCTAGATGCAAATGACTATGTCTTTAGCAGATAAATCTTAAGGAGTTGCCTAACCTAAAGCAGCTGAGAGAGTAAGAGGTTATCCTGTGTGATTTTATGTGTCAGAGGTCTTCCTCACTCCCGGGCTAGCCCTCTCCCTCCTATACCAGGTAACCTGTTTGCATAGACACACACATCCACTTAGAAAACTGCTCACAATCAGTTGAAAACATCTTCCACCTGAGAAGCGCCCTTTAGTCTCACATTTAAGCAAATGAAAGTTATATGGCAAAAACCAGTGTCACAGTTAAAATTAGGGTAGGGAGCAAACTTCCAAACATGATCAATTTATTTGTAAAGCACAAATTAACCAATAAATAGGATCTCAGTTTCCCCAGCTAAGTGGGGACTTAGTCCTAAGCTATAGGACAAAGTCACTTCTCAGAGTGAAGGGGATGGCTCTTTTTTAAAAAAATAACCTTGGGGTAGTCAGGAGAACCTGAATTCAAATCGGGCCTCAGACACTTAACATACACACACAACTAGCTGTGTGACCTTGAGCAAGTCACTTAACCCTAATTGTCCTGCCTCTCCCCTCTCCAAAAAGCAAAATCATCATCATCATCATCATCTTGGGGCATATAGAACCAAAAATGGAGCTTTATAGCTGGGAAACAAGTTATGATTGGTTAAAAGATCAACATCATGAGTGACAAAATCAATGTGATTGGTTACAGAGCTGAGGTATGGGAGACAATATGTTTGGTTGGAAATTGGGAATGAGAGGCTAGCAACAACCCCATGCTTCTTTCCTGTGAGTAAGAACTGTTCATTGTTGGATGTGTATACGTAGACAGAGGGCACAGGATGAGTTGAATATGAAGGGATGATATTAAAAAAGAAATTAAGAGATGAGAGAGGAATTTATTGGGAGAAGGAGAAAGGGAAAGATAGATTAGGGTAAATTATCTCATATAAAAGAGGCAAGAGAAAACCGTTACAATGGAAGGGAAGAGCATGAAGGGAATGGGACAAGCATCCTCTCATTGAATTTGGCTAAAGGAGGGAATAACATACACACTCAATTGGGTATCTTACCCTATAGGAAAGTAGGGGGAAGGGAATAAAAAGGGAGATGACAGAAAGGAGGGAAGACTGGGGGAGAGGATAGTTAGAAGCAAACACTTTTGAAAAAGGACAAGGTCAAAGCAGAAATAAGAAAGAATAAAGTAGGGGGGGTAGGATGGAAGGAAATATAGCTAGCCTTTCACAATATAACTACTATGGAAATGTTTTGCATAACTACACATGTACAACCTATACTGAATTTCTTATTTTCCCAGTGCGGGTGGGTGCTGAAGGAAGAAGAGAAAAAAATCTGGAAATCAAAGTTTTCAAAACAAATATTTAATTTAAAAAATTGGTTTTTCTACATGCAACTGGGAACTAAGATATACAGGCACTAGAGTATAGAAATCCATCTTGCCCTACTAGAAAGTTGGCGGGATGGAGGAGGACATAAGAAAGAACAGATAGGGGGAAGCAGTATTCAGTAGACTTGCTATTTTGCGGTGAGGAGTAGGGGAAAGACTGGGAGTAAAATTTGTAACTCAAAATCTTGTGAAAATGAATTTTGAAAACTAAAAGTAAATAAATAAACTGGGAAAAAAATTGTTCATTGTTTGAGTCATCTGCAAGGTTAGAGACAGTGGATCAGATCTCTTTAGATAACAAGCCAGACAGAAATCCTTGAAGGAGATGGCTTGGTAGTATAAAGGTACTAGAATAGACTCCGTGGTGTCCATCTACACCCCTCGAGGATAACAGTTTTCCCTGAAGCAAGAACAGAACAGTGACTGGTAGGAAAACTAGATTTCTAAACTTTTTTTTGGAGGAAGGAGATGATTATAACTTTGTTTTAATCATCATGAGTATTCCCAAGAAATCACCTGAACACTTGTGTCAATGGCCATGAGGCTTTATGATTTTAATTAATTCTACTACAATTTCTCCTCTCAGTGTAAATGCACTTTAAATACAAAGCATTACAAGCAGAGAGAATTTTACTTTGAAATAAAAATTTTCATCTGACTGTTCGTATGTGCAAAGTCACTGTGTCAGTGGATGCAGCTTGGTCTTTTTACAGTATTCTAAGATTCTGGTCCTTCTACTGAGGAGAAAGAAAAAACAAAAGGGAAGTGGAAAAACTTCTGGAGGTTCAGTAAGTCAGGAGAGAGCTGGATAAAACAAGGGTCTGAGTGAACTCACAGGGCCTGGGATTCAGTAGTTTGCTTTTTCTTTTTTTTTAATAAGTTGGGCCTTAAAGGTATGTTTTTTCATTAAAACTGTGGTTATGATAGGAGGCGAAAAGAGAGGAAGGAAGAGAAATGGGACAAAAGACAGTTAAAAATAAAAAATGACAAAAACCAAAAAGCTGGCTTCCCCCCAAAAAGACCAAGAGGAAAAGAAAGTGGTTTATTTCAGACATTCCTTCCTTTGGATTTCTCCATCTGTTCTAGCTCCTCTCCACTCTACTACAGTCTCTTTAGCTGGGGTCCTCACAAGCTCTCCCCTGTACCATTGCTCTGATTGCCTTATTGTTCATTCTCCCTACCTTTGACCCAACACCTTTTCTGTCTTCCACACAACTGCCAAAGTGATATTCCTAAAAATTCAGTCTGACCTTGTCACTCTCCTGCTCACAAATCGTCTCTAGTATAAAACACAAACTTCTGTTTGCCATTTGGTCCTGCCCAATCTGACTCCAGAATGCCCTCATGTTACTCCCTCTAGCCCCCCTTTGCCTCGGTATTCCAGCTACAGTGGATTGTTCTTGGTTCTCCATAGATGACATTCTATCTCCTCCTTCCTCTATACAGGCTTCAGTCCAGTGCCTTGAGATAGTCTTTCCCTGACCCTGATCAGGTGCCCTGTCCTACAGGAGGCTTTTCCTGACCTCCCAAATTATCATTTCTCTCCCCACCAAATAAATTTGAATTACTCTGCATGCATTTTGTATATTTTGCTCCCCCCCCCCCCCATGTGGATTCCTTTAAGCAGGGGAAGTGCCCTGTTGCTGCTACTTTTTTCCTTTGTTTTTTGTCATCTTTGTATCCTCAGTGCCTAAACACAGTGCCTGGTCCTATAGTAGGTGTTCAGTAAATCGTTGTTGATTTGGATTACTGCTGCTTTTTTTAATTTTGTGAGAGAGCAAGCAAAGCAATTGAGAAAATAGGGAAGGGAGGCAATAAAGGGGCTAGAATTTCATAATTTCATAATAGACTCATAATTTCATGATGCGTTCAGTGGAGAGGGGCCAGGGGAGAAACAGGGAGAGACAAAGGGCCAGAGTGGCAGAGAAGACAGAGATCTCTTCAGTATAGTCTGTAAGGCAGTATATCTAGAGGCTCCCCTTTGTCCATCCCCATAGCTGCTTCATTCAATTAGAGTAAACCCTCATATGGAATGCAATACAAATCAGCTTATCTTTGTCTGGAAACAAAACCCTTTAAAAAAAAAAAAGTACAAATAGCAGGTAAAAGAAGTTTTAAGGGCAGTTAACTAATTCCAGCAAACCCAATGGTGGTGAGACAGAAGACACTGACTGAGGGGACACATTTACTGGTTTCAGTAGGGTAGCAAGGGCACCCACTCTGTAAGCAGATCAGGGAGCCAGATGAGACCCCAACCGCTGTTAATTTTATTGAGCTTGGGGAAGTAGTGCCCTTCCCTTGCAATCAAATGACTGCTGCCTCTATCACGTCCCATGGTGTATGATTCTCTTTGACTTCTTTTCAGCTTTTGCCATAGAAGACCACCCTACCCTACCCACTGCAGAGCAATCTCCTCTTCCCTTAGCTTCTGTCATCATTCTTTCTTGATTCTCCTCCCACCTGTGAGATACAGTCCAGTCCCTTTTGGACCATGATTTAGCATCTGTCTTGGGCTCTCTTCTCTCTCTTTGATAGCATCAACTCCCACAAGTTCAATTATTATTGACATATGACTTCCAAATCTATTCCTAATAAATGCTTGCTGAATTGAGTATCTTCCTAAAAAGTTGCTCTCACTCCCCTAACCACCATCCTTAAAAAAAAAAAAGAAAAAAGATTGGCCTCTTATCAGTTTCAGCAATAAATAGAGAAGAACCTCAAAGTTCATAATGCAATTCTAAGGTATTTTTTCTTGTTGGCGTCTGATCAAATTGCCTTGGCTGATTTCTAAGGAAAGGGTGGCAGTTGGTTCACTCTACAACTTTCATGTCTTCACGTAATTATCCAGATTCATAATTTCGTTGATATTGGGAACTCCCAGGTGAGGAAATTCCTTCTATACGAGATAGGTGGGAAACTTCTCTGTAATTTATAGGAATTTGCTCAGGGTTACACAGCCAGTATGTAAGAAGTGGGATTTTTTGAATACTGGTTTTCCTGACTTTCAGCCAACCTTCCATCTGCTTCTCCTTATCAAAGAGTAACACTGCTAAAAAGGCTTGGCTTTTACTTGCCAGGGGTGGGGAACCTGGGGCCTTGAAACCACATGTGGCCTTCTAGGCCCTCAAGTGCAGCCCTTTGACCGAATCCAAACTCTGATTCAGTCTGAAGGCTGCACTTGAGGACCTACAGGACCTAAAGGACCACATGTAGCCTCGAGGCTGCAGATTCCAAAACTATGGAACTCTTGAGAGCATTTGTCACTTATTACATATGCAGAACCAGAGGCAGATCTGGAGTCAGCTCTTAAGCAAGGCAGCTTCTCATGGAAAAAGCAATTTTCTTTATCTTGTGCAGCTCCACATTTTTTTGTAACCCAGACTTTGGAAGCTGGTCATATCTTCCAGAAAGCAACAGAAGCTTTCTCCAGACATTGAAAAACAAACAAACAAAAAAACCCCCCAAAACCCAGGCCAAGTAGTTTCTAGGACAGAGTTGGCACACACTTCTGAAGTGGGCTTGTGGGAACAAAGTCAAAAGTGTCGTGGAACGGTTACTTATTCCATCCTGGAAACAGAAAAGCTTCTTTAACCCACAATGTTCACCTTTAACCCATAATCCATTCCAAGCAGGCCAGGTTGACCAGTTGGCTTCTCATCCAGTCTTGCATAAAGGGCTCTGGAGTCTGGAGGTTTGGGTTTGAGCCCAAATTTCTATTTGAATACCACCAGTGACAGGAAACTCACTGCCTGTTAAATGCACACCTCCTGTTCAGAATGTTGACATTTCTCCTAAATGTGTTTCCTTTAAAAACAACAAGAAGATTGACAGCAACTATGCTCCCCCTATGTTTGTGACTGGATTCATGGTTACTTCTTCCTAAGTTATGGTTGTGTCATTTCACACACACACACACACACACACACACACACACACACACGCACATGCACTCGTAGTAAGCGGGAGACTCCAATCCAGGTTGTCTTCATTCACTAAGTGCCATAATGTTTTCTTTTGCTTTTCCTACATCCCTTTTTGAGCACTTCCTACATGCTGTTGCCTGGCCTCACCTAGAAGTCTTTCTTGTGATTGTCAGTTGCAATCACACTACAGACCTCTCAGCCTCTTCCTTTCTGTATTGTACTCTCAACCTGGGGATTGATTACAAACAACTGAACCTCTTTTAGGCTTCTGAAGTATAAACGAGAACAGGAAAAAGTCAATAAACCACAGAGAAGGCACTAACTTACATCTCTTACCAGCTTCCTTCCCAGAAGCATTCTAAGTTGAAGTAATTGTTTACCAGCAAAAATGACTCAAAATGACCTCTGACTTCTCTCCGAGAAATCTCTGGAGTCAGGGTGACTGGCCAAGTCACTCTGAAACTGACCAGGACCGCATTGCACCCCTTTACACCTTTCTCCTTTCTTTTCTTTCTAATCTGAGAGGTCTGATAGCTGAACTCCAAGCCAGCCATTCAAGCAGGACACTGAACAATCCCCTGCTTCCTTAGAAGCAGACAGCCCAGAATCAAGATGTCCTTGCAGCTTATGGAACACAGTTAGTTGAGGCTTTAAAGTACTTCCCCCCTGATCCCCCCAGTTTTCTGGCAGACAGACAAGGAACAAAAACCCCCTGACTGTGAAGGGGAAACCCCCCCAACACGCCCACAAAACCAGCGTCCCCCCAACACTCCCCAGACACAGATACTCACAGTTCTTGCCCCTGTGAGCTGTTGCAAATAATCTTGGATCGCATTTGTATCCCTGTGGGCTGTTATATCGACAAATTCCAAGGACTCTCGCTTAATAGGCAGCTTCTGGAGAAGCTCTATCGTTCTTCTGCAGTAAGGGCAGGTGGGCTTGATGAAGACCACCACCTTATCAGCTCTGATCTTGCTGTTCACAAATTGCTGAGCCATCTCGAACACTTTGGTGATTTCCTAGAGTAAATATCGAGGCTGGTGGACCGCTTGGGGCTTTATTTAACAGTCCTGCTACTCTTAAAAGGAACCACCCTGGGAGGAGGAGTTTGCACTGACCAAGTTTTGCCTTTTTTTTTTTAAAGAGACAGTGTCCCAAGGTGGGAATCCCATTTCACAAACACGTTTGTATGACTCACTCTTTACAGGTGGAAATGAATGCATAATTGTCATCTTCTGCACGATATTGCCATGTGTCAGCAGAGCCTCTCCTGAGTCTGGTGCTATGGGTGTCATCATAAAATCACCTTCCAGGAAAAGATAGGGATGACTGGGCAGGAACGCCACAGAGGTCCAAGGTGGCCTGTCTAGTGGCTTGTTTGAATAAGTGCTTCTTTTAGTGTCTTTTAAAAGAGACAGTGTGGTGTAGGGGACCCAGAGAACCAGGATGCTGTAGGTTCATTTACCAGCCCCAACACATACTGCTGATGTCCCTTAACCTCTCAGTGTCCTAAGCGCATCTCTAAGACTAGAGGTTGCCAAGGAGAGGCAACCTGTGTTGGTAGAGGGAAGTTTCCTCATCTGGGAATACCCTATCCAAGGGAATCCAGATGATCCAGTCCCTGTCCTCTGTTAGTGACACCATTATTCCTGCAAAAAAACAAAGCCTCAGGAATCAACTTGAGGATGACTCTTTAAGGGAAGAATGTGAAATGATGTGTGGATTCATGCCAAGGAAAGAAGACTTGCAGCAGTGACTAATGTTAAGGGGAAGGACTGAATTACGCTTATTTGCATAATACTTAAGACCGGGAATTAATTGTTGCAGTTTGCAATACTTCCATCTCTAAGTTGACCCCAAGTATTAGAGCCCCTGTTTAAAGCCGCTTCCCTTCCCTACCCCCCTGCCCCTGCCCCCAGCAACATGTGCCCCGGGCACTTAGAAGGCTCTATGGATGTTTGATTTAAGTCTTTGGTTTTTCATTCCTAATCCTGTTGCTTCCTGGTCAGATGAGATGCAATTTAAGTGAATAGATATCTACACATCATAAGAAAAACTCCAGGATAATCAAAACTGCCCCCCCAAAATATAGTGGCCTTATTACTAGAGGTTTCCAGTGGAAATTGCCCGTAGTAGGGCCCAAGTGGTCTCTGAGATTGTTTGTACTTCTAAGATTCCGTAGATCTAATAAATAAGCAACGCAATCTGACCAGTTAGACTGATTTTTGTCTTTTAAAAAATACTATTAAAAATACTACTTGTTATATGCAATAGTTTCAGGGAGGGAGAGGAGGAAGGAAAGCTGGTGGTAAAAAAAAAACTTGTTTTAAAATAAGTAGCAGAATCAATAAAAGAAAACCTTTTCAACGTAATTTTTTCTTCCCACTGGGAAATGTTGCCTTGAACAGAGACATCTAGGGAGCTGCAGAGGCCAGAGAATCCCTGGCAAGGTAGAATGGCTATCTCTGGCACATTTTAATTGAGAAGGCAAGGAAATTAGTTCCAGGAAATGACTTTTCATTGTTCTCATTTTTCCAAAAAACAAAACCAAACAAACCACCACGCTTTTTAGTGTGGGGTTTGTTTGTTTGTTTTTTGCCATTAAGTATCTTAAATTAAAACTCAACTCTTAAGATGAGAATACAGTTCCAAGGTGCCAGTTCACTCTCAGGCACCTGTGACCATGGTACTATTAAGAAAAGGGCAGTGTCAGGACTGAGAAAGTGGAATCTGCATTTTATAATCAGCTCACTCTTCTCCACAAATTCCAGATTTACTTGGAGTAGGGACTAATTCAGGAAAGTTGTAGTTTCTATTAGCTCTTCTCTCCCCCTTCTCTTTTCTCAAGCTTTTTCATTCCCATCCACATAAGCCCTGTCCAGGGTTACCACTCCCAGATCTTAATCTTCTCACCCATTAACATTTGCCTACCAGGTGTTCCATTCCCTAAGGATCATCCTGGGCTAGGGCAAGTAGAAGTTATTAGGTTAATCTGGAAAACTAATATATTCTAATTAGCTGCTATTACCCCTCCCAGGTGACACAATACCTTTATCTAGTAGTTACAAAGCAAAAGGTCTCTAAGGAGTAACTTTAATGGCTGGCATTCAGACAAGCCTGGTGAAGTTATTTTAGCATGGAGGTATTACATAAGATCACAGATCTCGAACCAGAGTTTGTAAATCCCAAGCCCTCATTCATGGTTGAGGAAACTGAGGGCCACTATGTAGGTGGATACCTTTGCTAGGGCCAGCTGAGGCTCCAGAGACATTCTGGAAGTAAGGACTAGATCCTGCTGGGACCTCAGGTTTCAGCACCACCTACCCCATGCCTTCAGTCCTCCTCTCCTCCATCATTAGTTCCAGCTCTAGCTCAGGATTTTATCCCTTGTTCTTCCTCTTGGTTCACCGTCCAGCACAACATACACACACACACACACACACACACACACACACACACACACACCCCAGAAAAAAATTGTTGAATAAAGACAGAAAATTGTTAATACCAAATGTAATATTAGTTGCCAAGTCCTTTAAATGATGGTAGTAATGTCAGAATTTCAGTAATGTCCTTACATTTCTACTCTTAAGATATTTATTCTCTATTAGGTTGAACTGAACCACACCACAAATCCTCTCTCACACACATACACCTTTATGAAGTAACCTACTGGATCTTACTGGACTTCACTTTCTTTTTTTTTTAATTTAGTTTTTATTTGTTTTCTTGTTTACATTATTCATTTTCATTACATTTTTTGAATTACACATTTTCTCCCCGTCTTACTCCTGCCCCAACCCCATAACAGCAATCCCACTGTAAAGCCCCTCCCCT
>CM053594.1:337334736-337345151 GCA_028646575.1 Pseudocheirus occidentalis | reverse complement strand
GAGGAGCTCCCTACCCTGCTAGAAAGCTAGAGAGGTGTTGGAGGAGGGCATAAAAGGGAACAGATTGTGGGAGGGGTCTTACAGTGTGATCAATGTTCTGGGCTGGGGGGTAGGGACAAAAAGGGGAGAAAATTTGTAACTCAAAACCTTGTGGAAATGAATGATGTAACCAAGAAAATAAATTAAAATTTAAAAAAAATTTTAGGCAGAAAAATTCTCATTCTTCCCTTTTTACTTTGGTGGATCAGATAGGAAAAAAATGACAGCTGAATTTATTGAGGACAAGATACCAGTACCACTGAAGCATACACTGTTGTTTCACCTTTGTTCTAGGAAAGGACCATGGCGTCAGGAAGGAGATGTCTTGACTTGGAAGTGAATTGGATTTAAGTGAGAGGGGGCTATGCAAAGTCACCAGCCTCTGTTTTTTCTCAGGAGCCATCTGGGTCCTGTGGCAAGCATGGGGAGGCTAGGTGGTGCAGTCAATAGAGCACCAGCCCTGGAGTCAGGAGGACCTGAGTTCAAATGTGACCTCAGACACCTGATACTTACTAGCTGTATAACCTTGGGCAAGTCACTTAACCCCAATTGCCCTCCAAAAAAGCAAAAAAAAAAAAAAAGATATAGATCAGCAGGATTGTAGAGGGTCCAGGAAGTGGGAGGTTGTGGTCTTTTTGAGCTAAGGTCTTTCCCAGGTCTTAGTTTTTCTGAGGCATTGCCCATTTGATGATTAAGACTAGGTAAAAATGAGGCAAAAAAAAAAAGAGACTAGGTCTCTTTTGCCTAGTCAAAAAAATAATTGGTTGCTTGTTGTCCTTTGTACTCCAAGAGGCCCAAAATAACATCACGATGTTAGAATCAAGTTACAATGCATCTGACTGTTGCTTAGCAAACCAATATGAGGTCAGAATGCTCTACCACAAGTCCGGCACAAATAGTCCATATGAACGTTTGGGCTGAACATTCTCTACATTTGCACATTTTGCATTTCTTTTGAGCTACTTCAATTCTACTTTGCTCCCAGAGCACAGCTCTGGATTTCCTCTGATGAGGGCACACCATTCTGGGCAGTCTTGTGACAAGTGTCTCTCCTGTCACATAATCAATCCCAAAGTTCTTAAGAGGGACCTTGAGAGTGTCATTGTATTTCTTCTAATGACCACCATATGAATGCTTGCCCTGAATCAGTTTTCCATAAAACAGTCTTTTAGGCAAGCGTATGTTTGGCATTCAGACAATGTGACCAGCCCATCAGAGTTGTGCTCTCTGCAGTAGAGTTTGAATGTTTGGCATTTTAGTTCCAGAAAGGACCTCAGCTGAAGATCTACAGAGTCATTGTGCTGACCTCATTGTTGTATGCCTGTGAAAGCTGGATAGAATACCAACTCCAAGCCAAGAAACTGAATCTCTTCCATTTGAACTGTCTTAGGAAGATGCTGAAGATCACCTGGCAGGATAAGATACCAATGAATGAATGAATGAATGAATGAATGAACAAATGAACAAATGAATGAATGAATGAATGAAATCAGTCTGGGAGGGGAAGACTTTCAGAGTTTCTGGCCAAAAGAGGAACAATTGCCATTTATACTCTGAGTTGTCAGAACCCAAACAATGACCAAGTGAGGTTTGGACTGGGATCCATTGTTGGCCAATCAATGAGATCTAGAGTGATTTGGGTTTAAAGCGTGGTCCATAAAAAAGAAATCTAGCCCCCAAATCCCAAGATATCTTCCTAGGTTTTGTAATGTTAATGGGGTAGTATGATCTTCCTGGACAATTAACAGGCCTTCCCGTGGAGCCCAATAAGAGAAGCTTGCTTAGGGGAGGCTTGCTTGTAAGAAGACGTTCACACCTTTTGCTGATTTCTAATTAGGCACTGAGTCAGGAGAGTTGTAATGCCTTCTGGCTCTGAGAAGTGTATATCAACTCTGAGTTGATATTTTGCTTTGGGGCCTTGCTTATAAGAAGGACCTTGTGATTCCCTAGTGGAGATTTGGAGTGGCCATAAGTTCGGAGCTCCCTGACTGCTCAGATGCAAAGGCTCTCTCAGTGCAGGGATATATGTAAAGTGTATAGCTGATTCAGGCAGTCAGAGTCCGTCTGTTGGTCTTTATTTCTCTGCTTATATTTTCTCTGTTTGTGTTTTTTCTGAAGTTCAGGGTGCCGACTTTTCTCCTGAACTAGTGAATGTAATTTTTAAAAGATTGTTGACCCCTTAAAGAGCTCTCTTTCCTAGTAAAGCAAATCTAAGAACCTGTGCTAGCAGCCATCCTGGGTATGCCAGTGTGGTTGCTGCTGCAGGTTTCATCTATGAAAATTTATATTCCTTTGAGCAAAGTACCTGCAGGTAAGGTCATGATGATTCCAGGACAGGAGGGACAGGAGGGAGGGAAGAAAGGAAGGAAGGGAGGAAGGGAGAGGAATAAACTGTACCCAACAAATAAGTAGACTCTCCAGAGATATTAAAAGCAAGAGGTCTTTATTTGCCTTATATTAACTCATACAAAGGACAGCTTAGGGGGGACATCTGAGAGTGGGAATGGTGTGGGGAAGGCAGGAGCAATGATGAAAGGTGAAAAGCAAAGCCATCTGCAGAGAGATTGCTCTCTGATATTGTTGTACCTTGTTCCAGTTCTCTTGGTTTTTCCTTCTTAGTGGTGTGGAAGATGGCTGGGGGTGGAGGGGTGGTCATCTTGTTTTTTCTACCAGAGTATTGTGTTTTCCATTAATACATGACAGAAGTCCACATCTCAAAAACTAGGGCAACAAGAAATCTTGAGGGGGCTGAGTTCCATGTGCATACTGGCCCCCATGCTTAGATTAGCTTAAGTTGGTCAGGACAAAAACCTGGACCACATAGTTTATAGGGGGGAAGGGTAGGCTTAATTAATGAATCTCTCACTAATCAAGCACTAGCAGGTAGATGCTGGGATTGGCTAATGAGTATGGGGCATGAGGGACCCTATCAAGGATGATTCCAGATATGGACAGTTCTAAGAAAGAGGATGAGGACAGAGGATGGGCACTAGGCAGGAGAAAAGAGTCTGTCTAGAGCAAAGATAGCCTATTAACAAAAAGATTTGGTCCAATTAAACAAGACAAAGACATTTTCTGAAATATCTCAAACTTTTAAGGTTCCAGCACAGTGGATAGATCTCCTGTGAAGGAATTATAAAAGGATATGGAAAAAAAAATCACTTAGGAAGATAAGGACCAAGGAGAAAATGGTCATTACTTCCTGAGGAACTCTTTTGTTTGGCATTTAAAACCCTTCATGAACTGGTTCCAGGCTAACATTCCGAGCTTATCATACATTCTTCCACTCTACCCACTCATTTATACAGCCAAATTGTCTTTTTTTTTTTTTTTTTTTGCTTTTCCTCATACACAACATGCCTCTGTGCCTTTCATAGGGTGTTCTTCAGTCCTGGAATGAACTTACTCCTCCCTTCCTTCTTTTAGAATTCTTAATTTCCTTCAAAGTTCAAATAAAAAGTCACCATAATTTTTGATTCATCCAACTACAAATATCTTAAGCCCCAAAATATCTTGTACTTATTAATTATATATTTATTTGGTGTGTGCTTAGATCATTACCTGTTGTTTTCCCCCAATGGAATGGAAGGTTTTTTTTTGTTGTTGATATTATACCTCACATTTCCAAATATTCATTCTTATATTTGTTGAGTGTCTGCCATATGCCTTGCAACAATTCTTATTGAATAAAGAGAAAGGCTATATTAAAAATAAAAATGTCCTTAGGTGTAAATCAGCCAAACCAATCATTAATATAAATATAAACAGCACAGAAACATACTCAGAAAATACCCATTGTGTGAATTAATTTCCTCTTGTTCAATTGCATTTTTCATAATTCATCTGGAAAATGAGCCTGGTCACCTGTTAAAGGGTAGGGTGGAGGAAGAATTTTCTTGTGTTTTGTTTTACAGTGAACATTAGTCAGCTTGTTCAGCTGATTTTGTACCTTAGCTTGGTAAAGAGTATAGCCTAATTGTTCAATTATTTTTCAAAATACCAAAGAAGTGACAGATGTCTCCCCTTATTACAGGGCTATGTGGGTATAGTGGAATATCCAGGAATGTTCTGGGATTCATGTTCTATTGAAGTGATCTTTCTTCTTCTTTTTCCCCCATTTAATAATATTTTATTTTTTCCAATTACATGTAAAGATAGTTTTCAACATTCCCTTTAATAAGATTTTGAGTTCTAATTTTTTTTCTCTCCCTTCCCTCTCCCTCCCTAAAATGGCATGACATCTGATATAGGCTGTACATGTACATGTACATTAAACATTTCCATATTTGTCGTGTTGTGAAAGAAGAATCGGTATAGAAGGGGAAAATCATGAGAAAAAAAAGAGAAAGAAAATAGTCTGCTTTGACTTGCATTCAGGCTCCATTGTTCTTTCTCTGGATATGGATGGCATTTTCCATCATGAGTTCTTTGGAATTGTCTTAGATCATTGTATTACTGAGAAGAATTAGGTCTATCAAAGTTGGTCATTGCACAGTATTGCTGTTACTGTTTACAGTGTTCTCCTGGTTCTGCTCATTTTACTCATAATCAGTTCGTGTAAGTCCAGATTTTTCTAAATCTGCCTGCTTATCATTTCTTATAGAACAATAGTATTCTATTACATTCATATACCACAACTTGTTCAATCATTCCCCAATTGATGGGTAGTCCCTTAATTTCTTTTTTTTTAATTTTGCTTTTTGGAGGGCAGTTGGGGTTAAGTGACTTGCCCAAGGTCACACGGCTAGTTTTTGTGTTAAGTGTCTGAGGCCGGATTTGAACTCAGGTACTCCTGACTTCAGGGCTGGTGCTCTATTCACTGCGCCACCTAGCCGCCCCCTAGTCCATTAATTTCTAATCATTATGGTTGCCTTACTTCTGACATTGATGAAATCTTCATATTTAAGGTATTATTGATTTCATTTGCCTCACTGATGAGTTTGATGAGGACATTAAGTGTATCTCCTTGATAAGGTATCCTGTATTGATCTATTAATTACATATTGTGGATGACTGAAGATGGATTTGTGAGTAATTCATATGTCTTGGTTAAACAACCTTGATCTTCACCTTTAATGAAGAGAGTTCCCTGTTCTGATAGTGATAGGCCAATTGGCCACACATGCAGATTTGGTTCCTTAAAGAGAACCCTTCACAGCTACACAGCTCTTTTAAGGAACCACTGGCATCAGGGGACTACGTGCATTGAGAAGGAATGAATATCAAAGGGAACCAAATGAAAGGAATCCTGGGCCATTAGAAATTTGTTTTCTGGTTTTAGTTGGGTTCTCACTGCTGCACAGCAATTTTCTCATTTTTTCATACTATACAGAGTGACTGTTCCAAACACACCCTCTTTCCTTGAGCCCCCATGACATTTGTAATACCTCTTACTCGTGCATGACTTTATCTCCTCCTTTACTAAGAAAGCTGAGATCATTAGTCCTGACCTCATTCAACTCCCTAACTCTGAAGTCCAAAATCCCTCTGTATTTTCATTCCTCTTCCTCACTTCACCATAGCATTTCACCATGGGAGCTGACCATAAGAACCACTATTAGAAGAACAACAGACAGAGGACTGAGAATTTTACTTCTGGCAGGGACAGAAAATTTCCCAGTAATCTGTAAAGAATGTGTCATGTTTGTTATTTTGCCATGGTCAATTTCAAGAATCACATTTTTGCCTTTGTATCCTCAGAGTTTAGTACAGAGCTTGGCACCAAGTAAGCACTTAATAAATGCTTGTGATTGATTGCTTAATTGATGAAGTAGTTGCTGTCAATGGTCAAAGCATCAGTGTAGATTTAGAGTTGGAAGGAACCTTATGGGTCTTTGAATCTAGCACCCTCATTTTGCTCTTGAGGAAACTGAGGCACAGAAAAGTAATTGACTTGCCCAGAGTCACATAGTTAGAATGTGAGGTGCTATTTGTTCTCAGGCTTTCTCGACTCCAAGTCCAGTACTCTATATCCCTACTGTGCTGCAGGTCTCCCTCCTAAAAAAGGAAAGTAAAGCACATTGAGAAATATCTTTTGGCTCTCTAGTTTATCAGACTAAAGTGTTCACATAAAATATAGTGGAAGGAAGGAAATAATAATTTTTAAATAACCTACTGTGCTAAGCGCTTTACAGATGTGATCTCATTTAATGCTCACAACAAGCCTGAGAGGTAGGTGCTATTATGGTCTTCATTTTACAGATGAGGAAACTGAGACATAGAGCAGGTACAAGGTCACACGGGTAGTGAATATCTGAGGTGGGATTTGAACCAGGGTCCTCCTCGTTTCTCAGTCTTTGCTCTCTTCACTACATTCACCAGAGACGTCAAGTACAGGGCCCTGGCAACTTGGGGGAGCAACATTCTTCTGTGTCACTAGAACCAGATTGAAATGGAATTAGGAGATAGTTAACACAATAAATAAAATATAACATAACATAACATAGATAATGTTAATGAGTGGTTTTTCCAAGTCAGCATTTGGCTGGATCCCTGCGTATGATTTAGTGTCCTCCATTCTGCCAAGAGTTTGACACCATCACGCTACACTGTGCAAACTCCCAGGTGAGTGCTATTAAGGAAGCTATTTGTCAACTTTGCATTAAAGATAAAGAGATCTGATGTCTTCCTCCTTTCTGCAGGTGTCTGGGCAGGTGGTAGAAAACCTCCAAGGACACCTAATCACTACTAATACTTGTGCTGATTCATGTGGGGGAGAAATGATACAGCCAGAAGGAATCTAGAAAAACATTGCTAAGGTTTGTGAAAGGCTGGGCAAGAAGATGAAGACTTGGGGGAACAGATGACATTTTCCTCAGTCTTGTCAATAGAAGGCAAGGACTTTAGAAGAGAACAGAGGCAGACTTGGGAAGGAGACAGCCACTTAGAATGCTGCTGTCAGAGAATTTGGATATCTGGATCTAATTTAAGATGGTTGGATTAATTTAAAATAAAGTTGAGCTTTCACCAAGGGAAAGAGGGCACTCAACATGAGTAGAGTTTGGGTTGTTTTTTTTTTTTTTTAATGTGCCTAGAGCAGTTCTATTCAAAAGGGCTTAAAACTGAAAGGGAAAGTAGAGGGAGGAAATTGTCTATGGTATCCACCCAGCCAGAGACCATAAAGAGAATTGTTTTTTATTACTTTTTTATTTCTCCCTTGCCGAAGCCAGTGAGCTTCATATTGGGAGAGACTAGTTAATAGGGATTAGGAATCCAACGTAAATGAGGTGGTAATAAAAGAGTCCCTAGCTATTCTTGATGAGTTCAGTTATCAGGTTCACATGAAGACATCCAAAGGAACTGGCGAATGTGATTACTGAATATTCAAATGTTATTTACCCTATGAAAGATTGTGTTGAATGGCAGATGTTCCACAGAACTGGAGAAGGACAGAAGGACTGACTTTCAGTACAGGAAAGTGGGGGTATGGTAAGTGTCTTCAAAGTATAGGCTTACTAGGCCAATCCAGTGGTTCAGATTCAGGATTGAGTTATGTTTAGCAGTTAACAAGGGGCAGTTAGGTGGCTCAGTAGAAAGAGTACCAGGAGTCAGGAAGACCCAAGCTCAAATCTGGCCTCAGACACCTGGCAAGTCACTTAACCCTGTTTGCCTCATCTCAGTTTCCTCATCTGTAAAATGGGGCCCCACTGGAGAAGGAAATGACAAACCAGTCCAGTATCCTTGCCAAGAAAACCCCCATGGGGTCACAAAGAGTCACACCTGACTACAACAAAAGTAATTAGCAAATGAACAAAATCGATTAATTCTGATGGTAGAAAGTGAAGAGGAATTAAGAAGCCTCTTGATGAGAGTGAAAGAGAAAAGTATAAAAGTTGCCTTGAAGATTATCATTAAAAAAAGAGCAAAAAACAAAATCATAAGATCTTGGCAATTGGTCCCGTCACTTCCTGTCAAATAGAGAGAGATAAGAAATAGAAGCAGTGTCAGATTTTATGTTCTTGGGCTCAAAGATCACTACAGGTGGCGACCATGAGGATACAACACGTTCAGAGATAAGTAGAGAGGGGATCTGTGTGGTAAGCATATAGAGATATTATGTTGGGGGAGCCCTAACAAATGAGGGAATGAGTCTTGTAGGAGGATAAACCATCTGAGTCTTCAAAGGAATTGGAGATAACAATAGATAGAGTGGCTAAGAGCATTCTAGACATGGAACTTGATATGGTATGCACGTGAGACATGAAGGCTTGTGTAGGGAGACTGGAAAGCAGGCTGGCTTAGTCACTCAATCAGTCAGTCCATAAACATTTGTGAAGTACCTACAGTGCCAAGCACTGTGCTAAATGCTAGCCTAGGTAGTGCTAGACTGTGAGAGAGGGATTCTTGGATAATCAGACTGGAAAGGTAGTAGTCTGGACCTAGATCATGGAGGACTTTGGATGCCAAACAAAGGTGACTGTATTTTATGCTAGAAACAATGGGCAGTCACTGAAACTTTTTTAGGGGAAGGTTTGTGGGGTTTCTATTTCACCCAGGCTGGAAGTACAATGGCCACTCACCAACCCAACCCCACTACTGATTAGCTTGAGAGTTTTGACCTGCTCCAATTCCAACCTCCTTAGGCAGCCTGGGAATTGTCTTCTGCTCCCAGGGTTCACTGTATTGGTATAGGACTTAGTGCAGACAGCTGATCAGCTTAACCCTCTACAGTTCAGAACTCCCAAGTGATTCATCAACCACATTGTTTCAGGTAGCTTGGGCTATAGACATGTACCACCCAACTCAGCTTCACTGAAATTGCTTGAACAAGAGAGTAACAAGTCTAATCTGTTCCTTTAGGAATATCACTTTGGCAGCACGTGAAATAATCAAAATTTGTGACACGGTCCATAAATGATGTAGGTGGTTGTTGTTGTGTTTGTCCTTTCTCGAAGAGGACCATGACTTTAGGGAGATGATGACATGACTTTCAGTTGGCTTTGATTTGAGTGAAGGAGGGCTGTGCAAGGTCACCAGCCTCACTTTCTCCTCCAGAGTCATCTGGGTCCAGTAGCCAGATATTCATCAGGATGATGAGAGATGACCCAGGATGCAATGGGAGACCCTGGCCCTTTTACCTTTTCAGATATTTAGAGTGAGGTAATGCCCATTCAGTGAATAGGCCTCTTTTAAGAAGTGAGTCATGGGATGGTGCTTTAATTAGGAGGAAAAAAAAGTGGTATAGGAGCTTCAAAAGGAAAAAAAAAGTTTAGGATGATTTTATTTAGAAGACGAATCTCTCTCTCTCTCTCTCTCTCTCTGTCTCTCTTTCTCTTTCTCTCTCTCTCTTTCTCTCTCTCTCTGTCTCTCTCTCTCTCTCTCTCTCTCTCTTTATCTCTCTCCCTTTCCCCCAATGCTTACATTTATATAAACACTCCTGGTTCTAAAGTTCTGGCCCAGTATAGTGCTACAGTTATCAGAATATTCATCTCCATTCACCAGATGGATCTTTCTATCTTTAGACTCATTGTTTTTCTTGTTCCCAGAACAACCACAATCCAATTAAGAGAGGAAAAGGGCTAACTCTCAGGGCAAAACAGATGACTACATCTCCTCAATCATCACCACCAAACCAGATGTAGCTCCTAACTCACTGCAGACGTGTAGCAAACCACTTAGCTTCTTCGGTAGGGCCTCCATGTGCTTCTCATAGAACAAAAGAGGGAAGAACATCCAGACCTGCCTGAAGACTTGGGTTAGAACATAACTAATCAAATCTCACCTGAGCCCTCAGTGTAGTAAAGAAATCCTTTTTCTTGTCACTAATTGGTTTAATCCAATTACATACAGAAGCTGTTGCAAACTTCTGTACTCAAATCCCTCACACTTCCTCTTCCAGTGAAATCTTCCCAGATAAGGGAGAGTTGAGACCATTCAGTGTATGCCCCTTCTTCTCACTTTCTCTTCATCTCAGAACCTCTACCTATTATCCCTCATTCTCTCCTCTTTTACTCCAGCCTCTGATAATGAGGTGGCTTTTCTCCATGTTAAGATTCCCTCACCTCCCCACCTTCCCCGCTCACCTCAACATACATATGTACTCTTCTTTAAGAATATATTTATTTTTAGTTTTCAACATTCACTTTTTTTTCCTGTTTTGTTTTTATCACTGTATTCCCAGTAAGTCATTCAAGCATTTACTAAGTGCCAAGTATGTTCTAGATACTATGCTAAATGCTAGAGTAACAAAAAAAAAAAAAAAGGAACAGAAGACAATCTGTGCTCTCAAGGAGTGAGACAATAAGTAAAGTAATGTGTAAGTTTTCTATGAAAGTACCTGTAGTCCCATAGCCCACTAGTACGGGACTCTCTCCTCATTGGTGGAGATCAGTGCTCTGTGTTTATGTGAGGGGCTGGGTAGAGTTGGTGAGAACTGG
>CM053594.1:337293316-337324687 GCA_028646575.1 Pseudocheirus occidentalis | reverse complement strand
GACCCTCCCCAATCTCCTCCTCTGGACCACCCCTAGATTCCTCCCACAACCTTTCTGTATATAGAATCCCATCTTCCCTCCACGTGTGTGAGAGCACCTTAGAATGCCTTAGTAGAGACTTTGCTCTGTGAGAGCACCTTTAAATGGCCTAGCACCCCACGTGGCGAACTTGAACTTTCAATAAACTTACTTTTTCCTTGGCTGAGAAGACTTGAGTGGAATTCTTTCCGCAGGACCCAGCATATTGGTATTTTGGGGTCTCAGGCAGCCCTAACCCTCTTTGGGCTCCTCTTCACTTTTAAGTTCTATTTTGCCCTCTGGTTCTAAAATATCAGGGCAATTTTGCTTGAGAATTTCTTGAAGGATGCTTTCTAGGTTCTTTTTTTGATCATGGCTTTTCTAGCTAGATTTTGTTTCTTTCTTTACACTCAAAGCCTTTCTTGAAGCTGGAGTAGCTTTGTCTCTTAAAGTCAAAGTAAATACCATAACTGATGAAAAAAGTCTGCCTCAAGAGCCTTACTCCAGCCTGTTCTGGCTTTTGTTCTGCTCCAGATGGAGGAGGCAGTAGCATCACCTTCTCCAGAGACCTCCACTCCAAGTCATTAGGCTAACTCCTCTCCACTAGCAGGAAGAGTCAGTGAAACAAATACTATTATAATTTAGATTTCCTTCTGCTAATTATACTAACTATTCTGGGGTATTTCTATGTTAAAAAACAAACAAACCCAAAACAAATCCTATGGTCAGTTTTTTCTCTGCTGGGTTTCTATTGTTGACATTTATATTCTATTTTGGTGTTTATAGAATCATGAGATTTAGAACCCAGAGTGTGCTGGAACCAACTCCAACTTAGCTCACTGTTAAATGTCTGATGTAAGCATTTATACCTTAGAAATCAGCAAACACCACAAATCAGTTTGATTTATTATTTTGTTGTCTTAAGAAAGAGATAGAGAAAATTTTATAACAAAGATTAAACTTTGAAAAGTGTGTCCTGCATACATTCTTTTTTTCTGCATACATTTACCAGCCCATCCTCTCTTCTCCCTCAAGTGGCCCCCAGAGGTGAAGTTGTTGGATGTGGAAGCAGTGGTGTCATGTTTGAAGTTGCTTAGGTGAGGAAGTTTCAGCTTTCCCCTTCCCTACTTAAACTTCTTTCTGATGCTGAAGTTATATATTGCCAGAGTTCCTCATGACCACCCCTCAGCATGCACATGCTTTTTTTCTGAAACATTGCCTTTCATGAGCCATCTCCTGCTCCTCCCCTCTCCCTTGGGAAGAAGTGCTCAGCTTTCTTTTCTTTTATGGTTTAATTTTGTTTGAAATTCAACTTTATTTAATTTTTAGTTCTGAATTTTCTCCTTCTCCCCTCCCCTACCTGAAAGGCAAGAAAAACAAGACCCATTACAAATATATATATAATCTCGCAAAAGAAGTTCCTGCATTAGCCATGTCCAAAAAAGCAAGAAAGAAAAAGAAGAAAATCTGCTTCAGTTTGTACTCTGAGTCTATCTGATCTTCATCTGAAGGTGGATCACAGTGGCCCCAGCCACTGATGCTATTGCTCCAGTGAGGGATGAGATGAAAACAAAACACTGTAACCAAGAGCTCATGCAGAACGTTTGGGTAGTTGTCCCTGTTTTCTGAGAACAAGGATGGTGACACTTCTTATCTTCCTTTGGTCCTCTCCTTCCCAGGAGGGCATGTATCCATTTCAAGACTTCTCTCCATTCTTTACAATCTATTTAGTCTCTAAAAGCCTGAATTAAGATAAAACTGTGGTTAACCTAATGTATCACTAATGTTTATTTCATTTATTCAAAAGGCAGTTGAAAGAAATGCTACAGGCAGGAGATCTTCCTGCCAAACCCTGGGGGTTCCTAACAGCTAGGGGATCAAGACAAATCAGATGGTGTGTGTGCATGTGTGTGTATGTGTGTTACAGATGGTATGCTATTAAACTCTGAAAAAGCAGAGATCACAATGAATCCAGAATGCCCTGCATTCCTTTGGGTACAACTGAACCCACAGTATGATGGGAGGAAGAGGTTTGGTAAGTAGAAATAGGGAGTGGCCTTCAGTGTCCTACAGGTTGCTATTTTCAGAAGGTTAAAGAGCCCCATCTTTCTGCTTTCCCTTCAAGTGATGGACTGGAAAGTGGTGACAAAGAAAAGGAAAAGCTGGAGGTAGGAAAGAGTGGTCATGACCACAGGAAGTTGGAGACTCTTTGGTCAGACAACTATATACACACTGCCACTGTTAGAATGGAAAGTAGGAACCACAGGGCTATGAAACTGTGCATTCCCTTTGACCCAACAAATATATTGCTGTTAGGTCTGTACCCCAAGATGATGCAAGAAAAAGGAAAAGGACCTGAATGTACAAAAATATCCACAGTAGCTCTTTTCATGGAGGCTAAGAATCAGAAACAAGGAGCACCTGTCAACTGAAGAATGGCCAAGCAAGTTATGGCGTATGATTGTGATGGAATAATACTAGTCTGCTATGAGACGTGGTGAAAATGCTTCCAAAAAGCCTAGGAAAAGTTGTACAAACCAAAGTAAAGTGAAGAGAACAGAACTAGAACAACACACAGAGTATGAACAATTTTGTAAAGATTTTATTGGAAACTGTGAAAGTCTTAATAACTCTGATCAAAACAATGATCCATAACAGTTTCAAAGGACTCATGATGTAAAACGTTATCCAGCTCCATATTAAGGACTGATAGACCCAGAGTACAAACTGAAGCGTTTTCCCCCTTCTTTATATTGCTTGCTCCACCCTCCCCCCAACATTCCTTTCAATACTGAAAGGAGCTCTGCATGACTCCATAAGGGGTGTAACATTTGTTGCCTTCTCAATGGGTGGGGGAGCGGCTTAGAGAGAGGAAGAAAATTTGGAACTGAAAATAAAAAATAAAATTGAAAAATAAAAAAGAGAATAAATTAGAACTAGAGACCATAAAGGAATAACGTTCTCAGTTTTGACAGTGAGGTGGTCGTTGGTGACTTGCAGAATGGAGTGAGTAAAAGTTTCATGTCATATTGACTTCATGTCATTTTTAGTGGAGATAGAAACATTTTGGGGATTTTTTTTTATGTCACCCTTATTGTTGACACGCAATCTAGCTTGTTCCAGAACCTGGTACTTCATTCAGCAGGCTTTCAAATGTTCTCTTGTTCTGTTCAAAGACTTTTTTCATCAAGTCCCTTTAAGTAATGTTTTTGACCCTGTATCTCCAGGCTTTTTCCTCTACTTTTTATTAGTTTAAGGATGGGGTCGATTGATCAATTATTCAAATTACCCTACCTAAAGTAAATGATGTTGTGCTATAGTCCAGGTAGTTAACCAGGTGGATCAAATCAACTAAAAGCTTTCTAACTAAGTGTGAAAAGACCTCGATATATTTACTTGTTTCTGAGACCCAACGGATGACTGCAGTGACTTGCACAGAAGGAGTGTTTGGATTAGCTGAATCTTCTATAGAATAGATAACTAATGCAAAAATAAGAGATGTATACCAAAAAATGCAAATAAGGAGAATTTTCTAGCTAAGCCTTCTGAGAATCACATGGGTGGTAGAGGGTGTCAGGATCCCCACGCTAAGACCACCCCTTCCTTTTAGCTCCTCTCTTTTTGCTATTAGGAGACACCCTGTTTTCCAGAGCTAAAGCCCAGCAAATAAGCTGCGCCCTGAGCTTGGCATAAGAACAATCCTTTTCACTCACCCTCTGGATGAACTCTGCCGCAGCAAAATCCCAGAATTGTTTCACACCAGCCCCAGGTGGGCTCTGAGCTCAGACAAATACTTGCTTGTCTGGACCACTTTCCGGTCGTGAAGCCCTGTTATGAATCCAACTTGCCTCATTGTTGCTGTTACCCCTCATTGTCAGGGCTGCAGGTCAATGCACCGTCCCTAGGATGTGTATCAAGGCTCAGACTCATTACAGTGGGTCCCCTCAGTGTCAGAACAGACCCTGGCACACATGGCTAATTTCCCTCTTTGAATGGAATAAAAAATTCTTTTTGCTCAAAACCATTGTTATATCTTTGGTTTTATTTCAATTTTATTTTTTCAGAGTTAACAGTTGGAATACTACCTCAGTGAGCTCACTCTTTGGTATTCTTGAGAGTTAGTGGTGGTTGTACAACCTCTATGACTCTTTAGTCATTTATTATCAAGGTTTGACAAGGGGAAGCACTTCAGCTTTGACTTGGTATCCCCCCTCACCCACCAAATGGAGGAGAACTATAAAGGGTTTGAAGGATTTGAGGTTTCCCATCTTCCTCCTGACATCCTGACAGTCTCCCTCCTCCCACCCCCAGAAGAGCAGCAGATGACAACAGGAGCCAATGACAGACTGGAGAGTCCATGTCTGGAGAGTCCACATCTGGGGGGACTTCTGGAGCATCCCCTGAAGGAGAAAAAAGGACTCTGAGCAACCAGGAGGCTTGTGATACGCTGGCCACTCACTCTCTTTGTGCCTTTTGAGCTTCAGATGGCTTTCCCCCAGATTCTGTATGTGTTTGTGGGAGAGAGTCATATAGACTAGGGAAGGTTTTAGACCAGCTGTTCTTATGGTGTTTGTTGTTCAGTCCTTTTTCAGTCCTATCTGACTCTTTGTGACCCCATTTGGGGTTTTCTTGGAGATACAGGAGCAGTCTGCTATTTCCTTCTCCAGCTCATTTTATAGATGAGGAAACTGAGGCAGAATTAAGTGACTTGCCTAGGGTCACACAGCTAGTATGTGTTTGATGCCAGACTTGAACTCAAAGACGAATCTTCCTGACTCCAGGCCTGGAGCTCTATCCTCTGTGCCACCCAGCTAAATCTTACTTTCTAAAACCCCCTGAGTCCAGATGACTAAATGATATTCCCTCATAACCAGGGTAGGAAACACATCACCAGGAGCTCATGAGGTTTGGCCACCCTTGGCACCCCTTGGACCTGCTCCCAGAGACCTGGGGAGCAGGAGTCACAAATCCTCCGGGGGCCGGGGGGGGGGGGGGTTATCCTAACTGATTCCTGGGAGGGAGACTGGAGAAAGCAGCCTCAGAACATGAGCTACATTAGCTTGAGTCTGAAAAGTTGCTCCTTGTTTAGAACTCATATTTCACAGTTAAATATTTTACATAATAATGATAAATAGCTGACATTTATAAAGTGCCTACTTTGTTCCAGGCATGTATAAACACTTTACAAATATCATGTATTTGATACTCACAATATCTCTGTGAGGAAAGTGCTATTATTACCTCCGTTTTACAATTGGGGAAACTGAGACAAACAGCGGTTAAGTGACTTGCCCAGGGTCACACAGCTAACACATGTCTGAGGCTAGCGCTGAACTTGGGTCTTCCTGGCTCCAGACCCACTGAGTAACCTAGCTGCCAGCTATGATCCAGGCCAAATATTATCACAGCATTCTAACACAGGTGGAATAGAATACAGAAACTCTGGGATGCTTCAAGATGTCCACATGCAGTCCTGTACTGGCTGTGCGTGCTGCGGGGAAGCACCTTGATCATCGTTATTTGCAGATTCCGTATTTGCAAAGGCACCTACTCGCTAAAATGTATTTGTAAGCTCCAAATCAATACTCACGGTGCTTTTACAGTCACTCATGGACGTGGGCAAAGCAGTAAAAAATCTGAGTTGTGCATCCTCCTAAGCGAAGTGGAACAAAGGGACCCCTTTTGGCAGTCTAGTTAGCACCACATTTTTTGCATTTTTGTGCTTTTTGTTGGTGATTTCACTGTTTAAAATGGCCCCTATGCACAGTGCTCAAGTGTTGTCAGCTGTTCCTAAGTGCAAGAAGGTTGTAACGTGCCTTATAGAGAAAATATGTGTTGTTATGTAAGTTTTGTTCAGGCATAACTTATGGTGCAGTTAGCTGTGAGTTTAGTGTGAATGAATGAACAATATGGCACATTCAGGGAAAGGAAGAGGAAATTCTCCGACCTTTGCATGTGGTCACTCCAGAAAATGCTGAAGTAAATGTTGTAATGAGAGGCCTGGATTTCCCCTAGGAGCAATGATTTGATATTTGCTAATTCAGTGTTTTTGGTGACTTTATAGAACTTAACTATCACAAATGCTGAAAATCAACTGTACGGTTTTCCTAGACTAAAACAAAAAAACTAAATGATCAGCATAGGCCAGAGGGAGCTGGCAACAGCAAAGCATGTTGTGAAAAGATAGCATGCGGTGCAGAAGAGTTCACTTGAGTAGTGGTCAGTAAACTCAAATGGAAGGTTTTGTTTTTTTTTACCCCAAACTGCCATAAGTATTTTCAGCTGGAGCCTTTCTTCCATCAGTCCTCTACTTACACAATGATCTGCTCATACAGAACTTGCCAGTATCTACCAAATGGTATTTCTGAGATCTGCTGGATTTATTCTCTGTTCTCTTACTCCCCGGTGTTACCACTGCCTGGCAAATAGCATTACTAACTTCAGGGAGTCTTTATGGTTTTTTAAAGCCCTATTTACTTATTGTTCGACCTCTGAAGATAAGTTTTATCTGGAGATAAAGCTAATTTTCAATTGAATCATATTTGTTAAAGAGCAGTGGTTCTCAACCTTCCTAATGCTTCAACCCTTTAATACTTGTATGTGCATGTATCTGCACGTGGGAGGACCCGCCTGGAGGTGAATAGAGGGGTGATGTCACCGTTCCTAAGACCATTGGAACTAAGACCATGGGAAATATGTGTTTTCTGATGGTCTTAGGTGACCCTGTTTGACCCCCCCAAGGGGTCGCGACCCACAGGTTGAGAACCACTGGTTAAAGAGGGTATGGATGGGGGTGGGATGGTGAAATTTAGTGACTGAGATTTTACAGAGTATACTATAGGGCACAGAGGTTAATCTCTGCCCAGGGCTTTGGGAAAAAAATAAATTTCTTCCCTAACCTTAGGGCTCTGAGCTTTATTGACTTTCATTAATAATCAACATTAGTAGGCTCCCTGAAATAGCAGGGGAAAAGACAATGTGAACCTATAATATTATTGCTATAGATATAAGAAAAAAAACTGAGTTTATATTGAGGTCACTAGAGATACCTAGTGATTTCACATATTAAAAACTATTTGAATGTTTTCACCTACACTTTTCTCATTCATGTTTTACACTAAGAGCCATTAGTGGTGAAGAAGACAGAATGTTGACCTTTGAATCAAGAAAACCTGGGTTCATTTTCTCCCTCTGATATATTCTGGCTATCTGTGTGACCATGGGCAAGTCACATAACCCCTCAGTAAACTGGCAGCTCCCTAAATTGATAAGTCGCAAAACCATAGCCAATTGGTAGAGAAAGTTATCTCATCAGGAATTCCCTATATAAATAAAATCACAGGTTCAGGAAAAAAAATGTTCCTGTTACTCAATTTGTCCAGACTGCTTTCATTCTTATCAACAATTAATATAAAATCATATACTTAGTGCCGGAAGGGCTTTTTGAAGCATCAAGTCCAAACATTATAAAGATGAGGAAACTGAGTCACAAATCTTCATGTTCCTCATTCAGAGGCCCGTTAATTTTTTTTTAAATAAGGAGCTCACTTTCTTCAATGAAGTATTTCTTTCTTTTCTTCCCTAAAAACTAGGCATGGATCCCTGCAGTTGTTAATTCCTTTTCTGCTAAATTTATAAACATCCATAGCGAAACTACCCACCCTACTCCAAAGTGTTTATTGTTACTGCCTCTATAGGGTCAGAACTATTTCTCCAAATTACTTCAACTACAACAAATATCTCTTATGCACCAATCATATTCTAGTTCCAGGACAGATCTAAGGATTCAATAAAACAGGATCCCTATCCTGATGGAGCTGACAATCAAATATGGGGGGAAAAAACCCCAACATATACACAAAATTACTAATACTGTGTTTTCTAATTAAACTGCCTCCCTTCTCACCCCATGATTTCTAGCAGCATTTCAAGTTCTTTCTGTTCAGGAAATGTGGGTGTTTGTTCAGTGACCTGTGAGACAGCACAGACTGTTTCAAAGGGATGAGGATGGATAGCAAAGCAGTGGTTCTTCTGGCCGACCTCAACTCTGCTGCACTGGGAATGTCATATGGAACATCACCAGTCTCTGAAAGTTCTGTCTCTGAACTCATGAAAATATATCCAAGGTGGACATAGGTAACCTAACCAAGAGGAGGAAAAGTTCTTTTGCTGGCTGTTTGTACTTTGCTCTCAAAGAGGACCATGACATCAGGGAGGTGACATCATGATACAGCTGTAAGTGAATTGGATTTGAGTGAGGGAGGGCTGTGTTGAGTCACCAGCCTCACTTTCTCCTCCAGAGCCATCTGAATCCAGTGGCCAGAGTTAGATCAGGACAACTGGAGATGGGCCAGTGGGAGACCTTGGCCTTTTCAAGCTAAAGTCTTTCTTTAACAGGTCTCAGATCGACTGAGGTAACAAATGGCCTGTTTACCTAGTCTTTTGTGGTACCTGATAAAGAGTTACACTTCACATAACTGGATGGGGAGAAATACAGCCCATTACTAACTTTTGATAAGTTAACGGGAATGGTAGATGTATGAATGGATATGTAATGATTGTTATTAGTATGCTTGACACGTTGAGGAAAATCACGTTTCTAACTTATTACTACACCGCATTAGCTTCAAGGTTGTAGGTGAAAATCAACAATTCTATCAACAGACAAAATTAATGAGATGCCCAGCAATGTGAATAAAAGTACCCCTAGGGTAACATATAAAAACCACTGAAGTGTAACATAACATAACTCAAATAAAGAACAAAGCAAAGTCTATTTTGTGTTGTTTTTTTTACAAGCGTGTTTTACTCACTGTATGTAACTTTGAAATGGAACAGTTTGTTTCTAGAGAGCAGGCCAAAAACAACAGCCATTGGTCCAGTGCCTCTCTAAGCAAAACTCCTCTAAACTTAGGAAGAGTGTTCAATCTGTCTGTGTTATTATCTTGATATGATTTGTAATAAACCAAACAATTTTCTTGAGATGACATTTCAAAAGTCATGGCGGGGGGAGGGGGGGAGAGAAGTCTAGAATATTTTCAAAATTGTTACATGTAGTCAAAGTAAACTAACTGTTAAAGAGGTTTGATGACCTACAGGGGTATCCTTGAGCTATTCTGATTTAGCCTTGATGATATATTGTATACAAAAATCATCATTATCCGAGATATTTATTAAGCAATTGTCAGAGAATGCTCTAAGAACTCCTACGAGGAAACTTATGGTGCCTTATTTCTGTTCTCAAGGAGCATACATACATAAGACAAGACAAATTCAACTTAGTGAACAAGCAAATGAGTAAGCATTAAAGAAATACTTTAAAGTACTCACAATATGTGTAAATGAGTATATTTATGTTTTTTTGTTTAGACAAAGTTGGTTCTGAAAAAATTTGTGATCCTCTCTTCTCTAGTTAAGGAAACATTCAAAGGATGTTTAGGATTCCAAGATCTATTTATATAATGGAAGAGAGAGAACTCAGTGATCTGTTAAGATCTGGGGATGATTTTAGAAGGTGATCTGGAAGATAGATCAGACTTTTGAGGGAAAGGGGCACAGTCAAATGGTTTGAATAAAGGATGAATAAGATGGCCTTGTGCCTCTGGAGAAGGGTTTTATAGTAGAGCATGAACACTAATTTTTATCTCTGCATCTGTACGGAACAGAAAATTGCTAAGGAGCAAGGTGGCTCTGTGTATGTAAGGAGGATTTTGGAATTTAGCTTCTCAGGATTCATGGTCATGGCAATGTCTAGTTTCCAGGTGTTTGATAATAACTCCCAGAGTAGCCCCAAAGATCCTAGATAGTAATTCCCAGAATCATAGTGACAGATGGTCCTACTGAGGTCATGCTGAGAGATACAGGGGTGACATAACTGATATTTACTACACTTGCGTATAATGACGATATTGCCGAAGTTAACCTATGAGCTTAATGTTGGTAAGATGCCTTCTTTTTCTGTTGCCCTGTAAAGCAAGTGGGCACTAGTCAGTGTTGGGGGTGGGAAAGAACCTACGGGAAACCCATAAGGGAACCCATGGGGGAAACCATGGGGGATGCATAGGGGAATTTTGTGTGTGGCTTGTCCAGCCCCATTGCCTATCTCGACTGACCCCATCAAGACACAGGGGTAGTTGCCCCCCCTTCTCACAGGCCCCTGAGAGAAGACTGAATAGGGAATCCCATAGGAGCTGGTTCTCCCATTATCAGCAACCTTTCTGAGAAGATTAGACTAGAATAAAGTTGATTATTAACCCCTCCAAAGATGTCTGCCTGTTTGACCAGATCAGGAGTGAACCTGTTAACAGAGGCTGGAGTCTGAAAACTGCAGTGCCTCCCGTGTGTTATCTGTGAACACTTCTGTAGGATGAACGGTAGGAGAACATTTTGATAAGCAGAATAAGGATTTCCTAAAGTTAATGCCCAGAGAAGCAGAGGAGAGGAGAGGAATGATCCAAGAGAGGAATGTCCAGGAGAGGAATGATCAGGACCTGGAAAAACTATACAGATTAACTAATCCTATGTAATAACGCTTTTAAAAGTCTATACTCATCTTATGACCAAAAGCTCTGTGCTTCAAGTTGACCCCAACTATAAAGCCAAAAAGCTGAATCAACAAATAAGATCTGGCATACCTCTCAACCACCTAAGACAGAAACTAAAGGTCTCTAGGTCAGCAACAAAGGGGAGAAAGAGGAGACCTGATATCAATTTTACCAGAGAGTATTTCTGACTCCATTGAAGAAGAATGTAAGCACTGATACCTTCCAGAGGTGTAGAGAATTCAAATAAGTCCACCCTCACCCTAAGGTAACCTCTGTTCATATAGCTGGAGAAGACTAGACCCCAAAGCAGCCTTTTTCTGGATGATTATTCCATCTGTGAAGACACTTGAGGAATAAAATAAATCTACAGAGAGCCTGGAGATGGAAGTGACGCTGTAGCAAGGACCTGGATCAGATAATCAATTCCTGATTGTTCTGTTTCTCTAAGTCACAGAAATAATAAGATGTTAAGGTTTCACCCCATTCAGACTTTGAGTGTTGTAGTAGCAACCACACTAGCACACAGGGTGGGCTGCTAGCACAGGTTCTTGGATCTGATTTTCTAAATGAACGACAGCTTTAAAGGGGTTAATGATCTTACTCTAATTAACAGACAGATAAGTACAGATAAGTAAAAAGAAGTGAGTATCCAAGAAAAAAATCCAACAGACAGGGCTCCAACTGTCTAAACAGAGTAACAGATACACAATCACCAGAGCAGAGAGCACCAACATCAGGGTTCAGGCACAACTGGGGGCTCCTTAACAATGGCTACCCAGAGTCTCATCTGACCAAATCACAAAGAAACGTTCTTCGTATGAGTGAGCCCCAGAGTAAAATACCAACCTTCCAGTATATATAGTTTTCAACTTATAGACTCAGAGATAGAAGAGATTACAACCCATGTGGCTCAATGTCTAACTGGTCCAATGCCAAAAGATGTGAAAGCCTTCCTGCAAGCGAATTTCCCCTTAATTAAT
The DNA here is from genome assembly GCA_028646575.1 of Pseudocheirus occidentalis. Classification (NCBI taxonomy): domain Eukaryota; kingdom Metazoa; phylum Chordata; class Mammalia; order Diprotodontia; family Pseudocheiridae; genus Pseudocheirus; species Pseudocheirus occidentalis. The sequence goes on along the minus strand of CM053594.1, from coordinate 337,313,145 downwards.
CTTCTCCCTAGGCAAGTTCCTCCACCAAGGCAATATAAATCTCCCTGTATATATATGGTTTTCAACTGACGGTCTCTACGTGACTTAGCTGTGAACTGAGCCAAAGTTCAGAACAGCAAGACATCCATGACTGAAATAACTGTGTACCTTTAGACCTGGGAACATGGCTCATGTTCCAAGGGAAAAAACGAATACATGTGACTATACAGATCTGTTAAAGGATGCAGAAGATCTTATATTCCATTAAGCCTACATGTGTTTGCATGAGCAGACTGTAAATTGAATGAAACCTTGAGGAGCTCACCCTCTGAGTGATTTCCTCACAAACTAGAACAACAAAACTGGGAATAACCCATTATAATATCATATAAAGCAACTACTGAGAAGCATTTATATTTTTTTACTCCTTTAGGAGATCTGAAGATCCTCAATCAAACTCTACGGAATTATAAGGGTAATTGTCATTGGCTGGCTGAATCATCAATCACATTCCCTGGTGCCCTTTAAATTGCAAGCAGGCCAGTTCAGAGTTGTCTCTGGAAATTAGAGGTAAGTCAGTGATAGAGGAAAAATTCAGCTCTTGAGAAGGAAAAAGATCATAAACATAGCATAAAAGTGACACATACTTGAATTTGGAAGTTCCTGACTCTCAGATATACCTTTTTATGATAAAGGTCCATCCATCTGTATATCACACACATCACATTTTCTATGGATATCTCCATAGCTCCAAATTCATGTGGCCCATGGGATAGGACAACTGCAATTACACAGCATTCCCTGACCCATGGTGAATGCTAACCTCAAAGGGGGTTAGTGCCTTGACTCACATCTCACAGTAAGTGTCCAAGTTAGCACTGAACAAAATGTCATATAGCAAGTTATTGAAATTATGTTTCATACATATGGTCTCAGAACTGATTCTCAGTGATAACTTACTTCAAAACCATAGATATAGATAATGAGTCTCACTGTCATCAAGTCCTTTCTTGGAAAATTCCATTTCTAGTGTTCATCAATGTCTTGGTATGTGACTGCTCCCAAGGCTTACAGGCTTAAACCAGGGTGCAACACAAATGATCTGCTTTGCTACATCTGTGCATCGAAGAGGCAGCCAAACACATCCTTAAAAGCAAGTTCATATTTCTTATCCCAATGATTTATGACATTCAAGGGGTTTGGAGTTTCCCTTTGTTGCCCTTTCTCCTTTGCTTTTTTTCCTAATCCCATATTCACAAGTGAGACCTTTGTAGAGTCTAGCAATGACAGACAAATCCTAGAAAAGTGTTTAATTCATGTAGATCCCTTGGATATAGACATATGGTGAGAACTTGTGTCCTCCTTGGATCAATGGTTCTGATCTTGTTCAGTCCACATGGTAGGCTGTAAAGCAGTGGTTCTCAACCTGTGGGTCGTGACCCCTTTGGGGGTCTAATGACCCTTTCACAGGAGCTACAAGGGTCGCTCTGTGTGCAAGACACTGCTCCTCTATCTGTCTCCAGGTGGGTCTGCCCACATGCAGATACATCCACACACAAGCATTAAAGGGTTGCGGCATTAGGAAGGTTGAGAACCACAGACCTTCAGTCCTCATAATCACTTCTAGGTGAAGCAGTATGAGTCCAAATGGAGAGATGGCACGGATAGTTGTTGAATAAGCCAAGTTTAGGGTCTTCAGTCTGCAGTGACCTCTGTTCCTGATTCTTCCATTACTTCCTGACATGTGATCTGGTAGTCAGGAGCTTCTATTGAACCCAGTCTACATTCATGCATGAAGTGTATCCAACACGACACTTACACCAAAGCTGTATCAGAAGACAGTTCCACCTCTTCAGTTGTGCTTGGTATCAGTGTTTCTGCATCAGGATACTTCCACCTCTGCTCTCCCAATTCTTTGTCCTTAATGTAATCGCAGTCCTGCTCATGTGCAATTTCTCAGTAAACTCTGCCTCAGCTCCTAACTGCAGGTCTCACATCCAAAGGTGATCTTTCATCTTGGTTTTGTATCTCCTACCTGCAAAAGTATTTAGGATAGCATTTTGTGAGGATGTTCCACTGAGAAGTCAGCTTTTGTCTCAAATAATCATATTGTGTAAGTAACTCGTTGTATCCCACATGATATTTTGCCTTTTCAGGTTCAAGCAAGTGTTCTCATAGCACCATCTGCCTATTAACTGCCAGCCCCTTGCTTACTTAGACAATTTATACTGGTATGATTTTTGGTTTCCCTACTTTCTTGACCACTAACCTTTGAAGAAATGTCTTCCTTTTCATACTGATATATATGCTAAATAACTTAGTAAAAGCTTAGTGTGGTCAAAATACTCATTTCTTTTACAGTAGCAAAAATCTGGGAACAAAGTAGATCCCCGTGGATTGGGGAATGGTTAATAAATTGTAGTATTTTAATGTAACGAAGTATTACTATGCCATAAGAAACAACAGATAAAAAGAACTCAAAGAATTATGAGAAGACCTATATGACTGGATGCGGAAAGATGCAAGCAGAACCAGAAAACATTATATACAATGACTACAACAACATAAATGAAAATATGAAGAAAAAGTCAATAACCTAGATATTGTGTAGTTATAAAGACCAAGTGCCAGAGAAGAGTTGAAAAAATGTATTTCTCTCCTTTCCAGAGTCAGGGCTATGGGTGTGAAATATTGTATGTACTGTCAGACACAGTCAATATATTCATTTTTGCTGACCTGCTTTTTTCTTTTTTTTTCAATTTTTTTAAACAAAGGATGGCTCTATGAGTGGGCAAGGAGAGATATAGTTGGAACAGATATGATTTGTTCTTTGGCAAAGCAAAAGACATTAATAATAATAATTTTTTTAAAACTTGCTACGGAGTCTCTACTATGTCAAATTACTTCTCTAGTCTGTACATATGTACTCATACTGTCATAAGAGGGTGTTCAGATTTCTGATCACATATTAGATCCAAAGTTGGTCTCTTGAGACCACATTCAATAACCTTGTCTGTATCTCTACTTCAGCCACTTGCCGCTGCGGCAATGTTTCTGTACAGCATGTCCTATTTTGGAATCAAATGGCTTTTTACCAGGTAAATATAGCAACTCTCACCAAAATGACTACAATTTGTCATATTGAAAGCCTTGATCTGCACCTACACATGTCAACTTTTTCTCATATACACATTGGACACTAACTTCAAACAGTCTTTTCCTTTGTAAGACAGTCTAGAATTCTCTCTCTCTCTCTTCTACAGTGAAGTGTTTCAGCATTAGTTGAGAGATATTCTCTCTGACTCTTAACTCTTTAGGGCTAGCAGAAGATACTCCTTATTCATCTAGGTTACAGATGACAAAGAGGGCTTCCCATGTTTACTAAGCACTTCACATCTTCCCAGATGATTCATCAGCCCATTCAAGGATGTAATTTTGTCTTCAGGCCTATTAGGCATGCTTAGTGTCAAAAAGCTTTGGTGAGCACTTAGCTCAATGGCCTCATCCCAATGCTACCAAGTTTCAACATTTCTGTAGCTTAAACTGTAAATCAACAAATAACAATATTTAAGTAAACAGTGAGAAAGTCATGTAGCTGTATTGTAAAATAAGACCATTAAATCTTATTCAAGGTAAATTCAAGGTACCATGCCCCTTTGTAAATTAAATGGCAAACTTCTATTATAGCAGACTGGACTGCTGGAATAAATTCCAGGTACACCAGTGATAAAGCTAAACAGTAAATAGTGAAATTGGTCTTATTGACTTAAAATTTATTTTAAAAAAATTATAATTATAGTGTTCCTAAACTATTGGTGCTGATTAATGAAAGAGTAAATGATTTCTAATTATAGTAGTAATATGTAAAATTATTTTAATCATTTAAGGGTATCTTTTTACTTTAGTATAAACATGAATAATGATATGAAAGAAGGTTAATAACAAATCCAAATTTATAAGGAGTTGATTGCACAAAGTGGCTTCATCTAACCAATAAGAAAGCAATAATCTGGACTAATAACCATATTAAGTCTTATATTACAGACACTTAGGTGAAAAAACTGTAATCTCTCTCCCCCTAAATCAAAATCTATCATCCATGAATTGTTTAATATTAGTTAGTATTTTGATCCCAGGAGACTATTTAGCATCTCTTTAAATCTGCAACTGATGCAACAACCATCTGTCTGTCACATGTCTCTATTCAGCCTAAAAATAGAAACAAAACAATACAGCTAGTAAAACAAAAGCTAAAAAAGGCGTCACTCAGAGTGTTTATTATGTTGTATCAACAGGAATTGCTCGTGAAATCACTCCAGATGATGATAGACCGCCAGATTTATTATGGATACTGCTTTAAAGATTTAAAATAAACCAGCATTGTTAAACACCTGTCCTGTCTTTGATAGAAATCAGAGAAAAATGAGATTCCTCACGGTTAAAAACCAGCAGACTTCTGCCAGACAGTATCAAATGTCCCAAGTGATTTCTAATACAGTATTTGTTAACAGCTTTAAGGGCAGGTAGAGAAATCAGGGAGAAATCTGTCATGAAATAATAAAAGAAAAAAAGTATTTATTATGGAAAGGTGGAAACTGACGAAATGAAGAAAGCATCAGGTCAAGATAAATGACTACAATTTTAAAACCTCATTTTAGTTTTCCTTTACTACAAAAGATGGGAGCTAGAGACCATGTGGAATGCTTGACAGTACAGGAATGTTGAACCTAATTCAATGACAAACTCATCTGAGCTAGTTAAAAGTCCAAATTGTAGGATAAATTATGAGTTAAATAAATAAAAGGAATACAGTGTATATTACAACACATGGACAAATGGTTCTTAAGGAAAGTTTCTATGTCTGCTTCAATAAACACATAAAATTCATTTTTAATAAGCAAGATTTAAGGAGGAACAAATTAATGAAAAGACCAATCCCCAACCTTAAGTCAGTGGATCTCATGGACAATTCTTTTTTTAATTAACTAACTGATTTTTAGTTTTCAACATTCACTTTCATAAGATTTTGAGTTCTAAATTTTTCTCCTTCCCTCTCTCAATCCTACCCCAAAACAGCATGCCTTGTGATACAGACTAGACATATACATTCATATTAAACATATTTTCACATTAGTCATTTTGTAAAGAAGAATTAGAACCAATGAGAGACACCAAAGACAGTTCTTTCAGTAAGCAAATATTCTCATTTTAGAACAGCAGAATTACCCACAGATGTGTTGCTTTGCTATTGAGATAACACTTGCTTTCTTGTCATTCTCTCCGGGTCTCTGTTTCACCAGATGCTATTCTTCAAATAGTCCACTTGGAACTCTGGACTGGCTAATTATACAAATTAGTATTGTTAACATGCTACGCCAGTCTAATCCAATCATTTTGATTCTCCAATCCTAGCCATCCAGTACCACCGAGTTAGATGCGACCTACTTGCTTCTACTGGGCAGTTAGATAGTAGATTGGATAGAACACTGGATTTGGACTCAGGAAGACTCATCTTCATGAGGTCAAATCTGGCCTCAGATACTTACTAGCTAAGTGGCCCTGGGCAAGTCACTTAACCCTGTCTGCCTCAGTTCCCCATCTGCAAAATGATCTGGAGAAGGATATGGCAAAGCACTCCAGTGTCTCTGCCAAGAAAACTCCAAAATATGCTCACAAAGAAAATTTCACGTGACTGAAATGACTCAGCTACAATTGATTTCTACCATCTTCTGAAACCTCATCCCTGTTTGGACCAGGCTTTCTCTTCCTCAGACCCTGGTTCATTGCTCTTCTAGCCCACTGGCCATTCCCCTGTGCCATTTTGAATACAACTCTTTACTCAACAAACTCCCCTTAACAACCTCAGATTATTAACTCCCAAACTCCTTTTACCTCCTTGATTTAACTGAAACAGCTTTCTCCAGAGGCTACCACAATCTTCATGCTCCTTTCACTCCCCCAATAAGATATATTTGAAATTCTTCCTCCCCTAATTTGCTTTATTCTTACTCGTCCTATAAAGTCCAACTCAAATTTCACCTCCTCCAGGCAGCCTTCCTTTACTCCCCTGTTTTGTAACGACCTTCCCTGCTTCCCCCAGTTCTCTCATAATACTTGTGTCTCTTGTGTTATTTTGTATAACACTTATAAGTGTGTCATATTTCTCTACCAGACTGAAGGCAGGGGCAGTGTCTTACCAGAATTTTGCATTATTTCGCATTTTCCTCATTCAGTTGTTTCAGTCATGTCTGACTCTTCGTGACTCCACATGGAATTTTCTTGGCAGAGATACTCAGGCAAACAGAGTTGAGGGACTTGCCAGGGTCACAAATCTACAAAGTGCCTGGGGTCAAATCTGATCTCAGGAAGATGAGTCTTCCTGATTCCAGGCCCTGCACTCTATCCACTGAGCTACCCAGCTGCCTAATCATCAAGGCTACAATACCGTATATTCCACCAGGAAGATGTTTTTGCTATTTGGTCTCATTCCTGAAAGCAGATATGAAATGTCCTTCATCTTATTTAAGAAGATTTTCTTTGACACAGTTTGCGCTTTTCTTTCATAACTCTTAACATATTCAAATAACTTGTGGAACATGAGCAGCACAATGAAATCTCTTTAATACAAAGAGGGTCAGGTTTTTCAGTTTGTGACTGCAATCCCTGCTACTGCAGAAGGTTGAGGCCGGTGGATCGCTTGAGTTCAGGAGTTTTAAGCTACAGTATCTTAAACCACTCTAAGTCCAGCCCTAATATGGCGAGTTCTCAGAGGACTACTAGGCTGCCCAAAGATGGGTAAACCGGACATCAGAAAGGGAGCAGATTGAATTTCCAAGATGATCAGCATTGGGAGCAGGCTGTGAATAGCCACTGTACTTCCAGCCCAGGTGAGATGGTGAGCCTCAGGCAAAAAATAATAAAATAAAATCATGAGGCACCATTGCATTTTTAAAGCACTGCATCTATAGGAACCTTACCTTGCTATTTCAGGGTGTTATTTAGCACAGGTAACATGTAAGAAACAGGTGAAGCCCCTAATGCAACAGCAGTACAAAGTGCACATCTCCCAGCCACCTCCCAAACTGGTAACGTCACAGCAAGATGTACATTCGTTTTGTTACTGATCTGATCTTATAAAGATCTTTCACCAACATTTTTTTTCAGTGTCCAAACACAGCATTGGCTTTTTACCATTTCCATACAGCAATAGTAAAATTTGTTCTCTTAAGTAGGCAAAACATACTCTCTTTAATCCAGTTTATTATTTGCATAGAAAGCTTGGTCATCATAAATAGTGCAAAGGTAAATTTCAGCAAAGCACAGCAACAGGGCAAATTTCCATAAACAATAATGGCGAGCACTTTGATAGCACTTTGAGGTTCCTAAGGCACTTCCCCAATATTGCCTCACTTAATTCTTACAACAACCGTGGGAGGTGGGTGTTAGTGTTATCTTCGTTTGACACAGGAAGAGACACAGGGAGGCAAACAGAGATGAAGTGATTGCGAAGGAAGCGTCTGAGGTCATAGAGGACCCCAGGTCCTCCTGATTCTAGCTGAATAATATCACGGTATCCACGGCACCCCCTAGCTGCCAAATTCCAAGTTAGGGGGCTATGAATAAATAAAAACCAACCATAATGTGTTCACTATTGCATGCACATTATTTTAGCATTTAAGTAAAACAATGTTATAACGTAAATGTTATTACCTAAAAATGATCTTTTCTTTGGGGCATGGAGCTGATTTTTTTCTATTCAACAATCAAATGAGATAATGAATACGTACATATATATAGAAAATGTTTTGTAGACTTTAAAGCATTATATAAATATTAGATATTATTATTGGTTGTTATTGTTATTTCCCATTCCTCAAGTTTAAAACCTTGATTATAATGTAGGTGTTCTGTGAGTTGGATTATTTCAAGTCAGCATTGTTATATATGATAAAGTGAGCTTAAATAATATTAATGGGTTTTATAACAAGATGTTGAAAACTGACTCAAAAAATGAATGCATTTTCCATAGATGCTTGTTTTACAAGGGCATGGATATGGCAACCACTCATAGAATCATAAAATCATACAAGTCTAGGGTTAGAACAGATCTCAGCGGTCATCTAGTCCAATCCCCGCATTTTTGCAAATGAAGAACATCTGGTTCTTTCCAAGGAGTTGAATGATTTTCCCCCAATCACACAAGTGGGTGATTGAAAGTTTTCTATACATTAGAAATATACAACATTTTTCTTTATTAAAACTGTCTTAAAATTTACATGATCTTTGTTTTCTTGAGTTTCTTTACCCTTAGGGAGAATCAGTAAGTTTGTAAGGAGGGCTTCTTCACTCCATGTAAGTAACTGGAGTGAGGTAAAACAAAATTTTGAAAGAAAAATGGAAGAAATGTACTTGAATAATATTTACCAACTAATTAGCTTTAATCACTGAATGGGCATTCCCTTAGTCAAACTGAGACCCGGGAAAGACCTTAGATTAAAAAAAGTCAAGGTCTCCTCACTGCATTCAGGGCCAAACTCCTCTCGATCTATATTTTGCCTCTAGATAAAGATGGCTCCAGGGGAGAAAGTGAGGCTGGTGACTTTGCACAGCCTTCCCTCACTTAAATACAATTCAACTTTGAGTCATGGCATCAGTTCCTTGATGTCAAGGTCCTCTAGGAGAACGAAGGACAAACAATAGCCACTATTATGATACTCTGTTTCTTCATTTTTGTTCTATGGGAATATTCTGAAGTCTATGTCTGTAGTTAGCATTTAACATTATTATACCATACTGTGCCGATTCTCTTCCCACCTCTCTTTAATTATTTATCTTCCTTTTCTTATCCCTAAACTGCGGACATTCTCCCAGACTCAGTCTTCTGTTTTTGGCTCTTTTCTTTGTATGTTTATTCTCCCATATCTTTACATCTCTGTTGATGGTTTGAAAATATATCGCCTGTTCCACCAAAACCAAGACCTAACAACCATCCAAATTAACCATCCAGCTCCTCCAGCCAATTTCCTTACTTCTATCAGGAGCACATTCTCCCAATTATTAAGACCAGAAATTCCTGCATCATGCTTGGCTCTTTCCTCTACTTCATTCCCTAACCCAGTGGTTCTCAACCTTCCTAATGCCGCGACCCTTTAATACAGGTCCTTGTGTTGTGGTGACCCCCAACCATAAAATTATTTTTGTTTCTACTTCCTAACTGTAATTTTGCTACTCTTATGAATCTATCTGATATGCAGGATGTATTTTCATTGTTACAAGTGGAACATAACCCACAGGTTGAGAACCACTGCTCTATACCAAATTTTTTGTGCATTTAAAAAGTGTACACCAAGTTCTTGTATGTTTTTAAAAATTCAAAATAATTTTGATCTAAATCTTTCCATCTCTACCCCATTCCTGATATGATGTTCATATCTTGACTACATATTCATTTATTCAACAACCATGTATAGTTAACTGCCTATTAATTTTGTGTCTACACAAAATTCTCTGGTTTGGTTTTGTTTCCAAAAGCTTCAAGGGGAACTGTTCTTGCTTCTGGTCTTTCTTTACCATCAATTCATCCTGCACATTGATTCATGATTAATCTTTCTAAAATACCACTTTCATCTTGTTATGAATTGATTTTAAAGAACTATAAACTCCTCAGCCTGTCACAGACTTACTTTGTTTGCATCATTATTTCTCACGATTCTCAAACATAAGTCATTCTGCCAAAAAAGCTGGTGCCCACATGGCCTCTGAAATCACTACATGATCGTTCTAGGCTTCCTGAATTTGTTCATGCCAAGCCTGCACAACCTGTGGCCTGCCAAAGGATTTCTTCTACATACAAAGGAGGTTCTTCTCTACATTTTTTCAAGGGCTGCCTGAAATCTTCTGGCATGCCACCAGCTGGCTGCAGGTTGTGCAGCCCTGGTTCATGCTGTCCTCCTCTTGTTCTGCAAATACACATCCTACACTTGTATGAAATTGTAGAATCTCAAGAGATGCAGGAGACCTCAGAGGTATCCAGTTCAGTCTATGCCTCCCCAAAAGAGCTCCCTCTGTAACTCAGCCAATAAGTAATTAGAAGACTTTCTAGCAAGAGGGAAACCACTAATTCATGAGGTAATCCATGCCACTTGAGGATGATTTTAGTTGTTAGGAAAATCTTCCTGTCATCCGGCCTGAATTCACCACTGCATCTTCCACCCATTAATTATAGTTCCATTGGCTCCCTCTGGGGCCATACAGATCAAGTCTTTCCTCTTCCATATAACAGCCTTTCAGGTTCTTGAAGATGGCTATCAAATCTTTATTTCTAGTGAGACTGAATTTTCCCGACAAGAACCACTGCTTTTTTTCCACCTTATTATTAATAAGCTTAAATCCTAGTTTTCAAGGAAGTTTTACTTGAATAATCCCAGACCACAATTTGACTTGTTTGAGTGCCTGTGACAATCTATTCTGTACTAATTTAACGTTTAATTACAGATTGTTGTCTATTGCTCTCCAGTTATTCCACATATTTATGTGTTGTCTCTCCAATGGGAGTATAAATTTGTGGGCAGGACCAATATTTCCTATTTCTTTTTGTTCACTGTGCTAGACACATAAGAGATAGGTGTTCAATAAATATTTATTAACTCTTTTGCTTGAGGAGGAAGCTTTCTTCTACTGACTATTAATGCCATTTACAGTCACACACAACATGCTAGACATGTGCTAGACACATAAGAGATAGGTGTTCAATAAATATTTATTGACTCTTGCTTGAGGAGGAAGCTTTCTTCTACTGACTACTAATGCCATTTACAGTCACACACAGGACTTCACGTGATATCATCTTTCATCTTAGAAAACAATTAAAATGCTTCACTCCTTAGTGAGACTCTATTTGTGAATTTTAATTCTGCAGGTGTAAAACATTAACTACAATCGTGGTATCAATTAGTTCACAGGAATTAGGAATTTGATGGAACAAATGCACCCATGTAAAGAGAAAATTCTATGTAAAGAGAAAGTTTATTTTGCATGAATCATATGAATACATCTGCCTCAAAGGTGAGTTTTTAAAAAAAATTTAAGACTTAAAACAATTCATAACCTTTATCATAGCTTGACTTGCCTCTCTAAATCCTATTAAAAATAGGGCTTGGAAATTATTTTGCATTCATTGATTTGGACTGCAGTGGATTTCATCTATAGTACTGCAATAAAGCACCCAAATTAACATTGAAAACATTTTGAATTTTTTTTTACTTCTGTTGCTGGAATAACGCTTCACAATTTGCTTTTTAAAAATTAAGGGAATCTACTCTTTTAAAAAAATTTCTAATAGAAAGGCCTACCTATCTAAAAATCTTCATCTGGTTATAATAATTATTGGAAAATCTTGACCATAATCAACATTTTTCACATATTATTTTGCTAATCAGTGCTGGACACATAAGAGATAGGTGTTCAATAAATATTTGTTGCATATTTATTGATAAATATTTATTGGTAAACAGAACTGCATTTTTAATGCCACCTCCCTTTGACTTTGCTCAACTGAGAACCTTGTTTCATACTTTACTGAAAAATGGGGTCTATTCCTCCAGAGCTCTCTTTTTTCCTTCTGCATTGCACATCAATCAATTGTCTTCTCCTCATTCACCCCTGCCTGTTTCACTCAAAGGAGTGGCTCTTCTCTGTACCCAGGAAAATTCTTCTACATTCATTCACAAGTGATCCATTGCATCCTATCTGGGGCAATGCAGAATAAGTCTGCTTCCTCTTCTGTGTAACAGCTCTTCAAGTACTTGAAGAAAGCTATCAAGTCTTTATTTCTAGTGAAACTAAAAACCAATTTTCCCCCCAAAGAACTACATTACCAAGGCAAATTATTTTCCCTCTATCCAATTCTATTCCATCTCCTCCAGCAGACTGCCTTCTCTCTCATCCCCACTCTCACTAATCTTCAATCTCTCCCTGTCTACTGGTTGCTTCCCTATCCTTTAAAAATCCTCACTTGATCCAATCTTAAACCTCTCCTTCCTTTAGTGGCTAAACTCTTTAAGAAGACTAACTACAAAAACCTGGAGAGACTTATACGAACTGATGCAAAGTGAAGTGAGCAAAACCAGGAGAACACGGTACATAGTAACAGCCACACTGTACAATGAAGACTTGTAAATGATTTAGCAATTCTTAGCAAAACAATGATCTAAGACAATCCCAAAAGACTAATGATGAAGCATATTATCCACCTCCAGAGAAAGAACAGGTATTGTCTGAATAATGGCTCTAAATTTTTTTTTGAAGGGGGGAAAGGCAGGGCAATTAGGGTTAAGTGACTTGCCCAAGGTCACACAGCTAGTATGTCAAGTGTCTGAGGCTGGATTTGAACTCAGGTCCTCCTGACTCCAGGGCCGGTGCTCTATTCACTGTACTATCTAGCTGCTCTGGGTATTGTCTGAATAAAGACTGAAGTATGCTATTTTTCACTTTCTTTCATTCTTTTTTTAATTCAAGTCTTCTTTTAAAAAAATGACTAATATGGAAATGTTTTACATGATTGCACATGTATAACCTATATCTGATTGCTTAAAGTCTCGGGGAGGAGGAAAAAGAAGAAGGGAGGGAGGGATAGAATTTGGAACTCAAAACTTTTTAAAAAGTGTTTTAAAATGTTTTAACATGTAATTGGGGAAAAAATAAAACACTGCATATATTAAAAAAAAAGACTATCTACAATCTGTACCTCCACTTTCTCTCTCTCTCTCCTCTCTTTTAAGCCCTCTGCAGTCTGGTTTCAAAAATCAGCATTCATCTGAAACCACTCTCCGAAGCTACCAATGATCTCTTCATTGCCAAATTTTTAGATTTTTGTGATCTCACTGTCTTTCTTCTCCTTTTATCTGTGTGGATGATCCTTCTCTTCACCTAAGAAACACCCAATAACTGTGGTGAGTCAACAGTTTTGTCTTGGATCCTCTTCTCTTTCTAAAATATTTGGTGAGCTATGACTCCCATGTATTTAATGATCAATTCCTTGCGAATGATTCTAAAATCTACTTATTCATTCCTAAAATCTCTACTCACCACCAATCACACAGTGCTTATAGGATATCTCAAATGGAATATCCCATAAACATCTCAAACTCGACATGTTAAAAACAGAACTCGTTATCTTTTCCCCAAAACCTCCCCTCTTCCAATCTTTCTTATTACTGTCTAGGATACGACCATTATCCTCGTTGCCAAGGCTCACAACCTAGATGTCATTTTCAACTTCTCACTTTCAGTCAAACCAAATATCTAATTTGTCACCAATTATTGTCATTTCTAACTTTACAACATCTCTCCCTGCCCTCCATATACTCTACAGTCCACCTATACTGGCCTTCTTCTCGTTCCCTGGACATGACCACGTCCATCTTCTGTCTTGACTTTTCCCTGACTTCCATATGAACAGTTCTCCCTCCTCACTCCTACCTCCTGAATTCCTTTAAGATTCAGCTTAAATTCTTTAAGAAGATTTACCCCCTGCCTGCTTCCCCTCTCCACCCTGCCCCCCACTGTAAGATTACCTTCCATCTACTCTGCATATATCTTTTTCATGCATAGTGAAATCATATCATCTTCCCCTTTTGAATATAAGTTCCTCAAGTATAGGGATATTGTTTTTCCCTATCTTTGTATTTCCAGAACCAGGAACATTGTTAAGCACTTAATAAATGCTTGTTGGCAATTACATGGCTATTATTTACTAATTTATATATTATAATTGTTACTTTAAAACTTTATAGAGACAATAAGGGGTGGTAGTCAGACAACTGAAAGAAATTACAGGTAGCCCTTTGCTGGCACTAGATGCTGCTGGCACTGATTAACAACTCTATTGTCCATAAGCACTTCTGGGTTGCAGTTCAGGGCAGAGAGGGAGAGTTTGTGGTCACAAGGGAGAGGGAAGACTTGATCACAGTTCCAAGGAAGAGAGGAGCGCTAGCACTTGTGGTTCTAGGAGAGGAGGGACCTGGTCACAGTTCCAGGGGCAAGAGAAACACTAATACTTTGTGGCTGTAGGGAACCAGGAGCCCTTCCTGGGGAAAGACCAGAGCACAAGACAAGGATAGCAATGACTATACCTCTCCCAGGATCACACCACCTTGGAAGCACCAAAAACTTCTCAATACTAGCTCTGAGAATAGCAGCAGCAAAAAGCCTGATGCTTGGAGCAGTGCCTACTCACCCTAATGTGAGCAAAGCCCAACTTTAACAAAGTTCAAAGTAAAAATAATCAGCTGGAAAAATGAGCAAAACAGAAGCAAAAACTGAAATTGATCATAAAAAGCTATGATGGTGGCAGGGAAGACTAAGACATAAACTCAGAAGATGACAATGTGAAAACAGCTACCCAAAAAAGCCTTAAAGAAAAATGCTAATTACACACAAGTCCAATAAGAATTCCCAGAAACATTAAAGAAAAATAGTAGAGGAGAAACTGGGAAAAGAAATGAGACCTATGTAAAAATAGCATAAAGAGATAGCAAAAGAGGTACAAACATAATGAAAAAAATAACATCTTAAAAAACATAATTGGGTTAATGGTAAAAGAAGCAGAAAAATTCGTGGAAGAAAAACACTCCTTAAAAAAAACCAGCAGAATTGGTCAAATGGAGGGAATAAAGGTACAAAAGATCATTAAGGAAAATAATTCCTTAAAAATTAGAATTGAGCAGCTAGAAGTTAAGGACTCCACAAGACATCAAGAAACAATAAAGCAAAGTCAAAAGAATGAAAAAAATAGAAGAAAATGTGAAATGTATCACAGGAAAAACAACTGACCTGGGAAATAGATTGAGGAGAGATAATTTAAGAATTATTGGACCACCTGAAAGCCACAATCAAAAAAAGGGTCAAGACATCAAATTTCAAGAAATTATAAAGGAAAATTGCACCAATGTCTTAGATCCAGAAGGTAAAAATAAATTGTTGAATCCACCAGTCACCTCCTGAAAGAGTGCCCAAAATGAAAACTCCCAGGAATATTATAGTCAAATCCAGAGCTCCCAGGTCAAGGAGAAAATATTGGATACAGTCAGAAAGAAACAATTAAAATATGGATTCACAATGATCACACATGGAGCCATGAGAACATAATATTTAGTGGCTTCCACATTAAAGAAATAGAGGGCTTAGAACACGATATTCTGGAAGGCAAAGGAGCTAGGATTACAAGGAAGAATCACCTCCCCAACAAAACTGAGTAAAGAAAAAGTGAATATTTAATGAAATAGAGAACTTTCAAGCATTCCTGAGGAAAAGACCAGAGCTGAATAGAAAATCTGCCATTCAAACAAAAGATTTAAGAGAAGCAAAAAAAAAGGTAAACTTGAAAGAAAAATCATAAGGGATTTAAAATGCTTAAACAGTTTAAATTCCTATATGGGAAGGTGTTATAAGTTCTAAGAACTTTATCATTTAATAGGGAACTACACAGAGAGTACAAGTCAATTATGTTGAGACGATCTCTAAATTAAAAAAATAAAAAAGAAAGAAGGATGCATGGAGAGAAGAGGGGAGAGGCAGAATGGGTAAAATGATCTCACATAAAAGACAAGCATAAAGAAAAGGTTTACAGGGGAAAAGAAAAAGGATGGTAATGCTTGAACTTCACTCTCATTGGAATTGGTTCAAAAAGGAAAGAACACACACACACTCACTTGGATATAGAAATCTATTGACTCAATATGGAAACAAGGGGAGAAGAGATAAGAAATATGGAGTGGGGGATGAAGAAAGGGAAGATGAATTAAGGGAGGCAGTGGTCAGAAGCAAAACAGACTTTTGAGGAAAGACAGGATAAAAAGAGTAAAAAAAAAGGGTAAACATAAGAAAATTGGACGAAGGGAAATTCACATTTAGTTATCATAACTGTAAATGTGAATAGGATGAGCTCACCCATAAAATGGAAGCATGTAGCAAAATGCATCAGAAATCAAAATCCAACAATATGTTGTTTATAAGTGGCACACTTGAAAAGACATACACAGTTAAAATAAAGGGCTGGAGCAAAATCTATTAGGCTTCAGGTGAAGTGAAAAAAGGCAGAGGTAGTAGTCATGACCTCAGACAAAGCAAAAGCAAAAGCAGACCTAATTAGAAGAGATAATCAGGGAAACTACATTTTGCTAAAAGATACCATAGACAATGAAGTAATAAAAAAAGTTTTTTATAGAAAGTTTCTCTGATAAAAGCCTTATTTATCAAATGTATAGGGAAATGGGTCAAATTTATAAAAATAAGAGTCATTCCCCAATGGATAAATGGTCAAAGGATATAAACAGGAAGTTTTCAGAAGGAGAAATCAAAGCTATCTATAGTCAAGTGAAAAAAATACTCTAAATCACTGTCGCTTAGAAAAATGCAAATTAAAACAACTCTGAGGTACCACTTCACACCTATCAGAAACTACAAGTGCTGGAGGGGATGAAGGAAAAAATAGGTACACTAATTAACTGCTGGTGGAGTAGTGAAAATTCTGAAGAATAATCTGGAACTGTGCCCAAAGGGCTATAAAACTGTGTATACCCTTTGACCCAGCAATACCAATACTAGGTCTGAATCCCAAAGAGATCAAAGGAAAATTATCTATATGCACAAAAATATTTATAGCAGCTCTTTTTGTTGTGAAAAAGAATTAGAAGTTGAGGGGATGTTCATCAATTGTGGAATGGCTGAACAAAGCTGCGGCATATGATTGTGATAAAATACTACTGTACTATATGGAATGACAAGGGGAGTAGTTTTAGAAAAAATGTGGGAAGACCTATATGAAATGATGCAAAGAGAAGTGAGAGGAAGAACAGGGAGGTCACTGTGCACAGTAACAGCAATGTTGTAGTGATGGTCAGCTGTGAAAGACCTGGCTACTCTGATCAACACACTGATCCAAGGCTATTTTAAAGAACATACATGAATAAATGCTATTCACCTCCAGAGAGTGGATAGCCTGAGGTACTCTGAACGCAAGTTGAAGTATAACTTCCTAGCTTTCTTTTTTGTTGTTGTTGTTGCTTTTTTTGGGAGGGGGAAATGATTAATATGGAAATGTTTGTATGATTCACATGTATAACTGATATCACTTTGCTTTTCTTCTCAGTGGATAGGAGAGGAGCAAGAGGGAGGGAGAGAATTTGGTATGCAAAATTTAAAAAGAAAAGAATGTTAAAAATAAATAATTTCTTTAAAAATAAATGAAACAAAATAAAAGTCATCTTGAGCCATTCCTAAGGTTACAGTCACTCTAGGCCCTGTCTGTGCTTTAGAGTTTAGAGATTGCTCTAAATTGGAGACCACATAGCCAAGGGGGTATGTCTAGCTGATGTTAAAAATACCTTAGACAGTCTGCCCATAATTGCCACCCCTCTTTTCCACATAAGATTTAGTATTTAAAAGACTCTGAGGTATAATCCAGCACAAGGAGTTCTTAAATATTTTATGTATGTCGTGGATACCTTTGTTAGTCTGGTGAGGCCTATGGACCTCTTTCTTAGAATAATGATTTTTTAAAAATCACTAATTGAAGAGAATGCTAAATTTTAAAATAAAAATAAAGATATACTTTTTTCATCCAAGTTCAATGACCTCTAGAAATATATGTATGGATACCAAATTCTGAATACCTGATCTAATAAAACTTTATAGTTTTACAAAAGAGAAAAATGGGCCCCAAAGAAGTTAAACAATTTTCCTACTATCACAGAAGTATATAGAAGTTGAGTCAAGACCGGTGCCCAAATAGTCTTACTCTCAATGCAGTGCTTCATTCATTCATTCACTCATTCATTCATTCATTCGTTTATTTACTTATATAAATCATACTTTCTCATCAATGCAGGGGGCTTTAAATTGCCATTCCCCCTTGCACATATCCTTCCGGCTTCCTTTTTTGTGACTCTTCTTCTCCAAGGCTGCCCCTGACTTCTTGTTATGATTTTATGTTTATAAATCTGTATTAAAAATTGGGGGATGTAAGGCAGTGAGCCCAAAATGTGGTTAGTCCTTAGGGATGCTCTTGAGTCTTTCACTTTGGTAAAGGAGGCACTGAGGTATGTTTTCTTCCTTAGATGTTTAAGAAAATTTTAGTAGAGGTCAAAGGAATGCAATTTCTTAAAAATTTCCCCTAAGAGAAACAGATAATATGAATCCAAAGGCAATGACAATAACTTATATTTATGTGAAATTTAAGGAACAAGAGTAAACCCGTTACTCTGTAGAGAGTATTCAGGAGGAAAAGTCCTACACCAAAACTGTAAAGACTAAGCTTTATTTAGGGTCTTCAGTGAACTTATGAATATGATTTTTACATCACAGAGAAGAGGAGATGTGATGGAGCAAACAGCCCTGAGCAGCATAGATTTTTTTCTTCTTGCCGGCCTATATGTTTTTCTTGTCTCTCAAAGTATAGATTGCATTCTATGCATAGACATGTCTCTGATTAACACAAAAGCTTCTCAAATCCAGGGATTAGGTTTATTCCTATCCTTTTTTGGCTTAATACATACTGAAGGAATCAACCAGATTCCATATATCTGTTCTGACTTGTATAGTAGGGATTGGAATTCACTTTAGAAAGCTTTATAGTTGGAGAGAACCAAGAGGTAAGATGTAGGCAAAACATGGTGAATGCGATTTTAATAGATGAAGCAATCAGAGCAACAATAGTTTCATTAGAAGAGAGGGAAAATTTTCTCTTTAGAATTAATTTTGTATTTAGTCAACAGACGAATAGGTGAGCTGAAGATTAGGAGTAAGACAGTGATATGTTACTAAACTCAGATTGCATAGTAAAAAGAAATTTATAGTATTCATTACTTTTCTAGTAACTTTCTTATAATATTGAGTGAAATACAAAAAATTCAAACTATATAAACAGTATGTATATGGTACATACTTTACATGTACATGTGAGGACACAGTGTATATGTGAACTTATGTAAGTAAAACAGCTCATATTTTTAACATCTTAAAACATGTACATCCTGGTGTACCCTATGGGGAAGGTCATTGAAGCATCTTGTGGGAGAGGTAACTTAAGCAGAGTTATTACTAGTTTTCAAATGAGGAAATTGAGACTCAGAGACAGTAGGTTACTTTCCTAGGGTCAAATACTTACTAAGTGCAAGAGTCAGGACTGAAACCCAATTCTGTCACCAAGACAGCTGGTCTTTCTAGGATTTTTGTCCAGTCATTTTTAAGTTGCATTCCACCTTTCTTGACCCCATTTGGAATTTTCTTGGTAGAGATACCACAAATAAATTTTACTTATATGGGGAAAAGTTAAAAGGTTTTTTTTTTATTAACATTTTACTGTCATGCAGTTAAGCTGAAGAAAGATAAAAATGAAAAAATCCAGGTCTCCTATTTCCCCTTTTTCCTCCCTTCCTCCCTCCTTTTAAAATCATAAAACCTTAAGATTGGAAGAGATCTTAAAACATTATTGACTCCAGGTCCTACCTAAAGAGTGAAACCCCTTTACAACAACTCCAAAGAGTGATCACCCAATTTTTACTTGAAGAATGACAGTGGCAGGGAAATCACAATCCTTCAAATTGTGATTTCAATGTAGCTTCCACCCACTGGCCCTAACTCTGCCCCGAGGGGCCAAGGAGAATGAGCTCAATGTCTCTTCAACAGGACCAATCTAAAAGATATGCAGACAGGGGGTGGAGCCAAGATGGCGGCACAGAAGCAGCAAAGCACCACAGCTCCCACACAAACACGCTAAAAAACTCATAAAATGGGACTCTAAACAGATTTTCAAGCTCCAAAACTCTCCACAAGACAGAAAGCACATCTGT
>CM053594.1:337269858-337292816 GCA_028646575.1 Pseudocheirus occidentalis | reverse complement strand
AGTCTCAAAAGCATTCTGAAGAGAATAATTCCTTCAGAATTAGAGTGGAGCAAGTGGAAGCTAATGACTTTATGAGAAACCAAGATACTATTAAACTGTTACAAAAAAAAAGAAAAAATAGAAAGCAATGTAAAAGATATGCAGACAGAAGTCAGCTTGTCACTCCCTCAGCCTTTCTTTCTCCAGACTAAAACATCCCTAATTGTTAAAACACCCCTAATTGTTATTGTCGTTCCCCTCCTCCTCTTCCTCCTCCTTTTCTTTCTTTCCTTCCCCCTCCTTGTCTTCCTTCTCCTCCTTCTTCTTCTTACCAAGTTCGAGAAATGAGAAACAAGATCTGGTTTCTTATCACCATGGCTGCTCTCATCTGAACCTACTCCAACTTTTCAGTGTCTTTCATAAAACAAGGAACTCAGAATTGAACAGTTCTCTAGAAGTGGTTGGACCAGGGTAGAGACCTCTGAACATTATGAGGTAAGTAACAATAGGAGGTCATTTTGGTAGCAGGATCCTCTGTGGAAGAAGCTGCTTATGCCTTGAAGGATCATGTGGATACATGGAGGGGCCCTGGAAACAAGATCACTACATTGGATCAAAGGAAGAAGAGAAAAGGAGTGGTAGTTCATGATTTCCTACTGAGATGTCCCAAGTCAGCTATTTATTGACCTTAAATTCACAATAAAGAGGTCTGCTGTCCTTCTGGGGCACACATAGAGGCCATGATAAATAACCTCCCAAGATTTGTCAAAGCTGATAATTACTCCTCATTTCTGGTGATTAATTTTAGAACAAATGGTACTGCCAAAGAAACTAGGAAGGCATCACTAGGGATTATGATACCTTAGGCAACAAATTAAAAGCCTCAGGGGACACTGATGATGTTTCCATCACTGCTATAGTTGAAGACAGATGCTCCGGAAGAGAAAAACAGATCTGGAGAGTGAGTAACTGGTTGAGACTAAGGTATCTGATGATGAAAATATACCTTACTTCTCTTAGCAGAGAGGTCATGGCCTGTCATGGAATGAGTCCTATGTTGTTAGACATGGTCAATACGATAGATAGTTCAGCTTAACTAAACTTCTTTGATGCAAGGAAGGGTTCTATTGGGAGAGAAGGTACTCAGTAGTGATAGTGATATTTTTTTAAAAAACCATAATTTTTTTTTTAAGAGATGATGGTTGAGAATAAGCTCTTTATTTCTGGACTTACTGTCAAAAATAAAGGAACGACAGGCTCATAGGCAGAAATATACTGGACTCAACAAGGGCTGACAAAAAAGAAGTATGAAATAAAGATGTATTTACCTGGAGTCTTGTAAATTTAATCAAGAATCTCACCAACTACAAGAGGAAGGAAGGGGGAAAAAGAGAAAAAAAACTTCCTTCCCCTCCTTTTCTCTCCCAATTATCTCCCTCCCCCATTCCCTCTTACTACATCCATGTATGTGTATATTGCAAGATAGATATTATAGAAAGCAATAAAGCATATGTTCTCAATCCATTAAACAAAAGATGGGTCAAAAACTAAGATAAACTTAAGATCCTAAGCCAAGGGGGCAAATTTGATTACGTAGACATCATAGTTATTTGGCAGGAGAGGACTAAATGGGTAGATTCCTTATTAAAAGGAAAAAAATAAAGGGGAGGAATTGCATTAACTGCTTAAGACAATCTACTCATAAGAAGAATTTTTGGAATGAGAGGAGGAAGCATAGTAGAGCTCAAGTGAAGAAGAAATAAAATAATTGTGCCATGGGAGTGTACGGCAGATAATTTGGACAAGAGGAAAGAATTAGAGAACCAAGTTAGAAAGCTTCCGTGATGATACAGGCTAGCAACAGTGAAGTCAGACAAGCTGAGACGTTACTTCGCGGTATCCCACTGAAAAAAAAAAAGACTCATCAGAAAAATCTCCCAGGAGTGACCCCCTCTATGCACCCGCTCGCACACACACACAGGCTCCAGGATTCTCTGTTTCCATCGTCTGGCTCCACTCAACGCACACAATGCAATGGGCTGTGCTGCTGCTGCTGCTGCTGCTGCTTAGTCACTTTTAAGCCTTGTCTGACTCTGTTACCCCTTTTGGGGTTTTCTTAGCACAGATACTAGAGCGGGTTTGCCATTTCCTTCTCTGGCTCATTTTACAGATGAAGAAACTGAGGCAAACAGGATTAAATAATGTGTCCAGGGTCACACAGCTAGTCAGTGTCTGAGGCCACATTCAAACTCAGGAAGAGAAGTCTTCCTAACTTCAGGCCATACTCTATTCACTTTTACCACCAAACTCTCCAAAGTTTGTTCTAGCCAGAGCATATGGGGGAATGATGGAAAATTACTCCCGTTAGCCTTTGATACATGGTCAAACAAAGGAGTTTATATTTGATCCCCTAGACCAGAGCCTAGAGACACTTCCACACTTTCCCTCCCTCCTCCTCTCCTTCCAACTATCTCTCCTTGATCACTATTTCAGAAAAACCCCAGCTATGCCTCATTTCTCTTCCTATTCAGACTCTCAATTCCTTTCTTCGCCTCTGCCTTCTCATCCTTTCCTCCCTCCCTCCTTCCTCATCCTTTCTTCCTCTTTTCCCCTCCTCACTTTTTCCTCCCCTCTCCCACCTCACAGGTTCTCCAACTGTGAACCAAGAGTATATCAACTCTGTCACTGTTGCTGCATTCACCATCCCAATAATTTTTTACACCAGAAAGCCTTCTTTGGTCACTATTCCCTTTGGTGTGTAGTCTTTCCCATTAGAATATAAAATCCTTGAAGGCGGGGACTGTCGGCTTCTATTATCCATATCCCTACCTGTTAGCCCAATGTTTAACAAATGCTTTTTAAAATCCTTCATTCACAGGGAGCCGATGATAAATTGGAGTGATGGAATGCTTAGACGTAGGCTTTTAGGAAATCACTTTGGCAGTTGGAGATGAGGGATGGGAGAGAGGAAAGGTTTGAGACAGGGAGACTTTGAGACTCCCCACAGAGGAGGCTAACGTGGTACTGCCAGGGAGAGGTGATACAGGCTTGAAGCAGAGTAGTGGCTGTTTGGGTAGAAGGAAGAAAAGGTACAAAGGAAGTATTACGCAGAGAAAAATAGCAAGATTTAGCATGTGATTAGACATATGTGGGGGGAGAGTGACGAGAGTGAGAAATGAAGGATGACATTGAGGTTGTGAACCTATGTCTAGAAAAATGATGAAATTTTGGGACAGTAATAGGAAAAGGGGAAAGTTTTATAGATCTTTGAACATACTGAGTTCAGTTTTAGAAATGACAAGCTAGAGACGCCTCTGGGAAATCCAGTACCAAATGTCAAGCTACCGCTTGGTAATGTGTGACTGGAGTTTAGGAGAGAGTCTCGGAGTGGATATAACATATGTGATGAATAGCTAAGGGTCATTTGCAAAGAGATGATAATTGAACTTGTGGGAGCTGATGAGTCACCAAAACAGGGTGTGTGTAGAGAAAAAGAAGAGGATCCCAGAACCTTGAGATGCACCTGCCTAGCAGGTGTGACATGGATGACAAAGCAGCAAAGGAGAGGGAGAAGCACCAGTTATACGGATAAGAGGAGAACCATGATAAAGAAGTGCCCTAAAGCACAGAGAACTGAGTAGGTGGAAGGGGGAGTCAACGGTATCAAATGCAAGGAGGGGGAAACTTTGGCCTTGAGGATTTGTTCTGTAAAATTTGGATTCACTCAAAAGGCTGCACTTAAAGATCTAGAAGGCCACATGCGGCCTCAAGGCTACAAGCTCCCCACCCATGGAAAAGTACACAAAGAAAGAGGTCAAAGAGTCTGAGGACTGAGCAAAGACCATTACATGTGGCAATTAGAAGATTCTTGAAAACTTTGGAGAGAGGAATGCCAGTTGGATGATAAGGTCAGAAGCCAGACTACAGAGAGCACAGGAGAGAATGAGAAGCCAACCCAGGACACACAGGTTTTGCAAGGAGTCTGGATGAGAAAGGGAAGAGAGGCATAAGATGACGGTAGTGGGGGCGGCTAGGTGGTGCAGTGGATAGAATGCCCCGTCTGAAGTCAGAAAGACTCATCTTCCTGAGTTCAAATATGGCTTCAGACATGGACAAGCTGTGTGACCCTGGGCAAGTCACTTAACCCTGTTGGCCTCAGCTTCCTCATCTGCAAAGTGAGCTGAAGAAGGAAATGACACTCTAATATCTTTGCCACAAAAAAACCCAAAAGGGGTCACAAAGAGCTGGACATGACTGAAACAAGTGAACAACCAAAAGAGATGGGGGGGTGGCTAGGTGGCACAGTGAATAGAGATCCAGCCCTGGAGTCAGGAGGACCTCAGTCCAAATCTGGCATCAGACACTTAACACACTTACTAGCCATGTGACTTTGGGCAAGTCGCTTAACCCCAATTGCCCTCCAAAAAAAAAAAAAAGAGATAGAGAGAGAGAAAGAGAGAGAGAGAGAGATAGTGGGACCTAGACTGGGCAATAAATTTGGATGGAATGAATCTTGAAGGAGGAAAGACTGATAAGCAATAGTTACAGAGGAAGAATCTGAAAGTGACAATAAGGAGCAACTCCTTACCATAACCAGTGGATCTCTTCTTAATATACTAAAGTTCTATAAATTTAAGGAAGGCAGCAGAGGAGCCAATTAGGGCTGCTTACACTGCTGCAGTGTTCCAAGCGTCTCATAGTGCGCATGCTGCAGAATCCACACATAGCTGAAAGTATTCCAAGTGTACACACGCCCACTGGCATCCTATGGGCATTCAATTATCCAAACATCTGTTAGAATTCTCACTGTCTAAAGCAGAGCAAATAATAAATATTTGGCTTGCTATAATAATTCCATTCTCCAAAATGCTGAGGATGTCACAAGAGGAGCTGTTGTACTAGGTTCAATTCTGATTAACAAGGAGAAATTGATTAGTAAAGTAGAATTGACAGGAAAATTGGGGGTTATGGAGTAGCTAAAATCCTGGAAGTAGGAGCTATTATTATCCCCATTTTACAGATGATAAAACTGAGGCTGAGAGGTTAAATGACTCGGCCGCATCACAGAACTAGCAATGACTGTGTTCCTGACTCTGTGCACTGTGCTTAGCTACTTACCTGCTCTGGATCAATGGGGCACGATCGCAGATGATAAAAATAAAGAACTACTCAACTCTTATGTTACATCTGTTTTTTTTCTACCAAGGAGATTAATCTTTGGACTGGAAAAGACAAAATAAAATCAATTAATGAACAGCTGAAACCCAAGATAAGTAAGGAAGTAGTAAGAGAACACCTAGCCTCCTTCAATGAATCAGTCACCAGGCCTGGACAAACATATCCTAGGGTGCTGTAACTGCTGTCAGATGAGACTGCTGAACACAATGTGTGGTGACATTTGAAAAATTCCCTGGGCAAATGGAAGAAGTACTGTAGGATAGGTGTGGAGAAGGGCAAATGTTTTCCTGATTTTCAAAACAGGGGAAGAGCAGAGAATTTTTCAATATAGACAAGTGAGTTTGATTTTGATTACTGGCAAAAATTCTGCACCTGATTTCTCAGCAATAGTTGCTTGGGTGGAAATTGATGGAATTATAACCCCCAGCCCCAATATTCTAACTTCCTCATAGGCCCCACTGAACAGCAGGCCCACCGTCCATACCCACCCCCACTCAATATCTTAACTTCTTCATATATATCTCACTGCGCTCGCTGGAACAAGAGGTGTGTCCATGGACTCATATTTCTCACAGAAACAACAGATGATGGGATCCCAGTCACTGCCTCTAGCTAACCGTTGCCCCCAGACCCATTCCTCATATTACCCACAGAAAAAGCAGGTGGCTCCATTCACTCAACCACAACCACATCCATGTAGTCTCAGACAGGACCACAATATTCAGTCAGTCAGAAAGTAGCACCACCAGGATGCCCAGCAGGATGTGGACCCCAAAATAACAGAAGAGACTTTCCCCAAGTAGACACCTGTGCAGTAATAGTGAAGAAGTGAACTCGTGACATAGACAGGCTTATTATAATATCATTGTCATACACGCGTACCCCCCAATAGATTTTTCTGCATGCATTGTGGGTATTTGTATGTACATTTCCACTGTAGCAGGGACCCCCTCCTCCATTTCCTAATCCCTTAACGAACCCCTCCTGCCTTCTTAAATTCATAATTTCTGTTATGTAATTGCATTTTTACCCTATAAAAATCCATCTTGCTTTCTCTGAAGTTGCTGATTCCTCTTGGAACTTAGCCCTCTTCATGAGAGGAGTCAAACTCAATAAATGCCTGTACTCAGATTAGAGGTGTTCTGACTCTGAATTCTTTGAGATGGTTCCACCATAACAACTCATGAAACTGCAACAGTTTTTGGTGTCTCTTGGTGGGCAGAGCCTAAACCAAAACAGATATGATGGTAATACTGGGAGTAAGTAATCATTCCCTACTAGAATTTGTTATAGGGAAGGAGAATAAAGTCCTAAATTGTGTGACATGTACCCTAGATTTTTGAAGAACAGATTTTAGAAGGTTTAGGGAAAGAACAGGCAGGGCTCAGATCATCCTCAAGAGATCTGGGAAGCAATTCAGAATGAAAATATGAAGGCAAAAATATCACTAAAAAGAAACAGGAAAGTTGTCTAAAGAGATCAGTGTGGATAAACAAAGAACTCACATACCTACTTATAATTATATTAGATCTCTTAGGATCCCTTCCAGGTCAAAATTTTTAAACCTGAAATATTCTATGTCCTCAACACTTCAAAGATTTCTAATCTGTTATGGATCCTGAAATCTTAGCTACTAGTTCCTTCCCCTTGAACCCTAATTACCTCACATTTATTTTGCATATACTTACATATATAA
Organism: Pseudocheirus occidentalis; assembly: GCA_028646575.1. Classification (NCBI taxonomy): domain Eukaryota; kingdom Metazoa; phylum Chordata; class Mammalia; order Diprotodontia; family Pseudocheiridae; genus Pseudocheirus; species Pseudocheirus occidentalis. The sequence goes on along the minus strand of CM053594.1, from coordinate 337,285,963 downwards.
ATGTTTTCTCCCCCAGTAGAACCCAAACTGAGAGCAGGGACCATTTTGTCTTAGTATTCTAACATCCTAATTTTACAGATGGGAAAACAGAAACCCAAAGAGGAGAAGTGGTTTAACTAAGGTCACAGAAGTGGTAGGTGGGCTGAGATTTGAACCTGGCCACTGGGTCCTGGGTCTCCAATGCCAGCACTTAATACTCTGCTTACTATGGACTTCTCAAGGTAAGACAAGTGATTAGTGGTAGGATAGGTCTCCAGGTTCAATTCTGTGTTTGTTGTTGTTGTTTTTGAAATTGCCTCATTATACTTAATGTGGAATTTTCCAAAAACAATGCTGGTAAAATATGGCATAATCCCAGATCCGATATTTCTATGCGGTGTAGTTGGGGAGGGAGGTGGAGAGAAGGGGGTTTTACACTGATATGCGGAAATTTGAGATTCTGGGCTAATAGAAGAAAGGTGTATTTTCTACTTCTGATTAAAGCTCTAATATCCTATAGCCAGGGTCCCGGGACCTTATTCCTGATCTTGACTTTTTCTGAATGAGGCTGATTTGTTCCCATCCTGTCTGGACCCTTAACAGATTTCACTGTCCATAAGCGGGCCATATTTACATCACCTGTTTACTAGTATTGGCACAGTTCCAACTTCCCCAGGATCTGCAGTGAAGCAGCAGAAAGCTAGTTGGTCAGTTCAGGGCGAACTATTTGAACCAAAGTGGGGGGGGGCGGGAGAAAAGGGGCGCCTGGGCACGGGAAGGGGAGGAGATGAGAAACAATCCTTCAAGATGCAAGTTATAGCATCAAGTTTTGGAAATAATAAGTTATGAGGGAACTGCAAAAAGAAAATACATTTTAATACAGTTGTAACAATGCTTAGCTTGAAATATTTGAAGGTAAATTAAAAAAAAATTCTAGTGGCTGAAGCTTCCCAGGTGCTCCCGTTTACTAGACTGAGACTGCGAGTTAGAGGGACGTAGCCTTCCCACAGACACGCACGCACACGCACACACGCAGATACACACTTTTAAAAACACTGTAAGTGTATGTCGGTTTTCCGAGTTTTTGAAACATCACCTGGATCCTAAAAAGATAATTATAGTCTCTCCCCCTGCCCCCCCAAGATCAGCCCGACGCTATACAGCCAGGACCCCTTCTGCACACTCTGGCCGCCCACCTCTCCACGTGCTGTGAGCGTGCCCGTCTACGCACCCCCACGCACAGACGTAGCCGCCCCGAGCGCCCCCTCTCTCCCCTTCCCAACACCTCTCCCCGCCCCCGCCCGGCCCAAGCGCGCCTGCGCAGCCCGAGCACGCGCCGCGGAGCGCGCGAGGCCCCCCTACCGAGGAGAGGAGGGACTCGGGTGGTCCAACCGTCCGGCCAGCAGCGGTGTGGCCCGGCGCGGCCTGCCTGGAGCCTGCGTCCATCCCCGGGCCCGGGCCCGGGGCCCGCCCCTTCTGAGCTGGGGGCCTCGGGCCTCCTGCGCGCAGCGGGATGCTCTGTTTGAAAGGCCCGGGGGCGCGGTGCTGGTGGCCCCGGCGGTGGAGGGTGTGGTCGCTGGCCAGGGCGGGGCCCGGGGCGGGCGCGGCGCGTGCCTATTGGCGCTCCACGGCTCACGGGCTCGTGTCCTCCACCTGGGACCTGGACCACCACTTCGTGCACCGCAGCATCATCCCGACCCTGCACTTCCAGCAGAGCCTGCCCAGGTGAGCCCCCGGCCCCCACGAGGGACGCCCAGGCTGGCCGTGGGGCCGCCGCTGACCCACGGACGGACGGACGGACCCACGGCCGGGAGGCAGAGCAGACGTCCGACGGGGCGGCAGGAAGCGAAGCGTGAACGTCGAACCCGAGGATTTTAGGGATGGAAGCAAAATAAGCACAACTGGAAGAACAGATGGAGTTTGCATTTAAATTCCTGTTGCGTCGGAAAGGCTTAAGTGAGGGGGTGCAGCCTGGGGACTGTATCTGTGGGGCAGGATTTGCCCCGAAAAGTGGGACTGATGACTTAAAAAAAAATCTCGGCAATTCAGGACTGCCAAAATTAGCCTTAGGCATACGTTTATGTGTGGGTGCACACTCACATGTGTTTTGGGCATATATATTTTGGTAGTTTTTATTCATAGTTATTTCCATAATATAGGGAAAGACATTTATTTATTAATCGAAAAGCGCATGATCACAAAACATCGCAAATGCACTAGCAGTCTTAAACTGATTTTTTTTTTTTTTGGCATTTCAGATGCAAGGGATATTCTTGTATTTCTTCCCCCATACTCCCAAAAAAGACTGCAAAAAACTTTTCACCTTCCTCACACCATTTCTTACCAGCATCAACTCTGTTCTTTTTAATGAAACACCCATTTCCTTGTTCCATCTCTTATGCATTGTAGTTTCCTATGTTTTATCTCTCAGGTGGCAAGATTTCTAGATTAATATTTGCTGACTAATTGGATTCAAACCCTTTCTCTAATCTCAAAGTTATATGCATTGATAGGTAATAGAAAGTCTGATTATAAGTGACGAAAATGTTTCCATGTCAACATGTGAGTTTCCTTACTGAACTTGGCTTGATAGTGTATCAGTACATAGCTGAATGTGGAGTGAAATCTGTGAATTCTAAGGGTTTTTTCCCCCAGTTATCAACTTCTAGACATAAAATTCTGTCCCAGTACCTAAATATACTTAATTTACTTTTCTTAAAAATCACACAATTCCAGATTGCCAATTCCAGAGTTGGAGGATTCCATCAAGCGATACATGGCTGCTCAGAAACCTCTACTGGGAGAAAGTGAATACAGGTGGGACCCCTGAAATGTGACAGAAAAGTTTCCCACATTAATGACAAATGTATAAATTAGTCGTGAGTTCTTCAGAGTCAAAAATCAAATTCAAAACAAATAAAACATAACTCTTATATGGATAATTTTCTTGGTGTGATATAATGGAACATTCACCCCCAAGTCTGAGTTAAAGCATTCTAGGGTTCAGAAACAAAGCCCAATTCATCTTCATATCATAGTTTTATTTAAATTGCTTTCACATGTTCATTATGATAACCTTTGCTGACAATTTTCCAAGAATAACCTAATTTTATTCCTGTCTACCCTGCCAATTTTTCTTCCTTCCAGTCTAAAGAATTTCTTTCTAATGTTAGATACACAGGGCTTGGAAAATTAGAACTGGTGTAACAAGATGCTAGAATTGAGTCTTAGAACAGGAGCTGACTATCCCTTGCCCCTTTCCCTTCCTTCTTTGAATTTCAATCAGTAATTCCAAGATACCCTGCATGCTGTGTGTTTTTTTTCCCCATCTTTTCCTGCCCCATTCATGGCTACAAATGAAACATCATTTTCTATATCCCTTTTAATGGAAGGTGGGATATTATATAGAGCTGAATTAATCATTGAAATCCTCAGTTCATAGTTGTATGCCTTCTGGCTTTAATGTACTGTTCTACCCATTAAGCAGAGATTCACGCAATAAAAAATTCTGACCTTGAGAAACATGAATGGATGCTAAGGAGAAAGCAGCATTGACAACAGAAAGAAATAGGTCTCCAGTGATGCTTTCGTGACCTTGATATTTGAGCCCTGCTAGACCTGAATATACTTAGGCTGTATAGGAAAAGAAATTTGATTTATGGACGCTTAATTGCTTCAGAAGAAAATTAAACCTTAGCAAGTTTACTTATACAGTTAAGACAAAATAAGAGCTGAATATATAAAAATGCTCACATAATTACAAGGTATCTTCTCAAGCCAGTGTTAGGGAATCAGAATTTAGAGGTGGAAGAGACTGTCAAATTAAAGTATCTCATTTTATGGATGAGAAAGAGGTATTGCCAAAGATTACATAGTTGATCAGTGGCAGAAGTAGTATTTAGAACCCAGGTTTCTTGGCTGCTAATTTTTAAGTGAATGTTTTTTATTTTTTTCAAATTAATTTCTGAGACAAACTATTCTTGTAGAGAATATAACAATTTAGAGGAGCAAGATTGTTCAGAAATTAAGTAAAATTACTTTTTTTTAAGTAAAATTTTACTTAATTACTGACACAGGGACAGCTATAGGAACTAAGATAAAATTATGTGTGGTGGTGACGAGGGTGTTATGCTAGAATTTCTTTTTTAGCAGTTGGAGATATTTTAAGGCTATTATCTCTCTATCCCTTTATATGATTTCTAGTAAGCTCTTAAAGTTATGCTATCTTGTTTCCTTACCTTTCATCTGAGTCTTTAGGTCTGAGATAAAAAATCAAAAGCCACATGAGAATTTTTGGGGGGTTTTGAATCAAAGGAGAGTTTAAAGAAACAGAAATTCCAAAAGTGCAAATGTAGTTGTTGAGATTAATACCTGCTGAGTAGATAGAGTTAGTTTTTGTTGGAAGTTTTTCCATGAAAGTTTAAAGGTTTTATATGCCACTAAAACTTTTTCCTTTTAAAAACTAGAAATACTGAAAAACTTGCAATGGCTTTTAAAAATGGAGTTGGAAAAGAGTTACACAGAAATCTCATTGAGCTTGATAAAAAGAACAACCATACAAGCTACATAACAGGTTTGCTTGCTTATCCTTTTTTTAAAATGTTAAGACATTTTATCTGTAATGTACTTTAAATATTAAACTCTGTTATCTGTAGTAGCCAGTTCCCTTCTAGATACTTCTGGAAACCTGTATGTTAATTAGCTTATTGATGGAATAATATCTTCAAGAACTGAGAACATAAAAAAAAAAGGAATGGAGTTTCCTTCCCTTCCCCCTCCCCCACTTAGATGATTTATTTTATTACTTCCTTAATTTATTTCTGTTACACTCATCATATTCTTTGCAATTATTAATCTGGAAGATGCATGTTTTTAAGATACATATTTTTAAAATGAGTGACTTGCATTGTGTATTTTTGGTTTTCTTCTTTCTGCATCTACCTCTTTATTTGTCCTAAAATGTAGACATTCCCCAAGTTCTGTCTTAGGCTCTCTTTTTTCTTTACACTCCTTTGAGTTCTATACATCTCTACTTGATGGCTTTATCTACTACTAGACCCATATTGGTAACACAGTTGATTTGAAAATAGATTAGTAATAACAGAAAAGTTATTAAACGTAAGCTGAGGTGGAAATTTGTCCCAACGTCAAAGGACTTGATTTTTAACAAATCTTAATTAGGTAAAAGTAAACTTTTGGAAGCAGAATTGAACTATTGATATAAGCTAATTCATTACTGAGGGAGAAAAAAAATCAGTGTGATTATTTTTAGGTGTTGATTCTTGAAACTTGCATCAGTTAGAATGAGGATTTTGTTCTAGATTATGCAATTCATTATTCAGTAATAAAGCCATTTAAAATTTTCATAGAATTTAGAATTGGAAGGGACCTGTTTCTCTCAAGAGTTCTCCATCTTTTCAGTCATTTTAGTTTGTAACCTCCAAATCACTCTCAGCTCCTCCCTTGTTCTCTACCCTTGTACTGAATTTGTTGCCAAGACTTGTTGATTCTACCTCTACAACATCTTATCCATCCTTTCTCATTCTTTCCTCTCTTTTCGCTCACATGACTACCTTATATCCACCTGGACCAGTGCAGGAGATTCCTAATTGGTCTCCCTGCCTCAAGCCTCCCTTCCTGCCCCCTCCCCCGAGTCTGTTTTCCCACAGCTGCCAGTGTGACATTCCCAAAGTACAGGTCTGACTCAAAAAACTCCAGTGGTTCCCTTTTGCCTCTAAGTTTCAATATAAACTCCTTTGACATTTAAAGCCACTTACAACCTGTTTTCAGCCATTCTTTCTATATTTATATGTAACACCCATTAATGCACTCTGGGGTCTGGCCTGATTTTCCTTCTTCCTTGCACATGAGTCTTAGTCTCTTCTTCATAAAGCACATAATCTTCCCTAAATTTAAAATTCCCTTCCTCCTCACTTCTGAAAGTCCCTAGTTACCTTCAAAGCTGAGCTTATATATTAGTTCCTGATGAGGCCATTCCTCATCTCCCCAAGTGCTAGTGCCTTTTTTGGCAAAATTATTTTATATTTATTTTGTATATATTTTTACAAATACTTAAATACGTGCATGGTGTCTCCCCCAAAAGAATAAGTGCTGTTTCACTTTTGTCTGTGCCTAGCATGTGCCTGGCTATAATAGGTAAATGTTTATTTGTTTGACCTTAGAGGTCATCTAGTCCAATAAATGCTTGTTGAATTAAACCTCACTTTACAAGTGAGGAAACTGGGCCTAACAAAAATAAAACTGGTTTACCCACATTCACAGAGAAAGTGCACGGCAGAGTCAGTATTCACATTCAGATCCTGTGAACATGAGGCTTTGTCGTATAGGGGAAAAAGTGATAGGTTTGTAGCTAGCAGCTTTAATTAGAATCCCAGCTCCTCCGTTTTCTGCTCGTAGGACTTCAGCAGTCTAGGCCTAGGTTTCTCATAGGTACAATGAAGGGACTGGCAGTATCATAGGAGCACAGATCTCTTAGGACTGGAAAGGACCTTGGAGGCCATTGCTTACAACATTTTACAGAAGAGGAAACTGAGGCACAGAAAGGCTAAGCATGTTCCTCAGGGTCACATAGGCAGATGTCTGAAGAAGGGTTTGAATTTGGGTCTTCCTGACTTCAAGTCCCGTGCTCTAAGATCTAAGGTTCCTCCCAGCTTGATAGCTTATAATCCCATAATGTCAAATGCAATGTTCTTTTCATTGTATCTAATAATACTGATTTTAAAAAAATTTATAGATTGACACAAATGTCACATACTTGTGAAATTAGTTTCTACTTCAATTGTCTACCTAATATTCTGCTCATTTAGTAGGTGCACAATAAATGTTTAATAGTGACATTTCATACTTCAAAAGAGCTATAATTTCATCAGTGAAAGGTCGTCGCTCCGCTGACGCAGATTGTAACCTTATTGTGCCTTAGGAGATAATATTCATGAACTTCTGCGACTAAAAAAATTAATCTCCTGGTGCTCGATCTTCTAGAGATGATCTTTCAGAATTTTGTAGGCAGCCTGTTTTTTTGCATGGCAAACACAGTACCAGATTCCTAGATCAAAACAGCTGTTTTGTTGGACCTTAGAAGTCTGTCAGTATTGCTTTGGGATCCCAGAGTCACCTCTGTGTCATGATGAGGGCTCAGAATAGGACTTTGGGAGAGGGTGATATATTATGTTAATTCTATTTTCTCCAAGTACAGATGAGTTTGATATTTACTTATTAGTTCTTCATTAAAAGTTCTGTTCCTATCCCTTTTCTCAGTAAGAAAGTGACCTTGGGTTTTCGAAGGCTGCTTGTGCAGAGTACAAGCACTCAAAGGTCCCATCATGCTAGAAAGACTTCATTTAGAGGTAGTAGAATGAGGCCTCTCTGTTGTCTGAAGACCAGCTCTGATTAGTCCAGAGAGGCTTACTGGCAGGCCGACCTCAAGAAAATTAAAACACTGTTAATTCTCAGAGAAGGGTTGCACTTTGTGTCCATGGAGGAAAGTGCTCATAACAGTGAAATTACATGTCTTTTATAGATTAATTTCACTTTGTATATATTTAACACAATTTCAAATTTGTGTAGATAATTAATTATGAAGGTCTCTAGATTTACATATCTAAATGGTACAAATAAGTATTTTTCACATCCCATAAATTCTGGCTTAAGAGAAGCCAAAAACTTTTAACATTTTATTTATTTATTTTTATTCAGCATTCGCTTTCACAAGATTTTGAGTTCCAGATTTTCTACCCATCTCTCCCTACCCCCCACCTCAAGTTAGGGTGTTTTCTGGTTATTCTCTCCCCTTTCCCCAGTCTGCCCTCCCTTCTGTCACCTCCCCTTCTATCATCCCCTTCCCCTTATATTTTCATGTAGGGCAAGATAGATTTCCTTACCATATTGTCTGTATATCTTAATTTCCAGTTGCATGTAAAAACAGGTTTTAACATTAGTTTTTAAAACTTTGAGTTCCAAACTCTCTCCCTTCCTCCCTCTTCATCCATCCTTCTTTAGAAGGCAAGCAATTCCTTATAGGTTAGTGTAATGATACAAACTGTGTAATGCTAGAAAACACTTCCATGATAGTCGTGTTGGAAAAGACTGTGTATTTCCCTCCATCCTATCCCACCCCCAATTTATTCTATTTTTCTGACCCTGTCCCTCTTCAAAGGTATTTACTTCTGATTACCCCCTCCCCCAATCTGCCCTCCCTTCTGTGAGTTCCCCTTCTCTTACCTTCTTCCCCCCTACTTTCCTGTAGGGTAAGACAGATTTGCATACCCAGTTGAGTGTTTTTGCTATTCCCTCCATAATTCAGATCTGATGAGAGTGTTTCACTCATTCGACTTCCCCTTCTTCACCTCTACTGTAAAAGCTTTTCCTTGCCTCTTTTAAGTGAGATAATTTACCCCATTCTACCTCTCCCTTTCTCCTCCCAGTATATTTCTCTCTCACCACTTATTTTAGATATCATCCCTTCATATTCAACTTACCCTGTACCCTTTGTCTATACATAGATACACACATATACATATATATCCACATGTATGTATATATGTGGGTATATGTATATACATATGTATATTCACTCCAACTACCCTAATACTGAGAAAGGTCTCCTGAGTTACAAATATCAACTTTCTATGTAGGAATGTAAATAGTTCAGCTTAAACAAGTACTTTATGATTTCTCATCCCTGTTTACCTTTTCATGCTTCTCTTGAGTCTTGTATTTGAAAGTCAGATTTTCCTCTTCGGCTCTGGGCTTTTCATCAAGAATGCTTGAAAGGGGAGTAGCTGGATGGCACAGTGAATAGAACACTGACCCTGGATTCAGGAGAGCTCGAGTTCAAATATGGCCTCAGATACTTGACACTTAACTAGCTATATGACCATGGGCAAGTCACTTAACCCCAAATGCCTTGCCTTTCCCCCTCAGAAACCCCCCCCCAAAAAAAAAGATTGCTCGAGATTCCTCTATTTCATTGAATGTCAATTTTCTCCTCTGAAAGATTATACTCAGTTTTGCTGGGTAGGTGATTCTTGGTTTTAATCTTACTTCCTTTGACCTCCAAAATATATTCCAAGCCATTTGATCCCTTAATGTTGAAACTGCTAGATCTTGTGTTATCCTGATTGTGTTTCCACAATACTTGAATTGTTTCTTTCTGGATGCTTGCAGTATTTTCTCCTTGACCCAGGAACTATGGAATTTGGCTACAATATTCCTAGGAGTTTTACTTCTAGGATCTCTTTCAGGAGGTGATTGGTGGGCTTCCTCAATTTCTAGTTTATCCTATGGTCCTAGAATATCAGGGCAATTTTCCTTGATAATTTCTTGGAAAATGATGTCCGGGCTCTTTCTTTTGTTTGTTTTTGGAGGAGGGGAAGGCAAAGGCATTTGAGACTGAGTGACTTGCCTGACATCGCACAGCTAGTTAAGCGTCAAGTGTCGGAGGCCAGTTTTGAACTCAGGTCCTTCTGACTTCAGGGCTGGTGTTCTCTTCACCACCTAGCGGCCCCAGGCTCTTTTTTTTTTTAATCATGGCTTTCAAAGTAGTCCATTAATTTTTAAATTCTCTCTCCTGGATCTGTTTTCTAGGACGGTTGTTTTTCCAATGAGATATTTTACATTGTCTTCTATTTTTTTCATTCTTTTGGCTTTGTTTCATAGTTTGATTTCTCGTAGACCCATTAGCTCCCATTTGGCCAATTCTGATTTTTAAGGAGTTATTCTCCTCATTGAGCTTTGTGTCCCTCCTTTTCCGTTTGACCAGTTTTGCTTTTTAAGTCATTCTCTCTTTTGCCATTTGGGTTAGTCTATTTTTAGGGTGTCATTTTCTTTAGTATTTTGGGGGGTCTCCTTTAGCAAGCTGTTGACTCATTTTTCACGATTTTCTTGCATCATTCTCATTTCTCTTTCCAGTTTTTTCATCCACTTTTCTTGATTTTCAAAATCCTTTTTGAGCTTTTTCGTGGCCTGAGACCTAATTTATATACTTTTTAGAGGCTTTAGAGGTAGGAGCTTTGACTTTATTGTCTTCTTCTGGTTGTATGTTTTGATCTTCTTTGTCACGAAAGTAAGATTCTATAGTTTGAGTTTTTTCCATTGTTTGGCCGTGTTTCCAGCCAATTACCTGACTGTATAACTATTTGTTAAGGTAAGGTGCTTCCAGTGAAGAGGGTGTACTGTCCCAAGCTTTGGGGGTATTGTGCAGCTGTTTTCGGAAATACTTCTAGGGACCTGTATATTTTTAGTTCTTCCAAGGTGGTATGATCAAAAGAGAGTTGTTGGCTCCTTTCCTGACTTATGAGTGACCACAGGCACTTTTTTCTGCCTTGGAATTGTGAGGAAGATCCCCTCTCCACTGCCACCACAAGCTCTGCTGTGCCAGCACTACTGCTTGCCCCAGGACTACAATCCAGATTCAAACATGAGCAAAGCAAGAGAATCCTGCCTCCGTGCCAGCAAAGAGATCCCTGTAATCGCCCTTTGATCAGTTGCTTGATTCCCCTACTATCTGTGGGCCTTGAGCTCCAGAAGCAGCTGCCGCTGCTGCAACCTCTACCCCCACTACCCTGGGGCTTGGGCCTGACCACACTCTTCTCTCACCCAGCTCCTACTGACCTTCTAAGTTGTGTTTGGTGTTTGTGGTTTGATCAAGTCTGGAGACTGCCAGAGCTACCAGCTAATTCAGTCTCCTGAGGTCTGCTCCAGCTTTGCTAGGGCCTGGTCTGTGCCAGCATGAACCACACTGGACTGTGCTCCTCAACTAACCTGGTGCAACAGACGTTTTCTATTGACCTTCCAGGTTGTCTTGGGCTAGAAATTTGTTTCACTCTGTTATTTTGTTGGTTCTGCTGCTCTAGAATTTGTTTAGAATTCAGAGGTTTAGGGGGAGCTCAAGCAAGTCCCTGCTTTTACTCTAGCTTTTTGGCTCTGCCCGCAGAAGCCAAAAACTTTTACAGAAATTTCCTAATTTAGTATTTAACTGAGTTTATCAGAGACATGGGTTCAAGTCCCAATTCTGTTATTATTAATGATGTGACCTTTTGTCCCACTTTTATCTTCTCTAAGTCTCATTTTCCTTATTTGTAAAATGGCAATATTTGCACTACCTTCCTCAGAACTTTTTTGGAAGGCTCAAATGAAGTAATGTATGTAAAGTACTTTGTAAACTTTAAAACACTACGTTAAATACATTCTTTTTATTATTTCTGGAGAATTCCTAATTCCCCATTAATGCCATATAAATACGAGCTTACTGGAACTGAATTTTTCTTTGACATAATAGTTGCTTTATGCAAATATACTATATAACAATTATGCTGTCTTATAAAAAGCTATTTAATTTGTATTTTTCTGGTTTTATTTTTTGTTTTTACAGGTCCATGGTTTGACATGTATCTTTCTTCAAGAGACCCTATTGTTTTAAACTTTAATCCTTTCATCTCACTTAAACGAGATCCACAAGAATCATACAATAACCAACTTGTGAGAGCAACAAATCTGACTGTGTCAGCAGTAAAATTTCTTAACTCTCTAAGGAGTCGTATCTTAGAGCCAGACATTTATTATGTCAACCCCCAGTGGAGCAAAAGCAAGGCCTTTAAAAGGTTTCTCAGCCTTCTCCCCACTTCAGTATCTTGGTACGGAGCTTATTTTGCAGAAGCTTATCCGTTAGATATGTCACAGTATGCTCATCTCTTTAACAGCTCCAGAATTCCTAAACGAGGTAAAGATGAGCTGTTTTCAGATCATGGTGCGCGCCATTTGCTGGTGATGAGAAACGGACATTTTTATGTATTTGACATACTGGATCCTATTGGAAATATTCTACATCCGTATGAAATACAAGCACATTTAATTAATATTTTACAGGATGGGGAAACAGTAGCTGAGTATCCTCTGGGCTATCTAACCACTGAAGAGAGAAATACCTGGGCAGCTGTGAGAGAACAACTTCTGCAAGCTGGGAATGAAGAAAGCGTGTACAAAATTGATAGTGCAATATTCTGCTTGTGTTTAGATAGTTTTAAAATACAAGACAGTTCACACCTGTCACACTGTATGCTTCATGGATATGGGTATAATCGCTGGTTTGACAAATCTTTCAGCTTAATTATCACTGTTGATGGGAGTGCAGGGATAAATTTTGAACATTCTTGGGGAGATGGAGTTTCAGTTCTCCGCTTTCTTAATGAAGTATATGCAGACAGCACAAAGCATCCGGCGGTTGTGCCAAGAAGTACTGCTGCTGTATTATGTCCTACAAACGTAGAAAAACTGAAGTTTCATTTGAATGAATCACTTCAGTCAGCTGTGACTGTTGCACGTCGAAAATTTGACAAACTAAGACATAAAATAACAGTGAAAGCATTTGAGTTTAGAAAGTTTGGGAAACAGTATGTAATTCAAGAAAGAATGAGTCCAGATGCTATATTTCAACTTGCATGTCAGGTTGCTGCTTATCGTCATTTCGGGAAAATAGTTCCTACGTATGAAGCATGTAGTACTGCTGGCTTTAAACACGGTCGCACAGAAACTATTAGATCTGCAACAGTTTACACAAAACAATGTGCTCAGGCATTTATCCGAGACCGGAAAAAATACAGTGTGCAAGAGCTAAGAAAACTAATTGATAGCTGTTCAAAATACCACAAGTATTTACAGATGGAAGCTGCGCTAGGTTAGTTTTATTGTAATGTTCAGAATTAGAACAGACCTGTGTTAATATTTTTAGTAGCCCCAAATTAGTCACTTCTTAAAACTTTGTGTACCATTCTCATTAGAATTTTTTTATGTTATTGATTCGGGGTGAAATTTTAATGTATTCTATTGTTCTTACAAAAAGAAACCTAAAGTTTATATAGGATTTAATATTTACAAAGCACTTTATTTGAAGCAGTCCAGTGTGTAGATACTGTAAGTATTATTGTCTCCATTTTATAGATGAAGAAACCAAAGTTTGAAATCATGGGTACCTGTTCGTGGTTACATGACTAGTAAATACAAGAGCCCAGGCACAAGCCCAGGTTTCCTAATATGAAGCCTCTTGCTCTTTACATTATTCTAGCTTAATAAGAAAAACGTGCCAGTACTTTCTCCTTGAAGTTAGAGCACTAAATTTAGAAAATTTGGATGCCCAAAATAGTTTGGGGTATTTATTCCCAAAGTGGTGATATACCATATACGAGGAATTCCCTGTACAAATGGATACGATGGAGGATTCTAGCCAGATGCATGAACAGATTGAGGGTTTTCCTGGTATTTTTAGGTGCATCTTCAAATTTTGTAGAAGTGATAAGTTGACGCTACATGTTGTACTTTCTGAATAATCAGCCAGAACTCTTGAGCATGTCAGCCATTTGAATCATTTCACAGTAGCTCTGTGACTAGCCAAATAATTTAACTTCCGTGTGATATTTTCTCATCTGTAAAACAAGAGAAATAATGTTTACACTTTATACCTTAAACTTCTGAGAACCCAAGAAATTAAAGAATATATAAGCATGTTTATTTAACCATCATTTCAAGTGTAGTTTTAAAAAGTAACAATAAGGTAGCTTAATTTTACTCAAAAAAGTCATTGAAAAATGTAAACTCCAGGGTTGATGGGAAGGAAATACGTTATGGAACAAAGCACTACACAAATCTTAGACTAGTCTAGAAGTTTACTGCCCTATTTGTCTTTGTAATTCAGACTTTTAAGGCTGAATGTAATGAGAAATTTGGAGAAAGTAAAAAAAAAAAATTTATTCCTGGAGTACGACAGAGGGTAAGTATAAGTATCAGATAGATTGTTACGGGGAAGGAAGTAGGAGGCTTGTTTTGTTTTCTTTGTTTGGGGGGTTTTGGTTGCTTTATTGTAGTAGGTCTTTTGAAAATTAACAGATTTGTCACAGCTCAGGAAAGCCTTATCCTTGCTGGTCCCCAGAGGATTATACCATAACTGAAGACTTCCCAAGACAAAAAAAATGAGCAAGTTACGGCATTCTAGCCAGATCCATGGGGTGATATTAGCAGATTTTGTATTTTCCCAGTGATTTTGGGTACATCTTCAAACTCTACATGGGTAATCAGTCTATGCTATACGTTTTACTTCCTGTATGACCAGCTGTAACTCTTGAGCATAACAGCAGTTTGACCCATTTCAGACGTCTCAGTCACCAGATGCTATTCCTCAAGGCATACGATCAAAGTTTTAAGTAAAAATTATCTGAACTTGTGAACCACGTGTTGATTTTCACTGCAGGGCTTGTTATGAGTGGGATAGGAGGAAAGCAGTGGAGAAATAGTTTTGTTTTTCCTACTGGCATTTAAACATTTAGAAAAAAAGGATTTGGGAAGAGTAGACTAGGCACATGGTCTCCATCTTGTTTAGTTTGAGGATGTACTGTAACTTCAAATTTAAAGTATTTGTTAATAACACAGAAAGTCTTGTCATGGTTCTACTTCCACGATCAAGAACTCATTTCCACAGCATCCTATCCCTCTTATCTCCCTGTGTCCCACTCTTCGTAACCCTCTTCTACGTCCTTACTGTGACCTTCAGTACATGTATTCCTCGTTCTTTTCCCTGGCACTGATCCTGCTTACTTGACTTCCCAGACTTTAGTTAACTAAGCATTTTCCTCCCCCTACTCTTACCCTCCTCATTTTCTTCTCCATTGTAAAAGCTCTTCCTTTGTGTTTTTTATGTGAGAAAATGTTCCCCATTCTATTCTTCCCTTCCCCCTTCTCCCGGTGCATCTTTCTTCCTCGCTCCTCCTCCCCCCGGCCCCTCCCGTCTTTTTTGGCAGATCATTGAAACATAATTGACTCGTACTCTTTCTGTGAAGACCTCTAATAACAATAAAGTTCTTAGGACTTGTAAGCATCATCTTCCCATATAGGAGTGTAAACAATTTAAATATTCTGAGTCTGTTGTGATTGTTCTTTCATATTTACCTTTTTATGTTTTTTATTTTTTACCTTTTAATGTTGAGTCTTGTGTCTGTCAAATTTTCTATTCAGCTCTGGTCTTTTTATCAGGAATGCTTGAAAGATATGTTTCGTTAAGTATCTATTTTTCCTTTTGAAGGATTAAACTCAGTTCTACTGGGTAGGTGATTTCTGGTTGTAATTCTAACTCCTTTGCCTTCCAAAGTATCATATTGTAAACTCTCTTCTCCTTTAATCTTGAAGCTACTAAATCTTGTGTGATCTTGACTGTGGTTCCATGATATTTGAATTCTTCCTGGATGCTTGATATATTTTCTCTTTGATATGGGAGCTCTGGAATGTGACTATAATATTTCTGGAGTTTTCATTTTGGGTTCTTTTTTAGAAGGTAGATTCTTTCAATATCTATTCTAACCTCTAGATCTAAGATATTGGGCCAGTTTTCTTTGATAAGTTTTTGAAATTTGGTATTTAGGCTCTTTATCTCATCATGGTTTTCCAATAGTCCAAATTATTTCTCTTGGATCTCTTTTGTAGGTTATATGGTTTTTCCTATGAGATGTTTCACATTTTCTCCTTTTTTTCTTTCTTGTTTCTGAGGGGGGAAAGCAAAGCAATTGGGGTTGTGACTTTTCCAAGGTCACACAGTATTCAGATGTTTTTCTCTTGGCAGCCTGTAGTATTTTCTCCTTTAGCTGGGTATTCTGGAACCTGGCAATAACATTTCAAGGAGTTTTCTTTTGGAGATCTTTTTGAAGAGGTGATTGGTGAATTCTTTCAAGTTCTATTTTGCCCTCTGACTCTAAAGCATCAGCAATTTTCTTTGAGGATTTCTTTTTTTTTTTTTGCTTTTTGGAGGGCAGTTGGGGTTAAGTGACTTGCCCAAGGTCACATGGCTAGTTTTTTGTGTTAAGTGTCTGAGGCCAGATTTGAACTCAGGTACTCCTGACTCCAGGGCCGGTGCTCTATTCACTGCACCACCTAGCCACCCCCTTTGAGGATTTCTTGAAGGATCCTTTCCAACTTCTTTTTCTGGTCATTGGTTTCAGGTAGACCAATAATTTTCAGATTGTCTCTCCTGGATTTATTTTCCAGGTCAGTGGTTTTTTTTTCAAGGAGATATATCACATTGCTTTCTATTTTTTCATTTCTTTGTAACTGTTTAATAGTATCTTGG
>CM053594.1:337245513-337269358 GCA_028646575.1 Pseudocheirus occidentalis | reverse complement strand
GGTAGACCAATAATTTTCAGATTGTCTCTCCTGGATTTATTTTCCAGGTCAGTGGTTTTTTTTTCAAGGAGATATATCACATTGCTTTCTATTTTTTCATTTCTTTGTAACTGTTTAATAGTATCTTGGTTTCTCATAAAGTCATTAGCTTCCACTTTAATTCTGAAGGAATTATTCTCTTCAGAATGCTTTTGAGATTCTTTTTCCATCTGGCAAATTTGACTTTTTAAGGCATTCTTCTCATTGGCTTTCTGGGCCTCTTTTGCCATTTGAGTTAATCTGTTTTTTAAAGTGTTGTTTTTTTCAGTCAGGTTGTTGACTCTCTTTTCATGGTTTTCTCGCATCATTCTCATTTCTCTTCCGAATTTTTCTTCCACTTATCTTACTTGTTTTTCAAAGTCCTTTTTCAGATTATCTTTAGCTACTAGGCATACTTCAAGTGTCTTGGAAGCATTTGGTGTGGGAGTTCAGACAGTGTTGTCTTCCTCCTGTTCCATTCTTTGATCCTTTTTGTCCACAAAAAAGGATTCTAGGGTTTTATTGCTGTTCTTATTTCGCTTCCTTTTCCTCATGTAGGCCAGTCAATTAATTGGTTGGTTTTTTTTTTTAGCTTTGTGAAACTCTGCTTCCATGGGGGAAAGCTCTGTTCCAAATCACTGGGGTTTTCCCAGCTGCTGGAGCTATTGGGGGGTGTTGCAGCCTCCCCTAGCTTTGGCTTGCTGAAAGTGCTCCCCAGGAGCACCACCCAAGACCACGATCTGGATCTAGGCTGCTCAACGCAAGAGCACTTGGCCCTGATCAATTGACTCAGCCCCGCTGTGGGATCCACAGGCCAGGGACTCTGAAGCAGCCCAGTGGAAGCATCCGCTGGTTGCAGCAGTTCCTGCCCTTCCCCCACTGCCTCCTTGCCCTGGGGGTAGATTGGCTGAACTGCTTTTCCTCACCCAAATTTAGCTTGAAAACTTCACTCACTTTCACTGACCTCTAATCCTGGCTTAGTAGGTGTGAATATCACTTCAGATGCTTTAGATCTTCTCTGAAGTAGACTCAAGCTGTGGTTTGGGAGGCTTGGCTCCTCACGGCCACCCTGGAGCCTGGCCACGTTTCAGGCTGGGCTGCTCTCAGCTCCCGCTCTGCAGGCCTGCTTGATGAGCCCCTCCTGCCGAGCTGCCTTTCTCTAATCCCTGTTTTTCACACCTTGGTAGATGTGGAGATGCTGGAGGCTGTAGATCTTCTCTCTTGTAGACTGGCTCCTTCCTACTGCCCGGGGCCTGGCCGAGGTTTCAGTTTCAAGCTGGGCCAGCCTCAGCCATGATGATCCCCTGCTGCCGAGCTGCCTTCCACGAGAGTTTGTTTTTTGAGTTTGAGAGTCCTAGAATTTGTTCCAGAGTCATATTTTTATGGGTGTTTAGTGTGGCTGCATGGGAGCTGTGGGACCTTGCTGCTTCGACGCCCCCAGAAGTCCATCAACATTCACTTTTAAAAGATTTTGAGTTTTAAATTTTTTTCCTTTCCATCCTCCTCAGGATAGCATGCAGTCTGATATAGGCCTTAGATATACAGTCATGCTGAACATATTTTCACGTTTGTCATGTTGTAAAAAAGAATTAGAACCAGGGGCGGCTAGGTGGCGCAGTGAATAGAGCACCGGTCCTGGAGTCAGGAGTACCTGAGTTCAAATCCGGCCTCAGACACTTAACACACACACACACACACACACACACACACACACAAAAACTAGCCGTGTGACCTTGGGCAAGTCACTTAACCACAACTGCCCTCCAAAAAAAGCAAAAAAAAAAAAAAAAGAATTAGAACCAAAGGAAAAAGCCACAAGGAAAAAAAAAAGGAAAAATAGTATGTTTCAATCTTGCATTAAGACAACATAGTGCTTTCTCTGGATGTGGGTGGAATTTTCCATCATGAGTCTTTTGGAATCGTCTTAGGTTATTGCATTGCTGAGAAGAGCCAAGTCTCTCAAAGCCGGTCATTGTACCATGCTGCTCTTACTGTGTACGGTGGTTTCTTGGTTCCGCTCACTTCACTCACCATGAATTTGTGCAAGTTTTTTTTTTCAGTTTTTTCTGAAGTCTGTCTGCTTATCCACTATCATGGAATAATAGTATTCCATTACATTCGTATGCTACACCTTGTTCAGCCATTCTCCAGTTGATGGGCATCTCCTCAATTTCCAGTTCTTGGCTACCACAAAAAGAGTTGCTGTAAATGTTTTTGTACATGTGGGTTCTTTTCCCGCTTTTATGCTGTCTTTGGGATATAGACCAAGAAGTGGTATTGCTGGGTTAAAGGGTATGCACAGTTTTATAGCCCTTTGGGCATAGTTCCAAATTGTTCAAGGGATTATTCAGTGAGATTCTGTATCTCCTCTTCTGTTTGGTCAGTTCTGCTTTTTAAGGAATTCTTCTCTTGGGTGAATTTTTGTGCCTCTTTTTACCTTTTGGCCAGTTCTTTTAAGGTTATTTTCTTCAGTATTTTTTGTGCCTCTTTTACCAACCTGTTAATTTTCTTTTCATATATATTTTACATCTCTCTCATTTCTTTTTCCAATTTTTTTTCTTCTACTACTCTTCTCTTTCTTTAACTCTTCTAGAAATTCTTGTTGGATTTTAGTCCAATTATCATTTTTCTTTGGGTCTTTTTGGGGTAGCTGTTTTCACATTATTATTGTCCTCTGAGTTTGTGTCTTGTCTCTTCTCTGTCGCTGTGGTAGCTTTTTATGGTCAGTTTCTGTTTTTGCTGTTTGCTCATTTTTCCAGCTTATTTCTTGACTTTGAACTTTTATGCTAAAGTTGGGTTCTGCTCATCTTGGGGTGAGTAGATACTGTCCCAATCTTCAGGCTTTTTCCTGCTACTGTTCTTAGAGTTAGTTTTGGGAGTTTGCAAGTTTTTGATGCTTCCAGGGTGGTGAGATCCTGGGAGAGGTATGGTCACTGCTATTCTGATCTGTTCTCTGGTCTTTACCAAGGAAGGACCTGGATAGCCACAAGTACTAGCATTCCTCTTTGCTTTGGAATTGTGACCAGGATCCCTGTTTCCTTGTGATTGACCACCACTGCACCTCTCTACTCTGGAGCTGTGACCCAGAACTACATATGGATAATAGAGTTGCCAATCAATGCCAGCTGTACCCAATGCCAGCAAAAGGTCCTTCTCTATAATCTTTTTCTGACTAGTCTGACAGCCTTACCATTTCTGATTTGAGAGCTCCTATAGCTGTTGCAGTTGTAGTTGCCATTGATTGTGTGTGTGTGTGTGTGTATGTGTGTGTTCGTGTTCGTGTTTGTGTTTGTGTGTTCGTGTTCCAGACAGGCCTCCACCTTGGTGTCACAGACTCCTGCCGACTTCCTGAATTTCCTTAGACCAGAAAAATGTGTCACCCTAATCTTTTGTTGACTTGGCCCTTCCAAAATTGGTTGAAGTTATATTTTAAAGTTGTTTGGAGGAGAATGCTGAAAGAGTTCAGCTGAATGACTGCCCCTAATCTACCATCTTGGCTCAGGCCCCTCTCTCATCTTTAAAAAACTATTGCTAGGCCCTGTTATTCCTTCAAACTATTAACCTCTCCTCCCATTCTCATCCCGATTCCTAGTAAAAGCTGTCCAGTTTCATTGTTTCTGCTTTCTCATTTTTTACCTATCTGCAATCTGCTTTCTAACTTCTTCCAATGAGATATTTGTAAAGCACTTAGCGCAGTGCCCACCTCATGGTAAGTGCTCAATAAATGATTATCCCCTTCCCTCTGATCATTCAGTAAAACCATTCTCCAGAATCACCGAGGATTTTTAATTGCCTTTTTGTCCTCTGTAGCATCTGACATTTTTTACCTCATCCTCCTCTCTTGATTTTCTTGTTGTGTGTCTGGCCACTCCTCACTAATAATGTACGTTCCACAAGGCCTTGTTCTGGACTTTCTTCCTTCTATTTTCTTAATAATCTCAGCAATTCACGTGTGTTTAATTATGTCTATAAGGATGAAGCCAGCATCTATATATCCAGCTGTAGTCTTGTATTACCAACTATGTATTGAATGCTTTGTACTAAAAGTGGAGGCATTGCAAACTCATCATGAACAAAATTATAGAAGTTTGACGTCATCCTCAATTCCTCACACTCCCCCAGATAGCTAGTCCTTTTCCAAGTCTTATCATTTCCGCCTCTAGAATATCTCTTGGATCTGGCCTCTTCTCTCTACCCACATGGCCACCATTCTTATTCAGGCCCTTCTTACCTCTTACCTAGAATATTAGACTTTCTTCTTCTAGTCACCCCCACACCTGAATCCATCCTTCAAAAAGTTGCTGAAGTGATTTTCCTAAATTCAGATCTAGCCATTTCCTTCCTTTACTTAGAATCCAGTAGCTCTCTCTATTACTTCCTTTCTCCTTTATAGCCTTTCATCACAATCTGTCCCCATCTTGTCTTTCCATCCATATAAGGCATTATGCCACACATTATGAACAGCCAAAACAACTTTCTAACCATTCCTGTATGTATATACTCTCTCCCTTGATGAAAATGTAAGCTCCTCATGAACAAGTATTTTCACTTTTGTATTTGTACCCTGCTACTTAGAGTCTTTCGTTTCCTTTATTACCTTGTAGTTATTGCATGTGTGTACAAATATATAAAATAGTCTTCCATAAGAGGATGTAAGTTTCTGAAGAGCAAGGACTTTCGCTTTTGTGTTTATATTCCTACTGCTTAGTACAGTATCTGGCACACCGTAGATGTTTAATTAATGCTTACTGATTGATGCAGATTTACAAAGTTATTCTTATCTGTGTTCTCCCGTAGATTGTCCAGTGAGGATTCTAGAGGCCTTCCTCAAGGTCTTCTAACATTCCATGGGAAGTGGTGTAGTATTTAGGCTATCCATACGTGACCAAGGTACCTTTTATATTTATTGGATAATATATCCAGTACATTTCATTGTGTACAACTACTTCATCCACCAACTTTCAGTTGCTCTTTGGGCCACCTTCAGCTTATTTGGAGATTGTGGTATTCTAAGATTCACAAGCATACAAGATCATTAGGTTCCTGGGAGAACATTAGTATTGAAAAAATGTAGTTTTGTGTACAGAGACTTATTAAGACAACTAACACTCTTATCACCATCTCTTTCTCCTATTGAATTCTGGCCTTATCTCCTGATCTCTCTGCCTTGTCTCTCATAGATAGATACTGGTTCAGTGAATTAGCCATTCACTTATATGTTATAGTTTGGACAATATACATTTTCATTCGTTTATCTTTTCCTGAGTTGGTTTTTGGTCACTCTTCTGAGTAATCAGAGATTTCATCTAAAGAGGCCTCGTTCTTTTGGTTAATGTTAAAATACAAGCAAGAGGGAAAGACTTTAATGTTTCCTTTTATAAAGCATACAAAAGTTGATAAAATTATCAACTGGTATGGTAAGGAATGATGAAGATAAATTCTCTCATCATAAAGAAAAGCCAGAACTTAATGAATAATGTACCAAGAGATGAGAATAAAGGCCGAGAGAAACAGATCTTTGAAGGTACATATAAACATCAGCCTTGCAAGGTTGATCTGGAAAAATACAATGGAAAAGTTAATTGTCAATATGATAGCTTAAGGTTTAGGTCGCTCTATGTTTCTCTTTTTCCCTCCATCAGAATGTTTTTTGAACTCGGTAGAGAGTCAATTTTAAGAGAATAAATGGTGCTACAGAGGAACCAAAAAAAAAAAAACCCTGCCAAATAATGAAAACAGTATAGAAAGAACATCTGCACAGTCAATCTCTAATAAGGTGTTGGCAAGGATAAGGTGGTCTTTAAAGGACAGTGAAACATTAGAGGAAATATTATAAACTGAAGGAAGCTGCTACTGAGAGGCAAAGGCAAACTGAGTGAAATTCCAGTGAATCATTGTAAAGCAGAGGCCCTTTCAATAACTCCCTTTTTGGCTACTAAACAAACAAAATTCATTTTGGTTTTTAGATTCCACATTCACAGTTTGGCATTTCCAAACCCCCCAAGTTGTAGAGAAGCTCGACCTCCTCACACTTGTTATGGTCCTTTGCTTCTCTCCTTTGCACTAATTACGTTTTCTTCTTGTTTTGTCATTACTTGTATGCTTGTTGTGTGTCTCCTGAGATCAAGGACTTTGCCACATTTTGCCCAGTCGGTCTTAGTCCCCATCTTCTTTGAGTTCTCCACGGTTTTCGATACTTGGCTACTCCTCCCCACTTGAGTCTCATTGCTCCTACAGCCTCAGAAGGACTGCACTGTTTCTTTTCTCTTTTTGAATGACTCATCCATTGGTCTCGCTTGCTAGATATTTATCTTCTTCCTGACCCTTTCATCTGAATCTTCCTTAATAACCCATGTTTTACTCTTCTGTCTCTACCTCCTTTTCCTTAGCATCTCATTTATCCCACTAACTTCAGCTACCATCTCTATCCAAATGTCTTCCTCGTCTGTACTAAGCAGTCTGTATTAAACATCTCTTCTGAGCTCCAGAGCCTTATCATGTTTCTCATAGGACCTCTCTACTTGTGTACCACTGACATCTTCCTCAAACTCATATCCAAAATCAAGAATGGAATCTTTGTCCCCAGAGTTTTTTATGTTTATGAATAAACTATTTCTGCCTGTCCTACCACCATTTATTTATCCTGTCTTTCATGTTTGAAATCTTAGGGCTAATTTTGACTCTTCTTCCTCTCTCATCTCTCATCTCTAAGTTTCAAAGCCCTGTCGATTCCACAACTGAACATTTGTCACATCTCTCTTGTGTCCCCATTGCCACCATCCTAATGTAGGCTCTTGCTACTACTGCTACCTTTGTCTCCTGTACTACTTACTACATTTCTGAAATGTCTTCCTGACAATGATTTTTCTACCCTTCAGATTTTTGCAGTCGTGATCATTGGCAAGATTTGTGGCCTTTAGAGCTGGAAGAATTTAGATATCACTTAATCCAGTCCTTTAATTTTATAATGAAACCAAATGTTTCACTTGCTGGTCACATCACTCTGTTCTTCAGTAATGTTTAGTGGCTTCCAGTCACCGACTGAATATAAAGTTCTAACTCTTCAGGACTCAAAGTCCTCTACAGTCTGGTACCATACTTTTCTAGCCTTATTATCCATTCTAAAGGGGCTCCCGTCTGTTTGTGAAATATACTTGACCCCAGTGCTTTTTGTCATACTGTTTCTTTTGCCTGGAATGCTCTCTTTTATTTCTCTTTACCTACTGAATTCCTACCCATCCTTTTAAGTGCAGACACTCAAGTACAATCTCTATGAAACCTTTCTTGATCTCCTAGTTGCTAACAACCTTTTCCTTTTTTTTTAAATTTTATTTTATAACTTTTCCTTTTGACTTCAAATAGTTCTTAATTTTGCACTTTGAATGAAGCACTTTTCATGTGATGCTGCGTATTGTAGTTCTTTGTACTTTATACCTCCCCCTTTCTATTAGATTGTCATCTCCATCAGAACAGGGACCGTGTGTTTTATAGATTTTATATTTTTGCTAGCAGTGTACTTGGAGCACAGTAAGTGCTTCAATGTTGAATGAATGTCGTTATGAATTATTGCACTTGTGGATGTTCAGTACCTAATATGATGTCTTGCAAATAAACATTTGTTGACTTGAAAAAATAGTTCAGTTATAGTTTTACTTCAGTTTAGGCTAATTTAATACATAAACATTAGGATTTACTAAAACAATTAATTAGAATACTAAATACAATTAATAGTATTAATTAAAACTAAAGACGACATTTCCTGTCAGAAATGGCGGAGAGGAGAGTCACATTTCAGGTGGTTGGTGGCCTGTTTATTGTCCTTTATTCTTGAAGAGGACCAAAGTGACATTACTATGTTGGAGTCAAGGTACAGTGTTTCCGACTATGACTGATCAGACCAATATGAGCTTGGGAGGCTCTACCACAGATCAGGTACAAATAGTCTATGTGAACATTTGGAGAGAGACGTCACTAAACTTGCACATCTCATGCTTCTTTTGAGCTACCACTTTGCTTGTAGAGTGTAGCGCCTTCTTTGATGTGGCTACACCGTGCTGGGGATTCCTTTGTCAGTGTCTCCCATGTTGTACAATCAGTTCCAGAGTTCTTCAGAGAAACCTTTAGAGCGCCCTTACATCACTTTTTCTGACCTCCACGTGAGTACTTGTCTTGTGTGGGTTGTCCATAAAATAGTCTTTTAGGCAAATACACATTTAGCATTCAAACAATATCATCAGCACAATGGAGTTGCATTCTCTGCAGTAGAGTTTGAATGCTTGGCAGTTTAACTTAAGAAAGGACCTCAGTGTCCAGTACCTTATCTTGTTAGGTGATTTTCAGAATCTTCCTCAGACAATTCAAATGGAAGTGATTCAGTTCCCTGGCATGGTACTGGTAGACAAGGTCCAAGTTTTACAGACATACAACAATGAGGTCAGCATAGTGGCTTTATAGACTTTCAGTTTGGTAGGCAGTCTAATGCCTCTTCTCTCCCACACTTTTTTTGGAGCCTCCAAAACACTGACCTAGCTTGGGTAATTGATGCATCAACCTCATTGTCTGCATGTAAGTCCCTGTAAAGTGTGTGGCCGAGGTTAGTGAATGGTATTCAATCCACAGTATTCAAAATTTGCTGTAACCAATGATTCAATGTATGGGTGGTGTGGTGTTGGTTTGTGGAGAACCTGTTTTCTTGGTGTTAGTTCTTAGGCCAAAATTAGCACAAGTAGCAGACAACCAATTCATATTTTGTTGCAGCTCAGCTTCAGATATTGCATTGAAATGGACAGTTATCTCTGAACAAAAAAATCACGTACCAACTCTCTCTCCACTTTAGTCTTGGCTTGTAGCTTTTTCAAATTAAATAATTTACCATCGGTGAAGTAGCTGACCTTGATGCCCTTTTTGTTCTTGTTGAAGGAGTCTAACAATACTACTGAACACCATGCTAAAAATTAGCATGGGAGCAAGCACACAGACTTCACTCCATTGGTCACTGGGACAGTTTGAGAGCATGGTCTATTAACCAGAACCTGGGCAACCATGCCATCATGAAATTGACATACACTGATTAACTTCTTTGGGCAACAAGATTTTGACATAACTTTTACAAACCTTCATGACTGACAGTATCAAAGGCCTTGGTCAGAACAACAGATGTATACAGACCTCTGTTCTGCTCCCAGCATTTCTCCTAGAGTTGTTGGACAACAAATACCTTATGGACCATTCCTTGGCCCTTTCTTAAGCTACACTGGCAAGCATCTTGCCAAAATTGTCTAAGAGAGAGGACTCCTTTCCCCCTCCATGATAGTCACTGCACAATCTATTTCCTTTACGTTTATAGATATGGACGATGAAGGCATCCTTGAACTCCTTGAAGATAATCCTCTTTATAACCTGGAAATTTTCAGTCAACTTTTTGTTTGTTTTTTGCTTTTTGGAGGGCAGTTGGGGTTAAGTGACTTGCCCAAGGTCACACAGCTAGTAAGTGTTAAGTATCTGAGGCTGGATGAACTCAGGTCCTCTTAACTCCAGGGCCAGTGTTCTATTCACTGAGCCACCTAGCCACCCCTCAGTCAACTTTTATATGAGCAGTGTAAATCTGCTTTGTAAATCTCAGCTGGAATAGAATCATTACCAGGTGCTTTGCCACATGAGAGGAGTCTGTTGACATTCAAAACCTCTTTTTCATTTGGAAATTATGCTAGAGAGGGATTGATTTTAACCTGAGGTAAACAGTCAGTGACTTCAACATTGATGATGGTTTGTTGAAAATACTATTGAAATGTTCAGCCCATCTCTCCAGGATCATGTCCTTATCACTAATCTATGTGGCTCCATAAGCACATGAGTAGTTGTGATGTACCAAGTCTTTTACCCATAAATGACCTTTAGGACATCATAAAAAATACACTTTGGATTATTACTATCAGCATAAAACTGAATTTCATCTGTCTTCTTACTGAGCCAAGAATCCTGCATCTCTCTGAGCTTCACTTGCACTTTACTTTGGGGAGTAAGTTAAACGCTGCCTTCTTAAAGATAGATGAAATATCCTGCCGGTAAACCCTATGGAGTTTTCAGGTTTCTGAATTTCTCCATCATTTTCCTCAGACCAATCTTGATGCTTGCCAGGGTTCTGGTCCAGATTAGTAAATGTGGTCCTGTACACCAAATGACTGAAAGCTTTCCCCTCCTTTTCTGCTCCACTATTGTCAATTGTGTGTTGGCTCAACTCTCCATCCAAGTTAGCAACAAACTGTTCCCACTCAGAGAAGTAGTCTTCTGGTAGTCATCTTCCCTTGGGGGCACCACTTTTGTAGAATGTGAATATTTAGCTTGGAAAGGATAAGTCTGTGATCAGTCCAGCACTCTGAGCCACACGTCACCTTTGTCACTCTCACATACTGTCTTAAATTGTCATGAGCCTGTCATTTTGGTAGGCAAACAAGCTTGTTGACTTGATTAGTTTTTATTGCAAGATCTGTGTCAGCTTCACAGTACTATCCTTCACGGAGGCCACTCCAGGGGGAAAAACAACCCAAGCAGGGATCTAGCCGTGACATTGGTAAGCTGGCCTTCGTTCGCTAGTCTTCTTCTACTCAGAGCTGCTGTTTGAACATGACACGTGCTGAGTTCTCTTACAACGAGAGTTGTTCGTCTTTCAGGTCTACCGGATTTCGTGTTGTCCACAAGCATGCGCACGTTCTATGTGCTGACGGTGAGTGAGATGATCTTTGCAAAAGTTTTTGTGCATTTTTTTGTTTTGACCATAGGGTCGGACCCCTGCCTGCCTCCCTAAACAAGTCAGGTTCGGGTGAAGCAGTTGTTAGGACAACTTTTCTGGCCCTTTTTTCACACCGGGAGGGGAGCAGTGCGGTTCTTTAAAAAGGCTGCTTTGACTCCCACAGGGCTGCCAAATCCCATTACTGCTTCAGTCTAGTGAGGTGGTGACCCTATGGCCTGGGCTGCCTGTGTACAAAGTTGGCGAGTGCAGTTTCTAGGGTATCCACACCTGCTGCTTCATCCCTTGGCTGTCACCACAGGACTTTGAGATTGGTAAAATTGTAGGGATGATGTCTTCTGATTCACATATAAATTGGATTTAACTGAAGTAGAGTTGTATGAAGTCGTTGACCTCACTCTCTCTTCCAGAGTCATCTAAGTCCAGTAGCAAGTCAAAGTCAAGATGATGGCTCAGAATGCAGTGGATGACCTCAGTACCTTAGATGTCTAAGCTTTAAGCGCTCCATAGGGCAGGCTTCAGGCACCTTCATGGCCATTGGAACAGATTGTTTTCATCTACCAGAGGGAGTCTTTACGTGTTTGGCATAGACACCCCACTAATTCACCAAAGGGTTTGAGATCCCTTAGTTTTGCTCAACCTAGTTTAGCCCAGCTACCAAAATGGCTCACCAGGATATGAATGCTGTACATGCTACAGCTTCTTGGAGTCATAGACAAGAGCTAGGTGAATTAGGTGGACACCAAAGGTGAAAAGCAGTCCTCATTCCAGAGGTACTAGTCTTCCCTGAACACACCCCACACCCAACACATTTCAGGTAGGGTTGGGCTAGGTGATTCCTGAGTTTCATTTTAACTTTAAAGATAAGATTCTAAGTCACAATCCTTGCCATCATGGAGATTATAATTTAGGAGACTGGATAATGGTACAAATATGTTATATATAAGTATATAGTTAATAGTGCAGAGAAGACCACATGGAATAGGTATATTATTTAAGGTCACGAGAAGAAATTATTTCCAAGAGTTGATCAAGGAAGGTTTCCTTGAGGGGATAGCATTTGAACTGGTTCTTGAAAGATGGGAAGGATTTCAGAAGTCACAGCTGGGGGAAGGGCAGAGCATTTTGGGGCATAAGGATTGGAATGAGACCAAAGGCACAAAAATGAGAAAAACTTGAATGTGACGAGGGAGAAACAAATAAGACAGTTTGACAAGAGGAATAGTATCCAAATTTACTTGATCGTGAAATTTTTGACATTTTGAGCACACATTCTCACTAAGTGTATATTATATATATATAAATATATCTGTGTGTATATGTATAATATGTATACATATGAAATGTTTCAGACATGTATAGTTCAGCAAAACTACTAAAATTGTTCTCTTGTTTTTGTTAACTGCATCAATTCATAGACGTCTCTTCAAGTTTCTTTGAAACCATTTCCTTCATCATTTCCTATAGCGCAATAGCATTCCATCCCATTTACACACCATAACTTGTTCAGCCATTTCTTAATTTATGGATACTTCCTCAGATCCTCATTCTTCTCCCCCTCAGAAAAGACGAATGAGCGGTCTTGTACGTCCTCGGTCAGTTTCGCTTAACTCATCCCTCTCTTAATTGATTCTCCTTCTGCTTCCCTCTTCTCTCCTCTCACTTCTGTTGCCCTATTGAGTAAAATCTATTTCTGCACCCAGTGTGTGTGTTCTTCCCTCCTTTGATCAATTTGGATGGATATAAGATTCAAGCCTCAGCGGCTGCCCTGCCCCCTGCCATCTTCCTCTTTGTTTGCATAACTGTCTACTTGTGCATGCTGATTATCTGAAATAGTTTCCCCTAACCTTTCTTTCTCTTCCTTCTTCCCCTCTCCACCCACCCCCATTTCCCTCTCATTCCAGTGTTAAGGACATCAAGACGCTTCCAGGCTTTGTTTCATTAGATTTCCTCTTTGACCCCTCACGATGATAGAGTTCAAAGGAGACGTGTGTATCAGTTCTCCATCTTTGAATGTCAGGAGTTAATCCTCATTTAGTCCATTATAATCATTCTTTCATGCTTACCTTTTAATGTTTCTCTTAACTTTTGTTTTTGAACTTCTTTGTTTCTATGCCCATCTTGGTGTTCCATCAAGAATGCTCGGAAGTCCTCTATTTCGTTAAAAATACTTGTTTCCCCTATAGCAGTGGTTCTTAACCTTCCTAATGCCACGACCCTTTAACACTCTTATGTGGATGTGGGCAGACCCTCCTGGAGACGGATAGAGGACTGGAAATATGTGTTTTCCGATGGTCTTAGATGACCCTGTGAAAGGGTCATTCGACCCCCAAAGAGGTTGCGACCCATAGGTTGAGAACCTGTAGGATAATATTCTATTTGGCTGGATAAGTTGTTCTTGATTGGAAGCCTTTGCTTTCTAGAATACAGAATTCTAAGCTCTTCTCTTCTTTATAGGGGTGGCTGCTAAATCTTGTGTGATTCTAACTGTGGCTCCTTGGAATTTGAATTCTTTCTGGTGGCTGGAAGCATTTCTTTTTCTTTTTTTCTTTGACCTGGAAGCTCTAGATTTTGACTATAATGGTCCTGAGAGTTTTTATTTTGGAGTTTCTTTTGGGAAGTGACTAATGGATTCTTTCTTTATCTACTTTCTCCTCTGGTCATAAGCAGAATCAGTTTTCTTTTAAAATTTCTTAAAATACGATGTCTAGACATGTTTTGTTGTTTTTTTTTTGACCATAGCATTTAGATAGTCCAATGATTATTTATTTTTTTCTCCTTAAATCTGTTTTCTAGGTCAGTTTTTTACTGTGAGATACATTACATTTTCTTATATATTTTCAGTCTTTTGATTTTAATTTTTCTTTTTTGTCTCGTGGAATAGACTTATATTTGGTCCATTACAGTTTTCAAAATTTGTTGTTTAGATGAGGTATGTACTTCTTTTGCCAAGCCATTAATTCCCTTTCCAATTCTTTCTATAGCTCTCATTTCTTTTCCCATTTTTTTTCCTCAAGAGCTTTCATTTCATTGGTTAAAAAATTAAAACTTACCAAAAAAATGACCTCTTATCTCTTTCAGGAATTCTACTTGTTTATGCCTGAGCTGTGTTTTTCTTCAAGGCTTTACTTGTAAATATTTTAGACTTATTTTAGAGTTTGTGTCTTGAGCATACCTGTCATCTGTCATAATAACTGGAACTGAGATCCCACTCTGCTTCTGGGGTCCAAGCCACTGCTACTTGCTTCTGTATTTCCTCCTTTCTCTGTACACTGTCTAGGGCCTGCAACAACTCCTTACCTTTCCTGAGTCCATTCTGGATTTGTGATCTAGAAATGGGTAGTAGGCTACAAAGCCGTCAGTTATCACTTCTTGTTGTAGTGCCCTGGTATGTGACTAGACCTCTTCTTGCCCAGCTGCAGAGCCTCTGCTTGGGTGCTGCTAGTGTTGACTCCTGTCCAAACCTTTTCTCCAGTATGTACAGACTTCTCTGTAAGTCTCTTAAAGCCAACCTGGGCTGGGAAAATGACCCACGTGACTTTCTCTTGAATTTCCCCATTAGGATTCTAGCTGGTACATTTTCTGGGTCTGTTTGGAGGAGTTTTGAAGAGGGAGCCTGCTGTACTTCTTCCTACTACTCTGCCTTCTTGACTCTATCTCCATATGTTATCATTTTAAAATTATATACATTTGCTCCTCAATAATGCATATTACAAAGCAGAAAGTAAAATAGTATGGGATAAAGAGAAAATAATATTTTGAGTTCAGGGCCAATAGGGAGCCCCTGGGGTTTATTGAATAAGGAAGTGACTTATGCTTTAGGACAACGGTTCTGAACCTGTAGGTCGTGACCCCTTTGGGGGTCAAACAACCCTTTCACAGGGGTCGCCTAAGACCATCGGAAAACATGTATTTCCAGTGGTCTTAGGAACTGAGACACCACTCCTCTGTCTGTCTCCACCTGGGTCTGGCCATGTGCAAATACACCCACATACGAGTATTAAAGGGTTGCAGCATTAGGAAGGTTGAGAACCACTGCTTTAGGGTAATGATTCTGGCAATAATGGAGGATGATTTGGAGAGGGGAAAGACTCCAGGCAGGTGGGCTTAGGAGACAATAATCCAAGTGAGAGGTGAGGAAGGGCCTAGGGTGATGACTGTGTGAGTAAAGAAAGGCCTCACATGTGATGAGTGTTGTGGAGGCAGAAGTGGCACAACTTGCCCACTTAACGGATTTGTGGCAAGAGTAAGGAGTTGAGGTTGTAAATCTGAATGACTGAGAAGATGGCAGATCCTTCAGCAGACAGGGAGCTTTAGAGTAGAGGTTGGCTTGGAAGGCAAGTTCTCTGTTAGACTTCAGAGTTGATAATTATCACTAAGGGACTGTACAGATGCTTTTTGTTTGCATCTTTAAGTTGACTAGATAATTACTCAGTTTAAAAAAGAGTAATTTATCTTAAATGTGACATTTCTTATTTGAATGTGTTTTGTTTTTTCATTTAGGACAAGGATTTGATCGACATTTATTTGCATTGAGGTATCTTGCAGCATCCAGAGGTGACCCTATACCTGAATTTTACCAGGACCCAGCCTACCAATACATTAACTATAACATCCTTTCAACCAGTACATTAAGCAGTCCTTCAGTTTTCCTTGGTGGGTTTGGACCAGTTGTACCAGATGGCTTTGGAATTG
The DNA here is from genome assembly GCA_028646575.1 of Pseudocheirus occidentalis. Classification (NCBI taxonomy): domain Eukaryota; kingdom Metazoa; phylum Chordata; class Mammalia; order Diprotodontia; family Pseudocheiridae; genus Pseudocheirus; species Pseudocheirus occidentalis. Next base: position 337,253,898 of record CM053594.1, on the reverse strand, counting down.
GATATAACATCTATGACTACTGGATGGGGTGTAACATTACTTCATATGCAGAAAGAGATTTGGATGACTTTCTCTTTGATCTTGAAGATAGTTTAAATGATTTTTTTGAAGTTTTTGAAGGGAGGTCACTTAAATAACAGTGACTATTTAAAGGAACAGTTAATGTATACTTTTAAAGTATTTTCTTGGTCCATAAATAGAGATATAAAAATAACTAAGGTGGTATTTTTACCCTAGAGTTGTCTTACGTAGTATATTCTCTCCTTCAGTTTAGTGTTATCTAGTGTGAGAATATGGCCTTCCTTGAATGCTGATTCTTAAAAACATTCACTGTTTAGAAAGCAACAAGTAAAATAAAATTCTTGGAGCCAAGAATTAATAATCCTGTGTATGAGAAAAGACTTGGAGACTTTTAATCAGTGAAATAAAATATCATTAATATCTTGTCCTAGATTCTCCTTGTCCTGTTAACTTTGTTGTAATCCATAAACATCTATAGTTCTTCTAAACAAACATTCCTGTGCTTTAATCTGTTTTTAGTGTAGTTGTAGTTTTATTTTTAAATGCTCTATTTTACCTTCACATTACTTTTTCTCCAAGATATATTCTTTGAACAAAGGACAGTTTTTGAAAATTAGATTGAAAAAGTGTTCATTGCTCTCTCCATCATCACAGGCAGAAATAATTGCCCAAGAAATATTCTTTAAATAACTCCCCTCCTCAGTTTTGTTTGGCATTCTCAATACAGATTTGATGGTATCCACATTTACTTGTATTACTTCTCCGTTATCTATACCTTCAGCTATTATTTCCTATATCATTAGCAGACATATGTAGACAGTTGAAAGAAATGAAGAAGGAAAGGCAGAATATAATTTTATTTAGCTGCCTACCTGATTCTCCTCAATCTGATAAGTTTTTCAAAGTTCAAGTCATACAAGTCAGTGTTTATTTTAGATTAGTCACATTTAATGCATTACAATGATTTACACAAGTGAGGAGTAGCCCATTGCTGCATGATGGAGAGTTATGTTTCACCCACATCGAAATGAATTATCCATCCCAGACTTGGTTCTACACAGTACCCGTGACATGCTAGTATATCTGGTTTAAGTTGTGTGCATGTGTGCATGTGCGTGTGTGTGTATGTGTGCGCGCTAACCTCAGTTCTTAATTTGCTTTTTCTGCTTTTTCCAGTAACTATTCAGTCACACTCCAGTCTTCATACCCCTCCCTCTTCTTTTCTTCCCCAGCATTCCATAACTTCTCCATTCCCTTTCTCTCCTTTCTCTGCTTTAACCCTGTGATCATTCCCCTTTACCTCCAGTTTCCAACCCCCTTCCCTTCTTCTTTTGTCTTGCTTTCTCTTCCCTCTTTTCACCTATACTGTACTTCTCTGCAATTTGGGTACTCTTTCCTTTTCCCTCTCTTCTGCTTCTTGTTCTCCAGTCCTTACTCTAATTCCTCCCCTCTTAAATATGTCCAACTCTGTTTCTCACGTTCTAATTGTTTTTACTAATTAGTAGCAAGATCAAAAATTATAGCAAGATTGGGAAGGAACAAAATAGCTCCCCACATGTTTGTGTCTGTCATTTAATAAGCAAGGTTGTAAGTGTTTACTATCTGTCTAGATCTGTCTATGTAAATATATTCTGATGATTCAAAGATCTTATTTTTTTAGTATTGACATTTCTTCCACTGTAACAGATTTCAGCATTTCTATGACTTAGAAGGTAGACTTCAAAAGTTACTGTGCCTGAAAAATTCCCTTTGGTCAACCTGGTGTTGGACCACTTAAAAGCTAATTACATTTATGTGCAACAACATGTAGACAGTTTGTCATTGGACTCCAAGCCAATTCGTAGTCATTGTAAGCCTTCAAAAGCCTAGAATGACCTTTGCCCCATGAAGAAGCATCAGAGTAAAGCTCCAGTGGCAGTATACAAATGTGATGTAATGTAGTGGAGAGAGGCAGCCTTAGGGTTATTTAGGAAAGCCTGGATTCGAGTTACCATTGACATACTAGCTGTATTACCCTGGACATTTGACTTAACCTTTCGGTGCTTCCTAACCAGCTCTCAAAGCTAAGCTGTGGAGTAGTTGCTGATCTGTATTGATAAAGGAAGTTTTCTTACAACAGTGAACTTACAGATCCAGGCAATCTTTTTTATGCAATTACATACACGCTTCCAAATAATTTGTCATCTTAGGGATACACAGGCACTTGTCTAGTTTGATTTCAGGCACCTTGTTTGAAGTAAATGAGATTGTCACCACCAGAGATAAAACTTAAATGTGCAGCCCTGCACTGTGAAATGCAGGTCTCTTTCTCAGAGAAATATTGAGAGAGATCTATAGTAATAATTGGAAGGGACCTCAGACATTCATTCCAACTTCCCATAATGCAGGAATCAATTCCTTCAGTTAACATTGCCTTACAGAACATCCAGCCTCAGCATAACACTTCATGAAGCACTCACAAGATACCTACAGAGTAGATGGAGAGTAACCTTAGGTGGAAAGACCTCTTGGAATATGGGACATTTGAGTCTTGAAGAAAGGCGGGGATTCTAAGAGGTGAAGATAGGGAGAGACAGCATCCCAGAGCCAGGGAGCAAAGGTATAGACACAGGATGGGGTGCAAGAAGAAATAAGTATCACTAGAGCTGGATCATGACATGGTGAAGGAGAGGAGCATGCAGATAGAGGGGAAAGGTAGGAGGGCATAAAGACACAAGATCTGTTCTTCCCTGTGTGATGATTAAAAAACTTCAAGAGACATAGTTTATGATTCATCATTTTATTAATAAGGCCAGCAGGTTATTAATAAACAGATGGTCATTTAGCTGTCTCTCTTAGACCAAAGACCCCTAATGGTGGTGGAGTCACACTTTGTATACCCTTTGAAGAGGAAGTGTTCTTGAGAGATGCCTAATCAGTTCTGACTGATTAAATGGGAGATGGGCTGTTTTGGGGTACGTTACTTAGGTCACTCAAATATTGGTCAGACATCAATTTCTCTTATCATCTGTCTTGATAATAAGGAGGATCAACATTTCTCCTCACCCTCCCCCACCTGTCTGAGCAAACACAATGAGCAGTAATATACCCATTAGCTTAAATTTAGAACTTCTTCTACTGTCTGATCAGATCTTGGCCTGGATTTTACCCAGAGAGGTTTCCTACACTGGTTGGTTTCTGGATGAAGAAGTAGAAAAGGGGAAAACTTAGTCCTAATACAAAATTAATTATTAAACATAAGATAAAAATAGTCATTTCTCACACATGATTATGCCAATTATAGGATGGCAGACCCTCTGAGAATAGTGAGATACGGAAGAAAGGGAGGCCCATGCCAACTTGGTTATTAATAGGCTTTATTAGGGTTAAATTTGAGGAGCTTACAAGGCAGCTAGGTGGTGCAGTAGATAGAGTGACTGGGCCTGGAATCAAGAGAACCTGAGTTCAATTCTAGCCTCTGTTACTAGCTGTGTGACCCTGAGTAAGTCACTTAAACCTGTTTGCCTTAGTTCCTCATCTGTAAAATGAGCGGGAGAAGGAAATGGCAAACCAGTCCAGTATCTTTGCCAAGAAAACCCCAAATAGGGTCACAGAGAGTTGGATGTCACTGAAAAAACAACTCAATAACACAAGAGGCCAGTCCTGAGAGGCAGCAGGACAAAGATGGTCACCTGCACCACCGCAGGTCAGACCAGGTATTATATAGAGACAGAACAAAGCAGGCATAGCGCCCATAGCGCCAAGGACGGCCCAGAGTCATGTGCAAGTTCTCGCATTGGACACATGGAGCTCCTTTTGCTGTTTACCCTCTTTCAATGTAATTTACACTGTGAGGCTGGAGGTCCTATACACAGAGAGGGCCATATGTGAGAGAGGTTTAAATGCCAAACAAAGGACCCAGTCCTGGTTCCTGGAAGGGTGAAATCCCAGAGTCTGTCTCAGGTCTGCATATGAGCACTGATAGATAGTGATTGGAAAAGCAGCTTCACAAAAGTGGTAACGAGACTGAAAACATTGTTTTCCTCCTTTAAAAGGGATAGCCACCAACCAGGTTAATCAGGCTTATCATTCAGCTCAGATATAATGAAGACATTGAAGGAAATGCAAGTCTTTTTTTCCATGATGAAAAACTAGGCCCAGAAAAACATTGTGAAGTCAATTTTCAACTTCCAGAACAAAACTTAGCAGAATAAAATTTATAGTAATTACTCAAAAGATTTTCCTCTCCCTTGCTTCCGCAGATGATCCTTTAAGATACTTAACTGAAATCTTTTGTGCATCTTTGCAAATTGCATATAAACAGAAGACCGTGTTTAAGTGATAGAATAAAGAACACTTCCATGCATCACTATTGAGTGAAAGTGGAGCGTTCTAGCCATGTGTAACAGTGATTACCCTGGGTTCCATGGCCTGAAGGCTGTGTGCTACATTTTATCCTTCCCTTGAGGTTCTCCGGGAGAAACCTTTTTGTTTTCTATAACCAGCATTAAATGCCAGCCGCATATCGGGCACAGTGCCAAGCACAAAGAACGTAAAAAAGGTTCCAAACAAAATGAAACACTTGTCTTTGCCCTCCTGGATCCCACAGTCCAGTAGGGGAGACAACCTGCAAACTGGGCAAATGAGCTAGAGACAGGATAAATTGGAAATGATAACAGAGGGAGGCTCTAGAGTTGAGGGAGGCGAGGAAAAACTTCTTGCAAGAGGAGACTTGAAGGAAGCCAGAGAAGGCAGGAGGCAGAGATGGCTTTAAATGCCAAATAGAGTATTCTATGTTTAGTCTTAAAGGTAATAGGGAATCACCGATGTTTATTGAATAGGAAGGTGCCATGGTCAGACTTGCACTTTAGGAAAATCACTTTGGCAGCTGAGCAAAAAGATTGTTTGGAATGGAGAGAGAAAAGAATAGTGGTGATGCCACCTGTGTCATGGCATGCTGGGGGCCAGAAGGAGCCTTATCAACCTTAAAGCATAAGGGAAATAAAAGTCATCATTGTCATCTCTACTGTAGGGCAGAGGCCCTCCTTCTGTGCTGAGAGAAAGTGGTTGGGACTGGGGACGTCGGAACCTTCCAGCATTGCCCACACACCTCTCCTCTGAGGCCACTCTTCCAGGAGAAACTCTGAAGGAGTTTGGGGTGTCTATTCTCTGTCACTGTAGTCCTTGCCAATAGCGTTCTCCCAATTTTAGACTTCCCCAACTCTAAATCCGTTTAATGAATTAACAGATTAGCTTTTACTAAAAGAATATATTTACTTCAAATGTATAGCAAGAATAAACATCTCAACATCCCTCTAATACCTGGAGGCATAATCTTAGCTCATTTCCTATATACCACAGTCCTGGGACCTTCCAATTCCCGGGTCCCCACCGTGTTCAGGTTCCTTCACTAGACCATTGGCAACATCTGGCTTGTAATCCTACCTCCTAGGTCATCATGGACTAGTCTAGGGATTCCACTGTCTTTATCTAGACCTGCAAAGGATTAGCAAAACAGACTAAAAAAAAAAAACAAGATAAATGAAGGAACAAAAACCTCTAAGTTGTATTCTCTGGGCTACAGGGCCTAAAAGGGACGGGGACAGGGGGAGAAGGAAAAGGTAGTCCTTCTGCCCCCTCCCTGCCACTACCGGTTCAATTTCTGGTTCCTTTGCTGTGGGTGACCTTGGATCTTTACCTTTCTGGACATATATAGGAAATGAGCTAAGATGTGAACCTAATCCTCTACCCCTCCCCAGAAACTGAGTGATATAGTGGGGGGATTAGCTTTTGAATGTGTTGAATTGAAGTTGTAAGATTAGATGGCTAGATAGAGCTAAATACATCCGTCCACCATCTTCATAAAGATGATATTTAAATCCATGGGAGCTGATGAGTTTTAAAGCAAAAGAGTGTAGAGAGAGAAAAGAAGAGGACTTGGAAGAGCACCTTGTGGACCTTACACTTACAGCTAGGGCCTGTGAAATGGAAACAGAAGTAATACAAGAAGAAGAAGCAAGAGAAAGAAGAGTGTCACAAAAACTCAGGGAAGCTAAAGTATCCAGCAGGATAGGACGGCAACACTGTTGAAATCCTCCAAATAGGTTGGCAAGGACTAAGAAAAGATCATCAGATTTAAAAATTAAGAGATCATTGTGAGAACAGTTTCAGTTGTCAGGGGTCAGAGTTCTGATTTCAAAGGATTGATGGGTGAAAGGAAGTGAGGGCAGTTATCATAGACAGCTTTTGCAAGGTGTTTGGATGAGAAGGGGGGAGAGATATAGAACAATAGCTTGAAAGGATGATAGAGTTTAGTGAAGATTTTTTTTTTTTAAGAATGGGAAGACAGGCAACCTGTTGGAAGGCAGTAGGAAGGAAATAAACTAATAGAGAAAAGTCAAGGATTGAAGAGGATGAAATCTGCTGGAGAAAATGAGAAAAGAAGGGATAAAAGCACATGTGCACATACGCAACAAGAATTGGCCTTGGCAAGGAGAAGGGCCAATTCATTGTCAGAGACTTGAAGAGAAGACAGTGGGAGATAATATCAAGAGGTTTTGTGATGATGAGAATGGAAGAAGAGGAAACACATCAAATGGCCTCAGTTTTCTCAGTAAAGTAAGAGACAAGATCATCAGCTGAAGTAAGGTGGTGGGGAAGGGGGTGGTGAAGATTAGGAAAGGAGAGGTGTGACACTTGAGGAGTGAAGAAAAGATTTGGAATAGTCTCAACAGAGAGTGAGATAAGGTATCAGTTAGAATAAAAGGCCTGTCTAGCTACACCAAGGGCCCAGTTGAGGTTGGATAACATGAATTTGAAATGTGCCCAGCTACATCAAGCAGCTGGTGAGTAGGAGCAGAGAAGCTAGATAGTGGGAGTAATGCAGGGCTGAAGTTTATGCCAAGAGAAGAGTGGCAATCGTACAAGAGGCAGGGGATTCAAGAGCAAAGAACAGTGTCGAGCTGAAGTGCCAAACCAAGGGCTGACAGTAAGAGAGAGAGATCCAAGTACAGTCAGAGCAGGGATAGATGGTCCAAAAAAGTAATGAGGGGCAGAGGGATGGAAGAATAGGTTTAGGAGTGATGAGGCATGGAGAGAGATGGTCAGATAGGAAAATGTCAGTTTGTCATTAGGAAATTGGAATGCTTGTGGGTAATGCCAAAATGGAGTGTGTGACCACTCTTAGTGTTGTAGCCAGAATTCATTCCTACATCAAAGAACATCTTTGCAGGCAGCAAAGGGGAAAAGCTCTTTGAATCCCAAGGAGGAAACAATCAGAATAGTACAGAATTAGTCCATAGTTACAAAATAAATCAAAGGAAAAATTATAATATGATATTATAAAGACCAAATGAGATTGGCTAGCGCCCAAAAGTAATGTATCCTGCAAAGCTATATATAAACATAAAAGCAAACAACTTAATTTTGGTAAAAGGGAAGGATTTAAATTATTTCTTTCACTTGTAAGCTAATGAAATAATAGAAAGCCAAATACTTTAGTAATGAAAGGCTAAAAAATAAAATTTTTCATTTGTTCACAGCTAGAAATGGACATGAATGTGGAGTAAGTAAATATTTCTGCTTGTTTTATTTTTTATTTTTTAAAAAAAAATCTCAAACATTGAGTGACAACGAGGAAAAGTTTCAGTTGGTTAAAGAACAAAAGGGGAAAATGGGTATATAACAACAATAAGAACTTAAAAAGCTTAGAGAATACTTGATGTAGAAAAAACGTTTATCTTCCTCATTAATAAGTTACAGAATTCACAGAATTTCAGAATTGGCAGGTGCCTTTGGAGGCCACATAATCCAACCTTTACCGGAATAAGAATAGCCTCTGCCTCATACTCAAGGTGTAATCCAAACTCTGCTTAACAATCTCCAAGAGAGAAAACACATTATCTCCTGAGAGAATGCATTTCTCTTCCAAGTTTTTTCTTCTGCCTTTGGAGTGGTGAGAAAGTAAGCACATTGTGGGGCAGATAAAAGAACAGAGTGGTTGTTTATGGGGAAAAGGAAGAGAAAGATTTTGAAGCAGCATAATATGACTCCACACAAGCAATAAGGGTTGCAATGAACTCTCGGGGGGAGGTCTGGATACTTCAGAAGATCAAATTCCACAAGAGTGGGGCGCGTGTCTTAGTACTAACTCCCATTAAGAAGGAGGAAGTGGTCAAGTATCTGGAAAGTAATGATTCAGTGGACAGAACAGGAATTCATAGATTCACAAGAAGGATAATATGACACCACAAGGAATAAGCAATGAGGGGAACAACAACAGGTACTAGCAATTCTTCCCCTGGACTGGTGATGAGGTGCAGCCTCTGGGAGCCCCCTTGAGCTCTCCTTGAATCTTTGAGGTACAGACTCTGGAAAACCCCTTGA
>CM053594.1:337235513-337240513 GCA_028646575.1 Pseudocheirus occidentalis | reverse complement strand
CAATAGAACAAAGTCAAGAGAATGAAAAAGTAGAAGAAAATGTGAAATATTTCATTGGAAAGACAACTGATCTGGAAAATAGATTGAAAAAGATTACTTAAGAATTATTGGAATGTCCTCATCAAAAAAAGAGCCTGGACATTAGATGTTAAGAAATTATCAGAGAACATGGTCCTAATATCCTAGAACCAGAGGGTAAAATAGAAATTGAAATAATCTACCCATCACCTCCTGAAAGAGATACCAAAATGAAAACTCCTAGGAATGTTATAGATAAATTCCAGCACTCTCAGGTCAAGGAGAAAATAGTGCAAGCAGCTAGAAAAAAACAATTCAAATACCATGGAGTCGCAGTCAGGATAAAGCAAAATTTAGCAGCTTCTACAACCAAGAATAATCGCCCCAGAAAAAAACTGAATATAATCCTTCAGGGGAAAAAATAGATATTCAATGAAATAGAGGTCTTTCAAGCATTCCTGATGAAAAGACCTGAGCTGAATAGGAAATTTAGCTTTCAAATGTAAGACTCAGGAGGATAAAAAGGTAAACACGAAAGAGAACTTATAAGGGATTCAATAAGGGAAGGTAATACTTGTAATTCCTAAGAATTTTATCATCATTAGGACAGTTAGAAGGAGTATACATAGAGAGCACAAGTCTGAGTTGATGATGACGGGATGATAGCCAACAAAATAAAATTAAGAGGTAAGAAAGAAGAGTGCACTGGGAGAAGAAAGGAGAGAGACAGGTAAAATGGGGACAAATTTTTTTACATAAAAGAGGTATGAAAAGAAGCATTTTACAGTGGAAGGGAAGATAGTTGAGGGAGCAAGTAGCACTTGAACCTTACTCTTACCAGAATTGGATAAAAGAGGGAATAACATGCACACTCAGTTGCATGTAGAGATTTATATTTCCCTACAGGAAAGCAGCAGGGAGGGATATAGAAGAAGGTAAGTGACAGAAGGAAGGGTAAGTGGGGGAGGCAGTGGTTAGAAGCAAAATAAAGTTTTGAGTAGGGGCAGGCTAAAAGGAGTGTTAATAATATACATTAGTAATCATGACTGTGAATGTGAATGGGATGAACTCACACATAAAATATACACAGATAGAGTGGATTAAAAATTAGAATTTGACAATATATTGTTTACCAGAAACACACTTGAAACATTTCTCTTCCCAATTTTTCCTCTACTTCTCTTACGTGATTTTCAAAATCTTTCTTGAGCTCCTCCATGGCCCATAACCACTTCATATTTTTCTTGGAAGCTTTTGGTGCAGAGTTCTGACTTTGTTGTCTTCCTCCCATTCCATGCTTTGGTCCTTTTTGTACCCAAAAAAGGAATCTAAGATTTGATTACTGTGTTTACTTTGCTTCCTTTGCATGCTCATATTGCCACTCAATTGCTTGACTTTTAAGTTCTTTGCCACAGTAGAACTATGCTTCCAGAGAGGAGAGCTTTGTTCACTTTGGGCAAGTCACTTAACCCCAGTTGCCCTCCAAAAAAGAAAAAAAAAAGAAATTCTCAAGAAAAATTGCCCTGATATTTTAGAATCAGAGGGCAAAATAGAAATTGAAAGAATTCATCAATCACCTCTTGATAAAGATCCCTAAAAGAAAACTCGTAGGAATATTATAGCCAGGTTCCAGAGCTCCTAGATCAGCAGTTCTCAACCTGTGGGTTGTGACCCCTTTGGGGGTCAAACAACCTTTTCACAAGAGTCACCTAAGACCATCAGAAAACACATATTTCTGATGGTCTTAGGAACCAAGATACCTCTCCTCTATCCTTCTCCAGCCGGGTCCACCCACATGCTAATATGCCCATACGAGTATTAAAGTGTTGCAACATTAGGAAGTTTGAGAACCACTGTCCTAGATCAAGGAGAAAATATTACAAGCAGCCAAGAAGAAACAATTCTAATATTGTGGAAACACATTCAGGATAACACATATTCTAGCAGCTTATACATTAGGGGATCGAAGAGCTGGGAATATGATATTCTGGAGGTCAAAGGAGTAGGATTAAAACCAAGAATCACCTACCCAGTAAAACTGAGTATAATGCTTCAGGGGAAAATATGGTCATTCAATGCAATAGAGGACTTTCAAACATTCTCAAAGAAAAAACCAGTTGAATAGAAAATTTGACATTCAAATACAAGAAGTAAGAGAAGCATGAGAAGGTAAACAGGGAAAAGAAATCATAAGGAACTTATCAAAGTTGAACTATTTATATTCCTACATGTAAAAATGATAATTGTAACTTATGAAACTTTTCTCAGTATGAAGATAATTGAAGGGAATATAAATGTGCATCTATATATATGTATACATATATATGTCTATATAGGAGGGTATATGTGTGTATGAATACATATGTGAGTGTGTGTATACTTGTGTACACGTATACATAGAGCACAGAATCAATAAATAGGAAGGGATTATACTTAAAAAAATAAAATTAAGAGGTGAGAGAGGAATATAAGGAGAGGAGACAGAGAAAGATAAAATAGAGTAAATTATCATATAAAAGAGGCAAGGGAAAACTGTTACAATGGAGGAGAAGAACAGGAAGGCAAAAGGGAATGGGTCAACCTTACTCTCACTGAACTTGGCTTAAGGAGGGAATAACATAAACACTCATTTAGGTATCTTACCCTACAGGAAAGTAGGGGGGAAGGGGATAAGAGGGGGGGATGATAGAAGGGCGGGCAAATTGGGGGAAAGGGTAGTTAGAAACACTTTTGAAAAGGGACAGGGTCAAAGCAGAAAATAGAACAAGTAGGGGGCAGGTGAGAATGGAGAGAAAAATAGTCAGTCTTTCACAGTATAACCACTGTGGAAATGATTTGGGTAACTACACATGTCCAACCGATATTGAATTGCTTATCTTCCCAGTAGGGGTGGGTGACGAGGGAAAAAGGGAAAGATTCTGGAATTCAAAGTTTTAAAATCAAATGTTAAAAAAAATATTATTATTATATGCAAGTGGGAAATAAGATATACAGGAACTGACGTAGGGAGATCCATCTTGCCCTACTGGAAAGTCAGAGGGTTGATGTGGGAGAACATAGGAGAGAGCAGATTGGGGGAGGGGGTATTCAGTGGGATTGCTGTTTTGGGGTGGTGGGTAGGGGACAGATGGGAAGAAAATATGTGACTCAAAATCTTGTGGAAATGAATGTTGTAAACTAAAAATAAACATAAAATTTATATTAAAAAAAGAAAATACTAGTTAGCTAAAAAAAATAAAATAGCAAAATCATACCTTCCACAATCAAATTAATAAATGATGAATGAAAGAATGAGTGGATAGATAAAATAAATTAATAAATGAAAGAATGAACAACAACAAAATAGCCTGTCCCTTTCATCATTTTAAAGATATAATAGTTTTAAAAATTATTTTCATATACCGTAATTTGTTCAACCATTCACCAATTGATGGATACTCCCTTAGTTTCCAATTCTTTGCTACCTTAAAAAGAGCTTGTATGAGTATTGTAATATGAGTGCATTACCTCTCTCTCTCTCTGATATGTTAGTGATCTAGGCTTTGCAATTGTATTGATAGGTCACAGTTTAGTAACTTTGGGGGAATAATTCCAAACTGCTTTCTAGAATGACCAATTCACAACTCCACCAATGGTACATTAATATGCCTTATTTCCCCCATAGCCCTTTCATCATTTACTATTTTCCTTTTTTTTTGTCAGCTCTGTTAGTCTGATGTGTATGAATTAAAATTTCAGAGTTGGGGCAACTTGGTAGCATGGTAGCACCAGCCCTGAAGTCAGGAGGACCTGAGTCCAAATCTCACCTCAGACACTTGACACTTAACTAGCTTTGTGACCTTGGGCAAGTCAACTAACCCCAACTGCCTTGACTTCACCTCCCCCCACAAAAAACAAAAAATCTTCAGAGTTGTTTTAATTCTCATTTTTCTAGTTGTTATCAATTTTACAAACTGATTTTTTTATGTGTCTATGTATAGCTTATCTTTCTTCCCTTGAGAATTACTTGTTCTTATCCTTTGACCTTTGTCAGTTGGGAAGGACTCTTTCTTATAAATTTGGATCAGTTTCTTACATACTTTAGAAATACGACCTTTATCAGAGAAACTTGTCAAGATTTTCCACCCACTTAAAAAACTTTAATTTTATGTAATCAAAATCATTCATTATTTTCTTCTGTGACCATCTGTACTCCTTATTTGGTCATGAACTCTGCCCCTGTCCGTGGATCCCAAAGGTAATATCTTACTTGTTCCTCTAATTTGTTTATCATGTGAACTTTTATACCTAAGTCATATACCCACTGGCATTTATCTTGGTAATGGCGTGAGGTATTGATCTAAGCCTAGTTTCTTCCAGAAACTAGTTCCCACGTTCTTTCCAATTTTTTTAGCCATTTTTTTTTTCGTCAGAGAGTAAATCCTTTATCTCAGTAGCTGTAGTCTTTCGAATCTTTTTGTTGTTGTTGTTGTTCAGTTCTATTATTATATCCCTTAGGGATCTTGTAGATACCCCCTGCTGATGCAGATTACCAATTCCTCTGTAGTTTAAGAGTTGCCTCATGCATTAAGTTAAACAACTTGTCCATGGTCACACAGCTATTATATAACAGAGGCAGGACTTGAACTCTGGTCTTTCCCACTCCAAGGCTGTCCTGCTATTCACTACAAAGTGTTGGCTTTCATCATCATCATAATAATTATTCTAGAAGTCAATAAAATTGGCATCAAAATATTAGCAGGATAATTGCCTCAGATAAGGTGTCACTGAGATACTTCCTTATCCCTTCAGTTCTTTTTAAAAAAAAATTTTATTGACTTGTTTGTTTACTTTTAGTTTACAAGATTCAGTTCCAGAATCACTTGAGTTTCAGATTTTTCTCCCCTTCCTCCCCACTCCCCACCCCCGCCATGGTGGCATACTATCATGTATAGGATCTGCAAACTCTTTCACACTGTACAATAGTCTGGTTATATTGGTGT
>CM053594.1:337206237-337235013 GCA_028646575.1 Pseudocheirus occidentalis | reverse complement strand
ACTTGTAGGGTTGTCTTTTAACTGTGCGTTGCTGAGAGGAGTCCAATTTTTCAAAGTTGGTCGTCACACATACGATGTATCTGTGACTGTGTACAAATTTTTCCTGGTTCTGCTCTTCTCACTCAGCATCAATTCGTATAGGCCTTCAGTTCTTACTGATCATACTCACCAAAAATATGGGGGAAGGAAAGAAAGGACATGCCACCTGACTATCACACTTAAAGATTAAAAAGTTTAAAATATTAAATTTTGATTAACAGATGCTACAATTTATTTACACAAAAATGTAACCAATCAGAAATAAATAAATATATTAGTAAAATAAATAAAAATTCTTTTTTTTGGTAAAAGAGAAGATAAAGTTAGAGAGGAAGGGAGTGATGAAGGGGGGACTCTTTTTAAAAAAAATTAATTAATTAATTAATTGATTGATTGATTTTTAGTTTTTAGCATTCACTTCCATAAGATTTCAAGTTCTAAATTTTACTTCTGTCCTTCCTTCCCTCCCTCCCCAAGATGAGGTGCAATCTGATACAGGCTCTACATATATGTTCATATTAAACATATTCACATTACACATTAGTCATGTTGTAAAGAAAAATTAGAACCAATGGGAGGAAACATGAGAAAGAAGAAAGGAAAAAAGAGAGAGAGAGAGAGAGCAAATAATATGCTCTGACCTGCATTTGGACTTCATACTTCTTTTTCTGGGTGTGGATCGCATTTTCCATCGCAACTCTTTTGGAGTTGTCTTAGATACTTGCATTGCTGAGAAGAGCCGGGTCTATCAAAGTTAGTCATTGTACAGTGTTGCTGTTATTATGTATAATGTTCTCCTGGTTCTGCTCACTTCACTCAGCATCAGTTCATGTAAATCTTTTCAGGATTTTATGAAGTCTGCCTGCTCATCCTTTCTTACGGAATGATAGTATTCCATTATATTCATATACCACAACTTGTTTGGCCATTTCCCAATTGAAAGGCATCTTCTCAATTTCCAATTCTTAACTACCACAAAAAAAGGATTGCTATAAATATTTTTGTACGTGTGGGTCCTTTTCCCATTATTTGGATCTCTTTAGGATACAGCCCTAGAAATGGTATTGCTGGGTCAAAGAGTATGCACATTTTCATAGTCTTTTGGGTGTAGTTCCAAATTGCTCTCCAGAATGGTTGAATCAGTTCACAATTCCAGCAACAAAGAATTAGTGTTCCATTTTTCCCACATTTTTTCCAACATTTATCATTGGCATGTTTTGTCATGTTAGCCAATCAGATAGGTGTGATGTGGTACCTCAGAGTTGTTTTGATTTGCATTTCTCCAAATAATAGTAATTTAGAACATTTTTCATAAGACTTAATTAATTTTAGCTTTAATTCCTTCTTCTGAAAATTGCCTGTTCATATCCTTTACCATTTATCAATTGGGAAATGACTTGTATTCTTATAAATTTGACTCAGTTCTCTATATATTTTAGAAATGAGGCCTTTATCAGAGATACTGACTGTAAAAATTATTTCCCAGTTTTCTGCTTCTTTCCTAATCTTGGTTGCATTGTGCAAAACCTTTTCAATTTAATGCAATCAAAATTATCCATTTTACATTTTGTAATATTCTCCATCTCTTGTTTGGTCATAAATTCTTCCCTTCTCTGTAAATCCGAGAGGTAAACTATTTTGCTCTACCAGTTTGCTTGTAGTATCTGCCTTTCTATCTAAATCATGTGCCCATTTTGACTATCTTGGGGCAGGGTATAAGATGCTGTTCTATGCCTATTTTTTGCCATACTATTTTTCAGTTTTCCCAGCAGTTTTTGTTAAACAGTGAGTTGTTACCCCAGAAGACTCCATTTTGGGTTTATCAAATAGTACATTATTATAATCATTGATTACTGTGTCTTGTGTACCTAATCTGTTCCACTGATTCACCACAATATTTCTTAGCCAATATCAAGGAGTTTTGATGATTGCTGCTTTATAATATAAGTTAAGATCTAGTATAGCTAGGCCACCTTCCTTTGCATTTCTTTTTATTAATTCCCTTGATATTCTGGACCTCTTGTTCTCAGAGATGGATTTTGTTATTATTTTTTTCTAGCTCTATAAAATAATTTTTTGGTAGTTTGATTGGGATGGCATTGAGCAAGTAAATTAATTTAGGTAGAATTGTCATTTTTATTATAGTAACTCAGCCTACCCAGAAGTAACTCATATTTTTCCAATTATTTAGATCTGACCTTATTTGTGTGGAAAGTATTTAGTAATTGTATTCACATGGTTCCTGTGTTTGTCTTAGCAGGTAGACTCCCAAATACTTTATAATGTCTACAATAAGTTTAAATGGAATTTCTCTTTCTATCTCTTGTTGAGCTTTGTTAGTAATATATAGAAATGTCAATGATTTATGTAGGTTTATTTTATATCCTGCAACTTTGCTAAAGTTGTTTATTATTTCAAGTAGTTTTTTTAAACTTGATTTTCTAGGATTCTGTAAGTATACCATCATATCCTCTGCAAGAGTATTAGCTTTGTGGGTGGCTAGGTGGCACAGTGAATAGAGCACCGGCTCTGGAGTCAGGAGTACCTGAGTTCAAATCCAGCCTCAGACCCTTAACACAAAAAACTAGCTGTGTGACCTTGGGCAAGTCACTTAACCCCAACTGCCCTCCAAAAAAACCCCCAAAAAACAAAAAACAAAAAAAAAGAGTATTAGCTTTGTTTCTTCTTTGGCTATTCTAATTCTGAAGTGGAACCTCTCAGAGTACAGAAAATAAACTTCAGCTTCACAGTCTTGCCTAGATAAGCCTTCTCTTCCTTGATCTGGGTGTAAACAAACAGGAATTATGTTTAGGGATATCTTTTTTGGTCGTGCTATCTCATCTAGGCAATGGAAAAATGGATTATGTCTATAATTAGGTTGTGGTCAACAGTAATAAACCATAAATGGAGGTAAGCTCAGTCATGTACCAAAGAGCAACATTTGGACCACCTACATTTGTACTCTTTAAATATGAAAAGAATCAGAACAAGACCTCCACTGAGTTGGGTGGTTACTTTATGGAGGCTCTATGGAAAGATGTGGATAAAAATGGGACATGACTGAGAAGATGTGGAAAAAGTTCAGTTGGTAATGATGGAAAAAATGCCAACACATGCCAGCAAGATCAGTAGATACCTCTGTTTCCCATGGTTTAAAAAGGTATTGTTTAAAAAAGAGTATTGACAAATTTTATTATAAAGTAACTTTGTTACTAGAGGATTCACTAATTCAGGCATCCCTGTAGAACACATTATTTCCCATAGTTCATCAGTGATGGATGATTTGTGCTCTCTGTTCTCTTCACAAGCACCTTTACAATTCCTGTCCTTACTATTGTGATTTCAGAAGATTCTGTAACAAGTTCACAAGAGGCCCATTGTTCCATAAAAAAATGATTCTGGTAGTCAAGCACAGGTTCTGGACCTTCCCTGCTTTCTTGAGTAGGAAGGCTACCTTCATCCCTACCTACAGACTGAGTTGGATAAACATCGCCTAGGGCTGCAGGAGAACTGAGAATTAGGAGTACAAGCAGGGATTCATCATGCCAATCAAACCCGTTGGTTGGATATGCGGCCAAGTAGTGAAGAACTTTTCTGGAAAAAGTATACACAATCTTGTTCAAATGGGAGTGGGGGTGTGGGAAATTGGGATGAAAATTCCTCAAGACTCTTATTTTCTCAGTCTCCAAGGAATTCCCACCTATATATGTTGCGTTCTTTGGGAATGTGTTGGGGAGTATATTTTTAGTTAAGATATTTCTCTGGCTTCTTTTCATCTCTCAGTTGAGGGATTACAGAAAGCAGTCATGGATCTTGTAGACGAATTTAAGGATGAATTTCCCACCATATTAAGATTATCACAGTCAAAACAGGTAAAGTGACTTTCTAACTTTGAAAAGGGGTCTTCTTTTCAAAAAACAAATGAATATTGTATTTTTTCCTACTACTTTTTGGATACTTGATCTTGGGGTTGAATGCATAAAGACACAAGAAAGATTGATAGCTCAAATATAAGGCAAAAAGGTGGAAAATTTCAGCTCATAAAACACTCCTAAATTTTAGTTCTCTATTAGGGTTCCAGCTTAAGGGAAGAGGACAAGGTCATGGTCCCAGAAAGAAAAAAACAACAATATACAAATGTTAGGAATTTGATCCAAGGCACATCAACCAAAGGTCAAGAAGGAAATGGCTCCTGTGGTTCTGTTTATTATGGTTAAGAGAAATCAACATGGTATAGGTGACAATATAAAACAAGATAGGAAATTTCACTATCCTCAAAGCAAACAAGATACACTTCACTTAAGATTTAATTAATGTAAAATAAAAATGCATCTACATATACTCCAAATAAAGCTTAATTGAACTAAAGCCAATGTGATAGGGAAAATAATAACAATGGGAAAAGATAGATGCTGTGGGCATATATTACCCAGTCAGTCAATAAACATTTATTAGATGCCACTATATGGCAGGCACTGTGCTAAGCACTGGGGATCCACAAAGAAAAAAAAGGCAAAAAATGTGGAAAGAAGGTGTTAAAACACTCATGATCAAGAGGCATTAGGTGTTAGTGTGGAACCCTCTGAGTAAATGAAGGGGGTTGGAAGAGAAATGTGGGCCAGTGATTGTCTTACACTGGTCAGGAAGAAAGACGGCTTATTTATGAGAGGCGAACAATCTGGTTAGCCAGAAAGGCTCATACTCTAGAGTGGAGAAGGCTTTACCATGGTTTGGAAGAAAATATTCTTTAAAAAGCATCCACTTACTTGATAATACACCACTAGCAACCTTACTCATCTGTAATAATGCCAAATCCAGTTGAGACAAAAATGTTGAGACATTTAAAGCAAATATTCAGCATATTAGGCTACTGAATGAACTTACATAGAAATATCTAGGTGATGCAGAGGTGTTCATTTACACTGACTTGAAAAATTTAGATACTTAAAGTGTAGGGATAACATATCAAAATTAATTGAGGAATGGCTCATTTTGTTTCATTGGTTAGAATGGAATGTAGCAATACTAAGTGATTTCTCTGGGGTTCAGTTTCTATTAGAAATCAAAGAATCATGTCTTTAGAGCTGAGAAGGAATTTAGAAGTCGTGGAGACTGACCCCCTCATTTTACAGATGAGGAAAAAAAAATCATGAGCTGCCAGGGTCGTGTAGCCAGTGGCTGGAGGCGGCAGGCTGTGAAGCAAGTCATCCTCATTCCAAGTCCATTGAACTACTCACTAGGGCTGATGAGGTACCATTATAACATATGTCATGATATAATCTGTTCTGGTGACGCCAAAAGGTTTCTGATCAGGATACTCTTCTTTTATGATTTCGTTTGGAGTAGTGGATAGAGTCTGGGTTTGAACTTAGGAAGACCTGGGTTTAAATACCAGCCTGGCCAACACACTAGCTACACGACCCTGGGCAAACCAGGGTCTCTACCTCTACATGGCCCAGACTGATTCATTTGCTAAGTCATAGAGGGTTTCTTGTTCCTAGAAGGTATTCTCAATACACACTAGAAGATTCCATGCAATTCAGTCACAAATCCTGGTAACTTGTGGGATTTGTCACTGATCCAACAGATATTATAATATACATGGAATTATGGGGGTGTAAAGTTGTGCAAGATCTAGTGTCAGCCCTCGTGGAGCTTTTGGAGCATGTGCCAGTCACTTTTCAAAGGTTTGTTTTTCAGAAAACAGATGTGACCCCAAGGACATCCAAAACAAAAATGGCTACCACTCTAGCTAGGATACATGCAGGAGCAATCCTCCAAGGATTACACAAGATATCCAGATCATCAAAATCAGTTGCCAAACTTTTGCAGCCTCAACTTGCCCATCAGCTTTTAGAACTAAAGGACATATCACATCGTCTACTGAGGGATGTAAACACCCCAAAGCAACCTCTGTATAAAGTTCAGGTAAGAGAAATGAACATTTAAATGACAATAACTTAAAAAATGATTCTCTAAAATATTTGAAACAAAATGAATGTTTATTTCATTTAAATTCTTAGGTACAAAGCTGATATTCTTTGGTAAGGAAAAGATTTGCTAGGACCTTTCATCCCATGCAATTTGTTCTCAAGTATTGTGAACGGAGAGAGTAATGAATATAAGAGAAACAGATCTATGGATGCCTCCTTAAAGCAACCATATAAATTGGCACAAACCTAAAATAATTAAGCAGCAAGACTTTGAAAAAAGTTTTTCTCTCTTTTCCCTTATTACTTTTTTTTTAAGTATACACAATATCGGAGGAGAGAGTAGGGGAAGAATGTGAAAAAATGCTGACAATATTTTGCTGTAAGGATATGTTTAGGGTCTTTCCTCCATGTTGTGTAAAGTGGTGTGTCACATTTGGAGAATTGAAAAAAAAAAAGGCTAGGTCAGTTAGGTGCTGTCCAAATCTATCATACATCAATAAGATGTGCCAAATGGCTCAGTATTAAACTAGCCCCTGTGGAGTTAGATTTAATTTCTCATGCCTCCTAAATTAGTCCAGCCAATAATCCCTTTTACAGCTGGTTTTAGTGGCCTAGGAATATAGATGACTAGGCATACTGCACTCCTGTGAACTGGAAGCACTGGTATGGTGCTCTTTTTTTTTTTTTTTTAAGTACCACAGAAGTTGCAAATGAGGTCATGTCAAAATGCAAGGTGAGGTTCCCCCCCCCCCCCCGGTTAATTTTTCTTTGTTTTGGAAATATATGGTATGTCACTTGCCGGGACCCAGTCTATACTGACTTCTAAAAGGTTCACTTTAATCTAAACAACCTAAGACCCCTTCCCACCATGTAAATCCTGGGGTTCCAAATGCTGACTAGAGTACCAGAACCAACTCATTTCTCCCTGGGGATTTAAAAAATCTGCTTTAGTCCTAAGGGAAGACTAAAGAAGATCTAGTAAACCCCCAAACGATGTAAGAGTTATATGGTAGGTTACTGGTATATCCACAGCCTAAAAGTGATCACTTTGTACTATGTATCCTATGCTTAATGAATTTTAGGGCCAAGAGAGCTATTGGGAACACAAGTACATCTGTCCCTGAGTTGTGTGGTTCAAGCATGAACATTGGTGAATGAGTAGGTAACTTGATAATTGGAGAGACAGGGCTAGAGACAGATCTTTTTAAAATTAAAACGTTCATTTTATATATACATATATATATATATTTCAGAATATAGCCATATAGATTTGTTGAAAATTATGTAATATATAGTATTTCTGATTTGTCTTTCTGGTTTCTTTCAAATCTAACTTAATTTTCCTTTAATACTTCCTTCTTTTGGACATATGTTCTTCAATTCTGCATCATGAAACCACAATTTTATCACATTGGGCATTAAGTATATCTTTGATGAATGGCACTTTTTCTGAACTCTAGCTTTTATTATAACCCATAAGTTTCTCCTTTTAATTTTTTTAATTTTTCAACATTTTTATTAAAAGGTTCTCCTACTACCCTTCTCTTGAACAATAACAACAAAACCCAAAAGCTAAAAAAAACCCCAACCAAATCTCTCAATATATTTGTACATAGAATAGCAAAATAAATTCTCATATTAGCTATGTCCTGAAATGTATAACTTTCTCCAACCTCTCTGTCAGGAGGTGAGTGGTGTATTTCATCTTTATTCTTTTGGACTAATGGCTTATCATTATATTCTATAGTTCTAAACACAACTTTCAAAGTTGTTTTCTCAGTAATGTTACTATTACTGTATAAATTGTCCTCCTACTTCAGCTTACTTCACTCTACATCAGTTCCAAGCTCTTCCTAGTTTCCTATGAAATCATTCATTTTGTTATTTCTTATGATACAGTAATATTCCATTACATTCATATTTCACAACTTGTTTAGCTGTTCAGTAATAGGAGGACATCCCCTTAGTTTCCAATTTTGTGCTACCAAGAAAAGAGCTAGTATGAATAATTTTGAACATATATATGTATGTATATATATATATATATACACATTATGTCTGTGTGTATATATATACATATATGCATATATGTATATATATACATATATCTCCTTTTTCTCTTTTATTTCTTTGTGAGTGTGGGTCTAGTAGCTGGTTCAAAGTGTAGGCACAGTTTGGTCACTTTCTGAGCATAGTTCCAAATTGTTTTCTAGTATAACGGAATCAATACAGCTCTACTAACAATGCATAAGTATACCTGTTTTCCCATAGTCCTTCCAACACTTGTCATTCTCCTCTTTTGGTATCTTTGCCATCTTGATAGCTAAGAGGTGGAACCTCAAAGTTGTCTTGTTTTACACTTCTCTAGTTATTAGAGAATTACTTCTATTTCATGATTGTTGATAGCTTGAGGTTTTTTTTTCTTTTGAAAGCTGCCTGTTCACATCCTTTGATCATTTATCAATTGAGAAATGACTCTTAGTCTTATAAATTTGAATGAGTTCCTCATCTACCTTGGAAATGAGACCTTTATCCAGAGACCCTTGTTGCAAAGATTTTCCCTATTTGCCTTCTAATTTTCACTACATTGGCTTTCTTTGTGCAAAAACTTCTAAATTTGATATAATCAGAATTTCCTGGTTTATCTTGTGTGATACTCCTTCTTAATCTATAGATCCAAAAGATAATTTCTTCCTTTCTTCTCTGATTCATTTATAAATGCAACTCATATCTAAATCATGGATCCATTTGGAGATCATATTAGTAAATTGTGTGAGGTGTTGATTTAAACCTAATTTCTGCCAAATTCTATTAAGTTTTCCCAGTTATTTTTGTCAAATTGTTCTTCCCTCAGTAGCTGGGGTGTTTGGGTTAATCAAACACTATACTATTATGTTTGTTTTGTTTAAGTCTGTCCCACTGAGTGACCTTTGACATTTCTTAAAAAACTGATACCAAACTGTTTTAATGAGATTAAACAAAAACATATGCAGAAGTAATTTATTTTAAATCTCTTTATGTTTTGTATTTATTGCATATCAGGTTGAAACAATAAAGGATGTTTCAGTTCTTTATTCAGTAAAAGCAATAGGAAACTCTGAGCATAAAACGCACTCTTATTTGAGTTTTACATCCTTTTATTTAGCTTATATAAGACACAGTGCTTGAGCTATGGAACTCACAACAACTGGTAGACTGGAGTATTCAAAGGAACTTAAAAAGAGTATTTCTAACTTTTATTTACTTCATTCTTTGGCATAGTATGTGCTGGGAGAGAAACTTTTTTTGTTATTTTTAAAAATTGTATTTGACTTTTTTCAAACAATGAAAATCCACCTTTTTGTCCTTCCACCTTTCTCCCTCAAGAATGAAAGAAACCAAAACCCTTGTTGCAAATGTGTGTATAGTCAAGCAGACCAAATTTCCCTTTGGCTGTATCCAAAAAAAGATGTCAATTATGCACTTTGAGTCCTTCACCTCTCTGTCAGGGAGAGGGTAACACGTTTCACCATTTTTCCTATAGAATGGTAACTGATGACTACATTAATTAGATTCCGAATGCTTTCAAAATTGTTTTCCTTTTTCATGTTGTTCTCCTGGTTCGTTTCACTCTGCCTCACTTCATATAATACTTCACAAGTCTCTCCGAAACCATCTCCTCCATCATTTCTTACTACATAATAGTATTCTATCACATTCATATACCATTGCTTGCTTAGCCATTCCCCAAAGGATAGGCACCTTCTCAGAATCTCATTTTCTGCCATCTCAGAAAAAGCTTTAAATTTTTTCCCCTCCTTAATTAGAGTTTGATTTGCTTAGTACTAATCCTAGGGAGAGAAAGAAAAAAAAACTTTCTGTCTTGTTTTCTTCTTTCCTTTCCTGCTCCAAGGTATTTGTTGTTGTTGAATCTTTCAGTTGTATCTGACTCTTTATGACTCCATGAACTATATATAGCACACCAGGTCATCCATCCTCAATGACCTCCTGAAGTCTGTTCAAACTCATGTTCATTGTTTCCATAACACTATCTATCCATCTCATCCTCTGCCATCCCTTTCTCCTTTTGCCTTCAGTCTTTCCCAACATCAGGGTCTTTTCTAATGAGTCTTGTCTTCTCATTATATGGCCAAAGTATTTAAGTTTCAGCTTCAGTATTTGACCTTCCAGTGAAGAGTCTGAATTAATTTCTTCCATGTATTGACTGACTTGATCTCCTTACTGTCTAAGGGACTGTCAAAAGTCATCTCCAGTACCACAATTCAAAAGCATTGATTCTGTGGTGCCCAGCTTTCCTCATAGTCCAACTCTAACAGCCATACATTGCTACTGGAGAAAACCACAGTTTTGACTGTATGCACCTTTGTTGACAAGGTGACATATCTGCTTTTTAGCATGCTGTCCAGATTTACCATAGCTTTCCTTCCAGATAGCAAGTGTCTTTTAATTTCATGACTACAGTCACCGTCTGCAGGGATCTTTGAGCCCAAGAATATAAAATCTGACACTGTTTTCATTTTTTCTCCCTCTGTTTGCCAGGAAGTGATGGGACCAGTTGTCAAGATCTTAGGGGTTTTTTATGTTAAACTTCTAGTCAGCTTTTATACTCTCCTCTTTCACCATCATCAAGAGGCTTCTTAATTCTTTTTCACTTTCTGTCGTCTGAGTGGCATTGTCTGCAGAGCTGAGACTGTTGATATTTCTCTTGGAAACCTTAATTCTGTTTTTCGATTCATCCAGCCTGGCATTTCTCATGCTGTACTATGCGTATAAGTTAAATAAGGTAACAATATAAAAAAACTCTGTCATATTTCTTTTCCAATTTTCAAACAATCAGTTGTTCCCTGTTTGGTTCTAATTGTTGTTTCTTGGCACCCATACAGGATCCTCAAGAGACAAATAAATTCTTGTGGTACTCTCATCTCTTTGAGGACTTGCCACATTTTGTTACGATCCACACAGCCAAAGGCTTTAATGTAGTCAATGCAGCAGGAGTAGATGTTTCTCTGGAACTACCTTGTTTTCTCCATAATCCAGCAAATACTGGCAATTTAGTTTTTTGTTCTTCTGCCTCTTCAGAAAGCAGCCTCACATCTGCTAATTCTTATTTCCCATATTGCTGAAGCCTGTCTTGCAGAGTCTTAAGCAAAACTTTGCTGGTATATGAAATGAGCACAATTGTTTGGTCACTTGAACATTCCTCGGCATTGTCCTTCATTAGGATTGGGGCATTAACTGATCTTTTCCAATCCAGTGGTCACTGTCGAGTTTTCCAAATTTGCTGTCATATTGACTACAACACTTTAACAACATCATCTTTTAGAATTTTAAATAGCTCAGCTTGAATTCCCTCACCTCCACTAGTCTTACTATTAGCAATGCTTCCTAAGGCTCACTTGACTTCATTATTCAGGATTTCTGACTCTAGATCAGAAACTACATCATCATGGTTATCAGTGATATTAAGATCTGTACTCTATAGTTCTGCGTATTCTTGCTCCCTCTTCTTAATCTCTTCTACTTCTGTTAAGCCCCTACCATTTTGGTCTTTTATCATGCCCGTTTTTTCAGGAAATGTATCTCTAATTTTCTTGAAGAGATCTCTTGTCTTTCCATCCTATTGGGTTTTTTATTATTATTTTTTATTTCTTGGCCAGGCTCATTTAAGAAAAGCTTCTCATCTCTCCTTGCTATTCTCTGGAATTCTGCATTCACTTTATAAATTCTTCTTCCTTTACCTTTCTTTTCTCTCTTTTATTTTGGAGGGGGGAAGGCAAGGCAATTGGGGTGACTTGGGGTGACTCACACAGCTAGTGTCAAGTGTCTGAGATCATATTTGAACTCGGATCCTCCTGACTCCAGAGCCAGTGCTCTATTCACTGTGCCACCTAACTTTCCCTCTTCTTTTCTTTCACTCTCCTTTCCTCAGTTTTTTTGTAAACCCTCATCAAATAGCCGTTTTGCTTTCTTGCTGTTCTTTTTCTTGAGGATGTTTTTTGTTGCTGCCTCCTGTAAAATATTGTGAACCCCTGTCCTGTTCTGCAGGCACTCTAGCTACCAGATCTGACCACTTATATCTGTTTTCATCACTTCCACTTCATATTTATAAGGGATGTTATTTGGATCATCCCTATACTTTCTGATGGTTTTCCCTATTTTATTCAATTGAAGTCTGACTTTTGCAATAATCTCATCATCTCGGCCATAGTCAGCTCCAAGTCTTGATTTAACTGACTATATAGAGCTTCTTCACCTTTGCTGCAAAGTATATAATCAATTTGATTTTCGTATTGACCATCTAGTGACGTCCGTGTGTAGAGTTGCCTTTTGGGTTGTTAAAAAAGTGTTTGCTATGACCAGAAAGTTATCTTTACAAAACTCTCTTATTCTCTACCATGCTTCATATTGTACTGCAGGGCCAAATTTGCCTGTTATTCCAATTATCTTTTGATTTCCTGCTTTAGCATTGCAATCCCCTGTGCTGAATGTGACATCTTTTTTTGTTGGTTGCTGCTAGAAGACGCTGTAGGTCTTCATAGAACTGATCAACTTTGCCCTCTTCAACGTCCCTGGAATGGTTTGCCTTGGATGTGAACAAATATCATTCCGGCATTTTTGAGATTCTACCCTAGTACTGTTTTTCTCACCCTGTCATTGACTGTAAGGGCCATTCCATTTCTTCTAAGGGATTCTTGCCTACAATAGGATATGTGGAGATCGCCTGAATTAAATTCCAACACTTTTCCATTTAAGTTAACTGATGCTCAAGATGTCGATGGTTAATTTCATAGCTATAATAGTAGTCAGCGGAACAGAAGACTTCCCTTCAGGACAGT
The DNA here is from genome assembly GCA_028646575.1 of Pseudocheirus occidentalis. Classification (NCBI taxonomy): domain Eukaryota; kingdom Metazoa; phylum Chordata; class Mammalia; order Diprotodontia; family Pseudocheiridae; genus Pseudocheirus; species Pseudocheirus occidentalis. The sequence goes on along the minus strand of CM053594.1, from coordinate 337,222,205 downwards.
TCCCTAAAATGGAAGACATTCCAGTGGTCAGTCTGAGCCAGAAATAGGATGCCAAAATAAAGACTATTGCTGGAAATTAGAGACAACTTTCAGGCCTTTATTCTGGTGGTCTTTTCACTGTTGCTCTTTGTACCTTTTGTAGGTTCCACAAAACTTGACTTTTTTAGAGTTTAATAGCCATCTACAGTTAATGCTCTGTCATTCTCAGATCCCCAATAAACTAGAAATACTATGGTTGATATTTGTTCAACTGAGAATGTCTATAATTCAGTTAAGAATCATAATATTAATTTGAACAATGAAAAGTTTTTTCCCCCCAAGATGTAGAGCAGTATCACCAACAGGGATTGACTAAAAAAATTTTTTTTTAATGAAAAACAATACTTAGAGTTTCTGGAAAACTTAAAATTACCTTACTTTTCCAAAAGTCGGACTTTTGTCCACCTCAGCAGTCTATAAAAGTCATCACCTGGAAAGACTTTAAAAAGACATTTTTTTTTACATTTAAAAAACATTTAGTATTTTCTTTTTCCCCAGTTATATGTAAAAGCAATTTTCAAATTCACTTTTAAAACTTTGAATTCCAAATTTTCTCCCTTCCTTCCTCCACCATACTGCCCCCCCCACCCCTCCCACTGAGAAGGCAAGTAATTCAGTATAGATTATACATGTGCAGTCACGAAAAACATAGTCATAACAGTCATGTTGTGAAAGAAAACATGGACAAAAAAACTGAAGAAGAATAAATTTTTTAAAGTATGCTTCAATCTGTATTCAAATACCATCAGTTCTTTTTCTGGGGATGGATAGTGTGTTTCATCATAAGATCCTTCAGAGTTGTCTTGGATCATTGTAGTGCTGAAAATAGCTGTCATTCACATTTTATAATATTGCTAATACTGTGTACACAGTATATTTCACTTTGCATCAACCCATAGAGTGTCTTTTCATGTTTTTCTGAGAGCATCCTGCTCATTATTTCTTATAGTACAATAGTATTCCATTATAATCACATACCATAGCTTCTTCAGCCATTCCCCAATTGATAGGCATCCCCTCAATCTCCAGTTCTTTGCCCCCAGAAAAAAAGGTGCTATAAATATTTTTGTACATATCGGTCCTTTTCTTTTTGTTTTTAATCTCTTTTGGATACAGACCTAGAAGTCGTACTGCTAGGTCAAAGTGTATGCATGGTTTTATAGCCCTTTAGGCATAGCTCCAAATTGCTCTACAGAATGGTTGAATCAGTTCACAACTTCACCAATAATTTCTCATTTACCCCACATCCCCTTCAATATTAATCATTTTCCTTTTCTGTCTTATTAGCCAATCTAATAGGTATAAGATTTGTCTTAATTTGCATTTCTCCAATAACTCATGAGTGAGTTATTTTTTCATATGGTTATGGAAAGCTTGAATTACTTTATCTAAAAACATATATTTTGATTGAAAAAGGCATTTTCACAGAATATAGCTGTCCCAAAGCTCAGGTGCGCATGATATAGGCAAAACTATTCTCAGAGCTTTCAATTACATAACTGTGTGTAAAATGAGGCAACAGGTTCAGAGGAGGAAGATAAGCAGACAGAAGAATTATAAAAGCTCAGATGTCTGGGGTCATTTAGTATATGTGCATTTAGTATACTGGGCTGTACAGTAGTACAGCCCAGTAGTGCCTGAGGGCATTACACACTTAATATTCATAAAGATGATACTGTCATCAAGAAAAGAGTAATGGTATCTTGTGCTTAAGAAAGCCACATAATCTATTTTCAAAAGGTTTTATGAAAAATTGTTAGAATAAACACAGTTTTCTCACTGAAAGAAGTAAGCTTTATCTGGAAAATTCACTAATGTAAAATAACTCCTCATAAAGAGAGAATAATGTGTTGCTACAATGCCTAGTATGTAAATAAATTTCTCAATTGGAATTTATTAAATATAAAATAGTGAAATCTTATCTCACTTCAGTTTGCCAAGTAATAAGTCTATTTGAAAAATGTACCAAAACTGAAGCACACAGGCCTTGTTTTCCCAAGGCCCAAGGAATCCCATAGACAGTTTCTTAGAGCAATATGTGATCTCTTCCTTTCGCATTCATTCCTCTTCCCTCCCCCTGAAAAAAAAGCCAAACCACCCACAACTAAGTTTTTACTAATACTTAAGGTCCCTAGCTTACAAATAACCAATAGACAGGTAAGCATGGTCCCCAATCCATTACCACTGTCCCCAGTGCTGCTGCCATAGGAGCCCATTGTGAAAAATCATTGAGTTTTTCGAGAATCTGTGAGTTCATGGAATCATGGGATGTTAGGGTTGAAATGGATTTCAGAGGTCGTCTGGTCCAACCCTCAAAGAAGGTGGCATTTAACTAGAACCTTAAAATAATTACTGGGACAAAGTGATGAGGAAGAGCATTCTAGACAACAGGGTAGCCCTTTGCTATCCTGACACAGAGGTTGGAGAACAACAACAACATATGTATATGAAGTAAGCTGTATAAAATGCCTAAGGGAGGATAATGAGTAATCAGTCCCCCAAAGAAGACTGGATCAAGATTATGAAAGGGAATGAATGCTGTTGTACCTAACCCTGAGTAACCCTCCATCTTGTCCCAGTCCTCACCATTTTGTGTTCCCTTCTTCACGGAAGTGAAGTCCTGCCACTGCCTAAGGCATATTTTGGGGAAATTGCCCAAGGCACAGTCACCCACCCTGTTCTGGGAAATTCAAACTTAACCAAGGCCCTAAACAGAGTATTAACCAATTGCTTTTCTCTGCTTCTGTAAGTTCCTATTTTTGCATAGATCAAAATGGTTTTTGTTCATTAAATACTCCAGTGCTGGCTCTGCTCTGGCCTCTTCAATTTGAGTCTGCACTCCAAACAATTGCACACTTGAATAAATACACTTTAAAATTTATACCCAGGTCTCACTCACTCTTTTCGGTATAACAATGCAAATTGGAAAAAAATTTTAACCATAGAGGCAAAGGGGAGCCATGGACTTTTCTTGAGCAAAGTAGTAACAATCAGATCTACAATTTAGGAATGTCATTTTTGGCAATGTTATGGAGGATGAATAGAAGGAAAGTAAGATACTGAATTCAAGAAGATCAAATAGGATGAAATTGCCATTTAAGACTGACAAAAATGTTGACTAGAATAGGCCAAGGAGAGTACTAGGTATAGCACTGTACTGGACACTTTTCTTCAGGCTGACATCAATCCATTAATCATTACTCATTGATTGAAGGTATTCATTCATCTCTGAATTCTCACTGTACCTACCTAACATTTAGGCCATATGTTTTTCTCTTTTCCATAAGGATATTGTGGAAAACTTTGTAAGTAACTTGTTAAAAAATTAGGCATACTATGTCTGTATAACTTTATGGGACTACCAGGAAGTTCATTAATAAAAATTCATTTGAATTAACAAGAAACTTCTTTTAAATGCAAATAGTTTTTGGAGGATTTGGCGGGAAGGGCGGTAATTCTCACATTAGTGGAATGTTATTCAATCCATGGCTTTATCTAGTCATCTAGGAGATTAATCCCAGTGGCCACTAACACAAGAGCAACCCCAACCCTTTGTTTTGAGGGAGGGGCAGGAATTTACTATTTGCTGGGCATGGTAAGTCTGGGTGTTTAAGGACCTGGAAAAGACACTAGAAGGGCATTCGATGGGATCATTAAAAAGGTTTGAGGATTCATAAGGCAACCTTATTCTATTTCAAAATTTTGCCTAGAGATGGCCCTGGTTAAAGAAACAACTTTTCCTCTTCATCTCCTGTACTTCACACCTTCCTCCCTGCACTTCCAGGATCCAGAACTCAGTCCAGTAATATTAACATAGCTGCATTATAGGTTAAAAGACCTTTTCTGGGCTAGCCTAAGACCTAGCCATTATTTGTAATAATGTTTCCAAGGGAAAAATGCCTTCTGTGTTCCAGTCGACTTAAAATAATATTAGTAACTGACATGTAAAGCATCAAGTGCTTAAGGCTTACAGAGCACTTAATATATACATTTGTTCCCAAATGAATGTCTTCTTTTGTAGGAAGTTTCTTTTTTCTAGGAATAAATTATAAAAGCCTCATTTTATACTTCACATAAGACTTTAATGTTTTAATTGTTAATTTTTTTAAAAGAAAAAACTTACATTTTTTTCCCCCTTTTCCTACAGGTCAGAAAGGGTTCTTTGTTAGATGTAATCTCCTTTCCAGCAAAAACGGCTTTTGCAAGCATAATGTATGCATCTTATGCGACACTGATTTACTTGGTAGGTTAATAAAATAACTTCTGAGTGCAATAGTTCTTTCATGTGATGGTGAAGAGATAAAGTGAATATCAATCTTATTGTTTCATAAAGATCAAAGATCAAATGCTATGGCAAACTAGAATATGCATAGCATTTGGGTGGAATTTCAGCCTTGATTAGCCAGAATAAATAAATGCCTTTTTGAGAATAAAGGATTACATACCCAGGCATTCATCCAGTTGTCACACTGTAAGAAAGAATGGCCCTATTTTCATACCAACCTAATTATAGTACAGTAGAGCTTCTGTTAACCAAATTTTAATAAACTCAACATCTGTATTATCTGAAGTATACTAAAAGAAAATACAAATGCTAAAGCAGTTATCAAAGGCTCTTTCTAGAGATCTGATATTATTTAAATGTTTCCTCTAACACTGAAATTGCACTAGTGTCCCCAATATCAATTCATAAAATAAGCTGTCTTTGTTTAATTAGTCAGAGTTCCCTCAATACTCTGGATAATCAAGACAACCCTAAAAGCTTCTTTTATTTAGCAGATAAAAAATGGAATTGAATATCTTATTAAAAGTTTTTGCAAGTAAAATACAACCCTTGGGAGAGTAGTTATCTACCTTTTTTTCTATAGCCTCATTAACCTTGACTTATGAATCAGTGGAAACATTGCATTACTAAGCTAGACGAGATTTTAGAAATAATCTGGTTTAATCTTCCCAGATTAGGAACTGAGACCCAAATTACTTGTCCAAAGCCACACAATTCATCAATTGGTACAACTCCCAGGTTATCCATTATGCCATTTGTTTTATGGGGTTGTGGAATGGTGTCCTTTCACTGCATCTAACCTAAAAATCCAAGAATTGCAGAAAACAAATCTGGGAAAGATATACTGGGTTATCTCTTCCAACCTCAAGTGGCAAAGAATGACATTCAAATGGGGAGTTGGGGTGTTAGGAGACCTTGGCTCTAATCCTGGTTTTGCTTTCCATCAGTGTAACTTTGGGTAAACCATTTTACACCTTTAGGCCTCAGTTTCTTCAACTGTAAAATTGGAGGGAGGTGTACCAAATGATCCTAAAATCTTTCTTGCTGTTGACATCAATGATTTCTATGGTCTATGAATAAATAAAAATAAACCCACCCTTTAACCTGTGGCCTTACCTGTTATCATGTTCCTAAATCCCCTATTTCTATCTAAGTTCCAACACTATCAATCAGTGGAATGAGACCATATGCCCTGGCAAATGGGCTGCAAGTAGGCCTCCCACCCAAGTACACTTAACTCATAGTAAGTATGTTCTATGGACCTAGGTTTACTTCGAAACGTTCACCTTTAACCTGCAAGCATTCTGAGATAAAATGCCATAACTTTTTTTATCAGGTTGTCAGAGTATTACGCAGGTTATAAAACAAATGACTAAATCTTTCTCACTTTCCTTCTAATTACCTATGACTAATTGTTCATAAACTACCTCACAAAAACTTTAATATATTCGTAGCCTCTTCCTAGATGTACTGAATTGGGTCGTCCAGATTCTCATGGATTAGACCTTGCTATTTGCCATGTATTTATCTGTTTCCTTGCTGCTTCCCAGGCAGAATTTAAGCTCCTTGAGGGCAGAGGCCATTCTTTCTGTCTTTGTAGACCCATGTGGTAGAATAGTCCCTTTCAGAGTGTAAGTTGCTTAAGAAAGACTTGTTGAATTGAGCTGAATTGTTAATTTCCTTGAATATTTTCAGTCCTCTGTAAGTATTTAGATTTCATTTGTACGTTGCACTATACAGAATAAGTATAACAGACCCAGGTTTCCATAACTTTTTTGAAATTCTTAAAACTTAAAATTTTTAAATTTATTTCATACATATTTTCTTTTTTTTTTTTTTTTGGAGGGCAGTTGGGGTTAAGTGACTTGCCCAAGGTCACACGGCTAGTTTTTTGTGTTAAGTGTTTGAGGTCGGATTTGAACTCAGGTCCTCCTGACTCCAGGGCCAGTGCTCTATTCACTGCACCACCTAGCCACCCCTCATACATATTTTCTGATAAAAGTGCCACATAGAATAAATTTATTTGTGAGTAAGACTTCTGGGTTTGGAGATGAGTAGGCTAAAATTATTTTTAAAGAATTTTAGTGATAGTCTTTGAGATAATAAGTCAGGGGTAACAAAACTTGGGGCTGGAAATCACTACTGTATTGTCTTATTGAATTATTCTCCAAATGATCTATATTCTTTTCAAAATATGTTACTCTAAACTAGACAGTTATTACCAAATCCGGAAAATTCCAAAGGTGTTATAAAGAATTCTACTTTATAGTATTAGTTGGGAAGCTAATTCAATCACTTAGAAAATGTTTTCTTGAACAAATCATGAAAACATAAATTCTGAAGTTGTTACTGGAATACATAGATTGCTAACTTTAAAAAATGTTTAAAAATAAAATAATTTTTCTTTTTTATTACATAGACAGTCTGTATTAATGCACTGCTGGAGAAGGTGAAGAATATTTTCCAAGAAGAAGAGTCCATAAGGCAAAACAAAATGGACAATTTTGAAGTTAGAAAAGCCTTTTCTGAACCTGTGTTTTCTGAATTTGAAGTTCTAGCTAAGCCTTTTAGATCGCTGCAGGAGAACCCAAAAGCTCTTCTCCTTTCTGATATTAAGCTTCCTGATATTAAGTTGAATGACAAGATTCAAGTATTACATTCTGTATTTGACCAATCAACTGAAATGAATGAATAAGTAAATATGAATACAAAAATCAATTTTTAAAAATGGAGCTTAAATGCTATCTGAAGGTACATTCAATCTGAAAACGGGGCAAATGTAGATAATATTGAATACCCTACTTATAAACAAAGCAATTGCTATAAAATGTCATTCTCTGGTGCTATGTAGTAGAAAAATAAAATGAACTGTTTTATAGATCTATCAGGGGTTTTTAGCACAAAAACAGTGAAAATAATATACATATATAAATCAGTGTAAATCTTCATTTCAACAAATCAATATTTGGTAGATTGTGTTATGGCACAGCCTAGACTGTGGGTCCTTTTACAATAAATTTATATTTTTGAAATCCCTTTTGAATATTTCTAATAACTGAAATTATTTTAAATGTTTAATGAAGTTTAAAAACTAACAAAATACCCCATAATCTTTTTTATAAAGACAATAAGTATGTGAATATTCACAAGCTTCATAGCCCAAGACTATTTTGCCATGAATAATTACTTTCTGCCTCACTTTATCTGAAAAATGCAGAAGTAAACACTTGAGTTTCTTGGGTGGTCATACTGTTTAATTATAAAATTTTACATTTACAATTCAAAATAGATATGTATGGATAAGTTTATTTGTATAGGCAACTTTGTGGTAATTAGATGATCTAGTGGACAGAAAACTGGACCTATAGTAAGGAAAACCTGAGTTTAAATCCAGTCTCATACCTTTATGACCTTGATCAAATCAATTTGTGAGTCCATTTGCCTCAGTTTCCTCATCTATAAAATTGGGATATTAGAACCTACCTCCTAGAGTTGTTATGAAGGTCAAATTATATCATATTTCTGAAGCACTTAGCGTAGTGCTTGGTACACAGTAGGTGCTTTATAAATGCTAGCTATGATGATTATAAAGTTCAAATCCATATGTAATCAAATATGTAAAACTGATTAACTTTATAAGAAAAAATGAAGTAGATTAATGCTAACACTTAAAGGTGACTTCTTCATATTTATTCAAGTGTATTTTTTTTTGCTTTTTTTTTTTTGAGGGCAGTTGGGGTTAAGTGACTTGCCCAAGGTCACACGACTAGGTTTTTGTGTGTGTGTGTGTGTGTGTGTGTGTGTGTGTGTGTGTTAAGTGTCTGAGGCTGGATTTGAACTCAGGTACTCCTGACTCCAGGGCCGGTGCTCTACTCACTGCGCCACCTAGCCACCCTCTCAAGTGTATTTTCAAGGCTCAAAATGCATGCTCTATAGGTTACAGAGAAATAATTGAAATTTAAGTCCACAAATCAGACTCATGCTGCTTATCACAGGAACATGTGAGCTCTTTGAGGACAGGGACTATTTCATTGTTTTGTTTTTGTATCCCCAGCATCTAGCACAATGCCTAGCACAGCTAGTGCTTAATAAATACTGTTGAACTGAATTGAGTAGAGTGAATTTAAAGCTAGTCCCCTGACTCCAAAGTCACTGTCTTGCCAAGGAACTACACTTGCCTTTACATTGAATCTTCAACCTTTAGGATCAACATAAATATATGGATGTGATGACTAATTCCTTTTCTAGAAGGCCCTTGTGTACATAGTTCTTTCAGTCCTGTCTAACCCCATTTGGGGTTTTCTTGACAAAGACCCTGGAGTGGTTTGCCATTTCCTTCTGTAGCTCATTTTACAAATGAAGAAACTGAGGCAAACAGGATTAAGTGACTTGCCCAGGGTAACACAGCTACCAAGTGTTTGAGGCTACATTAGAACTCAAATCTTCCTGATTCTAGGCTGGGTGCTCTATCCAACGTGTCATCTAACTGGTGTAGAAGTTCCTGACCATTCTTGAAGTTCCTTACCCATTCTTTTAATAATAAATTCTGGAAAACTGCCAGGAATTTGAGCCACGTTTATCACTCTACAGTTTATAGCCAGCATCATTTCCTTTTTTTTTTTTCTTAAAAAAACGAAACAAACCAACGAGGACATTTGTTCTTCCCTTGTCCTGCAGCAGCAACTCTCACATTCTCTATACTCTTTCCAAGAGCAGTAACAATGGTTCAACAGTAACATTCCAAGAATCTGGGATACCTCCCAGGTGTATCTAGGCCAAGTGACTTGAACTTATCAGGGGCAGTTAGTTGTTTTCTCTTTATTATCTTCTTACTTATCTTGGGTCTCAACTTCCTAGTTTTCTTTTTTGGAGGGCAGTTGGGGTTAAGTGACTTGCCCAAGGTCACATGGCTAGTTTTTGTGTTAAGTGTCTGAGGCTGTATTTGAACTCAGGTCCTCCTGACTCCAGGGCCGGTGCTCTATTCACTGCGCCACCTAGCCGTCCCAGGGTCTCAACTTTCTCTCATACTTTTGTTCTGTCTTTTTCCAGTCCAAAGATTATTGTCCTGGGTTGAGAAAACAGACACAAGAACTGAACAGTTTCGCCCTCCTTCTGCCATCTGTTATCATGGCGCCAGCTCACTAGAACACTGGTCCTGTCTTGGAACTTCCTCTTCTTGATTTAGATTACAAAATATAACAACCCCCTTTTTGTTATTTCTAGCATTCCTTTCCAGTCTCAGATCTTTTTGAGCTTCAGGTTTTCAGACTTAAAAGACCATGACATGCTTTTGCATTGTTCTGATAACTGCCTTTGCTTCCATTTTCTGTACATCTTTTATTTTACTTTTAAAAATGGATATATTTTGTTCTTACAAGACCTTTGTTTCTCAATGTATCTTCCCCCCAACCCAGAGAATAATGTTTTATAATAAAAAAGAAAAAAATGTTTAGTAAAATCAATCAACATATTACTCAAAAGTGACATTATCCAGTATTTTGCACCTAGTCTCCTGTCTCTGAAAAGAAAGGAGGAGCATCCTCCTATCTCTTGTTTGGGTTTAAGTTTGGCCATTATAATTACACAGCTTTTAGCTGTTGTTATTGTTCTTTCTATTCATGTTGTTGTAGTTGTTGTGCATATTGTTTTCCTGGTTCTGCTTAAATCAGTTCATATGTCTTCTTATGCTTCTCTATATTAATATTCATATTTTCTCACAGTATACTTTTCTTCCATTATATTAATTTCTGTTTCAACCTGTTGAAGTTAAAAGGCATCTTTATTTATTTCCAGTTTCCTGAGGTATGTCTTGGTTGTTGTTGTTTTTTTTTTTTTTTGCTTTTTTGTTTGAAGGGGGGAAGGTAGGGCAATTGGGGTTAAGTGACTTGCCCAAGGTCACACAGCTAGTAAGTGTTAAGTGCCTGAGGCCGGCTTTGAACTCAGGTCCTCCTGACTCCAGAGCTGGTCCTCTCTTCACTGCACCACCTAGTTGCCCAGTTTGTTGTTTTTTTTTTCAGGCAAGATTATGTCAATGAATATTCTGATTAGGAAAATGTGTCATAGATTTTGTTTCATATTACATTCCTCTTTATGCTTTTCTGAGTTATCATTTTGTTCTTTTTGTAATGATACATTTATACCAGATTAATTCTATTTATTGCCTCTTGTATAGAATTTTCTAAAAGTACTTTCCACAGATAGGAAAATATTTTTTTTTATTATTGGCATATATTTTTAAAATCAGGAACTCTCCTCAGAGTAGAAGGTCTTTGAATTACTTTAAACTGTCCAGTGGCATAGAAATCAGAATCACACTTAAAATCTGAAGCCTTAGAAAGAGTCACGTAAATATGCCCATTTTTCACAGTCACAGTATGGATTCTTTGCTTTACTCCTTTGGAACACCATTTGGGTACTGCTGATGGATCTTTAGGGTTTATAGATTGATACAGTCCTTCTCCTGTTGATAAAGTAATTTTATATTTATGCCAGGGGCAAACAATACAGGCCCGTCCATCAAAATCCTGCGGAAGAAAATGAGTAAGCAGATTTAACATTTTGGAATCCCAAATTCTCACATTAAACATAAAGATTTTTAATATAATTTATTTTATTTTATTTTTTCATTTAGCAGGCACTTGTTTTTTAAGAAAAACAAAACTTTCAGCAAATTTGAATAGTCAAGCAAAACAAAATCTCACATTAGTCATGTCTAGAAATGTATATTTCAACCTGCATTGTGAGTCTTATCACCTCTCTGACAGGAGATGGGTAGCAAGGCAACAAGATTTTTAAAATAAAAGCTATATTAACTTGCATTTACTAAATTCCTACTACCTGCCAGAAACTACATGAGGTGGTGAAGATACAGTCACTAACATGGTAACAGTTTATGTCTCTGAGCAGCTTGAATTGTTTGGGTTTTTTGCAGAGACTTTATTTGCTTTGATCTGTATTCTGAGTCTTTATCTGAAGGTGGATAGCATGTTTCATCATGAGTATGCTGGAACTGTGGTGGGTCATTGTGTTGATTAGAGTTACTAAGTCTTTCAAAGTTGATTATATTTACAATATTGCTGTTATAGTATAAATTTTTCTCCTGGTTCTGCTTACTTCATTTTGCATTAGTTCATATAGTTCTCCCTAGGTTTTTCTGAAACTATCTAGTTAATTTCTTATAATATAATGGTATCCCATTACATTCAAATATCATAATTTGTTCAGTCATCCTCCAATTGATAAGCACCCCCAGTTTCAGATTCCTTGCCATGAAATAGCTGCTATAAATATTTTTGTATATATGGGTTCTCTCCTTCTTTCTTTGATCTCTTTGGGGTATAGCCCTAAAAGCAGTATTGCTACATCAAAGAGTATATATAATTGAATAACCTTTTGGGCAGAGTTTCAAATTGCTTTCCAAAATGGTTAAAGCAGTTCTACCAGCACAGCATTAATATATCCATTTTCCCACATCCCTTCCAACATTTATTATTTTCCATTTTTTTTGTCATCTTAGCCAATCAGGGAGTGTGAGGTGATATGTCAGAGTTGTTTTAATTTATATTTCTCTATTAGCGATTTAAAGCATTTTTTAATATGGCTATTGATAGCCTATTAATTTCCTTTATCAATTGGGGAGCAGTTTATATTCTAATAGAAACCTAACTTATAAGTTTAGGAAAAGGTGTGTTGAGCTTGGAGTCACGAGAAACCTAGGTTTGAATCTTGCTTCTGATACTTAACTAGCTTTGTGACCATGGACAAGTCACTTACCCTTTATGAACCTTGATTTTCTCATCTGTAAAATGAGGATAATAGTATATACCTCACAAGGTCTTTGCTAGGATCAAATGATAGAACGCATATAAGTTTAAAGCAAAGTCAGCTATTATTAATAATAAAACCATGCACAAAGGAATTACTATATTCAAAATATTTTTTAAAAGCTCTTGACAGTTGATCACCCATCCGAAACATAAATGCTAAAATGAAGGAAACCAAGAGTTTCTTTCCTATTACATACCACCATCAAATATGTGCTAGAAGTGCCTGATCAATTTTCTCCCCCAAACAGGAGGTCTTGCAAAGTGTTTTCATGATTACTTAGTCAATCATAAATACTAACCATGTACATAGGGTCTAGCGTATATCATAGACATGTTTACTGAATGAACTGAAGTGAGGCAGCTGGGTGGTACAATGGATAGAATACAAGTCCTAAAGTCAGGAAGACCTAAGTTCAAATCCATCCTCAGATGTCAGACGGGTTAAGTCAGTGGTTCTCAATCTTCCTAATGCCGCAACCCTTTAATACAGTTCCTCGTGTTGTGGTGACCCCCAACCATAAAATTATTTTTGTTGCTACTTCATAACTGTAATGTTGCTACTGTTATGAATCTATCTGATATGCAGGATGTATTTTCATTGTTACAAACTGAACATAACCCACAGGTTGAGAACCGCTGGGTTAAGTTGTGTGGCTTTAGGCAGACAAGTCACTTAACCTCTACCTGCCTCAGTTTCCTCAACTGTGAAGTGGGAATAAGGACAGCACCTCCCTCCCAGGATTGCTGAGGACCAAATCAGATAGCATTTGAAAAGCTCTTAGCACAGCCTTACACACAGCAAGTGCTCACTAAATTCTTCTTCCTTTTATTTTTCTTTCTTATACTGCAAAATTTGAAGTGAAATTCATAGATTTTTATTCCCAGTCACACTACAGAACCAATGTGTGATACTGAGAAAGAAATTTAACCTGTTTTTATCCCAGGAGTTTGAAATCTATCTGTTGGAGAAATATCTTATCCATTAAAGAGAATTTAAATGCTCTGTTTGTAAAGCATTATAAAGTGCCAAGTATTTATAAAGCAAAAAAAAAAAAAGTCCTCAGATGATAGAAAATGTTCTGTGTAACCTAGAAGAGGTTACAAAAAGAAAACAACCTCCACTCACTACTTGAATTATGATGCAATTTTCTAGTTCCAATGTGAGTTTAAGTAAGAAACAGAAAATGGAAGGACCAGGTAACAGAAGGACCTTGTTACTTCTAGGGTCTCTCCAGGGCAATACTCTGGAAGAGTGAGAGAAAACTCGACAGTTTGGGCACAGTTCTATGTTTGAACATGACCATGGACATCATTCTTAACATGAACATTAATTAGTATATGCTCTAAATTGTATCCACCTGGTCTAATAGCCATCATCAGCTATGGAATAAATTCTGGATGAAACTTTAGATTTTACCATCCATTACAATGCCCTAATATCTAGCAATCTCTTAATAACATCCAATTACTAATCTCACAGCTAGGGTAAGAATGAAACAGACAACTAGAAAGGACGTCTAAGCTGAGGCTGAAACCTTGCATGAGGAGGAAAGGTATCGTTGCCCATTGTTAGTATGGAGTAGAGTGGAACAAGCAAGAACCAAGAAGAGGGGCAAAAGAAGAAAGCTGGACAGGTTTCAAACTTTTCTGTAGTTGAATCTTTATAGTATGGCTTACGTATTTTGTAATATGAATGTGGAAATATTACATTCTAAAGTAAAAATGGAATTTTTATGTTACCTACTAGTTTTAAAAGTCAAAAGATTATTAAAATACTAAACTTAAAGTATTAAGAAATGAAATTTAAAAAAATAATCAGTTTGTTGAAAATGGGTTTGTACTTACCTCTATTTCTCCCAAATGTAAAGGTCCCCCTGAATCTGAAATATAAGTAAATATGACATCTGGTCAACAAAAAGTTTCATAGTTAACTATATAACCACGAAGAGAACATATGTAAACATCTTACGGTAACAGCGAATGTCCATAGCATGATATTCTCCTTTGTGATAGAAAATGACAACTTCTCTGTCATGGACTACAGATGTCATTCTTTGAGATTTTTTAATGTCTTCTTCTCTGCCAACATAGACAGGAGAATTATCTTCTATTGTCTCAGGATCTTGTGTAGAGCTTTGCAGATCCATTTCTGCTAAATAAATGAAAAAAAATGCACTAAATAATTAATGAGTATGGTCTATTAGTTCAGAACCTTAATCAATACAGAGTTAATTACTCTATATAAAAATTGAAGATGTCTTCCAGATGAATACAAGACTTTAATTGATCAGTATAAAATTCTTATTGACACAAAATCCTTATTGACTGTTATAAAGTAGATATTTTATTTTTTCCTAGGATAATCAGTTAGTAACACTAGATATGCTCTCTTATCAAAAATTTCCACATTCTTCCTCCTCCACTAACCGAACATTTCTAGCAAAGCCATTATTCAAAGAAGGGAATACCAGTAAGTTGTTGCTAACTTCTTCCCATAGTAGCAGGAGCCACTTCTGGAGGCATTCCTGGTTTTCTTTTCTACTGTGATGGTGGCAAATGCAACTGTCAGAAGGTGCAAAGAAATTTCCATAACCTTTTAAAAACCTGTTGTGTTTTGTCTGGTAACTTAAAAATGTTAGGGAAAAAAGGGTCGGTAGAGCAGGGGCGGAGCCAAGATAGCAGCGTAGAAGCAGCAAGGCTCCACAGCTCCTACACAACCACCCTAAACACCCATAAAATATGACCCCAGACAAAGTCTAGGACTCTCAGACTCACAAAAATACAGAAAACACATCTCTTGCTGAAGGCAGCTCGGCAGCAGGGGCTTATTGCGGTGGACGGGGAGCTAAGGCTGGCCCAGCCTGAAGCCGAGACCATGGCCAGGCCGGGGGTGGTGGGAAGGAGCTGAGCTGAGCCAGGCCCTGAGCCACGCAGCAGCCACTCTGCAGGAGAGAAGATCTACAGCCTCCAGCATCTCCACATTTACCAAGGTGTGAAAAACAGGAATTGGAGAGGGGCAGCTCGGCAGGAGGGGTTCATCCAGCAGGCCGGCATGTCAGGAGCCGAGACCAGCCCAGCCCAAAACTGCAGCCTCGGCCAGCCCAGGCCAGGCCCCAGGGCACAAGCCACAGCTTGAGGCTACTTCAGAGAAGATCTACTGCATCTGAGTGAATCTTCACATATAGCAAACCAGGATTAGAGAGGGTCAGTGGAAGTGAAACTCTAAAACTTAATTTGGGGGAGGAAAAGCAGTTCATCCAATCTGCCCCCAGGGCAAGGAAACAGTGGGGGAAGGGAACTGCTGTAACTGGAGGCGGCCCCCACTGGGCTGCTTCAGAGACCCTGGCCTGTGGACTCCACAGAGGGGCTGAATCAGTTGATCAGGGCCAAGGGCTCTTGTGTTGAGCAGCCTGGATCCAGATTGTGGTCTTGGGTGGTGGTCTCCTGGGGTGCGCTTTCAGCAAGCCAAAGTTGGGTGGACTTGCAACACCCCCCCTAATAGCTCCGGCAGCTGGGAAAACCCCAGCGATTTTGAACAGAGCTTTCCTCCCTGGAAGCAGAGTTTCACAGAGCTAAAAAAAAACTCAACCAATTAATAGACTGGCCAACATGAGGAAAAGGAAGCAAAATAAGAACAGCAATAAAACTCTAGAATCCTTTTTTGTGGACAAAAAGGATCAAAGCACGGAACAGGAAGAAGACAACACAGTCAGAACTCCCACACCAAATGCTCCCAAGACACTTGAAGAATGCCTAGAAGCTATACATCAGCTGAAAAAAGACTTTGAAAAACAAATAAGAGAAGTGGAGGAAAAATT
>CM053594.1:337163384-337198617 GCA_028646575.1 Pseudocheirus occidentalis | reverse complement strand
AATATAACATAACTAACATAACTAACATAATATAACATAGTATTGTATTGTATTGTATTGTATTATATTGTATTGTATTGTATTATATTAATTATTATATTATAACAATTCATTATTATATTTTATTATTATTATAATATATTAATATTATTATATAATATATTATATTGTTATATTATAATATAATATATTAATTCATTATTATATATATTATATTATAATATATTATAGTATAATAATATAATGTAAGAATTTCATTGATGTTTCACAAGTTTTTTTTTCCCGAGCCATTCTCCAGTCCAAAGGTACCTACCTACTTAATTTTCAGATTTTTGTTCTCACAAATAATGCTTCTATCAATATTTTGCTACATGTAGGGTTTCCATTTTTGTCTTTAACTTCTTTTGGGATAAAGACCTCGTTGAGCATTACTAGGTCAAAGCGTATGGATGGTTTAGTTACTTTCCATGCATAATTGTAAATTGATATCCAGAACAGTTGGATCAATTCATAGCTTTACCAATTGTGTGTTAATCTTGCTAGTCTTACCAAAGTCACTGACTATTGATATTTTTTAGTTTTCTCTGGCAGTTTATATGGTATGAAGAGAGAACTGTTTCTTGCTTATCTAGTCTCTTTCACCGATCCACTTTCCTGTTTTCTGTTTTTAAACTAGTATCAATTAATTTTTGTGACTAGTGTTTTATAATATATTTTGAGGTCTGGTAGTGCTCTACTGTCTTTATTTATACTTTTTTCATGATTTTACTTGAGTTTCTAGACATATTCTTTTTTTTTTTGCTTTTTTTTAGGGGGGGGCAGTTGGGCTTAAGTGACTTGCCCAAGGTTACACGGCTAGTTTTTTGTGTTAAGTGTCTGAGGCCGGATTTGAACTCAGGTACTCCTGACTCCAGGGCCGGTGCTCTATTCACTGTGCCACCTAGCCCCCCCCCCCCCGACATATTCTTTCAAATGAATTTTATATCTAGCTCTACAAAATATTTCCTTGGTAATTTGATTGGTGTAGCACCAAATATGCAAATGAATGTGGATAGTATCATCTTCTTTTCCTTTAGAATGGTCCAATCATGAGTGATGAATATCCTCCCAATTACATAAATCTCCCTTAATTTCTCTAGAGAATCCTTATTATCCTGTGCTTGATGAACCATATGGTGCGTGAAGAAAGAGAGAGAAGGAATTAGGTAGGAAGGACATTATTAAAGCAGTGCAGCATGGCTACTAGTTTCAGATGTTTCTGGGTGGATTTGCTTTTCCTTTTGTGTCTAATAAAGTGATTCCTTCTACTGTATATGTTTTTCCAGGGGTGTCTTGGGTATCTGACTAGCCTCTGAGCTAGCCCTAGGCCTGTTTTTGCTTTGTATCACCAGGGAGTGACTGATAGGAATTCTTGGCCCAGGGTCAGCAAAGGCTGGATCCCAAATCTTCTGAGATTTCTTTCTCTCCTCCCCAGGGATATGCATGAAGCCTTAGAGGTCAGACGTCAAGGTTTCTGGGGGCTGAAAGCACATTGGATTTCTGATGGGTACAGTGTCTTGGGGTAGCTCATTCTAAAATTGTTTTTTTCTACAAAGACTGGAAGCTTAGTCATGCTTACTGAATGTCTATTCTAGCAATAGAGTGCTCTAAAAATTGAAGTTGCTTCCCATTCTTTTGGCACCTAAAAATCCTGGAGGAGTTCCTTTAGTTCATTATCCAAAAATGTGCACTAGCAACAGCTCTTTGAAGAGGTTGAAGTCGTGTTATTTATACTCACAGAATCAGTGGTATTTGGGAAAGCATCAGTTGGAGAAGACTCTTCTGGATTCTTTCCACCCCGTTGTTTTTTTTTCTATTTTGAGCTCATGTAAAATGGCAGAGACCATTCCTATACTTATTTACAACACACAGTCTTTCTGGTTTCCATAAGGATTCCCACAGGGTTGCCATTCTTCTGCATGGGTTATTCTCACTCTATTCCACTTAAATTCTGAAGCACAGTCTGCTTGACAGTTCACAGCACCAACAGGCGTTTGAATAGCAGCAGATGAGAACTCTGTATTATCATCATGCTCATGAACAAAAACTTATTAAATGGCCACTCTGTGCCCACCCCTGTGCTAGGGCACAGTATCAGTGCAGAAGTGAGCTGGTGCTTGTGTGTCCTCATGGAGCTTACACACACACACACACATACACACACACATACACACACACACCATGATCATAAATAAGTAGATACAGGATAGACACAGAAGAAGCACACAGGGATTTGAGAGTGATGTAGGCACTAGTAAGGAAAGTCCTCTTTGAACTGAGCCTTGTAGAGAGCCAGGGTCCCAAGAAGCAGAAGTGAGGAGGGAGTGCATTCTAGGCATGAGAAACAGGCTACGAAAAGGCAAGGAAGTAAGAAGGGGGGTGTTGTGTGTAGGAAACAGCAAGTTTGCCAGTTTGACTGCAGCCAAAGAGCCCCTGAGGGGGATGGGATGAAGCTAAACTGTGAAGGGATTTAAATGTTTGTGTTTTATCTTGAGGCCAATGGGGAGGGTCTGAAGTTTCTTGAGCAGGAGAGTGACATGGTTTAATCTAGTCTTTGTTCAGACGTTTTAGTCGTCTCTGACTCTTTGTGACCCCATCTGGGGTTTTCTTGGCAAAGATACTGCAGTGGTTTGCCATTCTTTCTCCAGCTCATTTTACAGATAAGGAACTGAGGCAAACAGGATTAAGTGACTTGGCCAGGGTCACACAGCTAATAAGTGTCTGCTGCTGCATTTGGACTCACAAAGGTGAGGCTTCCTGACTCCAAGATCAGCACTCTACTGTGCCACCTAGCTACCCCAGTAATATCCATTTGCCAGTCATGGAGAAGATGGGTTGGAGAAGAGAGTAACTGAATTCAATAAGAATTAATTCCTATAAGAAGGACATTACATAAGTCTAAGGGATATTGAGACAGGCTGAAATTCAATCAAAACCTGAACCGGGGTAGTTATGGTATGAGTAGAGAGAATGGGTGCAAGAGATAATGAGGTATTAGAATCAGCAAGACTGGGCAACTGATTCAATATGGTAGAGTCAGAGAGTGAAGAGACAAGGATATCTCCTCGGTTCTGCACCTACATCACCACTCTCAATGGAAACAGGAGAATTAGGCAGACATAAGTGTAGAATCTTCCTTCTGTTGATTATTTCCATTTTATGCAGTATTTAGGTTGTTTTGCATAGTTGTTCCCCCCCCTCCACACACACACACACACACACACACACACACACACATACTCTCTTAATCTTTGCTCTAGATACAACTCTTCCTCTTGCACGGCATTCCTAACCCACTATTCTCTGGTACCTTCCACGGTCCTTGGTTTTGCCATGGTGACTTTCCTTGGCATCTTCTTCCTTGAACTGTCATGGATTAGAAACCAATCACATGCACTGATTGAGATCCCACTTCCTTCCTGTAAAGCTCATCACCAGCCCACTTCGAGATCTCTTGATCTGGGAACCTCTTCAGCTGTGGACTTCTTCAGTCTCATATATTGAATCTGTGAATGGTTATGCTTGAATAGCTACTAGTGACTGGATGTGTTTGAGAGCTCTGGATGAGAACATATCTTCCTTCTGGCACTGAAACTGAGGACCATGGTAAGTAGGTAGCTGGCTTTTTATTACTTTTTTTTTAACCAGAGACTCAATATTCATCAACAAATTATGCTAGGATATAAATGGTTTTCAATCATCTGGTGTGCTGCGCAACCTAAAACCAAATGTTTAGAGCGTATTTGCCTTTATGTTAGGGAATGAATTAAGTCATAGATCTAGACTTATAGAGGAACCTAGAAGTCATCTAGTCCAATCCTCTCTATAGAGAATAATCACCTTTTGAGTCTGAAAATAAACCCTCATGTCCAAGACAGGGACTCTGAAAGAGAAAGGACGCTATAGGAAGTGAACAGGTGGAGGCTTAGATGCTACTAAAGAAAACCTGTGGGTTTGCCTTTGGTCCTGTAATACTCAATTTTTAAAAGTCAGTTACTTGGAGAAAAGTCTTGGTGGTGTGATTGTGAAAGGTGCACAAGTCTAGAAAGAATATTTAATCTGGTGGATCAGAGTGAAGATCTGAAAACCATCTCTCTACTTCCTGTGTTTCACATTATAGACTAACAGGCTTTTGTAAATTAACATTCAATCTCCCACCTCTGTGCCTTTTCAAAGACAGAGATTTGGAATTGGGAAACCTGAGGTCTGTCCCTGATGCCTGGGATATTCTCTTGCCAAACTTCCACCTAGCAGAATCCTTAGCTTTCTTTAAGGTTCATCTCAGATGCTACCTCCTAATGGAAATCTTTTTGGGACTCATTAGTTCTAACGGCTCCTGTCTTCAAAGTATTTGCATATCTCTGCAAATGGTATGTCCTTCTTCCCTACTCCCCCCAAGTTTAAGCTCCTTGAGAGAAGAAACTATTTTTTCATTTTGTTTTTATGTTCCTAACCCCTACATGTTATATGTAATAGATGTTTAATAAACTTGAATTGAATGATTGGTCATATATAATAAAATGAAATTTGAGAGGGATAAAATCCTATACTTTTTAAAAAAATCAAATGTATAAGTTTAGGGCAGGAGAGGTATAACTAAACAACAATATGTGGGAAGAAGATATGGGGGTTGACAAGACTAGTGGTTTGCTCAATATAAATCAACAATTGTGACCCAGAAGTAAAAAAAAAAAAGTTAACACTGAATCTGAATGAATACAAATGTACTGTCACAATTGTGGTCCTCTATAGCCTTGGCCTTCATTATGGGGTAACTTGAGTCTTTTGTCAGGGTAACCCAGATTTCTAGCCAAGCCTGGGGCATTTTGCATGAAACTTTCTGAACTGGTGGCAAGAGCGCTGTTGCAAAGAAAGCTATGTAACTGAATAAGGAGCAGAATTGGCCCAGGAGTTTTGGAGAGTAGAGACATTCTTCATACTGTTATTGAGAGAACACCATGGGTGCTAGACTCTCTTGGGAACTAACTAAAGACACACACACACACACACACACACACACACACACACACACCTCACATGCACAGAGAAAAAGAAAGACAGACACACTTTGGAAGCAGCAGTTACACAGGGAAAGCCGGTTCTTCAAAATGTGCCTGATTTCCTCAAAGAGATCAAGGAAGGAAGAACAGGACCAACATGTACAAGTGTATTTATAGCAGCTCTTCTTTTAAATTTTTGTTTTCGTATTTATTCAGTATCTTATTTTTCCACAGCTACATGTAAAAACAATTTTTAACACTTGCTTTTAAAACTCTGAATTCCAAAGTCTTTCCCTTCCTCCCACCCCTCATTGAGAAGGCAAGCAATTTGATTCGGGTTATACATGTGTAGTCATGCAAACATATTGGTAATAGACACGTTGTGAAAGAAAACAGACAAAATTCTCAAGAAAAATAAAAAAAAACCCAGTATGCTTCAATCTGTATTCTGACACCATCAGCTTTTCTCTGGAGATGGACAGCATTTTTTCATGGTCAATTGATAAGACTTCTAAATCGTCAAGGAATCATAATAGTAGTAGACATGTTGACTAACATGACCCATATCCTCTGTGCCAGATCCATCTTTTCTATAAACATGGTAGAAGGCTCCTCTGAGAAATCAAACACGGCTTCACCCCCCCAATTCTTTCATTTTCCCCCATTTTTATATCTTATTTCTGACAGTGGCCCACAATTTCTCTCTCATTTGAGGTCTACCCTCTTCTCTGTACTACCCAATGAAGTCAATCTTTTTTATCAATTATAATTTTCTGGGTGACAGTACAATGAAGATGACTTTCCATACACTGCTTCATTACTATACAAATTCCCCCCCCACTTGCTATTGATAAATTCTTTTTAATAATTTCACTCATGCTTGCTTCTTCCCATTGCCTTGACATACAACTGCATTCTTAGCAGTCAAGTCCTATTTGGAAAAATTGAAAGTTGTCCTGAAAGATTTGCCAACCATCCATGCTTGGTATGGTCTTAATTGATTACATGTGTATTTTATGTTTTTATTAGATATTCTTTCTAATGCCTTTCTAGTTGTAAATTCACCTCCTTGTCTTAGTTCTTAGTTTAAGTACATTAAAGGCTGGGGTCATGTCTTCCACTTTATTTGAAAACTGTACTAGATGGCTGTGGAAAGACTGGCCCATGAATCTATTGTTGCTGGAGCTGTGAATTGGTTTAACTATTTGGAATGGAATTTAGAACTAATTCTAAGAAAGCAAGAAAAATGTCTCTACCTCCCAAACCAGGGACCCTCCTGCTAGGGATATATCCCTATGAGGTTAAACATTTGAAAGAAAAGTTCCACATATATAAATATCTATTACAGCACTTTTTGTAGTGGCAAAGAACTATAAACAGAGAATGGCCAAACAAATTATGATATATGAATTTAGTGTAATGCTACAGATGTGTAGGAAATAATTAATATGAAAAATATAGAGAAGCATGGGAAGACATATGAACTAATCCAAAGTGAAACAAGCAGAACCAGGAAAACAATGTGCATGGTAACTACAGCAATATAAATGGAGAGAAGGAGAAAGTAAATGCTGTTTCATTATGATGTGCAAGCTTGGCGTTTTTGTCAGAAGTGATAGACTATGGATTTGGAACACTGCATATGCTTTCAGACTTGTTTGCCAAACTGCTTTTTAATCTTTCTATTTTTGTCCTTTTTGAATGAGAGATGGTTTCCTGGGTAAGGAAGAGCAGAGGACTATATTGGTGAAGGAACGTGATGTAAAAGCAATAATAATAATGGTAACAGCTCTCATTTACACAGCACTTCAAGGTTTGCAAAGTGCTTTACATATTGTTGCAGATGAATGATGAAACAATTAAGGAAAGAAAGATTGACTGGGGAGTCTATTGGCCAGTTTATTATACATACCTAGCTAATAAATTGCTTTTGCTCAGAATATTTCCCCAATTATTATTAACTGATGAACTATGTTAACTTATTTGAAGCAAAGGTTATTAGTGGTATTTTTTTTAAAGAAAGAAAATGGCCATGTATGGCTAGTGCCTCGCAAGTGACAAATAATTGTGGATAATGAAGCAAAGACCCCATTTTGCAGAGTGCCCTCTCTATGTATGCCGATATTCATTGTAGTCATCCAGCCGTTGGAGACAATGGCTGGATGCCTGCAACCATTTCTATTTCTTCATTAATGAGTTATCTGGACTCTGTTATTTCTTTCCATTTCTTTCTTCTCTTTCTCCTTTGCTTTCTCAGTGCCCATCTGCTGAATAGCTCTCTTAATTTAGAACAGGAGGCACCCTATTAAAGCTACATTGGCATCAACAAGTCTAATGTGGATAGAAAAATTCCTCAAATGCCTGCTTGTCTCAGGCTCGGAATTTGCACACAGAAATTCAGATTCATTAAGCTAGAGACAGAGCATGTTGAGACTGCTGTAGGTTTAATAAAGAGGTCATGGCTTCTCATTTCTGTCATTCCAACTGAAGACATCATTAGGGCTAAAACTAAAAGAAGGGAATGTCACAAAATGTCAGACTACTCATACTTCAACTTTTCTGCATTAATGACTCAGCCTGTCTCCATGGCAACCTGACACTTGTACAAGGGATACTGGGTTTGAGGCTTCTCTCTCACTGCTTTTCAGTTAGTATAAATTACACTCCCACTTCATGGGCTATTGCCATAATATTTATATCTGGGTCATAGCAGTAATGTAAGCTGAAGAAAATATCTGTTTAAATATATATTGACTTAAATATGTTATATATACTGTATATATACGGTTCCTGCAGCACTACACATTTGTGCTTGGAGTCTAGACATTTCCCTTTTATTCAATTTGGAAAATGTTTTCGTCTGATCCCATTGACTTCAATGGGAGAAGAAATAAGCCTTCAATTAAGTCTTAATCATAGCTAAGCAAACAGGACCTAGTATATGTATTGAAAAGCAATAGTAAAGATAAAGCTGTCTGTGGATCATCTTTGAAGTACTTGCCTTTCCTGTTGAATTTCACTGAAGTATACTTTGACTTAAACTGTATATATTCACTTAGGTGTATATTTGAGTATTTATATATACTTAGTATATATACTTATATATTTTTATATTTAGTCTTTATATTCTATTATATTTATATATATGTATTTAGTATTTATATATATTTAAGTACATATTGACTTTAACTGCCCTGTAGAAAAAGGTGCTAACGAGAATTTCTCAGGAGTTGTTTGCATTACTTGAATTCAATGCATTGCTGTGCATCCGGTTCCTGCAGCAGTACACATTTACACTTGGAGTCTAGACCTTTTGCCTTCATTCAGTTTGGAAAATGAGTTTTCATCTACTCCCATTGACTTCAATCTGAGAAAACTTAAGTCCTCATTTTAATGAAAAACAAAGCTGAGCAAACCGGATTAGCTAGAATAGAGTTGAAGAGAAATAGGAAAGCAAAGCTGTGTAAGAAATATCATTGTTGTGCTCACTGTTTCTGCTGAGTTACACTGAAGCAAAAAATGGGCACTTCTCAGGAGGTGCTTGTGTTGTTTGAATCCAGTGGATTCCTGTCCATACACTCCCTGCAGCACCACACATTTCTCCTGGATTCTCGACCTGTCACTTTCGTTCAGTTTGGAAAATGTTTTAGATAACTGTACATGTCTAACCTATATCTAATTTATTACCATCTCAGGGAGGAGAGGAAGGGATTAATAGAATTTGAAACTCAAAACTTCACGTAAAAATGTTTAAAAATTGGGGGGAGGGGGTGGCTAGGTGGCATAATGAATAGAGCATCAGTCCTGGAGTCAGGAGGACCTGAGTTCAAATCTAGCCTCCGACACTTGACATACTGTGTGACCTTGGGCAAGTCACTTAACCCCAGTTGCCCTGCCTTCTCCCCTCAAAACAAAACTGGGGGGGGTAATTTAGGAGCATCCCTGAGGCTCACAAAACATGAAATGAAGCAGAAATCTGACTCGGAGACCAGCTGATGTTTGCAGAGAAGATGGAGGTGCTTCATGGGTGAAAGACCTCGCACCTTCCTTGCCTATGGAAGTAACACTGAAATAGTAGAAGAGCTCATTTCCAAACCATTTAAAGGAAGGATGAAGATGAAAATGGAATATACTAATTGCCAACATTTATATGGCGCTTACTGTATACCAGGTACTATGATAAGCCCTTTACAAATACTGCCTCATTAGATCCTCCTATAGTACCCGTTTTACAGACGAGGAAACAAAAAACAAACCCACACCCCAAATAGGGTCACAAAGAGTCCTGAAAAGACCGAAAACAATGGAACCACAACTGGAACTCAGGGCTTGTGACTCTTTCTTTGTCACAGGGATCTCAGCAACGAGAGAAACTCCGCGTCCTCCGTCCGTGAGCATCAGTCTGTGCCTGTGCCAGGAATACTGCGGCCTTTGTAGGTCAGTCTGAATAGACGCCCCCCACAAACACTAGCAGAATCACACTCGCGCACCCCAGAATATGTCTCCTCTTCTCCAAAACTAACAGAATCAACAGCTGAGAACCAGAATAGGAGTTTTTAACCTTTTTGGAGGGTCTTGGAGCCTTTTGGCCTATGGACTGCCTCTCAGGAAAAAGTATGTTGCCTATATTTGTAACTGAAAAAAATACAACTTAATTTCAGTTAGAGATGAAGTAAATACTTCTGTTCCCATCAAAGTTCAGGGATCCCCTGAAATCTTGCCACAAATTAATCTGTGGAGGGTGTGTACGGCCTCAGGTAAGAATCCCAGTGGGTATCACACGGCACATACAGTACCACCCCCAAGGGGGTTGCAATTCTGCTAGAAGGGTAATATATCTAACATAAAAGAATCAGAATTGTTGATATTGAGGAATCAGCATAGTGAGCCACAGGGGGAGTCAAACAAACTCGGAGTCAAGTCTCACATCTGGCCCACGGTGGCCGTGTGACTCTGGGCTAGTCAGTTAAACTCTCAGTGCTCTGGGCAATTCTCTAAGACTATAAGTTGCTGAAGTTGCACCTCCAAGTTCTGTGAAGTCCCTTTGGGGGGAAGGGGTGGTGGAAGAAGAGGCTAAGAAGAAGGGCCTAGAATCTCTTCATTTTATTTTAGTTAAATGGCTGAGGTGTGGTTATCTTGTCTAGGGAGAATTATCTCCACATTGTTGAAGAGATTCCTCATGGCAGGGCCTTTCTACACCAGTAACATCACAGATCTAGACCAAAAAGGTAAAAAAAAATTCTAAGTTGCTTATATCTATCTATAATTGTATAGGTAGACAAAGCACATATTATCTGCCTTATACAAATGAAGAAACCGGTTCAGATTTACATTGAGTGCTCAGGTTTGCAAAACTAATATAAATAGCAAGGTTCAGGTTGAAATAACAATAATAACAGCTGGCATTTACATGCCACTTGAAGTTTTTCAAAGGGCTTTACAGGTTATCTTGGATCTTCACAACAACCCTTGGAGGCAGGTGCTGTAATTATCCCCATTTTACAGGTGTGAAAACTGAGGCTGAGAGAGAATTGGGTTGCTCAGGGTCATGTAGCTAGTCAGTATCTGGGGCAGGGTTTTAACTCAAGTTTAATACCTGTCTAGTAGATACCGCCTAGTCCATTACACTATCCATACAATTAAGTCCTTTATGTTCCGATGGGAAGAAGGAAGGACCAGGGCATCCCAGTGAATGATCATGATGCCTGCTGTTTACTCAGGATAAATCCAGCCATTTCTGGTTGCCCTCTGGGACTTGCAATAACCAGCTTCCATCAGACTTCAGGGGTGGCTCACCCCTCCAGAAGCAGCTCTAGCCCAGGAACAATAAGGCGCCTCTGGAAAGGCTAGGCTGGAGCTTTGGTGAATTATGATGATAATTCATGCTGTGCTGGGAAGGAGTCTCCATGCCAGGTAAAAAGCAGCATTAGGAGTGGCTAGCATAGGCAGGGGACCTGTGTGAAGTGATCTGAGACACCCTAGGAGCTCCCATTCACTGAAGAATAACTGTCACAGTGCCTGAGATACCACCATTACAGCTTGACTCATTTGAATGAAAGCATTTTCACCATCAGAGAAGCTTCTTTCCATTATTCTCCTCCTCCCCCATTCCATTTAATGCAGATCGGTTTACCAGATGTTTTCCTCCTTGATGGCCATCTGGAAGTAGAAATATTTTTCATTGTACTCATCCATAGTGACTTTTTATCAATCTTAAAAACTATTCCTATCAAAAGTCCTTATTTCTTAAAAACTACAAACTTGGGGCAGCTAGGTGGCACAGTGAATAGAGCACCGGCCCTGGAGTCAGGAGAACCAGAGTTCAAATGTGGCCTCAGACACTTAACACTTAATAGCCGTGTGACCTTGGGCAAGTCATTTAACCCCAATTGCCCTGACTTCCTCCCCCCTCCAAAAAGCAATAAAATAAAATAAAATGTTTGTTAACTGACTGATTAATCAAGGCTACCACACTCTACCTGGCTGACCACAGGCCTGGTTATTAACATAGAATTTAACAGAAAGATTCACAAAATATAAACCATAGGATAGCACAGGAAGGGCCCTTAGCAATTCTCTAAGAGGGTCCGTCACTCTCAGTTTAGAGATGAAGTAGCTGAGGCCACAAAAAGTGATTGTGCAGGTAGTGGAAAAGCAGAAAAGCCCAGATCTGAGCCCAGCTCTTGACCCCAAACCCATTGCTTTTTTCATTAATCTACCTCTCCTTGTGCCTTCTTTCCCACCTACCACCCCCACCTACCCTCCAGAAAAAGAATTCTGTGTGGAAAAAGGTTAGACCTCAGATCTAACAGGTCACACACAGGAGGTGCAAAGGACATCATTTTCACCCCAGGAAAGAGATGGGGCATGAGACCAGCCCCTTCTCCTTAAGAGAAATGGTTAAAGAGATTCCTGACTCTTCTCCCTCTGGTTCTCTCCTTCCCCACATCCTCCCAAGGTGACTTCACAAAACTCAGAGTCTCTACCTCATGAGAAAAAAATGAAAAGACCAGAGAGTATAGCATTTACTTTTTTTTTTACTTCCTAATACTTCAGGGGTAAAGGGTACACAGAATATTTAGCTCTCTCTTCTTCTGGACTTTCCCTTCTGAGTGAAGGTAGGTTTTAATATCATGGTCACCAGGGCTGCCTTGGACTTTTCTATATTTGTGGGCGACAAGCCCCAAACTATATAGGACCTTTGAAAAGGTATAATTGAATTGAATTCTTTTTGGCATATATTGTTGGCTGTGTAGATGTGCTGTTTAAGAGACTGCTGGCATTTCACTAGAACTAAATCCCCCATGTAAAGATACTACATAGAAGTTGGAATTAGCTCAGAGCTTGACTTTGAGCTGAAAAGTTTTCCCCAAATTAATCAGTGTCTATTTTAATAATGTGCATTCAATATGCACATTTTAGGGAGAAATGTCTGTGCACTGGAAAATTCTTTGCATGTTGGGGACAATCTATCATGATGCAGTAATGCCAAGGTCAAAAGCATTCACAAGACTCTTGCAACAGAGTGTATGGAGGATGCGGTCACAGGAGGGCAGTTTGGCTCTGGTAGAGAAGATTAAGGAATCTTGGTAACAATGGAAACCTGTGTATAAAGTAACATGGAATATGTGCCATAAAAAATTTCAAACTGACCTTCTTAATGCCACCCAAGCCCAGGGGCTTTCCTCCCACTATGGATTCTTGGCTCTGGGATCAAGCGGACCCAGATCCACCCTGAAGGTGACCTGATCCCAGTCTTTTGTTCTTACGTCCTCACCCTAGAGCTGTAGGGAAAATCTCTGCAACAAAATTTAGGTATAGGGGTAGCTAGGTGAGGCAGTGAATAGAGCATCGGCCCTGGAGTCAGGAGGACCTGAGTTCAAATCTAGCCTCAGACACTTAACACTTACTAGCCCTGTGACCTTGGGCAAATCACTTAACCCCAATTGCCTTGCCCTCCCCCCTCCAAAAAGAAAAACAAAACCAAACCGCCACAACAAAAAACAGTTATGTTCTCCCCACAAGGAATTAAAAGAACCCTTCCAGACAATGAAGTTAAAGTCAAAACCAGGTAAAGGACAACTAATTCATTCTTCTACCACAAAAGAAATGCTTGAAACTCAAAAGACTCCTAAGTGAACATTAATAAATACTAAAAACCTAAAATAATAAACCATCACACCTATTGTAGTCTACTAGGAGATAAAGACAACTTTGTGAGACTGCTACACAGATATTTCATGTTCATCTCAGTGTTGTACCGAGTCTGAGCAACTCACCCAGGCCAGATATTCTGACCAGCTAATGCATGGTCTCTTCAGGTTCCAGATGATCCCATCAGTGGCCCTCTTTCCCTCTAAGGAAGAAGAGGATCAGAGTTGCTGCCCTCTAGGCAGCCAGCATCAGGTAGGAACTCCTGACCTCTCAAAATCCTGAGCTTATCCTGAGAGCTGGAAAGGTTCACATCTTGGACCATCATTCGTGAACCTGGAGTGAGGAAGCATGCCACAAAAGAATGAGTCAGGGACGGGAAGTTCAGTCCTAGACAAGCACATGTTCTCATAGCCAAGAGTCTGAGTCGTGTTGTTCTCACCTAGGACTAAGGGTTGAGAAAGAAAGGGATTTCCCTCCCTGCCCCCTTTGCTGAAAGCACCAGGGAGAGTGGGCAGAGTCCTGAGCCAGGTAATCACAGTGGGGGGGGGGGCTGAGCCTCTCCCTGGCATTTATGACCTGCTGATAAGGATTTTGCTTTGCCTGCTTGGCTAGCCGTTTTTGATAAACCCCTGTAGTTACTGCAAGGCCCTGAGCTAGAGAATCTGTCCATCTCCAGAAGAGCAGAGCACATGCCCAGAACCATGGGAAATGCCTCAGTCCAACAAATCCAGGAAGATCCCCAAATTACCACCCCCCATTGTATTAAAATACTTGAGTATTTTAGTTCTGTGATAGACACCATAGCAAAAACTGTACTTCCTAAGAGAGGCTTTTCCTGGTTCTCCCCATCTCCCCACCTCCAGCCCAGCCCAGCCCAGCCCAGATGCTAACGCTTTCCATCTGCTCTGTCTGCATATACCTGAGTTTTGATACATCTGTTTACATACATGTGGCCTCCCCCATTTGAATGCATGCTTCTTGAGGGAAGGTATTAGTTTTGCTTTGTCTTTGTACCCCCAATGCTTAGCTCAATGTCTGGCACTTAGTAAGTTATTAATAAATGCTTGTTTGGTTCATAGATGAGTTGGTGGATTGATATTTACTCCCTCTGACATTGTCACTCCTCTGCTCCAAAAGCTTCAATGGTTCCCTATTTCCACTAGGATTCTAATACAAATTCCTCTGGTTAGTATTCACAATCCTTCACAACCTGGCTCCAATGCGGCTCTTGCAGACATCTGCTTTACTCCCCAGCACACATTTTATGTTGGTCTCCCCAACCTCTGAGACCATCCAGTTTAATCAATCACCAAATGTTTTTCAAGGGCTCATTTACTGTGTGTTACACACACTGTCATAAGTACTATAGAGAAAATGATTAAAAAAATAAGTCATTGCCCTCAAAGAACTTACAGTCAGTGTCCCTCTCAACTGTATCCCAGACCCAGCCTTAATTAAAATACCTTCTATAAGGAGACCTCGGGAAAATTGCTTCACTTCACTTGAAGCTTGAGTTTCTTCTTGTGTAATGTGGGGGTTGGGGAGAGGGGAAGTCAGACCACATAATTTCTCAAGTTCATTCAGCTCTAAATCCTATTGAATGACCAAATGAAAGTCAGCACTTTTATTTGAATAATTTCATTTCCTTTTTCCATCTTTCTTTTGTACACAGGTAGATATCTGCAGAGCAGCAATGTTTAGCCTTCAAGCATCTCCTCTGATAACAGGAATCATAACGGACACTTTAGGGTTTGCAAAGTGCTAAGCACTAACACTGCTTAGCATACATGGTCTACATCCTCAAAATAACCCCACAACGTAGGTATGACAGGTATTATCCCTCTGTGGATGAGGAAATAGGCTCAGAAAAGGTATGTGACTCACTCAAGGACATAGCATCATTAATCTAGAGTTGATAGGACCTCAGAAGCCATCTATCCGAGTCCCTTAATTTTACAGATGAGAAAAATGAAGTCTTGGTCACAAGTGCAAAGCCCTTTGACTCCAAATCCGTGGCTCCTCCTGCCGAGCTACACTGCCCCTTCCAAGCTTTGAACCCGGCCAGCTGACCGTGGACACCACTTTCTGCAACCACCCTGGCCTGTTCCTCCTTCTGAGGGAATCCACCAAACTGTGACCCAGCTCACATATTTGATAAGATCATACAGCTACTGAGTGACGGGGCTGGGATTCAAGTCCCAGTTTCCTCTTGATTCCAGATAAAATGCTCCTGTTACCACGAGGGAAAAGGAGAAGGCACAATTTCGTGCCTTGCCGCCTTCTTGAGGGGACGGCCTAACATGTAGAACCTCTATCAAATTGTTGACCATCCCAGGGAAGGGGCAGGGGAGGAAGGGAGAGAATTTGGAACTCAACATTTTAAAAATAAGTGTTAAAAAGTATTTTTACGTGTAACTGGGGAAAAATAAAATATTATTCAAAAAAAGAGAAGAGACATAATCTGGCACACATGGAGTAATAGCAAGCAAGTAATAGAGGCTATGTATGTAATTCAGTGCTATGGAGAAGACTCTCAAGAGATCAGAGAAAACAGAGATAATAAAGGATGAACAACCCAAGAAGGCTTCATGGAGGAAGTGGGACTTGGATTTTGGTGAACTCCCTTTCCATGCCACTGGCAAATAAAGATGTAGATGCTTTGTTAAAGAAAATGCTCACGGAACTATGAGCAGGATTTTAAAAGGGCAGGAGGAGGTAAACAAAGACACAGAGAGGGAATAAGCTTAGCATAGTAGACCACGGAGGACAGTGAAGCCATCAGCATGACTTCAGCAGAGGTTTATGTAGGAGAGGGACGGGCAATGACATGGACCGATGAAAGGTAGGATGGTAGAGTGGATAAAGTCGGGAAGACCTGGTTTTAGGTCCTGCCTATGACCTGTGCTAGCTGTGTGATCATGGACGAGTCATCGAACCTCCGAGTGTCCCAGGTAGCTCCGCTGGATGACTTTGTCTACGTAGAAGCCTTCATCAAGGCATCAAGGCGGCTATCATACAGGGTATACAAGAGTAGAGTGAGAAGACCACCACCGGCACTACTACTACTCTTTCTGCTGCTACTACTACTACTACCACTACCACTACTACTACTATTACTGCCAGTACTACCACCATCACCACCACCACTATTACTATTACTACTGCTACTACTATTACTACCACTATCACTACTACTACTATTACTACCACTACTACTACTACTACCACCACTACTACTACTACTATTACTACCACTACCACTATTACTACCACTACTACTACCACCACCACCACTACTACTGCTACCACTACTACTACTACTACTACTACTACTATTACTACCACTACCACTATTACTACTACTACTTCTACTACCACCACCACCACTACTACTACTACCACCACCACTACTACTATTACTACTACTAGTATTACTACCACTACCACTATTACTACCACTACTACTACCACCACCACCACTACTACTACTACCACTACTACTACCACTACCACTACTACTACTACTTCTACTACCACCACCACCACTACTACTATTACTACTACTACTATTACTACCACTACCACTATTACTACTACTTCTACTACCACCACCACCACTACTACTACTACCACCACCACTACTACTATTACTACTACTAGTATTACTACCACTACCACTATTACTACCACTACTACTACCACCACCACTACTACTACTACTACCACTACCACTATTACTACCACTACTACTACTACCACTACCACTACTACTACTACCACTACTACTACCAGTACTACTACTACCACTACTACTACTACTACTACTACCACCACCACCACTACTACTACTACCACTACCACTACTACTACTACTACTACTATTACTACTACTACTACTACCACCACCACTACCACTACTACTACTACTACCACCAGCACTACTACTATTACTACTACAATTAAGCTAGCATTTACATAGGACTTTAAGATTTACAAAGCATTATACTAATAATACCTAACTAACATTTATATAGCACCTACTGTGTGCCAAGCACTGTGCCCGGTACTTTACAGTGATTATTTGAGCCTCACAACAACCCTGGCAGGCGGTGCTATTATTATCCCCATTCTGGAGCTGAGAAAAAGGAGGCAAACAGCAGTTAAGTGACTTGCCTGGGGCCATATGGCTAGCAAATGTCTGAGACTGGATTTGAACTCAGGTCTTTCTGACTCTAGGCCCCCACTTTGCCATCTAACTGTCTAAGACAAGTAAATTTTGGTGAGGCAGAGAAGTTCCACAGTTAGGATAGAAAAGCTTATCTTGGACACTACTATTCTCCTGCATTTCTTTCTTTTTTTCTTTGGAGGTGATTGAAGTTAAGTGACTTGCCAAGGGTCACAGAGCTAGTAATTATCTGAGGCTAGATTTGAAGCCAGGTCCTCCTGACTCCAGGGCCAGTGCTTAATCCACAGCACCATTTAGCTGTCCTAACCAGCATTTTTTAAAGTGTTTTCCAGGGACCCCTGGGCCCCATCCCTTCTCAAAGAATATTCAAGGTAAAACTATTTTCATAATAATACTGAAATGTTTTAATTTCTAATGTATCATATCATAAATATAAAATATAAATCAAATATCATACGTATGAAACATAAGTATAAGCTCTTCTAATGGAGGGAGTCCTCAAAAATTTTCAAGAGTGTGAAGGGGTCCTGAGATTGAAAAGTTCAAGAACTGCCACCCTAAGCTATCACCCCCTCTCTCTCTTCCCCTTTGTCATTAAAATTCCTGACCAAGTCATCTCCACCAGCTGTTTCCACTTCTTTACCTTCCACCCACCCACTGCTGGCTTCCCTCTCCACACCGCCTCTACCAAAACTGCTCTGTCCAAGGTTGCCAATGACGTCTTTATCAAGAAATCCGAGCAATCTTCCCCCAGTCCTTGTCTTCCTTTTTCTTTCTTCAGTACTTGCCGCTGCTGCCCACCCCATTCTTCTTCATCCTTCCCTTCCTTATGCATTGTTAGTGATGCTGCTCTGTCCCGGTCCCCTCGTCTCTAGGACTTCTCCTTCTCACTTCCCTTCGGTCCTCTCCTCTTACACCACACCCATGCCGCTGTTCTTGACCCTTTTTTCTTTTTACACTATTTCATGAGTGATCTCATCCACTTCCATGTCTGCCATATAATAATTCAACTGCTTATATTCACCCCTACGTGGATGCCATTCGGTGCTTTATCATTAGCTTTAACCTCTCTGGACTGACAATAATAGGAAGCCTGCTCTCAGTGGAGCTGATTCTCTGCTGGGCTACACTTGGGTTGTGGAATAATTATGTAAACACTGAAATAGGTAATAATGTAGTCATCAGGATCCGGTACATAGATCAAAGGGTGGGGCTGGGGGAGACTAGTCCTTGAGACAGGATTTTCTAAAAGAGTTCTTGATTCCTAGATCAGGAGTATTTTTAAATACCTCTAAACTTCAAGAAAGGGGGGATTTAGTTGTCAGGAATGAAGAGGAAGGGGAGAGCAGGGTATAAGGTTCCCAAGAGGTTTTGATTTTTCCCAAGACACAAGGTTAAGGTCTTCAGAGTTTGTCTGTGATGCTTCTCTTATTGTTCAGCCATTTCAGTCAAGTCCGATTCTTTGGGACCCCAACCGGGATATTTTTGGCGAAGATACCAGAAGGGTTTGCCATTTCCTTCTCTAGCTCATTTTACAAGGGAGGAAACTGAGCTTACATACCTCTGTTCTCATTGATGACTTCTTTTCTGATGCCTGTTCCCCCCTTCTCACACACATACACACACATACACACACAACTGCAAACCTCGATGCTCAATATTCATTCAATTATCCAAGGAGAATTTATCCAGCATATGCCACATGAGAAAATAAGAGTTAGCTGCAGAATCAGGAGTCAATTAATCAACAAGCCTTTATCAAGTGAATGCTGATAACAACCAGCATTTATATAGCACCACTTTTTAACTCTGCACAATAAATGCTATTACTATCCCCATTTTACCATTGAGGAAATTGAGTCAGAGGTTAAGTGACTTGACTAAGGTCACCCCGCAGTATCCAATGCTGGATGTGAACTCAGGTCTTCTTGACTCTAGTCCCAGCTTCTATTCTCTGCTCTATCTAGTTCTCTCTATAAGGTAGGCACAATGGTAGGAGTTGGGGTGTGTACAAATATGAGATCTGGATTCAAGGGCCTCCAGGTAACTCTTTGAAGAATGTATTAGGAACAGGTAATGCAGTAGTGAGAGTACTGTCCCTGAAGTCAGAAAGATTCATTTATCTCAGTTCAAATCCAGCCTCAGACACTTACTATATGTGTGACCCTGAGCGAGTCACTGAACCCCATTTGCCTCAATTTCCTCATCTATAAAATGAGCTGGAGAAGGAAATGGCAAACTACTTAAGTATCTTTGCCAAGAAAACCCCACATGGGGTCAAGAAGAGTTGGATACAACTTCACACCACAAGGAGATCTGCTTGGAGAGTGAGCAGAAGATGCAATTTATTTCTTCTTTACAGGATCGCAGGTCTAGAAGAGACCTTACAGACCAATCTCTTTTACTTTGTAGGTGAGGATGCCCAGGCCCAAGAAGGTTTAGTGACTTACCCAGGGCCACGCAACTAATACATATCAAGGATCCATACCCAGGTCCCCTGACTCTGGAGTCAACACACTTTCTACTACGTTATATTGCCTCCCACACTGTCTCATTGGAAGTTCCATATACCAATGATATTGATGGTCTTGTCTCCCCCCAAAATGGACCGAGCACTCTGCTAGGCACTGAGGATAAAACACAAAAATGAAACAGTCCCTGTCCTCAGTGGGCTTCTGTTCTACTCATATAATCTTGAGTTGTCCAAGGACCTCACACGCTGCTGTTTACTTACCAGGCCCAGACAACACTCTGCCCTTCTGATCACTCACTTGTCCCTTGCCCCTCAGAAGCTGCTCTCTGTGGGATGATACACAAGTTGCTGCTGTAGAAATGGCCTGATTCACTTCTCATCATCACAGCTGGAACCACCTCACCTCCCCCCACACCTCCACCTTCTGTCCCTTCCTAGAGACCATGGGTTTTAGTGTTCGAAAAGACCTGTAAGGGTCCAACAACCTTATTTCCCTTCAAGTTCTAGCTAAAATCCCATCTTCTCCAGGAAGCCTTTGCTGATCCCTCTGAATGGTGGGGCCTTCCCAAGTTTGATTGTCTTTCATTTGTCCTGTCTAGAGCTTGTTCCTGCATACCTGGTTGCACGTTGTTCCCCCGACTAGATTGTAAGCACCTCAATGGCAGAAACTGTCTTTTGCCTTTCTTTATAGTCCTCATTAGAATAGCTGGGCAGTGTGGTGGATAGAATGCCAGGCCTGGGGTCAGAAAGACTCGTTTTCCCGAGTTCAAATCTAGCTTCAGACACTTACTAGCTGTGTGAACCTAGGCAAGTCACTTAACCCCATTTGCCTCAAAAAGAAGAAAAAACAAATAACTAGGCTCTTGTCCTCTTCCTCAGAGTTCTGCCCGAAACCACAGCCCAGTCAAAATAACTTATATTCCTACAGTGCTTGAAAACTTGAAAATCACTTTCTTCTCAATAACTGTTGTGAGGTAGATAGTAATAACATTATTATCCATTTGATATGTTGTTTTTTTCTCCCTCATTTTCTTTTTTATTATTTTTTTCTTTTGGGAGGGGGAGAGATAGGGCAATTGGAGTTAAGTGACTTGCCCAAGGTCCCAGGGCTAGTGTTTTGTATTAAGTGTCTGAGGTTGCATTTGAACTCAGGTCCTTCTGACTCCAGGGTCAGTGCTCTATTCACTGTACCACCTAGCTACCCCCTTTCTCCCTCATTTTCGAAGATAACCAAAGACATCATTCATTTGTGAATTGGATTTAAGGGAATCAGAGTTGTACAAAGATATCAGCCTCTCTCTCTCTCTCCCTCTCTGTCTCTGTCTCCCTCTCCGTCTCTCTCATTCTCTGTCTGTCTGTCTATCTGTCTGTCTGTCTGTCTGTCTCTCTCTCTCAGTTTTTGAAATCCTATGGCAAACCAAAAGTCAGGACAGCTAGAGATGACCTGGAATGCAGTGAATGACTTTACCACCTTTGATGTCTGACCAAACTCTAAACCAGGCCTGCACAACATATGGCTCATGAGCCTCTTCTGGCCCCCCAAAGGATTTTGTGTGGCCCATGACAAATTTAGGATTGCCACTGCACTCTCTCTTGTTTGTCGTGAGATCCATGGCAACCAACCACAGTCAGTCTGTCTTTAGTCTTACCGGTCTGTGGCCTGAAGAAGTTTAGCCCATATTAATTTTGGTCCCTCCCTGCAGCTAAGTTGTGCTCTAAGCACTCCACAGCACCTGCTTCACCCCCTTCGTGGACATTGGAACAGATTGTTCTCCTCTTCCCATTCGGTTGGGGGACGTCTTCACAAGCTTGGGTTATATACGTATACACACACCTATAGGTACAGGACACCTGTATCAATATTCATTTGACATATGAGGAAACTGGAGGAAAACTCTGAGAAATTAAGTGATTTGCCCATAGCTAGTAGCTACCAGGGTTAGATCCCCTGACACGAAGTCCTATGCTCCCTCTCAGTACTGGGGCCCCTTCTTATTCCCCCGGACCTGAATTCCTGCCTACTACCCCAAATCTCTGGTGTCTGTGGAGGCAGCCTGACATCGGAGATAGCTACAATCAGAGCCAGGAAGACCTGAGTTCAAATTCCTTCTTGGAGAAATTTTCTAGTTTAATGAAAATATTAGCTGTGGACTCAGAGGGACTGGATTCCTACCAGCTGTGTGACTATGGGCAAATGATTCACCTCTCTGGGCCTGAGATTCCTCCCCTAGAAAGAAGAAGGTCAGACCAGATGGGCTCTGTATTTCCTTCCATTTCTAAATCTATGATTTTCTGACATTTATGAGCTGTATCACCCTGGAGAAAACTACTTAGCCTCTATGCTTCAGACAATTCCTAGGAGTTTTTTCCTGTGTTAGGAGTTCCCACGCTGGGAATTCCTTATACTGAAGAAATTGTAGATCATTTGTGTGTAGATGTTTTCATAGCTGGGGACTCCAAGAGCAGGTCAATGATACTAAAGGGGTCCTGGGCCCTGAATTTCGTAGTTCCCCAGTAGGCTGCTTCCCCAGAACTTAACAAGAAAACTCAGCTTCATAGTATTGCGGATTGCCAGCTTTGAATCTATAGGACTATGAGTCTATAACCAGCATCCTCCCTGACAAAGTTACCTAAGATTAGCCCAAGATGTCCCCTATGCCTGGCTCTCACTGCTTATATGACCAGCCCTTCTATTCCTATCTCCCTACTCTCAAACTGAAGGGTACCCATAATCAGGGCAGTAGAAGACCCCTGATTCCTGCCACTCTGGAAATGGGATCCTACTTTGTCCAAAGGATCAGAGGACTGCTCCTGATAAACTAATCTGACCCTGACCACTCATCTGCCTGGACCTCCTCTTTGTTACTGTAGTTTTATCAATAAGTCATGTTCAACTCTTCATGACCGCATCTGGGATTTTCTTGGCAGAGTTACTAGAGTGCTTTGCCCTTTCCTTCTCCAGCTCATGTTACAGATGAAGAAACTGAGGCAAACAGGGTGAAGTGACTTGCCCCAGGTCACACAGCTAGTAAGTGTCTGAGGCCAGATTTGAACTCAGGAAGATGAGTCTTCCTAACTCCAGGCTGGGCACTCTATCTACTGCATCAACTTACTACCCCTGGACCTCCTGCTATTGCTTGTTCTATGAGCCTCCTTTCATTGTCATTTATATTTGGGGAGGTTTGTCTGATCTTTGGGTCCCACTCATTCCTGTTCTGACCCACATGGCTCCTAAGTTCCTGTTGTGACAAGTAAAATCAATGTATAGAGGATTATAGAGGCCCAGTAACACATACTCTAAAATCAGGGTGCAAAGTCAGAAAATGTCATCCTATGAAATGGCCTGTTAGCGCCAGCATTAAAATAATAATAACTAACATTCACATCGGGGCGGTCAAATGGCACAGTGTATAGCGCACTGCGCTTGGAACCAGAAAGATTCATCTTCCTGAGTTCAAATCTGGTTTCAGACACTCTCTAGCTGTGTGACCCTGAGCAAGTCACTTCACCTTGTTTGCCTCAGGTGCTTCATCTGTAAAAGGAGCTGGAGAAGGAAACGGCAAACCAATCTAGAATCTTTGCCAAGAAAACCCCAAATGGGGACATGGAGAGTCAGACATGACTGAAAAACAACTGAACAACAACATTTATATTGACAACAGTCATTTTACAGATAAGGAAACTAAGTCTTAGAGAGGTGAAGAATCTTGACCAAGATCACAGAGCTCGTAAATGGAAGGTTCAGGACTTGAACCCAGGACTTTCTGTAGCCATAGCTTAGACACATCCATCTTTTTGAAGAGTGATGCTTCTGATAGCAAACAGCTGTGACTGCTTCAGGGGAGGCTCCACATTCACAGGGCTGGACATGAAACCTAGAGGCAACTGAGTGCAGCAAGTTGCATGACCTCTTTGTGGAACCCAAGACCCCTGTGTTTGATCTTTAAATTCTCCTTTGATTCCTGGCTGGCCAGTTAACCTCTGAGCCTCAGTTTTCCCACCTGCAGAGAGGAAGATAATAACTCATCCTACCTACCTCAAAAGGGTGGTATGATGAAAGTACTTAAATATGAGTGACAGATGTATCTCAAGTATCTCAAGTACCAGAGAATGGAAATGAAATTCCACTCACCTCCTGAAAGAAAGATAACGAACTTAAAATGCAAAAGGCGGTAGAAATTTCCAGACGCGGATAATTTGGGAATTTATTTTCCTAGGCTATGCAGATATGTATTGAAGGTCTTGCTTAAAAAAAAAAACTGTTCAGCAGGGTGAGAAACTTTTATTTAAACAATTTTAAAAATCTAATTGAAATTTTTTATTTTTAGATTTGATTTTAATTTTAAAATTAATTTTAATTTGCTCAATGAGAGGAGAAACTGATAAAAATGAATTATTAAATTGATTATTTGTTGATTAAGTATTACTTGAAAATTAAAAAATAAATAAGGAATGTGAGTTATTATTATTCGGGTGCTATCTCCTACTTTCAGTATAAACATCATTTTCCATCTCTGGCTCCCCACGTCACCACCTTATGTCATCAGCTTAAAACTTTGACCTTGCACAATTTGATGCTTCTGACCCTTCCTTGAATGATACATTTCTGTCTATGATCTTTCCTCATTTAAATATGGCACAGACCTGGGAAATTCTGGCCTGTACTACATTTAACCACCAGGTGGCATAACTAGCCACTAACCTAATTCTGCTTGTTCTGCTCTGAGGATCCCAGGCCTAAAGCATCCCATGTTCACCTTAGAGGTTTGTATGTATCCTGCTTGTTGGAAGAACTGAACAAGATGATTTTCTGCTATTATTAGAGTTACTGACCAGAACTCCATCCCTTAGTTTCACCTCTCTTTACATGGAAATGCCAACTTATTGACCAGGGGCTGGTCAATGTTTTCATACATTTACCTAATCAGAAATGAGCACTTAAGCCTCCCACCCCTACCCCACCACTTACCCTACATTGGTGAACACCAGCTCCTTCTTGCATTTGCTTTATTTCTTCAGGGACACCCATAGTGTCTTGGAAATGCAAAGCTCAAATGTGTTTGGTTTCTTTTGCCTAGACCCCTCACAAGGGGACAAAGGAATGTGAGCAACTTGCTTTCCACCCAATGTTTGACTTTTGTCCAGCAGGACATGACCATCAAATGAAGATGCTCAATCTCCAGACTTGGGATCTGGCCAAACTAGAACAAGTGAGGGTTGCTGGGTCTCATCTGTCTGGTCACTGACAAAGATCTCCAGTGTCTTCCCATCATGGCTAGCCCACAGTGGAGCAGAATGGGCAGACTCAGCAACTGACCCTGCCGCAGAGTCATACTGCCATCTTGTTAACTGGACCTCATTTTCTCTACCCTAAGCACAGCACCTCTCTGCTTCCACAGCTGAGTCAGGTTCCTTTCCTTACAGCCTAGCCCCAAATGCTTGGGGGTTGGGGAGGCAGGACACAGACAACAGTGGGAGACAGAGGGAGTGGGATGCTTCACATAGAAGACTGCCAGCAAATGTGGCAGGTCCTCTCCCCTGCCCTGTCCTTAGGGAAGGTGTCTCCCAAGTCTACAGTGTCTCCCAAATCTCCTTTATAAATGTAACTAAAGCAAGATAAGCCTTGATCTAATTAATTGTACCATGCCTGTCATGACGTTGTGTTTCAATGACAGAATCATTTGGTGACTGATAAGGAATGTTGAAGAAAGAGAGTTAGGTGGCAAGGAATCCCAGATCTATCTAAGGGAGAGAGACCCTGTATCTGGTAGATACAAATATGGAACAGGGAGAATGCTGCTGGCTCTAAGAAAGCCTGGATCAGATATCACACAGCATCAGACAAGTCCCTCTGTTTTTAGGATCATAAGCTCTGAAGCTGGTCCAGTCCTCTGATTTTACAGATTGAGAAACCAAGGCCCAGGAGGCTACAAGACTTGCCTGACATCACATAGTAAGTGTCAGAGGCAGGATTTGAGGCCAGTCCTGATTCCCATTAGATTGTGAGTTCCTTGAGGGAAGGGACTATCTTTTGCCTTTCTTCCTACCCCAAAGAGGAGCAGATTAGCAGTGCCTGGAACATAATTGACAATCAATAAAAGTTTATTGACTGACTGGCCAATTCAATTGGCTCTGCAAGTAACCTTTCTGTTCTATAATTCAGTCCCAGTTTAAGGATTTATAGCATATTTTCATAAAATAATCAGACAGGCCAACGATGAGTGTAGTAATAAGTACAGGTAGGTAGAGCAGGGGATAGAATGCCAAGCCTAGAGTCAGGAAGACCCATCTTCCCAAGTTAAAATCTGACCTTAGTTGTGTGACCCTGGACAAGTCACTTAACCCTGTTTGCCTCAGTTTCCTCATCTGTAAAATGAACTGGAGAAGGAAATGGCAAATCGCCCCACTATCTTTGCCAAGAAAACCCCAAATGGGACCATGAAGAGTCAAACACAACTTAATCAACTGAACAGGACAACAAAAACAGGTCTTTATTATGGTATGTTTTAACTCTCACCGGGGAAGGTACAAGGCCAAAAATATGGGGTAGGAGCAGGAAAAGAGGGGTGCTAAGGGAAGGATACAAGAAGGGAAGCCAGTAGAACTCAAGTATAGAGATCTTTAAATGGGGTTTACCAATGGGTTACCAATGGATGGGGTTACCAATGCACTTTTGGAGAGGCACCACCAGGTTCTGCCAAGTTCTCTTCCTACTTGGTGCACAAAGCACCGCAGTTCCATCCTCGTCAGGGCAGCTGGCTCAGGTAAGAGAGGATCATGGCTTTTGTAGGGAGATGACTGGTTTCCCATCTATAAAATGCGGGAGTTGGACTAGATGGGGGATATGTTCCCCCCAGCTCTAAAGTCATGATCTGACATTAGCCTTATGGGTCTTGGTCCATGATGTTAATGGTGTTACTTTAGGTAAATCATATCACTGGCCCTCAGTTTCCTTATCTGTGAAATGAGGAGGTTGGTCCAAGGTCTCTCCCAGCTCTGAGTCTGTGATCCTAAACGAATCTTTTGGGTCTTAGACTAACATATTAACTGTGGAACTTTGGGCAAGTCACAACTTTTCTGGGCCTCGGCTTCCTTTTTGTTATTGTTCAATCATTTCAGTTGCATGCAACTCTTCATGATCACATTTGGGTTGGGGTTTTTGTTTTTTGGGGTTGTTGGAGTTTTTTTTTGCCAAGATACTGGAGTGATTTGCTATTTCCTTCTCTAGATCATTCTTTAGATGAGGAAATTGAGGTAAACATGGTTAAGTGACTTGCCCAGGGTCACACAGCTAGTAAGTGCTTGAGGCCAAATTTGAACTCAGGTCCTTCTGAATCCAGGGTCAGTATTCTATCCACTGTGCCACCTAGGCGCCCTCAGTTTCTTTATCCATAAAATAAAAAGGTTAAGCTAGATAATTTCTTATCACCTATCGGTATTTTGAATTGAGGAGAGGAGAGCCATATATAGCAGACATGAGAATTCAAGTCATTGGAAACATTCCGTATTGAAGAATGTTACATTGGGATTTAGGATTAGAAATTAATCTCTCCTATAAAACTACCCTTTGATGTAATACCATTTCTAGGTCCCTATCCCAAAGAGATCATACAAATGGGAAAAGGACCCACATGTACAAAAATATTTATAGCAGCTCTTTTTTGTGGAAAGAATTGGAAATTGAGAGAATATGTATCAGTTGGGGGATGACTGAACAAGTTTTGGTATATGAATGCAATGGAATACTATTGCGCTGTAAGAAATGGTGAGCAGGTGGACTTTAGAAAAACCTGAAAAGATTTATATGAACTGATACTGAGTGAAATGGGCAGAACCAGGAGAATATTGTACACGGTAAAAGCCATGTTGTGCAATGACTAACTTTAATAGACTTAGCTCTTCTCAGCAATGCAAGTGTCTAAGACAACTCCAAAAGACTCATGAGGGAAAATGCTATCACATCCAGAGAAAGAACTTTTGAGTCTGAATGCAAATTGAAGCATACTATCTGCTCTCTCTGTTTTTTTTTAATTGTTTTGTTTTGTTTCTTCTTTCTTGTGGTTCCTACCTTTGGTTCTAATTCTTCTTTATGTCATGACTAATGTGAAAATACGTTTAATATCAATGTAT
The DNA here is from genome assembly GCA_028646575.1 of Pseudocheirus occidentalis. Classification (NCBI taxonomy): domain Eukaryota; kingdom Metazoa; phylum Chordata; class Mammalia; order Diprotodontia; family Pseudocheiridae; genus Pseudocheirus; species Pseudocheirus occidentalis. Next base: position 337,170,635 of record CM053594.1, on the reverse strand, counting down.
ATGTAGAGCCTGTATCAGATTGTACACCATCTTGGGGAGTGGGAAGGAAAGGGAGGAGGAGAAAATTTAAAACTCAAAATCTTATAGAAGTGAATATAGAAAACTAAAAATTAATCAGTTAATTTTTTAAAAAGGAATTAATTTCTTGTGAGTTCACTTGGTACAAATCAATTCTCCAGAGCTTGATAAGTTTGTAGTGAACTGTTAAAAATCAAATTTCTGAATCCATAAGTCTACAGAGAGGTTCCACCCAAAGGAACCCTCCAAGGCAGAGCTATCCAGTGAAGTTGGTTTCTCTGTATATTAAATCCCACAGCTGGCAAATATTTTACCCTTCTAGATAATATGATGCCTTAACTCAGTTAAAGTGTACAACTGACCTTAAGGAGTAGTAGTATTTGCCTCTATACTTTGCTATTTATCTTACCAATAAGGAGCACTGTTACCACTAGCGCAGATTGCCACCCATCCAGGCTTTCTCATACACAGCATGCACCATATTTCATTTCCATCTCACAACTCTGTGATGTAGGTGCTGGGTTTTTGTCAGTTTTATAGGTGAGAAAACTGAGGCTTGAGAGAATTTAAGTGACCTGCCCATGGTCATACAAGTCATAAGTGTCAGAGGCAGCATTTGACCTCAGGTTGGAGGCTCTATCCTCAAAGGTCTAGACTCTAGCCTGCACAATATACAGCCCGTGGGGCACTTGCGGCTCGCCAAAGGACTTCAGGGGGCCCATGAAAAATATAGCAGATGTAAAAGAATGTAAAGCTGTACCAAGGGCTTTGTCTGTGCCCGCTTAACTGGCTTTCCACTAGCCACCATTGTGCTTGTCATGTAGCTTGGCTGGCCGGTTGCTACTGGACACTCTCTCCTGTTTGTCATGTGATTCACCACAACCAGCCATTGTCAGTCAATCTCTAGTCTAAGAGGAGGGAGAGTTGTATCTTTTCCTTGTGTTTTCCTTAGGTGCAATGGAAGATGACGGTCTCTAGGTATCTGCTATACTTGGGAAAAATGCTCATTTTTACCCTTCCCCAGATCCACCAGCACAGGATGCCAAACAACTCCCACTGTCTTCTGATCCCCGATATAAGAAATACCAGTCTAGAAGACTATGCTGCGCATAAAGGCTCTCTGTCTTAGCTCATGCAGTGTTCTGAAAACTCGAAATTCTACATTTACCAGGTTCTTTCAGTGATCAAACTGTTCTCAGTGAGTAAGTTAGGCACCTCTTGGAAGTGGCATTAACTCAGATCGTCTGGGACAGACTGTCAGGAAACAAATAATTTAGACTCACTGAGAGAAGTAGCAATTTGGTGACGTGGGCAAAGAAGAAAAGGTTTTATTATTATCCTATCAACTGGGGGACTCCCAGTCGCATGAATCCAAAATCTGGTTTGGAGAGAGAACCTGCCTCTTTATCTTCTGTACTCTGGAGCTGCCAAAGGAATTTCTAGGTTAATTTATATAGAATGAAATGCCAAGGCTGTATTTTCCAAATAATCTCTGACACATATTGGCTGTATAACCCAGGAAGGTCACCTAGCTTCTTAGTACCCTAGGGAACTTCCTAAATTACAGAAGAATTTCCTGTCTTCATCGGTAGAGTTTCCCCACTAGGAGAATTCTGTATGCCAATGAGGGCAGGTGGGTGATACAGTGGAAAAAATTCAGTATAAACATATATGCTTTGGAAATCTGCAAACATCACACCTCAGGGTTTGATTTTCTGTTCTCTTGACTGTCTAGGCTTAAGAAAGCAACTGAGAAAACTAAATTTAAAAATATGTCTGCATACATTCTTTTCCCCTAGAGAATCCATGGATGTTTATGATACTTGTTTATTTACTAGGATACCTCCGGGTAAGAGGCACTGGGCTAGAAGCAAGGGCATGAAACAAAAAAACTTTCTTGCCCAGAATCAATGAATCCTGGGCAAACTATCTCAGGCCACAAAAATATGGGCTTAAGATGATGTTCCCCAAGAAAAGAACCGAGTTTCTGGGGTTTAGTAAGAAAGTACCTGCCTCAGGCCTTAGACTTTTGCCCTCATAAGTAAAGAGCTGGAGAAGAAACTTCTGGAAAGCTGGGACTGTACAACTTTGCCACCAAATCCACAGCCAGGAGAGACAGAGGCCTGCTACAAAGTAGGGAAAGGCAGAGCACAAGGAGATCAGGAAGGAGAGAACAGGAAGGTAAAAAGAGCAATCCAGCAGCTGCCCTGTGGTTTGCTGAGATTCAACAATAGGAATCTTAGAAATCTGTAAGTCCTTAACAGCAGAATCCCCAAATATCAGTCAGACGGTACTTTAGATTTCAGATTCAACTTGTGCCTTAGTTCCTTCTATTCATCTTCATTCATTATTGATGTATTAATTATTAATCATTTATTAATTATTCATCTATTCATTTATTTATTGATCTCTTTTTGCTCCAATCCATATTTTCTTTGTAATGTTTTATGGCAAATAAGAATTTAAATGTCTATTATTTTACTAATAACTAATCAACTATTATCTTATTAATCATTTACTAATTTACCAATTACTCCATTATTGAATGTGCTGCTGGGTAGCTAGGTGGCACAGTGGATAAATTGCCAGGCCTAGATTCAGGGAGACTCATCTTCCTTCAAATCTGGTCTCAGATACTTCCTCACAACCTGAGCAAGATGTTTAACCCTGTTTGCCTCAGTTTCTTCATCTGTAAAATGAGCTGGAGAAGGAAATGGCAAACCACTCCAGTATCTCTGCCAAGAAAGCCAGAAAAGGGGTCTCAAAGAGTCAAACACAACTGAAAACAATGAATCAACAACAAATTATTTGCTATTTGTTTTCAAGGAGAAGGAGAAAATAAGGGTTAGAGAGGAGGAAAAGGCTGTGTTCTTCCTTTTGAAAGGAAAACACAGCAAAAAAAGAAGCAGGATTATAGCAACTAACATTTAGCAGATGAAGCCACTAAACTGAGTTCTGGTCTGGATCCTGCAGGTGAAGCAACACTGAGTTAGGGAGGATGAAGGAGGCAGTGGTGGTTCCCTGTTCTCTGTGCCTAACTCATGGTGCATGGTATAGTTATGGGTAGGCTTTATTTCACTGTTTCCTCCTGGGAGAGGAATATAACAATCATTCTTGGTCAAGCAAGAGACATTGGGTTGTTGTTTGTGGGCGAAAGTGAAGGCCTTCCAGCTAACCAAGGCACATGGAGAAATTTTAGGCAAAGGAAAAGATGGGATGTGACTAAAGTCTAATTCTTCTAGAAAAAAAAGAAAAGAAAATTTTATAAAGGCAGATAGGCAGGAACTTAGCTTTATGACTCAGTTAAAAGATGTTTCCCCATAACACAACAGTTTCATTGCAGTCCCTAAAGAACATTACCTATTGAATCGTCAGCTTCATTTCCTGTGACGCATTTGACTTTCTCTTGGAGACTTGGGTTTGCCATCTGTATCAGCAAGCACCCTAGCATTCCCAGAGTGGCTGTTGGCACAGATTCTTTGATGTGCTTTTCTAAAGGAAAGCAACTCAAAAGGGGTTAACAATCTTACTTTAATCAACTACATATACATATATATAATACATATATACATGCATACATATATGAAATTCACCTAGTTCAGGAGAAAAAGTCAGCACCCTGATCTTCAGAAAATACAAACAGATGTTACAAGAGGACAAAAAATACAGAGAAAATAACACAATTTAACAGAACAACAGACAGGACTTCTTGCTGTCTGACCATTACATACATACACTGTTAGTTACCAGAGAGAGAAGCACCAACATCTGGATTTTCAAAGCTGAGGAGCTCAAGGGCTGGCCAGAGTCAATTCTGGCCAAATCACACAACTCTTCCCATAAGGGAGCCCTAAAGCAAAATATCACCTTAGGGTATACATACCTACATATATGTGTGTGTGTGTACATATGGATGCATGTATGTATGCATAGCCTTCTCCAGGGCCAGAGAACATCACAACCTCTGTGATCCACTGCCTAATTGCAGAGTAACAAAAGGTGTGGGTCTTCCTGAAAAACAAGCTTTCCCTAAGCAAGTTTCTTTTGTTGAGCTCCAAGTGACGCCCATTAAGGAGCAGGGAAGATCTTCAAATTCCCTTACCATTACACCATCTAAGTAATGATCCATCCAAAATAAGCATTGGACACAGTGTTAGGCACTTGTAAGGGCCCAGTAAACCCTCAATTAACAGGCAGCAATTCTTCACATATCTGAAGATAACTGTGATATGCCATCTGTGAGTTCAATGTTCTCAGTTCTGCCAACTGTTCCTCATGTGACATGGTGTTAAGTCCCCTCATAATTCTGGTTATCTGCCTCAGGATCTGCTCCAACTTCAAGAGTCTTTCTAAAATGCTATCTCCAGAACTGAGCAGATACTTGATATGTAGCCCAAATTTTAGTCAGATTGTGGTAGGATTAGTTATGCCCTTGCTCTAAATATATGTTCACTCAAGGTTCTGAAATGTCTTTAGTTTGGATACACCCTCTACAGGCAAAGACTGCCACTGCTCTGTTAGGGGTGGGCCTAGTGCTCAAACCCTGGCAGTTCAGGTTTGATATTGGGATGAATTGAGGCACTCCTAAGTCACTGAACCGTTAACAAAAGGAGGTTCACTCAGTCTCAGAACAGCAAGTATTTGCAGTAAAGATATCACTGCCCTTGTCTTCTATAGACAAAGCTTCCATTTCTATTTGGAAATGCATTTTGGTCTGCAGAGTAGAGTATCTTTAATTAAAAGGAGGGTCACTATAGCATCACTGCTCCAATACCTGTATTAGCAATGGATTCACTCCTTTACCTCTGCTGTTCTTGAAATGGTATATATGATGTTCCTGATGGGTGCTGAAAAGCCCTACAAACAAGTGTATACATGGGAGGCCTCAGAAAAATTTCTCCACTGGTCCTGACTTCCAAGGGGAGCCTCTAACTGTACAGTCTTGAGTACTCTAGGATCCAGGCCACATGGCTAGGCCCATGGATATCCCCAAGGAATCAGCATTCATTAAGATGTGTTTCAAAATCTAGCACTTCTTAAACTATGGATCTTGACCCTATGTGGAGTCTAGACCCACTGTTTAAAAAGCTCCATATAGTATCCCCTGTTACTAGATTCTGCCTTTCTCATAGTGGATGGAGTCTTCAGGCAAAACAGTATTCTTTAGGAGCCAGGCCCTTATAGGTGAAGGACCAGTAGGCCAGTGGACTAAGCAGGGTTTCAGAGACTGAAACAGAAGCCTTAGTCTCTGAAATTGTTTGCCACATGTTTGAGAAGAGCACTGATACTAGAGGTACCGAGGTAGGATAATTTTGAAAATGCCATTTCCATTTAGCGGTAGAAGCCTCATAGACCCTACCCATTTTGTTAGAGGGACTGTCTTGCATCAACTAATCCATAATAGGCAACTCTGGACAAAGGGTGATTGTATGTTCCTCTACCATCTACTCAGAAAAAACTAGGGCCTAGGAACAGGTGAGCAACGCCTTTCAAAAACAGCATGTCTTGAGTGGCTGCTTTGGGAATTTGCATCTTCAGCAATGCAACAAACTGGCCACCCTTGATACCTGCCAAAGGCTTCACTCAAACCGATTTTTCTCCACAGAGATGTCCAGAAACATGGACTTTGTACAAACGTGAAGAGCAAAGGGGAGAGACTGCTGCACAGCCTGCTTTAGATCTTTCTGGGATGTTGTGTGTTCGAAGCCTCACCTAAAGAAGGCAGATTTGGGGGTGACTAGGTAAGTAGGGACCATAAGGATATCCAGGTGGGAAATTTGGGTTCTATAAAACCTGAAGAGACCAATAAGTCTTTAGGCTTTTTTCTTAGACTATGGGGTCTAACCACACCCAACATCCTCTGAATTTTTCCTACCCACTGGATCATACTGAACCCTGGATTTTCTTAGGTTTGATTTCCCACCATTTGTCCCTTATGTAGGCCACTATCCAGCTGATCCAGGGCCTCTGCTACCAGGGTCTCATCTGGCCCAGTCAACAGTATGTCATAAATGTTGTGTATCAATAACTTCAGGAAAGGAGATCTCTTTCTGGTCTCTGCACTACCATAATGTGGCAATACGAGGGAGAGTTCAGGTAACCCTAGGGAAGAACAGTGAATGTGTACTAGAATCTTTGCCAGGTGAAAGTAAAGTGCTCCTGACTGGTCTCAACTACAGGGTTCTGACCTGGGCTCTTTTCTCTCTTTCCCCTTCACTTGGTGATCTTATTAATTCCCATGGATTTAATTACTATGTTGAAGATTCTCAAATCTACTTATCCTGCCCCAGTCTCTCTTTATATATATATAATGCATCCTCCATTCAAACCATAAGTTGATTTTCCTAAAGTAGATCATGTCATACCCTTACTCAATAAACATCAATGGCTCCCTATTGCCTCCAGAGTAAATACAAATACAAAACACAAAATAAAAGCCCTTTACAGCCCAGCTCCCTTTCACCTTTCCAGTCTTCTTACACCCTACACCCCACCACATACTCTTCGATACAGGGACCTCCTGCCTGTTCTGCAAACACCACATTCCATCTCTTGGCTGTGGGCGTTTTCTCTGGTTGTTAACCCATACCTGGCATATTCTTCCCACTCTGCTCTGTTCACCAACCTGGCCTTCTTTTTTTAATTTTAATTTTAATTTTTATTTGTTTTCTTGTTTACATCATTCATTTCCATGAGATTTTTGAGTTGCAAATTTTCTCTCCGTCTTTCCCCTAGCCCCAATCTGCAAAACAGCGATCCCACTGTAAAGCCCCTCCCCCAATCTGCTCTCTTTTGTGCCCTCCTCCAACACCCCTCTAACTTTCTGGTAGGGCAGGGAGGGTCTCCCTACCCCAGTCCCTGTATATCTTAATTCTTAGTTGCATGTCTTGTAGAGCTTTAAATTCTAGATTCTTTCAATTCCTCCCTTGTCACCCACCCCTACCAGAAGGACAAGCAATTCGATACAGGCTGTGCATGTGTAATTACACAGGACATCTTCACAGTGGACATATTGTGACAGTCTGATCATATGTCCTCCTTCCTATCCTGCCCCACCCTTGTTCTGTTCTCTACCCTGTCCCTTTACTGAAGTGTGTGCTTCCAGCATCCCTCCCCCAGACCCTCCCCTCCCCTCCATCATCCCACCTCTCATTCCCATGCCCCCTACTCTCCAGTGTGGCATGATACCCAGTTTAGAATTTATGTCATTCCTTCCCTAAGCCAAATTCAATG
>CM053594.1:337146356-337162884 GCA_028646575.1 Pseudocheirus occidentalis | reverse complement strand
TAATCTATTTTTTAAAGTGTTGTTTTCTTCAGTCAGGTTGTTGACTCTCTTTTTGTGATTTTCTTGCATCATTCTCATTTCTCTCCCCAATTTTTCTTCCACTTCTCTTATTTGTTTTTCAAAGTCTTTTTTAAGTCGATCTATGGCTTGTAGGCAATCTTCGAGTGTCTTGGAAGCATTTGGTGTGGGAGTTCTGACTGTGCTGTCTTCCTCCTGCTCCATTCTTCGATCCTTTTTGTCCCCCCAAAAGGATTCTAGAGTTTGATTACTGTTCTTACTTTGCTTCCTTCTCATGTTGGCCCGTCAATTAATTGCTTGATTTTTTAGCTCTGTGCAACTCTGCTTCCAGGGGGGAAAGCTCTGTTCCAAATTGCTGGGGTTTTCACAGGTGCTGGAGCTATTAGGGAGATGCTGCAACCCCCACCAGTTTGGCTTGCTGAAAATCCACCCCAGGACCACCACCCAAGACCACAGTCTGGATCCAGGCTGCTCAACACAAGAGCCCTTGGCCCTGATCAGTTGTCTCAGCTCCCCTGCAATTGGCAAGCCAGGAGCTCTGAAGTAGTCCAGTGGAGGCAGTTGCTGGTTGCAGCAGATCCTGCCACTTCCAGCTGCTTCCTTGCCCTGGGGTTAGTTTGGCTGAACTGCTTTTCCTCCCCCAAATTTAGCTTGAAAGCTTGGATTCCACTGACCTTTCTCCAAGCCTTATTTTTCCTGGCTTGATAAATGTGGAGATTGCTCCAGGTGGTGCAGATCTGCCCTCTGGTAGACTCATGCTGCGGCTTGGCTCCTCCTTACTGCTCTGGGGCCTGGCCATGGTTTTGGTTTTGGGCTGGACTGGCCTTGGCTGAGATGAGCCCCTCCTGCCGAGCTGCCTTCAGGGAGAGATGTGTTTTCTGTATTTTTGTGAGTTTGGGAGCCCTAAAATTTGTTCAGAGTCATATTTTATGGGTATTTAGGGTGACTGTGTGGGAGCTGCGAGACTTTGCTGCTTCCATGCCGCCATCTTGGCTCCACCCCTCCCTGGCTTCCTTTTCAGTCACAACTAAAATCCCAGCCTTCCCCAGCCCCTCTATTTCTGGTACCTTCCCTCTTTTGCTCATTTCCTATTTATCCCACACATAGTTTGCTCTGTATTGATTTGTTCTCATGTGGTCTCCCCCATTGGACTGTAAGCTCCTTGAAGGCAGGCACCATCTTTTGCCTCTTTTTGTTTCCCCAAAACTTAGCACAGCACCTGGCATATAGTATTGCTTGATAAATGTTTATTGATTGATTGATTGGTGGGAGTGACTCAGCTAAAGTCTAAAGGTATTCTGATGGGGCTCTATCCAGAAGATGTGATATAATTGCCCTTAGCAGATTAGTAATGGAGTATGTCAGGTGTGGTGTGTACGTGTCTGTGCGCATGTATGAACATAAATCCAATCATTCAAGTCTATTTCCTTTAGGGATTTTACCCTCTTCTTTGCAGATTCTCCTTGGGGAGCTCACTTACACAGGACAAAGTGTGAATAACTCCCCATCTTAGTCACCTAAAAGGGAGCAAAGCGTAGTCTCTATTTTGGGGCTCCAACTGATGAAGTTGACCCTGAAACAATAGATCCTCAGACTTTGGGGGCTTGGTAGGAGAGCATTTCAGTACTGGCTCCATTGGGCCATGCATGACCTTGGTAGCCATTGCTCTAGTGACTCATCAGATTGCGGTCTGACCTTTTGCAGCCTGCCCAGTGCCAGCTTTTATCATACAACAATCCAACTTCTGCAGAATGGTCATTAACCACCAAGACATGTTGGACTTAGTGCTTTCTTTACCCCCCTGGATGGTCTCCTTCAGCAGCAGTTACAAATCCATGCAACTTTACAATCAATTTATATTTTTATTTTGTCTAAATAATGAAATTATAAGAAAAGTCTGTTGGATCCTTGCTAAAATCAAAACGCAATATATCTATATATTTTTTGCTATAACAGTTTAATGACTTTATTAAAAAGAAAGTCGGTTTCATTCTCCACTGTTCTTTAAAGATCAGTAATAGTAATCTTCAGTTGACAGTGATCACACCTGCAAATTCTGTCAGAAGACCGGGATATAATTTGTCTGGGGCCTAGAGAATTCACTCATTTTCAGAAGCTTAAATCACTAAGGAGAGTTCATATCTGGCATGCAAAGCCAGTTTGACATCAGAAAAATAATCATCACAATAAAATATGTAAACTACAATTAATGTTTTTTAAAAAAACTATATGATCATTCAAATAGTGAAGAAAAGTCTTTGACAAAATCTAGCATTCATTCTTCATAAAAACATGAAAAAGAAGCATAGACAATTTTTCTTTAACACAGGAAAAAGATCCACTTTAAGTCAAGAGTCACCGTAGACATGGAATGGAAACATCCAATGTTTAGCTAATCCAATGTCTAACTTCATCATTTTTATTTGTCACAGTATTGGAATTTATAGAAATTTCAGTAAGATGTGAAAAAGCTTCAGAGGGATTGGCAATGGGAGCAATGAAATCAAATCATTATTTCCAGAAAATATAATTTTATACCTATAAAAATCCAATCAAAAACTGATGGAGACAGTAAGGTCAGTAGAGTTGTACAATACAAGTTTAAACCACAATATCCCTTTGCTTTTTATTTACTAGGAATCAGGATTCAAGACAATTGTTTTTAAACTTCAATTTAAAATAGGAACAATAATAAAATATTTGCAATTAATCCAAAATCTCTATTCCTTGCTCTTGTCTTAGAGAAAAGTGCCATGCATTTCTGTCTAGAGAAGTTTACTGTTTTAGGGGCATGTTGGATGATGATTTAATCTAGTCACTGTGCTCCTTGGTGCCCACCAAAGGTACCACTCTATCTAATCCTTGTGGATAGAGTCCTTCAAAACCATAGTCCCAAAAGATCAAAAGGATCAAGGACAGGCCATTTTAGACCTTCCAGGGGGGTAGCCTATTGTGTGTCCCATTCAAAAGAGGCAGTCTTACAAGTGATCTGGTAAATGGGGGCCATCAAAATACCCAGGCGGGTGTTACAGGTTCTAGAATCCAGAATCCAACTAGTCTTTGAGATTCCTTTTTTAGGGAATTGAGTGTCAAGTAAGCAAGAAGGATGATACTTGGGATCAAATTGTTCCTATTCTCCCCAACCAATGTATTTTCAAAAACTTTAACTGATTTAGGTGATTTCTTGGTGTTACTCTCCCACCTCTTGCCCCTCATGAGAGGTCAGCCAATCTTGGGCCTCTGTTACCGTATCTTCCTCTAACCTAGTCAACCTTGCAACATTAATATAATAGTGGATCTCATTGCCCTCAATGAGTAGGATCTCCTGTCAGGTCTCAACAAGTTGATATCATATGAAGAATTTAAGCAGCTCTGAGAAACGATGGTGAAAAGACACTGAATTCCTTTCCAGGAGCAAAATCTATTTCACTTGGCTCTCCCACAAAGGCTATGAATATTTTTACTGTGCTTCTATAAGAAAAAAGAATGTCAAGAAAAAGCATTTGTGTTCACATCTTGAAGTCAGTTGAGATCGTCTTGCTATAAGATGTTTCTCCCTGTGAAGTCAGGGAAAGTATGTAGATCTCATTTTCTCTCCATGAGGACTCTGAAAAAGACAGAAGGGAAGAAAATGAGGAGGAATTTCTTTCTTGTTGGAACCCTTTAGTCGCGAAGGCATAAAGAAGCATTGCAATGAGAATTCTACGGAGATTATGTGAGAGATCGGTAGTGACAAAATATTCTGAAAAGACTGATTTATTGTGAACGCTTAATAGGGGAGAAATTCTAAAAGTCTGTGATTATGTATTTTTTCCCATTAGACTGCAAGCTCCCTGAGGTCAGGGACCGTTTTCAGATTTCTTGGTATCCCCAGCTCTAGGCCCCATATACAACAGACCCTTTATAAATGCTTGTTGACTATTAAGTCAGGAATGAGTGCAACAAATTTTATTCAGTCCTCAATAATAGACTGTAAGTTGCTAGGCATGATCTGCCATGTTCACTGGGCACACAGGGTGACCAAAGGGGATATGTGTATAGAAGAATAGTCCGGTCTTCATCTTAATTACCATGAAAGGAAACATCTTTCACTGCCCCCCCTCCATCTGAAATTGTTTAATATTAACTCTACAAGACAGTTCAGGCAAGTCCAAGGGCTTCCATTCAGCCTTGCCCACAATAACTGATATAGAAGCTATCATAAGTGTATGGAGTCATAATATCCAAGTCCACCATAGACTTCCCCTGGTTAAACACCATGACTGTGAGCAGAGGAGAGAGGTCTCCCATACACTCTGCCGAAGTAATGAAGCCACTTCGCTTGGTGACCTGCCTCATAAAACCCATAAAGGAAAACGGAACATCCCCATGGACCTGTCTTCCCTGGTACAGTAGTAATTTGGCTGCTGGTGTCTAGCAGCCCCTTATATACTTGGAATTGTTCCACTTTCCAGATCACTGTAATTTGGGTATTTGACCTTTCTTAGCTGAATGATCCTGTACTTAAAACAGACCTAGCTTTGGGGCAACTCCTGCCCTTAACTTAAGGGGGTCAAAGGCTTAGGTAACTCAGAACAACGAAGCTGATTGGGGCTTTGGGAGATGTTTTAGGTGAGGAAAAAGGACCCTTGATGCCCTAGTGTTAGATGTCTTGATATAATTTCATTAACGCTTCCATAGGCTGATGATCAGTTTTCTAACTGTTAATTGCACGTTTTAAGAGCTACACTCAAAGGAAAAAATTATTGTCACTCTCATCCAAGTAATATGTCAAAGGGCGCGGTGCATCTACCATTATCCCTAGAGTTCCCATTTGTATGGCCATACCTGTCTATACAGACACTGAGTATATACCTGAATTTCCTGATCAAATTTCAGTTGATCTTCTCAGGCTGAATCATATCTGTTGGGGAGAGGCCTGCAGGTAAATCCTGATACCCATTGGGTAGAGAACCACCTGAAAATCAGCATCTCATTGCACCCAATGTGGGCTGGTAACAAAGGTTGGTGAGTCATGGAGAAGGAGTGTAACTCTTATGTACCAAACCCGCCTCTTTTAGGACTTTTACCCTTTCCCTTGCTGTCCCTTTTTAGGAAGTCAGCTAGAGAGAATTCATCTTTGTGAGGCCAAATACAGAAAACTCCCCATTTTCACCACCAAAAAGGGACAAAAGGCAATCTTCATTCAGGAATCCTGATTCAGCTGACTTCCTCAGAGCAAAGTTGTCCAAGCTGATGGGATTCTGCTGCTGAAAGAAACTCTGACACGACCATTCGGACTTTGCCTTCATTAGCTACTGCACAAGCTACTCATTGTTTTCTCCTTCTCTAGCAACTTCCAGAACACTTTGGTGGGGAAAGCCATCCTTTCTATAGTGCGGGGAATGTCCTAATTGGGGCTGCAGTAGGATGAGCCTGAGTTTTTCTTACCACAATTCTATTCTTCTCTTTTGCTCTTGTGTATTCCTTTATAGCTCTAATATCAGCAATATAACACCTTCTCCAACAATATTTCTGAGTCAGAGGCCAAGCTTCCCACCTGAAGCCTACCAGTCAGTAAATCCAATAGCATTGCCCCTTCCCCCCGAGCTGTTACTAAGTCTATTAACTGCCCCCTACTCTTCAAAGAATGATCCTTAAACAAAAAGCTTGTTCATATCTATTGCTAATTCTTGAATTCTCAAAGACAATTCGTTTTCATTTTCTTTATACAGGAGATTCAGCTATTTCAAAAGTATTAGCAAGAACCCAGAAATACTGATTTTTATTCTTCCTCTCAAGTTCCATGGAAGCCCCTTCTTATTCCATTGAGAAAACTACCCATATACAACTCCTATCCAATCAGGAGTCTCTCTTTCTTCCATATCTCCCCACTTCAACAACAAAATTAGTAATGAAATCCTCGTGATCTACTCTTCCAAGTCAGGTCTAATTTAGGTAGTGACTCAAGTTCAAGATCAAAATGTAATTATGTGATACTTGTGTACCATAAAATGCAATGAAGCTAACTTTATTTAGAATGAGGTTATAAAGGATATAATTCCTAGCTCTCTCAGAAAAAAAATGCTATTTCCCTCTGCCACCCACATATTGTTACTCTAGAAATGTCACATCCAGTACAGCAGTAGCAAAGTTGGGTAAGAAATTTATCCCCATGGGGCAATGGGAATTTTGCTAAACCTCCAGAGGACTAGTGTGACTTCATCTGGGCTTTTTATATCCAGCTACATTAATTACCATTACACCATAGTCCCCAAGACTAACCAAATCCTAAGAACAGTATCTTTCTCGTACACAGGGAAATCACCGATTTCCTTCACCGATTGAAGCTTATGTCAAATAAATATTGTTCCTACCACAAGGGGGTTGGCTCTTCAGTAATTAGGTTTTCACCATCACAAGAATGGGGAAAGTAAGAACGGATGGATATTTACTAACTATTGGTAAATGGGTCCAGGGTCCGGAGCTTCTGTGGATGGAGGAATTCCATTGATGAAGATAGGCAAATAGGCAAATATTCTCATGTTGCTTCCTATTCTTTCCAGTTTGGCCCCCATAAGGGGCCTACTGAGTCCCTGCTGACACAGGAGCAGGAGTAGGGGGTTAGACCATGGCCCATATGTAGAAAGTATCTTTAGCAAATGTTTTTTGTGGCAACAAAAATGCTAGAAAGAGTGTCCATCCATTAGGAAAATGGATAAGCAAATTGTAGTATATGTGTGTAATAGAATATTATTTCATCCTAAAGTATGACAAATATGAGGAATTTTTAAAAAAACATGGAAAGAAATGAAGTGAAATAAGCAGAACCAAGAAAACATACATAAGTCTTATGGTAGTTTAAGTGAAAAGAACATTGAAATGAAGCCTAACACAGTGTAATTATAATGACCAATCATGGTCCTGGAGAAAAGATAAGGAAATTCAAATTCCTCTCTTCGTGGAGAGGTAAGGAATTCTGGGTGCAGAATGTTGAATAAGGGGGAAGATGGTGGTTGATATGACAGATATTATATTAACTTATTATTAAATTATTAGTTTAAGTGTTTTTCCTTGTTACAAAGGAAGACTCATTTGTATGTGTGTATGTATGTATGCATGTATGTATTCTGAAAAGATGATAATGGCTTTTGTAAAAAAGATAATAATTTAATTCTTAATTAATAATTTAATTATTATTTAATAATTTAGTTATTAAAACAAATAGATAAACATTTTTATTGGGATTTATAGGGAGTGGTTGAAGAGTTATAAAACTATATGAAACTGATTCAAGTGTAGTTTACTAAGAAGATTTAATTAATTGTATCGATGGTCTCTTTTAAGTTTCAAATATGTAATTTCTTTTTTTTAAAGGAATTAAGTGTTCTATTGCTGTTTCCTTACCACTTTGGACTTAACCTATTTTTCCATGTTTGATCAAACTTTTATCTTTTTGATAGAGAAGCACTGCTTAATATATTACAATAATTATCATGCCAATAAAAGAGCCACAGAAAGGAACAACCTATTAATTACCTACTATGTGCCAAGCACTATTCAAATATTATCTCATCCGATCCTCACAACAACCCTGAGAGGTAGGTGCTGATATTATCCCCATTTTACAGTTGAAGAAACTAATGCGGATGTGATGTTTCCTACAACTAGTAGATATCTGAGACTGATTCTGAACTCAGGTCTTTCTGAGTTTCAGCTACTGTGACATAACCCAATAAATGCCTTTCTTTACTAAAAAGCTCATTTATGTAGAGAAAATGGTTTTCTGTCACTGTGGCTGACTCATTGATTGAACTGTGAAATATCCTGATGGCCAATATGTGCCACTGATATAAGCCTCCATTTCAGTATGCATCCTGTGCCACCAACTCCCAACTGTAAAGGTATTATTGGATGTATCTTGTTATCTCTTGTAGCTTTGAGCATTATGAACATGTAGAATATGACCACTAATTAATTCAGAGAAGCAAATATTCTCTGATGTATAGTCCGTGTAGGCTGAAATAAGTACGTGATACTTCGGAGAAGATATATTATTCCTCTAGGAATGAAAAAACAGTAAGGATAATGAGAGGAATTTAATGTTGAACCATTTGATTATCAACAATAATTTGTAATATTTTCTTCTCTGTAAAAAAACTGGCTTAGAGAGAAACCTCTTCCCTCCTAAAAAATGTCAGAAGTATTCCAGCTCTGTTCAAGGCATCTGGGTGGGACCTTAACCAACTGGGAAACCTGATTTCTGTTAATAGTATAAACAGAATCCTGTCTGGATGAGTTTTTTCCCTAGTGGAAAGAACTGTCCTTGAACCCCTATGCCCCATTAGAGTTTAGGGCAACCCAAGCTCTTGAAGGAGAAAGCTAGCCAGAATGGCTTCCCCTTCCCAGATGCCTTGAGGCTGCTGAGTCTCGTGATCAAGCCAAGTCCTCAGTGGAAGGACCTAAAGATTTTCTAGTCCACTTTCTCATTTAATATTCACCATTTAGGGTTGAGTTTCACTTGTCAGGGGAGTTCTGTATCAAAAGGAACACACCCAGAGTCTCCCTTGGCATCTTTGGTTACAGAGTGAAATCAATAACCATCAATTGGTTGATTATTGGCTGTCCTAATTAATAAAGTGATTATTAATACCTGGAAACTGTGTCTTAGGGTTTTTATTCATTACAGCAATCCTTTAAATTTGAAGAGCAACAATTTAAAGTGTAGGTGTCAATGCAAGAAAGTAGGTGGATCTGTATATATATGAATAACACTAAAAAAAAGGTCTTCAATTTATTTCATGATTATCCTATGGATGCTGTCCCTTCCCCTCTCTTTCTAAACAATGGCTATAGAAACTGTGATATGATTCTCCACTGCCTGCCCTACATGCCTTTGTGTGTAGAACATGCAGAAAAGTGGTAAGAAGTACAGATAAAGATGTACATACACCAATATCCTCAGTACATTTATATCTAGTGGGTAGAAAATGGCTCTTTCATCTTCATAGGAGCCCTAGAGTGCATTTTATGAAACCCACACATGAGAATGTATGGTTTAAGGAAGTGCCCAACTCAGAATGTAGACTAAGTCAGTCACAGTCCAGCTACACAGGATAAATAGGAGAGGGAAGAGAAAAAAATTTCATCCTTCCAAACCCAACTCCATATGCTTATCATGACCTTGAATATAAAAAAAACCAAGCCCAAATAATTTGTACTTTTCATTTTAATTTTTCTTTTATGTAGTCATTTGCAGATGGAAGGATCAGGAAACAGGCACTGGTCAAGAAAACAAAATCATTAATTAATTTTTTAAAATGACAAATATCATATAAATTATACTCATTTAAAGTCAAGAAAGCAAGAGAAAGCCCTTGTCATATTTAATGGACCTCCTGTGTAGGACTCAAAGGGGGCCATAAATAAGAGTTAGTAGAAATAAGATTTGGTTGTGAAATAAGTTGTACCATTCAGGGAGAAAACCTCTATCAATGAGATTATAGATTAATTGAAAGGCTATAAATAGCACTTAGTGGAGTGCCTGGAACAAAATAAGTATTAATAAATGCTTATTTATGAACTAAATACACACACACTATAGCTAATGTTTAGTAATAGGCAAATATATTTCAACATTAGCCTAAGAGTCAGTTAATATTGATTATGAAATATGAACAGATGTTATGGAATAAGGACCAACATCCAGTACCTCCAGCTCTCTTCTAGTGTTGCTAAGTGAAACTCCTGGGTAATTTTTATGGTACGTGTAGTAGCTGACAGGAAAATGATGGGAACAGTATAGAATCTTTTCATTTTAATGCAACTAACAAATGGGCTAGGAGGAGTTCTTGTTTCCTAGGAGGAGAGGGAAGTGGAATAGTCAAAAAGACAAATGGCCTGAGAGACACTTTGCCCTGTTGGCTGGGTGTGACTATGGATCTGACTCACAAAAAAATTGAACTAGACCACATTTCTCTGCCAGAAAGAAACCTAGCACCAATTCATCAGAGAAGCAGAAGGTAGAAATGATGAATGCTTCCCATCAGAGGATATCAGCAGCAATGTGGGAAGTAGCAAGTGACAGCTTTGGAGCCCAAGAGGTCTTCCACATGTACGCAGTCTAAGACTGTCAGTTATCTGGGCCACAAGTATTCCCTCTTTCACCAATAATGTAGGAATCTGTGGTAGAGTGTACGCCAACGTATAAGGGGGAAAGCGTTCCTTTTTTTAGCCTTGATGGTTCTTGATATTCTATTTCATTAAATTCTTTTGAGCAAATATGTTGGTTTAATAAAGGTGAAAAATCATATTGGGGGCTTTGGAACTATGATTTTTGAATAACTGTTGACCAAAAGAATTCTATAAATATAGCTTTCAAGTAGCTGTGTTAAGGGATGCTTAGCTATACAGAAACATCAGAAAACACTCATCTAGATTATGAATGCATGTCCAACTTCATGAACTAAATTTTTTACGTAGGGTACCCCAAAAGTCTTAGTGCAATTTTAAGCCATTAAAGCTTTAAACACTTATATATGTAGATATGTATATATCTTTGGATATCTATAGATATAGATATAGATATATCTATCTATCTATCATTTATCTAATATGCCTGTATATTAAATTGGGGATGGGGGTATTATGATTAGGCTTCGTTTCCTGACCCAATGCCTATTATGAAATATGAGCCATAATCTAAAAAACTATTTATGCTGTTGAATTGCTTTAGTTGTGTCTGACTTTTTGTGACCCTATTTGGTATTTTCTTGATTTGCCACTTCCTTCTTCATATGAAGAAACGGAGGCAAACAGGGTTAAGTGACTTGCCTAGGGTCACATAGCTAGAAAATGTCTGAGGCCAGATTTGAACTCAGGAAGATGAGTTCCTGACTCCAGGCCCTGGACTCTATCCATTATGGTGCCACCTAGCGACCCCATAAAAAGTTATAGATATGACTGCTAGGACTTTAGTTATTGATTCCTATTACTGTTTTAAATACTCCTTTAGCTTGGAAGAGTTTTAAGAAAAGGGGCTGATTTTTTTCCAAAATACTGCCACTTTGGTGGTTGTGAACACACTTGAGAGAAAGCTGGAGGGGTGAAATTGAATCTCCTTCAGTCCAGTGATATCAATGTGGGAGAGGAGCCACATTATCATCACAGTTTTCCAGCTCTCTGAAATGCAGTGTTTTTTGAAGACTTTACCCTACTCACTAATAAGGACAACAAGTACCTAAGATCACTTTAGCATTTCCCAGTCTTATACAACTTACCCTCCGCTACACTGATTACCTATCAAATTTATACTTTCCTCTCCTCCAAAGTCACATTCATATCTGATTACATATGGAAATAATTACAGGTGGAGTGTTTATGCTGGTCTCCATGGTGATGATTCATCCTCTGGTCTCCACGGTGATACTTGCAGATACAAGTTCTCAAATTCATTTTGTTTATTTATTTGAAATGCCTACTGATTTGATTTACTAGTCTAAGCTCTGTTTTCTGGATAGTCAGACTCCGTACTTTTTAGGAATGAAAAATAAACGAGGGACATAAAGGAGAAAGTGTTAAAGAGAATAATATTTAGGACAAGTTTATAACCCATTTACCTTCTGATTTCATTTCATTTGAAAATCAAAATTTTTGCTTCATCTCTATATATAATATATATGTTATATTATATATATATAAGAATATAAGAAAATATGAGACAATTATGATCGGTTCCTCTCATAAAGTATTTTTCAACTGAATGGTACTCTTATCCTCTAAGACTCTCAGAAGGAAGGTAAAATGCTCACTTGGGCAAAGAGTAGCAATGTGGATGAAAATATTGATATTCACATATGTTCATGTCTCTCTCAAGGGTCTGACACATTAAATTAATCATCTGTTCATGAGATAGTAACAGATGTTCTTTTGGACTTAGAAAGCAGCATAACATAGTCGAAAGAATATTGGACCAGGAATTGGTAAACCTGGGCTCTAGTCCTAGCCTTGACATTAACTAGCTGTGTGATATTAGGCAAAGTAACTTTATCTCTGCAGTTTTCAGCTTCCTCATCTGTAAAATGGATTAGACCATATCATGTCTAAGGTTCTTTTAAAAACTAAGATTCTTAAGATCAGACAGCAAACAATAGCAAGTTAAAATACATTGCTTTTTAAACTTTTCTGGCTGAAAGCATCCTTAAAATGCCACGTGTCCTCATGCAAAAGAAAGTCCTTTGCTTGGCAGTGCCAAGATTGGAGGTACCCTGTTTTGGCAGTCTCTCTTGTTCTCCACCAATAAAAGCACCAGAGTGTGGATTTCCATACATCTCTCATTCTGTGAACAAGTAAACAACCTGCAGATGTAGCAGCCTGTCATACAGCTTCTCTCTATCAGGAGGGAAAAATAGACCCAATAAAGTGCAAGAGATAATTTACAATTGGTCTCATTTTTCATCATTGGCACCTACCTGGGAGGCTCTACAAGAGAGAAGGAGGGAGGGAGGAAGGGAAGGCGCTGTGAGCTAAGCAAAGGAGTTGTAAACACAAGCAATTTACTAGAATTGCCGATTTGGTTCATAGACCTTTTGTGCCCTAGAGCTTTCTGTACATAAAATAATTCAGTAGCATAACCAGAATATGCACGTGATATTGCTTTATACTTGGAGATCTGCAGGATTAGAATAAGAGATTATTCACTGCATCCAGGGTATTTCCCCTATACTTAGGGCAATCTGAGGTGCCTTGACAGTGTTTTCATGGCCCCAACATGAAGGTTTCAGTTGTAGGTATGTAGGGGTGAGGGTAAGCATGCTTTTCTAGTCAATTATCCCTCCCATGAAAGATGGCAGAGTGGATAGGAGATGACTTCAAAGCCAGGAAGACCTGGATTCGAGATCCAGCTATCTGTGTTACCCTGGGCAAGTCACTTAACCTCTCATGTTCTAGACAGTTCTTAAAACTGTAAGTTGCTTAAGAGAAGTAAATAAAATAATATTTGTAAAAAAAACTTTGCAAAAATTAAAACATTATGTAAATGCTAACTTATTTTTATTAAGTTGTTCTAATTTGCATCAACAGAGGGAACTTCCTCACCTGGGAACTCCCAAAACAAGTGAAATCATAGATTTATTCTCCTATCCCACCCACAAGCAGATGCTTAAAAATACAAAAAGAGAATATCTTGTTAGAATAGCTAACCTTAGTAACCTTAATAATATAATATATGCATATTGTAATATAATATTCATATAACATATAATTTAATATTGTAACTGAGCTAATAATATTCATATTATTAGCTCAGTTACAATATTACAATTTAGGTACCCAGAGTCACATAGACAATACCTATCAGAGACAGGAATTTCACTGTGTGTATGTGTACACACATGTGCATATGCATTGGAAGGATCCCTATACACACATACATGTATAATTCACCATCCATGCAATGCATACACATACATATATGTAAACAAGCACATATGGGGACTTAAAACCAATACTTCTTTTGGTAACGAGGTCATTTGAAGGACGCCTACCACACAGCTCTGGCTTCAGTTGAGAAGAGCACAGGAAGGAGCAAGCCATAGTATGGTTCTGCTGAGAGATACTGGTGACCAGAGAACATGCAAGATAGCAGAACGGTATGGTGGGGCAGCTAGGTGGTGCCATAGTGCACAGGGCACCAGGTCTGGAGTCAGGGAGACTCATTGTCCCGTGTTCAAGTGCCACCTCAGACACTTTCTAGTTGTGTGAACATAGGCAAGTCACTTAACCCCATTTGACTCTGTTTCCTCACCTCTAAAATGAGCTAGAGAAGAAAATGGCAAACCACTCGAGTATCTTTGCCTAGAAACCCCCAAATGATGGGGAGGCTAGGTGGTGCAGTGAATAGAGCACTGGCCATGGAGTCAGGAGGACTTGATTTCAAAATCTGGCCTCAGACGCTTAATGTTAGCTCTGTGACCTTGGGCAAGTCACTTAACCCCAATTGCCTTGCTTTTTCCCCTCCAGAAAACAAAACCAAACAAGAAAACCCCAAATGGGGTCATGAAGGGTCAGACATGACTAAAAACTAAGCAACAACAATAGTTAAAAACAAAAACAAAAACAGGGAGTCAAGAAGGTCTAGGTTCAAATCCTACGCCACACTAGCTTTGTGATCATGAACAAATCTCTTAATCTTTCTCAGACTGTTTTCTCATCTGTAAACTGGGAATAATATAATACCTATGACACGTCATTGGGTTATTATGAAGAGCCTGAGTTTCCTCATCTGTAGCATAAGAGGGTTGGATGCTAAGGAGTCTTCTAGCTCTAAATCTTTTATCCTATGAATCAAGAATCTTAAGAGATTACAGCCTCAAGTTTCAGTGGCTGTGTTTTTCTCTTTCTGACAATAAACAACACAGTCTACCCTTCCCACCCCTGTAAAAAATTATTTATACTCGAATATTACCTAGAAATCTGGAAACATTTAAACACTAAACAGTCAAATAGTTTCCCATTATTAACCCTATCAGCTTCTAAAGGAAGAACTTTTCTTTTTTTCCTCCCATATTTCCATGTTCCTTGTGTTGTAAAAGAAGAATCAGAACAAAAAGGAAAAACCACAAGAAAGAAAAAAAACAAACAAAAGAGAAAATAGTTGCTTTAATCTGCATTCAGATTCTCTGGATGTGGATGGCATTTTCCATTTTGGATCATTGTATTGCTGAGAAGAGCTAAGTCAATATCACAGTTGATCATCATTACAATGTTGTTGTTACTGTGTACAATGTTCTCCTGGTTCTGCTCACTTCACTCAGCATCAGGTTATATAAGTCTTTCCAGGTTTTCATGAAATCTGTCTGCTCATCTTTTCTTATAGAACAATAGTATTTCATTACATCCTATACTACAAGTTGTTCAGGCATTCTCCAGTTGATGGGCATCCCGTCAACTTCCAATTCTTTGCCACCACTAGAAGAGCTGTTATAAATATTTTTGCATATATGGGTCCTTTTCCCTTTTTAATGATCTCTTTGGGATACAGAACTAGTAGCGGTATTATTGGTTCAAAGGGTATGCACAGTTTTAGAGACTGTTGGGCATAGTAAGGAAGAGCTTTTCATAAGAAGAAACCAAGTACTAAAATTTTGAAAGGAAATGATAAAGAAATCCAGTGAATGGACAAAGCAGAGTTTGAGCAGAATGAAAAACTACTACAAAATCCATTCATTAAAGTTTGTTTTATATACTTTACTCCGAGTCCCTTATGCACTGACGTCCTCATCCCCAGTCCATTTTTCCTTACTCTAGATATAATTCGAATAAGCATAGTAATCTATTTTTGAAGCCTACAGAATATTAGAATCAGAAAGGCAGAAGATAGAAGGCAGGGGGGTGGAGCCAAGATGGCGGCATAGAAGCAGCAAAGTTCTGCAGCTCCCACACATCCACCCAAAATACCCATAAAATATGACTTTAAACAAATTCTAGGGCTCTCAAACTCACAAAAAATACAGAAAACACATCTCTTGCTGAAGGCGGCTCGGCAGGAGGGGCTGATAGTGGCAGGCCAGGAGCTGAGGTCTATCCATCCTGAAACTGAAATAGCAGCCAGGCCCCAGGGAGGTCAGGAGGAGCCGTGAGTACCCCAGGAAGCAGATCTATGGCACCTAGAGCAATCTTCACATCTATCAAGCCAGGTTTAGAGAAGGTCAGTGAAAGTGAAACTTTCAATCTAAATTTGGGGGAGGAAAAGCAGTTTGGCCAATCTGCCCCTGGGGCAAGGAAGCAGTGGGGGAAGGGCAGGAACTGCTGTAACCGGCGGCTGCCCCCACTGGGCTGCTTCAGAGCCCCCGGCCTGCAGAAATGGCAGGGGGCCTAAGTTGATAGATTAGGGCCAAGGGCTCTTGTGTTGAGCGGCCTAGATCCAGATTGTGGTCTTGGGTGGTAGTCCTGAGGTGCGCTTTCAGTAAGTCAAATCTGGTGGGGGTTGCAACACCCCCCTAATAGCTCCAGCATCTGGGAAAACCCCAGCTATTTGGACCAGAGCTTTCCCCCCAGGAAGCAGAGTTCCACAAAGCTATACAAACCAACAGATTAATAGACCGGCCAACATGAGGAAAAGGAAGCAAAATAAGAACAGCAATAAAATTCTAGAATCCTTTTTTTGTGGACAAAAAGGATCAAAGCATGGAACGGGAGGAAGACAACAGAGTCAGAACTCCCACATCAAATGCTTTCAAGACAATTGAAGAATACCTAGAAGCTATACATCAACTAAAAAGGACTTTGAAAAACAAATAAGAGAAGTGGAGGAAAAATTGACAAGAGAAATGAAAATGATGCAAGAAAATCATGAAAAGAGTCAACAACCTGACTGAAGAAAACAACACTTTGAAAAACAGATTAACTCGGGGCGGAGCCAAGATGGCGGCGTAGAAGCAGCAAAGCACCACAGCTCCCACACAAACATGCTAAAAAAACTCATAAAATGGGACTCTAAAACAGATTTTCAAGCTCCAAAACTCTCCACAAG
>CM053594.1:337111503-337145856 GCA_028646575.1 Pseudocheirus occidentalis | reverse complement strand
CTCCTCCCTGTTCAGCCCCTTCCTGTTAAGGTGTGAACTACTCCCAAGGAGTTAACTGGAAGTAAGGAGCTAAGCCTTTACTAGGTGCTAAGTGCCTTTAGTAGGTGCCAATAGAAAGGGGCATGGAAGATCTTCTGATTTCATTAAAGTTACACCCTCTTAGTCTCCATAGGCTTCTTCCTTTTTGCTATGAAATAAACATGCACAGGTCTCTTTTATCCCAGAACAATTCTGATTGAGAAACAAAAGACTGAGAAAAAGGGATGTACTGGGAGAAGGGGGAAGGGAGAGGAAAAATGGAGAAATAAAAGAGCCCTACAAAGGATAGCTTTTTACAATAAAAGGGAAATGGGGGGACCTAGGCAATGCTGGGATTTCACTCTCATCAAAACAAGTTCAAAGAGGGGAATAACACACACGCGCGCACGCACACACACACACACACACACATTCAGTTGGGTATAGAAATCCATTTTACCCAACAGTGAAATAGGAAATAAAGAGATTTAGAGGGGGGGAGGAGCAGGAAGTATAACAGCGAGGGCAGATTAAGGGGAGGAGTGGTTAGAAGTAAAACCTACTTCTGAGGAGGGACAGGGGAGAGACAGACAGAGAAAGACAGAGAGAGAGAGGAGAGAGAGAGAGAGGAGAAAATAGGATGGAAGGAAATGCAGTTATCTATCATAACTATGAATGTGAATGGGATGAACTCACCTATAAAACGGAAGCAGATAACAGAATGGATTAGAAATCAGAATCCAACAATATGTTATCTACAAGAAATATACTGAAGCAAAAAGAAACACATAAAGTAAAAATAAGACCCTTGCACAGAATTTATTATGCTTGAACTGTAGTTAAAACAGATAGAGTAGCAGTCATGATCTCAGACAAAGTAAAAGCAAAAATAGATCTAATTAAAAGAGATAATCAGAGAATTTTTATTTTGCTAAAAGGTACCATAGAAAATAAAGTAACATCAATACTAAACATATATGCACCAAATAGCACAGCATCCAGATTCTTAGAGGGAAAATTACATGAATTACAGTAGGAAATGATAAAACTATTCTAATAGAAGACCTTAGTTTATCCATCTTGGAGCTAAATAAATTTAATCATGAAATAAGTAGGAAAGATGTTTAAGAGATGAATAGAGTAAATAGAGTCTTTTCTAAAAATGATAAGAAATATCTATTTATATTTTCTGTAATAGGGATAAACTAGAAGTCTTCCCAATAAGATCATATTCATAGGACTCACCATTTCTATAAGTGACTTGATGAAAATATAGAAGGCATGTTTATCAAATTTACTGATGACTAAAAAGCTAATGCATCATACGCAGAAGACCAACTCAGTACAGATGGGCTGAATCAAAGGCAAATTAGAATAAGGATATGTTGAGTCCTATTCATAAGTTTGTTTTTAATCATCAACAAAAGTATAACCCAGGGGGATATGTGTCAAAGATTGAGGTCATAAGTGCACACAATTGGAGAGCTGGCCACCTAGTCGAAACCATACACTATAGGAATCACTATTATGATATTTCAGACAAGTTCTGTGACGTCCACAATTCAGATTTAGGAGTTTTGTTGTCTCCAGACTTAGTACTAGTCAGCAATGTGATTAATAATAAAGGTATTTTAAAAGTTAACACTATCTTAGAATTCATTAACCAAAAGCATAGTGTTCTACCCCCACTTCCACCCAAGTCTGGGGCACTTTTCTGAGGGATAGCCTGGTAAAGCTATGAGCTGCATATATCAAAGGAAGTGTGATGCCTGACTAGCTGAGAGAGTGCTGAATTGTGATGCTAAGTACTTTCTCATTATCTCTCTCCCTCTCTCTATAAATATATTTCTATGTATATATTTGTACATATCTATGTCTACAAAAACTGTGTGCCACCTCTACCCTCTAAAGCCACACAAAGTAGCTCTAATCTCTCTTCCGTGTGAAAACCATTCCAATATTTGAAGACAACCATCATGCACCTACTTCCAAATTTTTTCCATTCCAAGATACAGGTTCTCAGTTCCTTTGTTTTTTCCATGTCATTATTTCAAATTCCTTCATCATCCTAACTATCCTTTGGAGATGTATCACCTTTTCAGTGAGGCTTGTTATGTTCCTAGGACTGAATACAGGTGTAAAACTAAACCTTTCAGGAATGTTTGGAGAACTTTGAGACAGAGCAATCAAGGGAGGTAGCATGTGAACTTATTAATGGTTACTCTTGGACAAACTAGCATGTGGGAGAAGCCAACCCCCATCATGTTCCTGGATGCCCTCACCTACAACCCTCGAGATTACTAAAAGCAAACACCCTGTATGTGAAATCATTCTCTTTTCTGAGTTCAATAGAGATCTTAATCTCGATCTCAGCTGGTTTTTCCTATTGTTTATTATTTGGTTTGCTAATCTGTTATTTCCCTGAATCTGTTTATTATCTACTTTGCAAAAAAAAGGTTTACCAGATATTCTTGATGTTTGCATAATCAGTGGTTGGTGGGAAAGAGGTGAATTAGTTAGAATAAGCTAAATTGTGTCCTTTCCTAGAGAGTAATCAGGAAGAGTGGGAATGATCTTGGACACCTTAAAGTAGTTTACCTTTAGACCAGAGTGTTGCAAAACTCCTGAGTGTTCTTGATCTAGATTAGAATGTTGTTGGAATAAAAATACAATATAACCCAGATGGTGTTCATTTGTGGTTTTCTAAGTCAAAGTGCTACCCATAACAAACCATTTCTACTTTCTAACGAGTTTTATATCACTGTCCTAGAGGACTAATTTGAAAGGAGGTAGATAGATATAATTTTAAACCAGTACCTCTTTAGGGAAATAAGTAAGAATAGGAGTAAGCACACAGCCATGGCCCTCTTCCTGCTCCTCACAAAGGAGATCATTTCCTCTGGATAGAGCTGGGCCAGATCTCAGATGTCTATTAATGCCACATTCAGGGAAGTCATTTCGTTATGTTTAGATAGCTACCATGCATATGTGCCTTAACAATGGTGGGATCACAGAAAGTAGCTGTCTTATTCTACCCTATGATATTGAGTCCACGACTGGACATCTGTGTTGTCCTGGGAACCTTACAAGGCTCATTGAAAAGGTGATAAATGGGGGTGGAGCCAAGACAACAAGTAAAAGCAGGAATTTACTTGAGCTTGTCCCCAATTACCTCAAATACCTGTAAAAAAATAACTTAAATAAATTTTAGAGCTACAGAGCCCACAAGATGACAGACTGAAATACGTCTCCAGCTGAGGGCAGCCTGGCAAACCCACAGGAAGAGTCTATCACACCAGGCTGGGAGGAGAGTGCAGTCCCCATGGGCCATGCAGGCACAGATTGGCCATAGCACACCTCAGGAGGCTGAGTTACTGGCAGCTATTGTTTCCAGACCAAAAAGACAGTAAAAGGTCAGTAGGGAATCTCTGTTGGAACTGGGTGAAAAAACAGTGTGGTCAGGCCCCAGTCCCCAGGGCAGTGGAGGTGGAGGCTGCAACTACTGCTATGGGGGCTGCCTCCTGAGCTCCAAGCCCACAAATCCAGAGGGTAATTGTAGGAATCAATCTCTTTGCTGCAGCTGAGGCAGGATTCCCTTGCTTTGCCCTGCTTGGATCTGGGTCACAGTCTTGGGTGGTGATCCTGGGTGAGGAGTACTGGCATGGCACAGCTTGTTGAGGCTGTGGAGAGGCAGTCATTCTCACAGTTCTGAGGCAGGTGCCTAGAACAAGCTCTGACAACAGCTGTGCAAAACCTCAGAAATATGGGACACGGGTCTCTCCACTGCTGAAGCAGAGTTCTCCTGCGGCAAAGAGCTCAAAAGTCAAGTAATTGGCTGGCAAGACAAGCAAACAGAGGAAGCTCAATCAGACCATAGAATCTTTTTTGGAAAGACAAAGAGGATTAAAACATAGAAGCAGAAGAAAACAACAAAGTCAAAACTCCTCCACCGAAAGCCTCCAAGAAAAGGTGGTACATGTCCAAAGGATAGTTAGAATGATAAAGGGATTTGAAATAATGTCATGGGAGAAACAAATACAGAACTGAGTACCTGTATCCTAAAAAAGAAAATTTGGAAATAGGTGCATGATGGCTGTCTTTAAATATTGGAATGGCTTTCACATGGAAGAAAGATTAGAGATACTTTGTGTGGCTTCAGCGGATAGAAGTAACACAGATACTCACATATATCGACATGCATATACATATAAACATATGCAAATTAATCCAAAGAGAGAGAGAAAGAGGAGACATCTATTTGTTGTTGTACAGTTGTTTTTAATTATGCTTGACTCTTCATGACCATATTTGGGGTTTTCTTGGCAAAGATACTAATATGGTTTGCTAATTCCTTCTCCAGCCCACTTTACAGATGAGGAAACTGAGGCAAACAATGCCAAATGATTGGTCACAAATTGCTTAAGGTCACAAGCTAGTGTCTGAGACTAGATTTGAAATAAGAAAGAGGGGTCTTGCTGACTCTAGGTCCCACACTCTCTTTATTGTGCCACTTTGCAGCCTCAGGATATACATATAAAGGGAGGGAAGGGGGTTTGGGAGAGAGAGAGAGGAGAAAGAGAGAGAGGGAGAGAGAGAGAGAGAGAGAGAGAGAGAGAGAGAGAGAGAGAGAGGAAAGAGAGAATATTATACAATATGCATAATTTGACGTATATGTATATATAGATATACACATACATGTGTATATGTAATTTATATTGCTATTGAAACCTATTCCCAGGTCTCAGGAAAACTGAATAACTCTATGCCAAAGCTCTTTCCCAAATAATCCTTTTTGCTGTATTTGAAGCCTGCTGCTACATAATTCTCATGGGGATTTTACTCAAGCTACCAAAGAACCCAGCAAATTCACATCCTGCCAAGATCATGCTGTCACTAATTCCAATGTTCAGAAGGCATCCATGACTATTGCAAAATTCTATAGAAAAAGAGTGCCCTCCACAGAGAGTCTCACTCAGAAGAGGCGCCCACATCTCATAAAATGACAGCCTCCACTATTGCTGCTAAGAATGGCACTCTTCATTTCTCCTTCCACATAATGATTTCATCCCACCTTTTGTAATTATGATATTTGGTATGCCCTTAACCCACTCTATACCCCCACTCCATTTCTTCCAAGCTTCAAATCTCTTTCTTTTCTAGAAAAATATTTATTTGATATTTTATTTTCCCCTAATTAGATGTAAAAATGATTTTAACATACATTTCTTTAAAATTTTGAGTTCCAAATTTTCTCCCTCCCTCCCTTTCCTCCCCTCCCCTTCCCTTCCTCATTTAAAAAGACAATTTCATATAGGTTATACATGTGCAATCATGCCAAACATATATTTATATTACTCCTGCTCTAAAAGAAAATAGACAAAAAATATAAAGAATGTTTTTTAAGAGTATGCTTTGATCTGCATTCAGACCCTATCAATTCTTTCTCTGGAGATGGACAGCAGTTTTCATAAGTCCTTCAGACTTGTTCATCTTCAGAAGTGTTTAGCTTCTCTGACTACTGCCTTCCCCAATCTGCCCTCACTTCTATCAACCACTCCCCTACCTCTCTTACTCTCACTCTGCACCTCCCCAACCCAGTCTCTTATCTTCTTCCCCTACTACTTTCCTGTAGGACAAGATAGATTTATATACCCAACTGATTGTGTATCTTATTTCCTCTTTGAGTCAATTCTGATGAGAGTAAAGGTCAAGCACTCTCATCCACTGCCCCATCTTCCCCTCCACTGTAAAGACTCTTCATGCTTCTTTTATGTGAGATTATATTCATTCAGCTTCTCCCTTCCCTCTTCTTCCAGTGCATTCCTCTTTTGGTTTATAACCTATTAATTATATTTTTTAGGTATCATCCCTTCATATTCAACTCACACTCTGAATATGTGTAGTCCTTCCACCTGCCCTAATAATAAGAAAGCTCTTAGGAGTTACAAATATCATCTTCCCATGTAAGAATGCAAACAGTTTAACCTTATTGAATCCCTTATGATTTCTCTTTCATGTTTACCTTCTCTTGAGTCTTATATTTGATGGTAAAAATTGTCTATTTAGCTCTGGGTTTTTCATCAGGAATTTTTGGGAAGTCTTCTATTTCATTAAATATCTATCTTTCCCCAAGAAGGATTATACTCATTTTTTTTTCTTCGTAGGTGATCCTTGGTTGTAATCCTAGCTTCTTTTCCCTGCAAAATATCACATTCCAAATCTTCCAATCCTTTAGTGTAGAATTAGCTAAATCTCATGTTATCTTGACTGTGACTTGACAATATTTGAATTATTTCTTTTTGGATGCTTACAATATTTTCTACTTGACTTGGGAGCTCTGAAATGTGGTTATAATATTCCTGAGAGTTTTCATTTTGGGATCTCCATCAGGAGGTGGTCGGTGGATTTTTTCAATTTCTATTTTTTCCTCTGATTCTAGAATATCTAGATGGTTTTCCTTGACATGTTCTTGAAAGATGATGTCTAGGTTCTTTTTTATCATGGCTTTCAGGTAGTCCAATAATTCATAAATTGCCTCTCCTGGAACTATTTTCCAGGTCACTTGTTTTTCCAATAAGGTATTTCACATTTTCTTCTATTTTTCATTCTTTTGATCTTGTTTTGTTGCTTCTTGATGTCTCATGGCATCATTAACTCCCATTTGCCAAATTCTAATTTTTAAGGAATTATTTTCTTCAGTGAGCTTTTTCACCTCCTTTTCCATTTGATCAGTTCTATTTTTAAGGAGTTCTTCTCTTCACTGAATGTTTGTATATCATTTTGAACTTTACTAATTCTGCTTTTTGAGGTATTCTTCTCTTCATTTGGATTTTTGTGCATCTTTTATCATTTGACCTATTCTGATTTTTGTTTTTGTGTTTTTGGAAGGGGGGAAAGCAAGACAATTGGAGTTAAGTAACTTGCTTAAGGTCACACCGCTAGTAAGTGTTAAGCATCTGAGAGATCAGATTTAAACTCAGGTCCTCCTGACACCAGGGCTGGTGCTCTATTCACTGCACCACTTAGATGTCCCCAATTCTGTTTTTTAAGGTGTTTTTTCTTCAGTATTTTTTTGTGCCTTCTTTCCCAAGTTGTTGACTCTTTTTTCATGACTTTCTTGTATCACTATGATTTCTTTTCCCAATTTTCCTGTACTTTTCTTATTTGAGTTTCAAAATCCTTTTTAAGCTCTTCCAAGAATTCTTTCTGGGCATGGGGCCAATTAACATTTTATTTTTGAGTCTTTGGATACAGCAGTTTTGTTTTTATTGTCTTCCGAGTTTGTGTTTTGATCTTCCTTATCACCATAATAACATTCTATGGTCAGGATCTTTTTTGTTGTTTGTTCATTTTCCCAGTCTATTTATTTTTACCTTTATATTAAAGTTGGGCTCTATTCTCAAGGCTGAAGGGGTACTGTCTCAGGCTTCAGATTATTTTTGTATAACTATTTTCAGAGCTAACTCTAGGGATTTGTAAGCTTTCAGTTCTTCCAAAGTCATATATTTTAACGAGAAGTGTGCTTACTTCTCTCATGGCCTGTGCCCTGGTCTGTGAATGAACATAAGCACTCTTTTCTGCCCTGGAACTGTGACTAGGGTCCCTGCTCCCCTGAGGCTGCAAACTCTGGCATTCTGTTGCTCCTCCTCACCTGGGACTATGACTATGATCTAGATGTAGGCAATGTGATAGAATCCTGCACTCAGTGCTACCAAAGGGACTTTTATAATTTCCTTTTTACCAACCATCTGACTCCTTGCCATCTGTAGGAAAAGAGCTCTGGCAGATGCCACTGCTTCAGCTGATTCATTTGCCCCAGTGCCTGCTGCTGGTTTCCTCTGATACTGCCTGTTCTAGTACAGGTTAAACTCTACTTTTATCCTCTAGCTGTCATAGACTGGTAAGTTGCTTCACCCCATCCTTTTGTGGGTTTTACCACTCCAGAATTTGTTTTGAAGCTTTATTTAAAGATGTTTGGAAGGAAATTTGGGAAAGCTCAAGCAAGTCCCCACCTTTTCTCTGCTGTCTTGACTCCAACCCTCAAAAATTTCTTTCAGTAAGTGTCTCACTCACATTGACAACATATTAGCCCAGATTTGCTAGGTTCTTCCATTTCACATAAACTTTATAAAATAATTCATCAGCCAATCAAGCTTCTTAAGTATACCTGTGAGCTCAAAGTAACAGAGCTGATATGGTAGGGACCATTAGCAAGCAGGGGTAAGATACATATTCTTTTAATTTTATAATTCCTGAGAGGCAACATGTCAAAGTGAATAGGAACAAGCAGGATTCAGAAAGATCCAGGTTCAAGTCCTGCTTCTGACATATGGTGGCTATGTGACAGGTGACAAGTCATTTGACTTTTGACTAGAATATTTTACCAACCCCTCTATTCCAGAGCCTTCTCTTTGTTAATCATTTCCTACTTATCCTGTATATAGTTTATTTTGTATATATTTGCTTGTATGTTGTCTCCTTAACTAAACTGTAAACTCCTTGAAGGCAGAGACTGTCTTTTGCCTCTTTTTTATCCCTAGTACTTAGCACAGTGTCTAACACATGGTAGATACTTAATAAATACTGATTTATTGACTCCTCTGTGCCAAATGATACTGTTAAGTTGTAAACAAGTTGCTAATTGGCATCAGTAAAAGAACTTGTAGTTAGAAGGAGTTTCCACACCAGAAGTTCGCTACATCAATAAAAGCCCAGATTTGGCCAAAACAAAAAACCAAAACAAAACCCAATACATTTCCTACTGTACCAAATTCTGAAACCTAAGGGGATTGTGTTCATTTGCCCAGCTAATGTCACATTCCAGTGTTCCTCCCACTGGGCTCAAAGGATACAAAGTATTGTCTTCCAGATTCACCAACAGTAAGTGCTTTGTCTACATAACCCAATGACATAGTAGCAGACCCCCAAGATCATAGATACCACTAATGCTCTCATGCACCTCTCCTGGTATATTGGAAGTTATATATTGAGTTACACAAAGATACAAAGACAAAACACCCAGGAGCTGCAGGCTAGTACCCCACCTAGCCCGCTGAACTATTGGCACAAGTCCTACCTAATTCTTGCTTTTCACACACTCTTTCTAAAACATTTTACAGTAGCAAAACCCTGGCATCTTTTACATGCTGGCTACAGATGCCCCAGCTTGACAATGAGCATGGCAGTGAGACTGATGTGGTTAGTCCTTAGTGTTATTGACTGCAGGATTCCTTTCCAGACCTCTCTCCAATAGTACTGCTTTTCCAGTGAGTTAATAATGAAGACACCCTGTAGGGATCAGTTCTAAAAAGTCCTGTTTCAAGCTAGAATAAGAAATAATAATTCAAACCCTTAGGATATGAGTCCTAATGTAATCCTCTCCTCCTCAGTCCCAGACATTTCTCTGAAAAGGTCTCGTCAGGATTTCCAGTCCAAGTCTTGCATCAGGGGAGGGATGTTACTTCCCTCATTACCAGAGTGCATCATGGGCATTTATTCTCTAGCCTTGTCAAGAAAAAGAAAAAAGTCATTCCTCAGGAGAATTCCAAGAAGCAGGTAAGCAGATGCATATGCATATTTCAGCCCACACAGAGATCAGCCTGAAATGTCAAGGGATGGTTGTCTTTGAGCAAGTGTTGTCTTCAGTGGGTGCAGATTTCAGCTTTATACCATGGCCCTGAAAGGAAGTGTTGGAACATGCAATCCTTTTGGGGATGGGAATGGAGAATGTGATTTAAAGAAAAGACACTATCCAAACAGATTTATCAAAGTTAGTATTCACATATTCTCATTTGCCAATCTGTCTATGTCTCAAAAGAACTCAGATCTAGAGAAGTGGGCATTGTCTATAACACTTTACTACATAACAGATGTAGGAGATTAATACAGGATGTCCCAAAAATCTTAGTGCGGTTTTAATGTACCAAAACTGCTTTAATCTTTGGTAATTTAAGATGATACTAAGACTTTGGGCATTTCCTATATAAAGGGAGAGTACCATCCTTCTGGTTCTGCACTTGGCCCAAAGTGGGGACCCCTCCTCTAGTAGACAGTAAAAGTGGGAGAGAGAGATCATTCAGCTACCTCTGTCCCTTCTTGCCCTCTTACTCCTTCCCCGTTGCATATGCAATCTCTGTATCCTCCCTCATTGGGAAAAAAATAACCAAGCCCTGTTTAACGACCATAGTACACAACATACACATAACATAAGAAAATGTGCTGTAGTCTCCAGGCCAGAGAGGCATCCATCAGGAGATTCTGTATGTCTCTGATCCTTCTGCTACTCCTAGTTTATTCCGATGACTAGGAGTCAGCCAGAGGAGTGATGTCAAAACTCAGATAGAAATAGGGAATTAAACTGTAGGTGAGGATCACAGCCAGCAGCATACTGACTTAGAAAAACACAAGTTAACATTATATATATTCTATTATATTTGGGGGGCAGAATCAGAAAG
The DNA here is from genome assembly GCA_028646575.1 of Pseudocheirus occidentalis. Lineage (NCBI taxonomy): Eukaryota > Metazoa > Chordata > Mammalia > Diprotodontia > Pseudocheiridae > Pseudocheirus > Pseudocheirus occidentalis. The sequence continues at coordinate 337,135,384 of CM053594.1, read as the reverse complement.
ACTCATCTTCCTAAGTCCAAACCTAACCTCAGACACTTACTAGCTGTGTGACCCTGAGCAAGTCCTGTAACCCTCTTTGCCTCAGTTTCCACATCTGTAAAATGAACTGAAAAAGGAAATGGTAAAACACTCTAGTATCTTGGCCAAGAAAACACCAAACATGGTCATGAAGAGTTGAACAGAGTTGAACAATAACAATTGTATTTTATTTATTTTGTTAAATATTTCCCAATTATATTTTAATTTGGTTCCCCAGAACTCAAAACTCGAGGCCACAAAATCGAAACCTCTGAATCAGAGGATCCGTGAGTGTCACTGTCTGTGAAGGTTTCACTGTCTTTCCAGTACACAGAAAACAAGATTGTTGCTCTTAGGATCTCAGGTCCTCTGAACCCAAGTTCTTGTTTTGCTTTGGCAGTTATTGACTGGATTCAGAACTATAACTAAGGTGAAGTATGGAGGGCTTTGCCCAGGGTGCTAGAAGACAGAAGGTGCACCTCTGCCAGTCTGACAAGCCCTTGACTCATGTTCCTTTTCTGTATGTTTATAGAACAAGGTTTATTTAGTCTGTGAAGTCAATCCACACCTTTATCCTGATATTGCAAGTAAATTGTGAAATGTATGTGTTGTATTTATATAGTTTCTTTTATGTACATAGTCACAAAAAATTGGTTAGACTATCCATGGGAATAAAATTTTGTAGTGGCTTCATTTCCTCTGCTCTCTTGTTTAGCCACAGGACATTGCTTCCAGGGTCCCATACCACAAAAACCCTAGAACTTGGTCCTCCTCTGGTACCATCACTATCCCAACCCTAATTGCTCCCCCCACTTTAAGTCCTGTCAGCGTTGGGGTAGCAAAAGCAAGCCATCTATAAACTCTGGGAAGTAGGCTTTCTTCTGTCCTGACACGCCTTACTACACCTGATGATGTATGCCAGCTGAAGTCAGATTCTGTGGCCTTCCCACACCACGGGTCACCTTTCTTCAAGGTCTGAGATCTCCTCCCTGGTCAATCCATCCATCATTTCCCTCTACTGAATTTGTTTCAGGCATCAGAATCCCTAGTTATGGCTTTACTTGGATTCAGAATCAGTCCTAGGCAAAACCATGAAGTAATCCAATCTTGCCTCTGGCAGCCATTCCCCTCACATTCTGTGTCTCTCTAGCCCTTTCCTTGTAATGTAAGATACACATGTCCAACACGGCTCTTTCCCATTCTCTAATGGCCAATCTATTCTCAGCTGGCTTTAACTTATTTGATAATTGTTTATTGTGACTCCTATGCAGCCAATCACTATGATAGGTGCTGAGAAGGACAGGAAGACAGGATAAACTATAATCCTTGCATTCTGGAAGTCATTCTCTATGTAAGAAAAAGAAATAATTAGCGAATGAAACAACTAATGACTAATGGAGCTAATTACAAGCTCTCTAAGAGCTCTCAGTGTCATTCATTTGTGAAAAAACTTCAAACAACCCAAGGTGTGAGTAGGAATTGATCTGGAGTGAAGTAAGCAGAAACAAGGAAAGAATGCATAGAGCGACTGCCATCGTATGGGCAGCTTGGTGGTGCAGTGGGTAGAGCCCTGAACTTGAAGTCAGGAAGATAGGAATTTAGATCTTTCATCAGCCTCTCCCTAGCTGTGTGATCCTGGGCAATTCACTGAACCTCCCTCAGTCTCAATTTGATAGTCTGTCAAATGGGCTTAATAATAGTGCCTACCTTGGGGTTGTCATGAGAACGAAAGCAGACAACACATAAAGCATCTATCAGATCTTAAAGTGCTATACAAATGCTAGCTATTATTATAATTTAAGTAAAAAAAATGAAAGGAAGCTAAATGCCTTGTAACCAGTACTTAGAGCAGGGGTAGGGAACTGAAGAACTCGAGACCATATGTGATCCTCTAGGTCCTCAAGTGTGACCCTTTGACTTCAGGGCCACACTTGAGGGCCTAGAGGGCCTGATTTAGAGCAATATTGTCCCCAAAGAAGAGATAAGGAAAAGTACTGCTTACCTTTTGGTGAAGAAATTGGATTGAGTGTAGAAGGGCACATGCACCATCAGACATTGTAATTCTGTGGTTTTGTTAAATTGATTTTCTTTTTCTTTTTTTTTTTTTTACTTTTTAGAGGGGGGAAGGTAGGGCGATTGGGGTTAAGTGACTTGCCCAAGGTCACACGGCTAGTTTTGTGTTAAGTGTCTGAGGCCGGATTTGAACTCAGGCCCTCCTGACTTCAGGGCTGGTGCTCTATTCACTGTGCCACCTAGCCTCCCTAAATTGATTTTCTTTGTTACAAGGGAAGGTGGAAAGAGAGGGGCAAGCATATATCTGGAAATGACTGGGATTTTTTTAAAGACCTTAATAAAATGGATTTTTTTAAACCTTTAGGTTTCATTACTATAAAAATGATACAAAATGGCAGGAATAATAACAATTTTTTGTGCTGGGCAGATCATTGTATCTGTTCTGAATCTGACATTTCAATCAAGGCCTTGACAAACTAGAACAGAATTATGAGTAGATGGCCAGGCCATGATTCACTAATGTGACAAACGTTTGTAAGCATTTATTATATGTAAAGCCTTGTGACAAATACTAAGTATTTAAAGGAAAATAATTAAAACATTTCTGTCCTCGAGGAGCTTACATGCTACTGGAAGGAAATCATGGGTACATAAATATGTAAGGATAAGGTAACCAGAGGAGGGAAGAAGCAATTGCTAATTGGAGGGCTCAGGGAAGACTGAGTGGAGCTCCAACTTGAACTGACCCTTGAAAAACAATAAAGATTCTGAAAGGCAACTATGAAGAGGAAGTGTGCTGCAGGCATGGAAGATGGTTTGTACAAATGTATGGAAGGGGGAGATTGAAATACACTTAGTAAATTCAGTTTGGCCGGGGTAAAGAGTACAGGATGGGAAGTAATATGAATAAATGTTGGTAAGGAGAGCTGGAGCCAGATTGTACATTGCCTTCAGTTTCAGGCTGAGGAGTTTGTAACTTATACTAGAGGAAATGGGGAGCCATGATAGCATTGTTAGCAAGGGAGGGATGTGGTCAGATCTGTGTTTTGGGGATATAAATCTGGCACCTGTATGAAAAATGTGTTAGAGAGGGGAGAAACAGCATGAACAAATAGGAAGATGGTGTAATAGACCAAAGGAGGGGTGATGAATAATTGAAATAAGATGATCGTGTTTAATAATTGCTATTTTTGAATTATATTGTTTGACCTTGTTGTCAGATAGGTTATACTTTCCCATTGTTCTGACTCATTACAACCCTGTATCAAACGTATAAATAATCAGACGTGTAAATATTGATTGGACAAAGCTCCTAGCCTACTACAGCAGCTCTGAGCCAATACCCATTTCTGGGGTCCCCAAATATTAACCCTCACCCAATTTCTGATCCCAATGAGGAAATTCCTCTACCCAGATTGGTATCTATAAATGACCTTGGGGATTTCCCCACCATATCCAGGTCTGGTTAGGAAGGCTGCCTCCTATAAAGGCATCTACCCCCTACTTAAAGCAAGCCCATCTTTAAGCCATGTGAGTGGAGATGACAGATATGAGATGTGGAATAGAACAAGTAAAATCTGGCAACTAATTGGATATGGGTGAGAGAAGCAGTGTAATAGACCCTGGGTGACCAAAAATGAGATGAAGTCCTCCATAGCTATAGGGAAGGTTGAAGACAGGATGGGTTTAGGTGGAAATCAAGGGGACTGCATTTAGGTGATACTGAGTCTGATGTGTTTATGGGAGAAGACATGTTGAGTCAAAGGACAGACTGAACTGAAATTCTATAATGTTTTATTCCCACTCTAAATGAAAAAGGTTAAGAATGAAAACTTCTGAAATAAGTTTTTTATCACTGTTTTTGTGCAAAAAACAGTCTAGCATCATGTTTGTTATATTTAGGGGAGTTCTCGGGAGAGGGGTCCTAGGTCAGTATTCTTCTGCCTATCGGCCATGATTCTTGATAGAATAGCTGAGAGAGAGGAAGAGGGAAGGAAAGGGGAGGGGAGAGAAAAAGGGGGAAGACAGAGAGGAAAAGGAATAGGGAGAGAGAGCTAAACTCTAATTACACAGCAATTAGAAGAAACAGGGCAAGTCAGGTACTTCTTAGAAAGGGTAACAGAATGTTATCATATATGGAGATGGTGGATCAGGTTCATTCATTTCTAAGTCTCTTTTCCATTTCTTAGTGTTAACCATGGGCCTTATTGATCTAAAGGATGAAGTATTCATGCCATCAATACTTACAAACAATTCATGCATAGGATATAACTTAGCAAGATCCAAACATTTGCTGGTGACACAAAGAAAAATACAATTGCTTACTAAATTAGGGTGTGCCGATGTTAGCATTCTACCCAATATTGTGGCCTCTTTGAACTGATACATAATCAAAAGGAAAATGAACAATCCCCAGGAAATGAAAAGACTTAGAAAGAAGATAATCATTCAATGAGTGATTCAACCTTGATAATAAAACTCTGAATTAAGTGAGGAGTGTACTTAAACATGCAATTTCCTTTTCTTGACTTTGCTGCAACATGGCTGTCTTGTAGAAAAAAAGTTAATGGGAAAAGAAAAGACAAATAGATTTGAAAATTGTTTTTTAAAATTGTTTTAAATTGCTCTGTCATTTTGAGGAGAAGGGGATCCCCCAAGCTTTATACCCAAGGCTTGACCTGTTTCCCACAGTGAACTTACATAGAGAATAGCAAAGAAGCTAGTTTATCCAAATCAGAGCAAAACAGAAATCAGAAAAGGTACATATAGGAGAATATTTACCAGACAATACAGAGTAAAGGAGCTCTCCCACTGCGAGTGAGATAACTCAGCTGAGCCAGGAGCGTCCTGGATCTTGCCCAAAGGGAAACTCCCCAAAGTCTTGAGAGTAGCGAGCCCAGAATAGAGACGAAAGAGTACTTGTCATGATAGAATAGTACATGATGGAGACTAACGGCTTCATTCATATCTTCCCATTCTTTTCCTTCAGCAACCTGAAGTGGAGTTGGCCTCTTCCACCTTCCCCCTTGCCTGTGATATATCATTGATCCTTTTTAAAAATAAGATGCACGTTTTATTTCCTAAGTTCATAATAGAATAATTTTTTAGAAAAACAAACAATATGACAAAGTTCCCAAAGGGAGACTCATTGATGACTGAAGCTCCCACCAGCTCCAGCCAATCCCTCATGTAGGACAGAGCCTTCAAGGAGCCCATCAAGGAGCAGAGAGTTCCATACCAATGGGCTTTGGGACATGGTGGCACTACGGTCTAGCAGCATGGTCCCGCTCATCTAGGATACTCCACGTTCTAACTGTCACTGCACTATTTCCTCTGGTTGGAATATTCCATCTCTACCTCTAGTCTTTCCTGGCTTCCTTCAAGACTCAATTGAAGCTTAACCTTCCCAGAGAGGTCTTTCCACATCTCTCATGCTTCCCCCAGGGCCTTCACTCTGTAGTTATCTCCCATTTGCACTGTATACATGTCCTATGTTCAATCATTTCATGTGGTTTCCCCATTTAGAATATAAACTTCTCGAGGGCAAAGACTGTTTTTCCCTTCTTTTTTGGATCCCGGCACAGTGTCTAGAACGCAGGAGGTGCTTAATGAATGTTTTCTTTTTCAATCATTCATTCACTCACTCACTCATTCATTCTCTAGATGGTCTCCACGGTCCTTTCTGTCTCTTTATTCTACTCTGAGACGCCCACATCTGATTTTACTGATCCTAACGGTTGAGTTTCTGAGATTTTATTCAACTTTCTTCATTCAGAGTACAAAAATAAAGAATAGGAATCCAAGCTTGGAGGTTGTCGTAAGGGCACATTCTTTTATATGTGTACGTGAGGGGTGGTGGTAAGAAGACTCGTGATGGATATCCATATCTACAGACAGAACTACAGAATCTGAATGCAGATGGAAGCAAACTACTTGCTCTTTCTCTTTTGTGTTTTGTTTTATTTATTCTCTTCTTTCTCATTGTTCACTCCATCAGTTAGAATCCTGATTTACAACTTGACTAATGTCTAATGTGAAGGCATTTGTAGAACCTATATTTAATTGTACGTCATCATGGAGGGAGGGGGGAGGAGAGAAAGGGGGTGAAAATTTGAACCTCAAGGAATTGTGGAACTGAATGTTGTACACTAGAAGTAAATAAATAAATCTAAATTTTAAAAAGAGGGTTATCAGGGTTGCTGTGGTGGTAGAACTTTGGTGAATACAGAAATAACCTGCCTCCCGTTAGGAATACACTTGGCTAGGGCTTTCCACTGTGTAAATGAGAAAAGGTACATCAAGTATCCTATTCTTCCTTTCACTGCTATAATTAGTAATTCCTGTGCCCTGGGCTTAGAAATGGGAAGGAAATGTACATTTAAAGGCGACAGAAATGGGGAAAAAATCAGCTTTCAAGATGGCGTGGAAGACAGGTTGTGTGGGAAGAGGAGGTGGCTTATTCAGAGGTTTGCTGAAGCCAGCTTGAACTGACTCCAAAGAGTTGATCATTAAATATTCATCAGGATCCTTTCCACTTTGGAAATCAGTAAACACTGCAAACCAGGGCTTGATTTATTATTTTCTTAATTGTTTAGACTTAAAAAAATGATGAAGAAAAATATAAATGGTGCAGATTAAATTTAAAAGTATGTCACAGGCTCACTTTTTTTCTCAGTGATTGTTGAGCATTTGCCAGCATACCCCTGCTCAATCCCTGATGAAGTGTGGTCCATGCTCCCAAAACAATCAGTGATACTTGACCCAACTACTGGAAGGAGATGGACAAAGAGAGGTGATAGGCATGGCCAAAGTGTGGAAAAGTAAGCACGAGAACTCAGGTGCCAAAGTGTTGAACCTCTGGTTGTGGCAGCCAGTGAGGGAACAGGTGTGTGTGTGTGTGTGTGTGTGTGTGTGTGTGTGTGTGTGTGTGTGTGTGTGTGTGAGGTGGGGTGGATAGGGAGTGGCAGAAGTGTGGGGCTGGGAGGCCAAGGAACTGCCACAGGCAAGAAGTGCATGCCCCCTCTAGGGATACAGCCCCAGTCACCTCACACTTACTAAGTGCCTGCTTCCTTCAGAGACAATTTGGCAACTCCAACCATTTGTAATTCATCTATGGTAATTATTTACTTGGGAAGCTCCCAAAATTAAATTGGAAAGTTTTCAAAATAATTATTTATTGAGCTTACTTCAAAAGCTCATCAATATTATTAGTGTTTATACTTTTTTCCATTGACACAGATCCATGTCTTACTAGACAGTGTCATGAGTTTCTGAGACCTAAACATCCATCACTTACTAGTCAACCTTTGAATGATAAATCATTCTGTTCATAATTAGCATGGTTTTTAGAGGGACTAGTCAATCACTAAGCTGCCTTTCAAAGTCTTTTCCCCCATATTTGTGGGGCTTGCCAGAACTTTTGAGAGCCCAGGGTCTATGCTAGGATGAAGAAATACATTACAACTTAAGTGGCAAGTCAGGGCTGATGCTTGGGTCAAAACAACCATTGCAAGAGGCAAAGAGACATTATTAAAAAGCATTGTAGCTTTTCACCAAGGATAGGAAAGATAGGCTTCCACAACGTATCAGCCACAGAAACACAAATTTTAATTTCTGCAAAGCAGCTTGGGATCTAAATCAGGTTTAAAGTAGGCTTTGGACACTGTGCAAAGACTTTATTTTTAATTTGCTTTTGAAAAAGTACCATTCCAGTTATAAGTCCCCTTGAGCTCTATGACTCATATTATCAGAAATGTGACCTTCCAAGGAGGGAAAAAAAATTACAAGTTGTTTCCATGACAACAAAAGGTAGGATGGGACACTTTTGGCTCTAGAGCTTTTGCTAAAAATAATATCTTTGGCCAGATGCTTGCCCAAGAACTCTAAACAGCAAATGATAAGGAATGAAGTTGATTGGTCAACACTAGAAGGCATTTTAGGGAGCTGTTTGCATTTCTATTCTTAGGGGTTATTTCCAAAGATACTTCTGAACTTCTAAATATTGAAAGCTCCTCAGGGGCATTAAGTATAATAAGTCCTCACTATGGGTGGAAATAGGGGCATAACCCACCATAGGCTGAGGCTAAGGTTCCTAGGGGCACAAATTGACAAAGAGTCCAGAAGTGCCAGGATGGTCAGGTACAGACAGCCAGAATTCCAGGCCTATGACTGCAGGTCTATATCAGAACAGAGTCCATAGCAGGATCAGCCAAGTTCAGGAAAGAAATAAAGACTCCTGGGTTGAGGGTTAGGAGTTGGCGGGTGTTGGTGTCAAAAAAGAGTTAGAAACAGGAAAAGTAAGAAAAGGGTTGAGTTGGGCATAGAGTCCAACCAAATGTTCAGTGCTTGGCTTCTTGTGTGTATCCATACGTTTTTAATCACAGGAGCTCGGTCAAGCCCCTTCCAGCACCTCCTGAATTAGTAGTGGCTTATTGATTTGTTAGCTGCTGGGCAGACATTACTATAGGAAATGACCCCCTATCAGCCATGGCAGACAGGCAAGGACCAGCCATCATTCAACCATGTGTCTCCCTCACCACCTAGCACAGTGCCAAATGCAACTAATATTTGTCAAATTGAATTGAATTGAATGTCAACATGGGAACTGATTTTCAAAAAACCTATGTCTTTAGCATGTTAAAGATCTGCTATAAAATACTGCAGACTTATGACATGTCCAGGGACTGGTGTGACCAGCCAAACTGGTCTCCCTCCAGTGCTTTTACCTCCTGAAATATACAGCACCTAAGGCCAGAGCATTCTCTGGGGCCAGGCTGCCATGGCTCCTGGAACCTTTCTCAGACTCACTGAATGCAGCTACTGTGAATCACTCTTTAGCAACACCTTTCCATGGGCAGTGTTCCAAATTCTTAGTCTAGTGTTGGTGTGACTACCCAGTCAGATCATATGGCTCAGCCCTCATCTTATTTAGGAAAACTTTACCCTCTTATCCCTTTCACATAAGGTAATTTATAAAAATATAATTGTCTCTATTAGAAAACTCCTAGGTATACATAAAATCAAATAACATCAATTCACCCAGTCAGCACATTTCCTAACCCCTCCCCCCCAACACACAGCATTATTCTCAGACCAGACTTCAACACTCCCCACCTCCCCAGACCAAAAACTCATAAATTTAACTCTTTCAGCTTGTTCCTAGTAGGAAGCCAGCAATGGCTTTTTCCTGGGCTTCCAAATCACGATTAGCTTCATACATTTCTCTTTTAGCAACCCTGGAGAGTAGCTGCTATTATCACCTCCATTTTGCAGATAAGGAAATCAAGTCAGGCAGAGATCAAGTGACTTACCCAGGATCACAAAGCTAGGATGTTCCTGAGGCTGGATTTGAACTGAGGCCTGCTTGAAGGCAAGTTCAGCGCTCTTGGTCTACTGTGCCGTGCCACCTGTCTGGTGGTATGTACCATAGGTATTTAAAGCTCTTCAGTTTATCTCTCCAGCTTCAGTTAGCTTTTTTCTCACCTCCACAGTTCTAGAGCCTCAATTCCCAGCTCCAACAGATACAATCACTTCATTTGCATCTCTCCTTTTGTACTCTCAGACAAGCTGGGCATGTTTACTCTCAAAATCCTGGCCAGGCAACTGGAGAGACCCAAGATCCCCAGACTTGCCATTTTCTTCTTCTCCCCTTTATGAGTTCTAACTACTTCTTCTTTTGGGGGGGGGAGAAGGGGAAGGCAATTGGGATTAAGTGACTTGCCCAAGGTCACAGGATTACTAAGTGCTAAGTGTCTGAGGCTGGATTTGAACTCAAGTCTTCCTGAATCCGGGGCCAGTGTTCTATTCACTGCTCTACCTAGCCTCCGCAATCTAACTGCTTCTTTCAAAGGCTGTCTCTAGTCAATAGCTTCCAGCGCTATAGACACATTCCCAATATCTTCTTGACATCTTCTAGTTCCAGGCTTTCTCCTACATGCCAGGCATTAAATGCGTCTTGTAGTTTGTTCCTTGACTTAGGGCATTTCTCTGTTTCCCCAAAGTACAGCCCTGCCTTCCCAGTTATACTGTCCACACAACCCTCTAAAAGGTACCTCTTGTGCAAGGCAAATTCTTGTCTTGTACTTCTTTTGTGTTTCTGGTCATGGAAATCCACATAACAAGTACTTACTTTCCTATGGAAATAGATTTGAGAAATGCCTTTAAGATCTGAGTCTGAGTCCCAGCTCCAACACGTAGTATCTCTTTTTGGGAAGGTCGAGTCATTTTATCACACCTGTGAAATGGGGGAAAAAATAGCGCTTTCCTCATAGGGTTGTTGTGAGAATCAAATGAGATAATATATGAAAAATAATTTGTAAAAAGTTAAGGTGCCATCTAAATGTCAGTTGTTACTGGTGTTGCTATGAACTAATTTATAAAATAATCACTAGCAAAGTGGTTTGTTAACAGTAAAGTTCTGAATGAATGTGAGCCAGTCTATTTCCTGCTCATACTCTTCTGGACCTGAGGTTGGGCTCTAAATGACCGATCAGACTGAAAAAAGGAAGTCATTGTGAATATTAACACAACTTTTTACATAATTCTATCCTATTCAATAACTGGATAGTAGGCAGCAATAGAAGTATGTAATCCATGAAAACACGGTTGACTTTTTTTTTAAATGCACCCATACTTGTGTTCCTTTGGTTAATGGTAACCCAACACTAATAAAGAGGCTTTTCAAGCTAGCTGGAGTTGCAGACATGATCCAAGATTTATGACTGTGATTATCCTTTTTGCTTGCTGACGTAAATTGGTCTTCTGGGAAGTTAGAGTTATTTCTCAATATTCTGTAATAGTCTGTGAGTCAGAGTCAGGACTGCTGATAATCAGTCTTGGGCCATGCAAGATTTATAGTAAAACAAGTGAGAAATTGAGCCATGCTTTCATTCTTTGCCTTTGCAAAATGTGCACAGAAATATCTCCTGGGTAAGAGGTCCTTTCAGCAACAGGCTTCCTCTGCTTTTCAGCAAATAAGCCAGAACAAAATCCAGAGAATCTACAGATGCTTCCTTCCCAGGCAGATAAAATTCCCCATCACTCTGAAGAGGTTTCCAATCATTAACATTTTCACTGGTAAATAATTATCTAAAAGATTGACAATATTAGGCTCTCATGAGTTTGATCAAGCTCTCAGGTTGTTAAAAGGTGAGACAAATTGTGGCTCAAACTTCCCTATCCTGTCTAGGAGCTAGATTGTGAATTCTGAAACAAAAAGAGTTGAAAAAAGATTGAACAGGAAAAGAACTGAACCCTAGTCAGAAGACCTGTGTTCTAATCCTACCTCCACAATTTACTATTTAAATGATCTTGGGAAAATCATCTCACTTCAGTCTCAGTTTCCGTCTCTGTATAATGGGGGTAGCAATGCATGTACTTGCCATACTGGTTTGTGACGATCAAGTGAGGGAGTTTCTATAAAGCTTCTTATTAACCTTAGATGACCTTTTTCTAAATATAAAAGTGACATATACATTAGTTATTATACTGTACTGTGAGAGGTAGATGTGGCCTAAGCCCAGTTGATGAAATTATAAAACCCAAGGGGCAAGTAACAGAGATAATGACTTATTAAAATCTGCGTGGATGTGAATAGAAGTGTTTATACTTTGCTAGCCCTTCCCATGGTATGAAGAAATTCTTCAGTCAGACTTGATGGAATTAGAGGGTCCCTATCCATTCATTGGCTCTCCAAAGGTTCAATCACACCCCAGTTACCCTTTAGAAAGTAGGCAAGAGGAAGCTCTGAGAAGCGAGGGCTTACAGAAAAGATCCAGCTGTGGAAGACTCCAGCACTTGAGAGGCAATTGTTGTTCGTCGCTTCTTGGGAACTTCTAGGGAATTTCTTTCTGCTCCTCATTTAGCCATGGTTGCTTTTAGTGGAGCTACTTAGCCAGTAGAAGACATTTCACCCAGCAAGGTATAGACATAGTGAGTCAAGGTATCTCCTGGAGATTTTAAGGAAGGGATGGAGACAGAAGGAACTTTGTGAGTTGAAAACAGGTTATACCTGACCAATCAGAGCTGAACTACAAAGAGTGAATGAAAAGTTTCTGCACAGACAAAATTAACGCATCTAAAATTTAAAAAGGAAGCTGTTGAATGGGGAAAAAAATCTTTGTATCAGATTTCTCAGATGAGGGTTTTGTATACAAGAGGTATGAGAGAGAGACAGAGAGACAGAGACAGAGAGACAGAGAGACAGAGAGAGAGAGAGAGAGAGAGAGAGAGAGAGAGAGAGAGAGATTTATAGCCATTCCTCAATAGACAAATATTCAAAGGATATGAACAGTGAAATATTCACATTCACATGGAAGAATGCTCCAAATTACTACTAACAAAAGAGATATATATATATATGTATATATATATATATATATATATATATATCAAAACAAAGTCTGAGGTTTTATCTCATATCTTGCAAATTGGCAAAAATGATAACAAAAATTTTCAATAGTCAGTGTTGGAGGGATTTTAAAAGATAGGCACACTAATACATTGTTAGTGGAGCTGTGAAATGGTCTGATTTTAGAAAATCATCTGGAATTATGCAAATAAAGTGACTAAAAAGTTTATATCCTTTGAGCTAGAGACTTCATTACTGGACTTACACCCAAGGAAGCCATCTTTTAGAAGAAAGTCCTTATATACTCCAAAATATTTATAGCAGCACTTTTTGTGATAGCTAAGATTAATTCAGTGATTCTTAAATCATCTAATTTAATCATCTTTCTCCTTGCTCTGTTTTCCAGATCATTTTTTTTATTAGTATTGCTTCCCCCAGGTATTCAACTGTTGTGTTCTTCAAGGATCTCAGTGATGGCTCAGGCTGGGGATGTGTAAGCTTTCAGTGTGCCCAAAGCTGTCTGTTTAAGGGGGAAACATGTTCATTGCCTTCCTGGTCTGAATTTTGCAATCTCCTGATCCCAGTTTGAGTCTGGGCAACACTGCTGTGGGCTTGCTTCTGTTTGAAGTTTCTTTAGATTGTTGATGCCATCATCAACTACCTGGAAGGTTTTGAAGGTTCAGAATAACTGAACCCTGATTTGAACTCCCTGCCGTGGTTACTGAGCTGTGGGCTTTGGAATCATGTAAAGTGCCAAGGTCAGAACCAAATGGCTATTGCTACCTTCTATTCCTACTTCTTTCTGAATATATAGCCTTGGGCCTAAAACCATTCCTTGCTCTGGTCCATAGCCTTGAGATATAGGTTCCCTCCTCAGTACTAACCTTTCTATCTATCTATCTATCTATCTATCTATCTATCTATCTATCTATCTATCTATCTATCTATCTGTCTGTCTGTCTATCTCTGTAGCATCAGAACTATCAATTGGCTTCTGTTTCTTTTCTCTTGTATAGTATCAGTACTGTCCATGTTGGAGCCAGGAGACCACATTCAGTCCCTAGCTGAGAGACACTGCAAGGTTCCTTTCCGACTAGACTGTGTCTGCACTGTTGATGAACTTTTCGGTTTCCCTATACCAACCTGGACTAGAAAAAAGACTCCCTGATTTTTCCTTGTATTTCCTAGTTAAAACTCAGTCTGGTCTTTTTCTTTGTTGGATTACTGGTGGGGGAAAGCTGGGCTGAACTACTTCTATTTGGCTATTTTGTCTGATCTTAAATAGACTCAAACATAATGCTACCTTTATAAACATTCATCCTACAAAATTCACATCCGGATGTGGCATATGGTCAAAGAGTGAAACACTTCTTGGTCTCTCCTGGCTACCTTCAATCAATGCTGGGTCACTGAGGTCTTCATTCTTCACAGCTGACTGAAAAATCCAGCATAAACTGTAGCACCTAAACCTCTGGTACTCGCCATTCTGACCTTTCAAAGCCCACAAAGTCATAGCTACCTCCAATATTCCTTTACCTCTCTCAGCCACAGCAAAGTTATATGTTCTCAGTTTCATACCAGGAACAGGTAAGAGAGAGACTGAAGGCCCTCTATCACCTGAAGACAGCAGCTCTTCCTTACTTGAATGCCAACTAGGAAGAAAAGAAGACATTTACCTTGGCTTTTGGAAAGCACCTGCTTTAGCTCAGCAGCAAATCAACCTCCATGTTCTCAGTTACCAGACCAGAAAGTTAGAGAATGTCTGTGCATTTTTTTAAATCAGGGAGGAGAGTCCTTCTATTCACATCATTGTGCCTTTACAGAAGCAGTTTCCCCAGTCTCTTCCATGTGGGTTGGAGGTAAGCAAAGTACACTATGCGTGATGTGAGGATGGAGTTCCATTGGCCAAACTTCCATTATTAAGAACATAAATACACAGAAAGCATAGTGACACGGTCTGTATTTCTCTAATAATCTGCTCTTATCAGTGACAATAGACTTTCATCACATTTAGACTCAGTACCTCAGTACCTAATGTGCTATGTGAAGAAGTGGAAATGTCATTCATGAATATAAATTAGAGGAAAGTGGCTGAACCAGCTCAAGTACATACAGAAGAAAGTTATGCCACTGGTGACATAATTTTGCAAGTATTGAAGGACTGATTTCCAAAATGACTCACAGGTTGAAAAAGATCATGGAAGGTATTGCCAAAAATAGACAATTGAAAGGATATCAGTCATATGCCAACCTTCTTATCTCTGTTAAGTACATGTAAATATGAATTATACACATATAAAATATATCCTTGATTAAAACATCAGAATAGAACAGGTAGAATTTCACAGTTCTTAATAGCTGATCTTTTCTTCATAGTAACAAAACTGACTAAAAGTGTGAAGAATATTGAGCCTTGCCTATGTTGGTTAATATGTTCATTGCTTGTTCATTACCAAAAAACAAAACAAAACATTTTGAGTAAAATGCAATCTAAAATGCTGGCCTTTAACAAAGTGTCTCCCTTCCCCAGTTGATAAATTGTCAAAAGATATGAACAGGCAGTTTTTCAGATGAAGAAAACAAAACTATCTATAGGCATATGAAGAAGTACTCTAAATAACTTTTGATTAGAGAAATGCAAATTGAAACAACTCTGAGGTACCACCTCAAAACTAGAAATGATAACTGTTTGAGAAGATGTGGGAAAATTGGGATACTGATGGACTATTGGTGGACTTGAGAACTGATCCAACTGTTTTGAAGAACAATTTGGAGCTATGCCCAAAAAGCAACCAAACTGTGTAGCCTTTGATTCAGCAATATCACTATTGGGTCTGTATCCCAAAGAGATCATAAAAAAGGGAAAAGAATCTACATATGCACAAATATTTATAGCAGCCCTTTTGTAGTCACAAAATACAGAAAATTGAGGGGATGTTGATTGATTGGGGAATGGCTAAACAAGCTGTAATCTTGTCACGAATACTACTGTGCAATAAGAAATGATGAACAGGCAGATTTCAGAAAAATCTGGAAAGACTTGTAAGAACTGATGCAAGGTGAAATGAGCAGAACCAGGAAAACACTGTATACAGTATCAACAACGTTGTATGATCCACTATGAATGACTCAGTTCGTCTCAGCAATGCAGTGCTCCAAGACAAGTACAAAGAACTTACAAAAGAAAATGCTATTCATATCCAGATAAAGAACTGATAGACTCTGAATGCAGACCAAAGCATATTTTTTCATTTATTTCATTCCTTCTGAGGTTTTTTTCTCTTGATTGGTTTCTTTTTTCACTACTGTAACCAATATGGAATTATTTTTTACATCATAGCACATATATAAAGTACATTAAACTACATACTATTTTCAAAGGGGAAGCGAGGGAGGAAAAAAGAAGGGAGAAAAATTTGGAACTTAAAATCTTGTAAAAATGAATGATAAAAATTGATGTGTAAGTGGGGGGGAAATAAAACACTATTAACCTTTTTTAAAATAACTGAATAAATGAATAAAAACAAAGTGTTTCATGTGCAAATAATGAGTCCACATAAGACTCCAAAAGACTAATGCTGCAGCATGCTACCTACTTCCTGATAGAGAGGTAATGAACTGAATATGTAGAATGAGATACATTTCTGGACATGGCAAATATTAGTTCACTATACTCATTTTTTTTACAGATTTGTTGTTTTTCTTTCCATTCCTCCCTCTATGTCCCATCCTACCTGGGGGATACGGAAATAGGAGAAAGAAAAAAATAATACATGCTTGATAATAGCAAAATGAGTTTCTCATTAGGTTTTTTAAGATCACATTAAGTTCCTTGAGAATTTTATAACTCTTGAGATTTTATTCAACAAGCAATGTATAAACCAGAAAAATGCATTCAACAAAAGTATTTTCAACAGTCATAGAAATATCCTACTCAGAAACCAAATGTAAGATTTATCTGTATGTTAGAATGGGTAGAAACTTTAAAAGGCTTGACTTAAATATATAAAACACATACATATGCTTAGCATAGAACTCAGCATATAGTTGGTGCTTAATAAATGTTTATTTATTGATCGACTGACTAATATATGAAAGGCCAGGAACCTGTGACCTTGTCATTAGGCTTTATTTTTATGCTTGCTTAGAATCATTTACAAAACATATCAGGTCCCCAGAAATTCAGTAACAACAGTGCGGATCCACACGGTACAATAGGGTTTCTGTTACAGAATACTCCTAGAATGTGCTAATTGGATCAAGTCCCAGAACATTACCAGACCCCCTCAGTGAGATCCCTGATTACTCTAAAGAGATTTAACAGTCTGAAATGAAAAAAAAAACCAAATGAATGGAAAATGCCTATATTTTAGACTAGTGGTATCAAACTTGAAGAGAAATGGGGATCACTAAATCATACATAAGGATCCCTGCAGGCTGCATATTGACTTAGAAAGGATCCATCAAGTATATTTGTCTTAGACAAGCTTTCCAGATGGATGACATGCTGGTCCTAAAATTGAGTAAGAAGAAAAGAGTGAAATGAATCCCATTTTGGAAATTATGCAGCATTTTCAACCATACCAGGCTATTCCCTGGAACAGACACAAAACTCTATCTTCTTAATACCAACAGTCTCCTAATGGTGCTTCATGGCTGAAAAATCAGGTAACGCTGCAATCTCTGAAGAAACAAAATCCCAAACTTTTCCCAGGGCAAGAGAAAGATTTGTGATGAGTATAAATAGATTGCAGGACTTGGACGTAAGAAACAGCATAAACAATATTGTCTAAGAAACATGACTAAAAAGAAGTAACCCGGCCATAAATCAACAGCAAAGGATAAAAGATGGAATACTTGAGTGCTCAGCAGGTGCCCATGAAATGCCAAAAGTCCAAAAGGAAGGGCTCCAGTGGATTGTACAACTTCCTTATGGACAAAGTACCCAAAACCAAATAGGGAGAGTTAGGATCAGAGGTGGGAATCAAGCCCAGGTCCTCCAACATCAGAAAAAAAGTGATCTTCCCATTATACTATGCTCCATCATTCCCCAGGTGAAAAAAATAAGGCAGAGACAGGTAAGTGACTTGCCCAAAGGAACACAGCTAGTTATGGGTAATAAATCCGGGTCTCCTTGACCAGTTCTCTCTCTGGTATAGGACAATACCTCTTACTCACTGGAGCTAATATAGATAGCCTTGTGAGTTGACTCAGCAGAGCTTTCCATAGATTATTAGCAAGCAGAGGAAACCTGATTCTTGTTCCTCTAAGGGTCCATCTCACCTATGTATAAATATCCAGTTTCACCAATGATGCAAAAGACTTCTCATGATAATCTCTTCATTCTGAGTGTTTCACCTCTCTCTCTCTCTCTCTCTCTCTCTCTCTCTCTCTCTCTCTCTCTCTCTCTCTCTGTGTCTGTCTCTCTCTCTCTCTCTCTCAGTCTCTCTCTGTCTCTCTCTGTCTCTCTCTGTCTCTCTCTCTCTCTGGAGATAGGTAGCATGTTTCATCGTGAATCCTCTGGAACTGTCCTCATTATATTGATCAGATTTCCTAAGGCTTTCAAAGTTGTTTGTCTTTACAATACAATAGTTATTTGTCGTGGTTTATCCTTCATTTTAGAAGAGGTGCTATCTTGATTTGTGTGTGAATTGGATGAAAGTAATACAAATTCATTGACCTAACTCTTCCCAAGTCATTTTGTCAGGACAAAAGTGAAGATGACTGGTGATGGCTTGGGATACAGTGGATGACCTTGGTGTTCTCAAAAGTGAAGGATGAGAAAAACAACAGTTACTGCATAAGTTGTTCTGGTCCTGCTCACTACACACTACATCAGTTTACATAGATATCCCAGGGTTCCTCTGAAACCATCCCCTTCATCACTTCTTACAACACAATAGTACACTATTAATATACTATCCGTAAACATTCATACCCATTCACATACCATAATTTCCATGATCTGCCCCTTCTTCATAAAGTCCAACTGGGGAACGCCCCAGAGGATTCCAATGGGACTCCAATGAAAGAATGGTTTTTGATTTAAGAGAACGAATTCTGTGACTAATGTGAACAGATGATTAAAGGGCTTATTTCAACTCTTGAGATTTGTTTTCAATGAAACTATACATTTTACCTATTCTAATTAAAGTTCAATTTGATTTTGATTTGGGGGTTTAAGAGATTGCAATACCAATTGGGCCCAGAAGAAATTTCCAATTAAATGAAAGCAGGGCCAATATAGGACAAGGAAACAAGGACAAAGTTGGTAGCAGACCTCTGAATAAGAACTATCCAAACGTAGGATATTTCAGTGTGAGCTTGAAATTTCCAAGAAAAGTCAAGTGTGTCAGCAAGAAGTAGACCCCAAACAGGTTTGAGAGACAAGAAATCCTATCCACCAATCACCTATGATTCTAAAGATCTGTTGATGAAGCATGTTAATGACCTCCTCTCAGAGAAGTGATAGACTTTTGGACATGGTTAATGGTGGGATGTGCAAAGACCTGGTGAACATATCTGATGCATCAACAGAGACTATGACAAACTCCAATTTGTTATTCAAAGTATCAGCAAAATACTGAGGCTAGTGATCAATGTTGGGATACCCTGACAATACATGTTTAAATGACGGCCATTTGCCTCCTTGCTACTCCCTATGTATAAGCTTCCGCCTCCTCTGTATGGGCAGGGAGGTTAACCATGTTGGTAAAGTGAGATGAGTTCATGTCATAGGTAAAGGAAATGGGGTTTCTTAGCCTAGATAAGATCAGGCTCAATGAAGACCAGATAGTTGTCTTCAACTACTTGAGGAGCTAGTATATGAACACAGGACTAGCTTGTTCAGTTTGGCCCACAAAGCAGAATCATGAGTAGGGGGTGTAAGTTGCTAAGAGGCAAATTTTATACTATTGTAGTGGAAAGACCTCCAAAGTGAGATCTCCCACCTTAGAGGTCTTCAGAGAGAAAATAGATGAATATTTGTTTGGAGAATCGTAGTGATTATTCTTTTCAGGTTTAAGTTGAACTGGATGGCTGCTGGTATCAGGTAAAATCAGCTCAGGAGGGCTGATTGTTCAATTTTCAGTGTGAGCATCCATACCTTGGAAATTGACAAAATTCTACAAATCAGCACTTTATTGATTGTTTTGTTGATTGGCTAGCCTTAAGAAAAGCATGTACAAAATGTTATTAATACAGATTAAGCTTAAAAGTGTGTTGTGCGTGCATTTGGGGGCGGTGGGAGAACTGGTTGGTAAGTATTAACCAGCAAACCCCTGGTTTTCTCAAATTCTGTGATTTTGACGCGTGATTTCAAAGTTATGGCAATTCCTATGGAAAGAGTAAAGGCAATCTGTAACAGGGAGCTAGACACATGAAAATGAGTCTTGGACTTAACCCTGAGAGTTAACTTAACTCTCAGAGTGGACATAAACTTGGTTGAACTAAGTTGATCCTCTTTACCTCAGATGTCCTTGGATGACTGGTTGCCCTGGTAAATACATAATGTAGATCTGCAAAGAGTAATAAAGGTCAGGAAGCATGGATATACCTGGGGACTAAAGACTGAGTCACCAAAGGGTGCTCTGTTACTGAAAAAATGGTAGAACTAAGTCTATTGGCAATGGAGTATTATCTGACATTCTGCAGCACAAGAATCAAATTAGGGTTACCCAAATTATTTTGATCATGAGAGCAATGTGTGCTAGCTTTGGATACTCAGATCAACAGAGACCTCAAGAACTGGTACAAGACAGATTCTACAGATCCAAGATGGCAGCTGGTATCTGTAAAATGTGTTGGACTTTTCATACTGGAGCTTGTACTTTCAGTCTCTAGAAGGATGCTGAAAAAATATCAACCAATCAATTAATAAATATTTATTAAGTGTCTGCTATGTATCACATACTGTCTTAAGTGCTATGGATACACAAAGAGTTAGAAGATAGCCCCTTCCCTAAAGGAGTTGACAATTTAATGGGAATACTAACCCAGTGGTGCTAGACCATTTTACTTGGTAAAATGATCATACCCAAAATTGAACCAGAAAACTTTGATAGAGGCTAAAGTGTATAGAAGGAGCATTTCTTTATGTACATCTTTCCCATCAGGATCCAGTCTAACCATCTTAGACTATGAACCCTAGCTACTAAAGGAGGTATTGATTTGGCAGAATCAAGAAACTTAGAACCACAATATCTTATCTGCAGGAAGAACCACAGTCTGAGCTGTGATAACGCCACATTGAGCAATACCTATGACTTTCTTGTGCTACAGATTATGTTAGATAACAGACCAGAATAATACTCCATTGCCATTGACCATTTCTACCAATTTTTCAATGATAGAAGCACCCTTTGGCAAATCAAACTTGAGTCCTCAAGCACATCCATGTTTTCTGATCTGTATTATTCTTTGTAGCCCTTTATTATTAATTTTAATCACATGCTGCTGCATATATTGGGGGTTCAGGGGCCTGAACTATTCCTAGTGCATGCACACAATGTGACCAATAATTTTGCTACAGCGTTTACCTGATACCTGCCAATGTTTGAGTTAGAGCCACCACTATCTACTGATTTGTGTTTTAGGGTTTCAGAAGGCAGATAAAACATGGAGACTTACATCCAAGACATCTTTAGATTGAGAGATCATTTGAAGGGAGTCTACCCCTATAGCGCTGGCTTCAGCTCAGAAAAGTACACACAGCAACAGTAGGAGGAAGTGGGAACATGCAAACTAGCCATATGGTGTAGTGGACAAAGTAGTGGACTTGGAGTCAAGAAGGCCAGGATTTGAAACATACCTCCAACAACAGCCTTTTAACCTTGAACAAGTCACTTAATACTTCTCAGACTCAGTTGCTTCATATATAAACTAGGAACAATAGTATCTATGGTGCCTACTTTACTGAGCTACTACGAGGCTCTAATGAGATAATTTATGTAAAGTGCTTTGTAAATCACAAAATGCTGCATAAATGTCAGTTTCCTTCATTATAGTCAGAATTATCATCATTACAATACATTATGGGAAAGCTACCCCAATGAGATGAAAACTTGTACAGTTAGCCAGTCTGTGACATAATCTCAGGAAAAGGTCAGACCCTGCAAACACAATATGGTACAGCCACCTTCTGACCGTTGGAAAGGTCATCGGAAAATCAGACATGGTGTGTCAATTATTCAAAGGATTCCAATAGCTTATAGTTCCACGTGTTAACCCCCTGCCCCTAAGTGTACAAAGCCAAAATCACCAGGGTGGGCTCAATGGAAATTTGACAATAAAAGAACATACCCTATCCTTCCTTTCTATTTTCATGTGAAATCTGATTAATTTGGGATAGACATATATGGCAGGGCAACTATTTGATGCAGTGAATAGAGTGCAGGTTGGAATGAGGAAGACTCATCTTCCTAAGTTCAAATCTGGCCTTAGATACTTACTAACTGTGTGATCGTGGGCTAGTCACTTAACTCTGTTTGCCTCAGTTCCCTCATCTGTAAAATGGGATGGAGAAGGAAATGGCCAAACCATTCAGGGATCTCTGCCGAGAAAACCTTAGTGGCTCCCTTAGTCCAACCCCCTTATTCTACAGATGAGGTCACAAAGAGTCAAAGACAACTGAAAAACAGTAACAAAAAATAGGCATGCATGTTTGTGTTCTAGCCTTTGTTCTCTCAGAAAATCAAGATTGGTGAGATAAAAGGGCTGGACAGATAAAAGATGGTGGAGATAACCCTGGTAAAAGCTAATAGTAACAATAAAAAGTCAACAGTCCTACAGAATTTTACAAGTTCAATCCATTTTGAAAATGCCTTCAAGGCTTCATGAGTACCTACATCTCAGTTTTTGAGGGGTTTTTCGTGTGTTTTAATTACTGTGTCTTTCCTCACCATAAACCTGATAACTGTTACTTCTCACTTCTGCTGGTGTGTCTGTCTGTGGTTGCCTTCTACCTTCTTTATTTTTAAATAAATTTTTTATTTGTTTTCTTGTTTACATCATTAATTTTCATGAGATTTTTGAATTACAAATTTTCTCCCCATCTTTCCCCTACCCCAACCCCAAAACAGCAATCCCATTGTAAAGCCCCTCCCCTGATCTGCTCTCTAACTTTCTGGTAGGGCAGGGAGGGTCTCCCTACGCCAGCCCCTGTATATCTTAATTCCTACTTGCATGTATTGCAAAGCTCTAAATTCTAGATTCTTTCTGTTCCTCCCTTGTCACCCACCCCCACTGGAAGGACAAGCAATTCAATACAGGCTGTACATGTGTAATTATACAGGACATCTTCATAGTGGACACATTGTGACAGTGATCATATGTCCCTCCTTCCTAGCCCTCCCTGCCTTGTTCTGTTCTCTACCCTATCTCTTTACTGAAGTGTGCACTTCCAGCATCCCTCCCCCAGACCCTCCCTTCCCCTCCATCATCCCACCTTTCATCCCCATGCCCACTACTCTCCTGTGTGGCATGATGCCCAGTTTAGAGTTTATGCCACTTCTTCCCTAAGCCGCATTCACTGAGAGTAAATGAAAGTAAAGTTGTAACAGTTATCCCTTGCCTCTTCTATATGGGATGATTAACCCCATTTTGTCTCTCCCAGTCTCCTCTCATTCTAGTCCTCTCCCACCTCAGAATTTCACCTTTTAAAGTATAATCCCTTCTTATTCAATTGATCCTGGACCCTCTATATACACATATACACACATGCTCAGATATGTATTCCTACGCATATACAGCCTCCTATATAGACATATGTATAAGTATATATATATATACATTTTTATTCCCTTCACCTATCCTTATGCTAAGAAAAGTTTCATAAATTACTATTATAGTTTTTCCATATTGGCATGTAAATAATTCAAATTTGATAAATTTCTTATGATTTCTTTCCCATGTTTACCTTCTCATGCTTCTTGTATAATTGTATAATTCCTGTATAATTGTCAAATTTTCTGTTCAGCTCTGGTTTTCTCAGCAAGAGTGCTTGAAAGTCCTCCACCTCATTGAATGACCATATTTCCCCTGGAATAATCTGCTCAATTTTTTCTGGGTAATTGATTCTTGGTTTTAATCCCAGCTCCCTTGATCTTTGAAATATCATATTCCAGGCCCTGCGATCCCTCAGTGTAGAAGCTGCCAGATTCTGGGTTATCCTGATAGTGCTTCCGCAGTATTCAAATGGTTTTCTCTTGGCAGCCTGTAATAGTTTTTCCTTTAGCTGGGAATTCTGGAACCTGGCAATAACATTTCTAGGAGTTTTCTTTTGGTGATCTTTTTGAAGAGGTGATTGGTGAATTCCTTCAAGTTCTATTTTGCCCTCTGATTCTAAAACATCAGGGCAATTTTCTTTGAGAATTTCTTGAAGGATCCTTTCCAAGTTCTTCTTCTGGTCATGGCTTTCAGGTAAACCAATAATTTTCAGATTGTCTCTCCTGGATCTATTTTCCAGGTCAGTGGTTTTTTCAAGGAGATAGTTCACATTGCTTA
>CM053594.1:337092314-337111003 GCA_028646575.1 Pseudocheirus occidentalis | reverse complement strand
ACTCAGTGTTATGGTTTCTGAATAAAGACCTTGGTTCTGCCTTCCATGTGGAGAGTTTGCTACATTTTGTGATCCAAAACTATACCAGCATATTCATAACCATCATGGGTGTTGTGAATATCTCATTATTGATACAGAGGGAGAAAGTGTAGATGCTCTAAAGGAATCATGTATCTGTGAGAGAGTTGCTGGAAAAGGACAAGAAGAAATGAGATTCAGCTTAGCAGCGAAGAGGTCAGTTTTAGCAAGATAGTTCTTTTTTTTAGATCAAATTATTCCAGTTAATATGTGGTTTACTTTGCTGAACTTTTCATATTAATTACTTTAACCTTCTTCATTTTAACTTGAGATCTCAGACTCCTAAACAGTGATGTTTAAGCAGAGGCATCAATTAGTGTTCTAGAATCACAGGAAGACCTAGAAGGGGGATTATAGATTATCTGAGCTCATATATTCACAGACCACTAGAGCTAGAAGCATCAGATGAGGAAACTGAGGGCCAGAGGGATAAAGTAATGATAAAAGACACAGAGCTGCTACCAGGAAAGCTTGGGCTTCCTGATGCTTCATAACCAACACTCTTTACACTACAATCATGTGATTCATGACCTTTTTTCCCATCTTGAATGATGACTTTACTTTAAAGGGCTATGCTTTATGAATCCATCTTGACTTCTCATATTGGAATGTAGGCAAGCTGTCCTTGAAAGTCAGACAGGTCACCTCAGAGAGTTCTCAATGCCAGCAGGAGATAACTGAACATCTCAGAGGGAGGCTTTGCCTCTCTGAGTCAGTATCCTCTCCAAAATGTCACCGCCTGCAATTTGAGAGCTGGCTGGAAGCATGCCTCTTGGAAAAGATGCCAAATTAGCAGCAGATTGAGAAATGTGTGTGGTACAAGGGTGTCAAAACGAGGGAGAACTTAGATCCAATAGCTCTGAAGCAGCATCTGTAGTCTTGGCTAAGATTTCAGTCCCCTGATTTTCTTTATGAAGAGATCAAGATAGTGATGGGGAGGGTACCTCTCTTTCTGAAATACACGGGTCTTTTGTAAACAGTGGTCTGGAAAGCGAATTTCTGAATATTGAATTTTGTGTTGTGATTGGTTTTCATTATGCGGTTATTCGTGTGCGTGTATATACACACACATACATATTCCTTTACAGAAGAACAACGATACTCCTCCCCTCACATGAGGATCAGTCAGTTAAAGATTTATCAAGCACTAGTACTATGTGCCAGGTTAACGTGCTAAACATTGGGGATACAAAGAGAAGGAAAAGACCCTGAGCTTTTATATAGCACCTAGTATCATCCAGGCACCATGCTAAAGGCTTTTTACAAATATTATTTTATGTGATTCTTACAACAAACCTTGGAGCTAGGTGATATTATCCCCATTTTTTAGTTGGGTTAACTGAGGCAGATGGAGACCATGGTCACACTGCTAGTAAGTTTTTGAAACTGGATTTGAACTCAAGTCTTCCTGAGGTGCTTAATAATTGTTTATTGACTGATCCATTTTTTGCATTTGAAGGGAGGACTATGATCATTTTTCCCTAAAAGGATATATGTCCAATTTTATACATGGAAATCAATAAGAACACAGAATTCAATATCTAGAATTCCAGTCTCAGAGCTCTATCCACTATGTCACCTAGCTGTCTTACAGTCTAATGAATGAGACAACATGGAAGTAATTATGTACAATTTACAGGATAAATAGGAGATTGTCAACAGGGAGAAGGCACTAAAATTAAGAGGGAATGGGAAAAGTTTCCTAGAAGGTGAGGTTTTGGTTGGAAGACAAGGGAAGCCAGGAAGAGAGCTTGAAGGGACAGGCAGAGAAAATGCCTGTATTCCAGGAACAAACCTTCGATCACAGCAAGTAAAATAAAATGACGGTTTTATTGTTGCCATTATTACATTATAGCAATAACTATATTAAAACACTTCAAGGCTTTATTGAAATGAAAATTCATTGTTACATATTTTGAATACTCTCATGTTCTGCAATGTGCACAACATGCTTTTGTTTTTCTTCCTAACTGTATGTTTAAGTTTCAATATTTAAGTTTATAATAAAAAAATATGTCAAGAATCCACTGTTGTATAACCGGTGGATACTAACTGCCTGAATGTAGACCGGTGCACTTCTATAACTTAGTAGACGGTTTTTATGTGTTGCTGTAGCAAAAACCTTATTTACTTTGTAGTCAGCCTACCTGTACATCTCTTGGTAGATTGCTCCTCAGAAGACTGCCCATTCCTGGGCTGTACTGAAAGCCTTTCCATCTGGGTAACCTTGCCGGAACTTGTATTCCATTGGCCCAGCTTTCAATGACCCAAGGTCACCTCCATGCCACCGTGAAAATCCGAACAAGACTTTGCAGGGGCATGCGCCAGTGAGTCAAAAAATATGAATTCCAAGTATCTGGGGTTATTGTTACGTTTAATACAGTAGCTTAAAAGTGTAAGAACCATGACAGTTTGGTCAAACAGAAGTGTTGTGAAAATTTGCCTACCTTATATATCCTCTCATTCTGTGTACCACCTTAGGACTATATTTGTGTAACTCAGATGACTTTTCTAGTACTATAGGTAAGTCGGTGATTTTTGGAAGGCTTTGGATTGAGTTGAGCTGACAGAAGGAAGCCTGGGAACAGGAAGCAGCAACAGCATACCCATCAATTGAGAAACGTTTGTTTGCTGTTGCTCACTTACATTTAATTCTTTGTAACCCAGCTTGGGGTTTTCTTGGCAAAGATGCTGGAGAGGTTTTCCATTTCCTTCTCTGTCTCATTTTACACATGAGGAAACTGAGGCAAACAGGGTTAAGTGACTTGTCCATGGTCACACAGCTAATATAATTTACTAAGTGCCTAGTGTATGCTAGGTACTGTGCTAAGTGCTGGGGATAAAAAAGGAGGCAAAAGACAGTTTTTGTCCTCAAGGATCTTTCAATCTATGCTGTGATTTGTGTGATGTTGGACAGGTTACTCAATATCCCTGGGCCCTACTTATCTGCAACAATGAAAGGACTGAACTGAATGGTCTTTGAACCAGATGGCCTCTGAAGTCTCTTCCAGCTCTGATTGTTTAAAGGAAGTTAAGTAGGGAAATAAAATAGATGTGGGACACATCCATCAAAGCACAGCCCTGAATGGTGAAGATTTCCTATGAAGTGAGTATTTGGAAATGCACGTCCAAGAAGTGCCCTCTTACAGCACATGTCTGTGTCATCTCGGTAGAATGGCTCTTGTTTGTGCTCTTAGTGAATGTCCGGATGATTGGTAGAGAACAGAGCAGATGCAAAGTAATTCTAGTGTTATCTCTGTGTCCATTAACAGGTCCAGGAAGCTTTCAGACTCCACAGGAGGCTGGCTCTCCAAGAGCAGCTGAAACTAGGTAGGGATGGTGTAGGGCGCGTTGATGGAATCCTATAAAGAAAAATAGTTATTAAGTGACTGCTCTTTGAAAGGTTTTTCTATAGGTCAAGTCAAGGGGAGAGTTAAGCCAATGAACCCATTCTAAAGTCATCTAATTGGGCTACCACCTGTCCTAGCCCATCTTTTCCAAAAGAACAGTGTAAGACATTTTACCAAGTACTTTGCTAAAATCCAGGTAATTTATAATTACATCATTTGCTTGAACCACCAGTTTAGTAGTTCTGCAAAAATAAAGGGGTTGGGGGAATATATTTATTCTGGCATAACTTGATCTTGAATAACTAGCATTTTTCCCCAAAAGTGTTATATAAGTGCTAGCCAATATTGATGAAACCATGATGACTCCATGTAATCCCAACTCTTTCCCACAGACATTTCCCAAGTATCTAATTAGTGATCTATTCTGGAGTCTCCCCTGAAGTCAAGCTCATTGGTCTTTAGCTTACAGACTCTTTCCTTTTCCTCTGGGGAATGTTTTCCTGTCTTCAGTCTGGCAGTATCTCTCCCATCTTCCATGGTCTTTCAGATATTGCTAGCAGTGGCTCAGCCATCATATCTACCAATTATCCCAACACCGGAGTATGTGGATGTATCTGGACCAAGTGACTTTCATTCATTGAGGACAACACGGGGCTGTTTTACTCTCTTCTTACTTATCAGCTCCCGTCAGGCCTTTTTATTCTCTTGTTTCCCATGTGTTTTCTTTCTCCTACGTAGGAGCCGATGTAGAATAAGAATCTTAGGCAAGAACTTAGGCTTGGTGGGGGGAAAAGTTTGGATCTTTTAAAGTGTAGACATTGGAAGATCCTAGAGCTAGTCTTGAACCTGGACAAATCACTGACTCTCCTTGGTATTAAATGTCTTTAATAGAATAATGAAGAGATAGGCCTATATATTCTAAGGTCTTCAGATTTCTATGGTTCTGTGAATCTTAGCTTTGCCAATTACAATTTTTTTGTCATTCTGTTTCAATCTCCATGTGTATAATAACTAGATGGCATAGTGGATAGAGCGCTGGACCTGGTGTCAGGGAAACGTGAGTTCAAATCTAGCCTCAGACACTAACTGTGTGACCCTGGATAAGTCACTTAGCTTTCTTTGATTCAGCATCCTAATCTGTAAATGGAGATGACAATAATAGAACGTACTTCCCAGGGTTTTTGTGAAGACCAAATGACATAGTATTTGTAAAGGAATTATCACAGTGGCTGGAACATAGTAGGTGTTATATAAAAGTTATTATTATTAGTGAGGACTGTATTATTTACCTTACGGGGTTCTTAGGAGGAGCAAATGAGGCAACGTCCGGAAGAGCACTTTGAAACCGCAATGCGAATGTAAGAACAGCGACAATAAATGTCATGTAGCACTTTAACGTTTGTCAAATACTTTACATATATTAGCTCGTTTAGTCCTTACAACAACCCCATGAGGAAGGCTTGTAAGATAATAGTTACGAAGGTATTTTATTTTCCCATTTAATAGACTTAGAGAAATTTGTTACTTGCCGCTGTCAGGGTCATGCAATAATTTTCTTCATTGGGCCGAGTTCTTTACATAGCAAGGTATGGAACTGTGGTCAAAACAGTGTGTTAACCTAAAAAAACTATCTCCCTGCATTTGTGGTTGATGTTGTTGTTGTTATTTTTGGTCTCTGAGATCCACAAGGTTCACGTGTAACAGATTGCCTAGATTCTCATGAGCCCACCTTTGTCTGACATGCTTCCTCTAGTCCTTTCCTTGAAACCTCTGGGATTTCTGTGCTGCATTACTTATCATGGGGATCATCTGGGCAGTTCCTGATCTCTTTCTACCTGTCACATCAACAGGCAATGAGAAGACGTTGCTAAAAATCATACCTCTTTCCAGAAAACCTCTGGCCCTTGCCCATATCATCAAATAGCCTTGACATGTAGAAGAGAGAACCCAGATGCTCCCTTTGAGACTCGAGTAGTGATGGCAGCCTTGCATAAGAAGGGTTTGTCCCAACTCTACAGGGCAGCCTCTCACAGGGTAATGGGCTCCCTTCCACCTTCTGCTGTGGTCTAAAGAGTCCCAATGACACTTCTCCACTGACTGAAATTTGAAAGTATCATTTGCTCTGAACTCCTCTTTCTTTGCCCCATTCTATGCTCTTGTATGTCTCAAGTTAGGCCTCAAGCCCTCCCTTGTGCAAATGCAAAAGTACCTTAATAAAGGCAGATTGCTTTTAGCATCACTGTTCCTCTTCTTTAAAAGCCTTGCAATCCCAAGAGATATTGCAATCAGCTGGGGTAAATAAGGACAATTTTACATATTTGGGGAACTAGAAACTATACCCTTGGAATCTCAGGAGGTCAATCAAGGTAGAAGGAGGTTGGTTTGTTTGTTTTTATATAGAAGATTCAGCAATTATCATAATATCAACTCTTCATAACCATTTAAAAACATTTCTGAGAAGGGAAAAAATGCAGTCTATTTGCTCACAGCAAACCACATATAGGAAAGTTTCAGCTTGGTGAGATATCAGTGATTGCATAAACCTCTGATGTTTTCAGTACGCCCTTGGACTATTCCTTAGGAATTGTTTTTGCTTAGCTCATAATGGAGAAATCTGCTAGAGTGCAGGAGCTGTATATTTATGTATTTCTGGCTTAAAGTGTAAAATGGCTTTAGCATTTACAGAAGGCCTGGAAAAATAATGAGTGAATATCTGTCAATGGATCTGTGCTTAGAGAGCTCACGAATTTGCCTGGCATAGAGGACAAAGATCTTCTTCAAAGCCAAAAGACCTGCCTTCAAGTTCTGCCTCTAAATATGGGTTCTATGACCCTGGGTGAGTCGCTTCACTCTAACAGTTAAGCACCTAACAGTGCTCTGGGAAGTTGTCTAAAACTAGAATTTGCTGACCTGTGCTGATAGAAGGAATTTCTTTTCCTTGCTCTTTCTCAAATAAGACACTCCATCTTCCAACAGCATCTTTATTGGCTCCCTACCATGGCTAGAATTCTCTCCCTATCTTTACTTCCTGGTTTTTTTTCAAGTCCCAGCTTAAATCCTGCCTTCCAAGGGAAGCCTTTTCCAAAGCCACTGAATTCTAGTTCCTTCCCCCTGTTGATTATTTCCAATTTATCCTGTACATGGTTTGATTGTACAGAGTTGCTTACTTATTGTCTCTACCATTCGACTGTCAGCTCCTTGAGGGCAGGGACTGTCTTTTGTATTGTTATGATCCCTATCTCTTAGCATAATTCTTGGAACATAGTAGGCACTTACTAAATGTTTATTAATTGTATCAATGAAATCACAGGTCTAGTCTCTATCCCTAATGTAGCTCAAAGGAAGAAGTAATAAGCTAATGAGCCAGATTAGGTAGGGAGAACTGGAAATAAAGGGTCCATGAAGGAATACATGCCCCCTCCCCAATGGAAAAATGGCCAAAAGATACATACAATAATGATTAGAGAAATGCAAATAGAAGCATTGTTGGGTCATAGGACACCCCCTTCTCTCCATTTGGAAACAAGTCTGGTCATCAGGGTAGGCTATGGTCAAGGACATGATGACTTGAATGGTCTTCAAAAATTCACAAAGTCTGCGGGTTAGGGTTAGCCACGGGGTTAGGAATTTGTGTGCTCTTAAAAACCCAGGAAACTGCATCAGAGGAACCTTGGTTAACCAGGTGTAGGCAGGGACGGGGCAGCTTTATCTTCTTTTAGGTAAAACATCCTCGTGTTGTAAGTGGGAAAAAAAGAAGCTTCACTAAGAAATGATGGTTCTATAATCTCCCATCCCTAGCCTATCCCAAACCTATGGTGATTGTTGAGACATGACAATAAAACATGTATGGTGCCTAGGCAAGCCGGAGCCTGGCCATTAGGCAGCCTCTTCTTTGTGCTTCTTCCTCTGAGCCCAGATAACCAAAATCAAGCCTGAGATGAACATTAGAGGCAACCTTATGATTCTGGGAAGTCAGGAATAGGCTAGCAACAGAAGGAATTTTCTACAACCACACCCCTCTCAGAGAAGGTGACCACTGACAGAAGTATTCGGCCAAGTTTTGCCTTTGTCTGCCAAGTGATGGAGCCTTTGAGGGAGCTGTTAAGACAGCAGAGAGCTGAGGTGAAAGGGAAATAGTTGTTCAGCTAGCCTACATTCTCATGTTTTCATGGTTTATATATAATCCTCCCAGGAGAGTATAATAGGAATTATGAGTTACTGTTCTGTGATTTAATTCTTCATCACTAAGCAGCAGTTCTCTATCTGATCTACCTGATAAGGATCTAGACTGTGGAATACTTTTCTAATTCCTTTTGGGGAGACTTTTTACATGACCATAAAGCTTAGGTTTCCCTGGGGTTCCAAAGTGGAAGCATAAAGTGCCAGAGATAGTAAGAAGGATCTTGACTCTAGCCAGGCTCTTCAGGTATGAATCCAATCTGCTCAATTAAAGAGTTTAAGCCCTGTAGTGTTAACACTCAGGTGTTCCAGACCTCTAGGCCAGAATTGTTCTGTTGTTACAAGATAGCTGTTTTATGTGCAGCTAGGTGGCACAGTGGATAGAGCACAGGGCCTGAAATCAGGAAGACCTGAGGTCAAATCCTTCCTCAGACACTCACTAGCTGTGTGACGCTAAAGCAAGTCACTTAACCCCATTTGCCTCAGTTAGTTAGTGAAGGAAATGGCAAACCACTCCAGTATTTTTGCCTTAAAACCCCAAACAGTGACATGAAGAGTTGGAAATGGACTGAACAACAACAACAAGCCTTAGTTTATGGGACTTTAAGATTATTAAATTAGCATACCTATAAAACATTATGCAGATTGGTAAAATTGTGAAGAAAAAGGCTTTCTATTGCTAGTGGGAATTTAGTCTGGTACAATCTTTTTCTAGGGCAATATGGAATTAGTGAGACATAAAACTGACCATCTTTATTATATAATAAGATTATAATTTAGCCCAGTATGCAGGGACTTTATCCTATCCTTTATCCTAAGGGACTCTTTAAAAGAAAAAAAAGTGGAGCCGTCTATTAAAAAATATTCACAGATGTTCTGTTTGTAATGGTGAAGAACTGGGGTGGGGGTGGGAGTGTAATAGAAACCACACTGGCATATCTGGAATGGCTGCTAGCACAGATTCTTAGATCTGATTTACTAGAAAGGATAGCTGTTTGAGAAGCCAACAATCCTTTTTAATTATATTTACTGATTCAGGGAAAAAGTCAGCACCCTGAACTTCAGAGAAAATCTAAACAAAGAAAATAGAGAAAATACAAGCAGAGAAATAAAGACCAACAGACGGGGCTTCTGTCTGAGAAATTATCACAGATCAACAGACAGATCCAACTGTCTGACCTAGGCAATACATACATAGTTACCAGAGATAGAAGCACCAACATTTAGGTTTTTCAAAGTGGAGTGGCAAGGGGGAGTTCCTTAATGGCTACCCAGAGTCTCATCTGTTCAAATCACAAGAACACTCTTCCACTGAGTGAGGCCCAAAGCAAAAACCTCAGTGTATATATATTCTTTTTTTTAGAGCCAGAGGGCATCACAACACTCATGATTCAGTGCCAGATTGGAAAATAAGAAAAGGTATGAAAGCCTTCCTAACAAGCGAGTCTTCCCTAAGCAAAATTCCCTTAATGGGCTCCACATGAGGTCTATTAATGAACAGGAAGATCTTAAATCCCATGAACATTATTGGAGAGGGGTAGGGAACTCTATGTCTAACTTTTGGAGTTGGAGTAAATTTGATATGTTACTATAATTGAATAGTATGAAAATATAAAAAAATGACAAGCATGAGAACTAAGGGTCTAAGACATGGAATTAAACTTATTGTCAGTCAGATAGTTCAAAACTAAGGATTAAAAGAAAGATTAGAAGACTAGAAAGTTGATGGTTTGTTACTTACAAGACATATTCATAAAGCTTACTTGGGTTTTATTCCAGAGGTTTCCCTACACTGACTGGTAATGAATGCCCACTTGATCCCAGGTGGGATTATGGCTATCTTCTCTTAAATTAGCCATGACTAATGAATAGTGGGTTTCTATATTGGGCAAATTTAGTCTTGGAGAATACTAATTAGGTAAGATAACTTAATAACCTTGAAACTTATCCCAGTCTGTGTTGGGCAGAATTTGTTTAGACGTACTTTTGATTAATTACCTGAATAATGTTGATATCTTTCTAAGGAGCCACAACATCTAGATTCTGTGAAAGCCAAAATGCAATGCAAGAATAAAAGACCCTGTTAATGGCAATTGAATATAGCAAAGGCATGTTTGTGGGCTCAGAGAGTAGATGGACCCAAGACCTAACTTTGCTTAGTTTTTGCTCTTGCTCAATCTCATTTGCATGCCATTGGGAGAGGCTTTTAAGACTAAAATAGACTTCTTAGCCTCAGTCTCCCACATGACCCCAAAAATATTTGGGGACCAGTGAGTAATGAAGGGGAAATGTCAGGATTGCATAGGAGAAGTGAAGAATTGGGGAAATTCGATTTTTCTGACATGGGATCAGGGGTTAAAACAGGAGTTCTATTGCTAGTTGTAGTTGCAAAATCCACTGAGATGCCTGTGGTTAAAAGAGATAGTTCATGCAAAAATAGTATATGTCCACTTTCTTGGTGCCCAGTTTCCAGCTCTGTTATGGGATATTTTAAACTGAACCCAGTTTCAAATGGAAGTCAGAAAAGCTACTGGTAGCTGAGGAGAATCAGATTTGAGAGCAAAAGACAATTTGTCTGTCTTTCACACTTGTGATGGTACGAATCTTGGATGAGAGGAAGGAACAATAGAATCCCTACATAAAGGTATGCATGATTTTTCTCAAGGAACTAGCAAAGTAATTTCTGAATGCACTTGGATGCGGGGCACATGTTTTTGGATCAGCATCATGTTTCTCTGTCCATGGCAATTGCTTGTTTACAATCTCACTTAATGTAGCTGGTCTTGACAAATGAAGAACTGCAGTATAGAGAAAATCACTGCTGCTTTAATATGTTAGTAGGCTTTAATAGCCCTTTAAGTTTATCATAATGAGCTAGATTATTTTTCATGATAAAAGCTTTATAATGATCAAAATTAGATTGTTTCTGAAATGTGATTTGACTTTAAACAAACCAACCAACTAATCCTCATCAAACTGTGTTGTTATTTTGGGCTCTTCCTTTCCTCATCCACTCACCAAATCCCATGGGGGCATTTCTATTGATCCACTGTAATAATGAATCACTTCCTTTCAATCACTTTAGCAGAGGCTCTCATATTATCTGGTCTCCTTTCCTTAGATTCTTCAGTTTTCTCTGCTCTGCTAAGTAATCCTTAGTTGCAGATTATTTTCATCCTTCAGTTGTTCATTAGGAAATGTTATTGAGATGGAAGAAAACATAATTGGCTGATAGGAGCACTGAGAATGAGCTGAGGAAGTGGTAAACATCTTTATTTCAGGGGAGAGAAAAGCACTAAAGTGGAATGTCAGATGGAACTCTCCAACACAGAGATGATGAAGGAGAGAGAGAGAGAGAGAGAGAGAGAGAGAGAGAGAGAGAGAGAGAGGGAGAGACAGAGACAGAGACAGAGAGACAGAGAGAGACAGAGAGGGAGAGAGAAACAGAGAGGGAGAGAGAGGGAGAGAGAGAGTGTGTATGTGTGTGTGCGTGTGTGTGTGCATAGGATAGGTTAGGGAAGAAGGGGAAGAGTAGAGAGACTTGCTTAGGGAGTAGAAAGGGACTACATTTGGGCAGGGAATGATCCAGGTTTATTTTAGCAGAATATATCCAATAATTCTGAATCTACCATAGATTCTGTTGACTTACAAATCATTTCACCAGCCTTACCATCTCACTCTATACTTAGCTGTCCATTAACAAGAAGAGCTTGTATTTTAATTTCTGCAAAATACTTCACAAATATTGTGTCACTTAATTTTCACAACATCCCTGCAAGGTAGGTTCTGTTGCAGGAAACTGAGGAAGACAAAGTTAAAGTGACTTTCCCAGGTTCACACAGCCAGTAAGTAACTGAGGAAGGATTTGGACCCTGGTCTTTCTGATGCCAGGTCCAGGGTTCTATGCACTGTCCCACCAGCTACCTACCTACATACTGGGTTACTTCCTTCTAGAAAGAGGTCAGAGTCTGGAGTCCTGTGACTACTCCAGGGTGTGTTGCTAATGAGTTACATGACCTTGGGCAAAAGAGTTGCCTCAGACAATTTCCAAAGTGCCTTCAATGTTTTTGAAGCCTTGGTCTTCAGGGAGGAAATAGATAGGAAGGCTCCAGTTACTAATATTTACTTAACAGGCATGAAGTGCTGAGCCCTTGCCCCAGACACACTGAGAACCCACATAGCCTTGTGGTAGCAAAACACACTTTAAAACCACAGAAGTCATCTTCCCGGCTATTCTCCCTTACTGATTTCCTGGCTCAATGAAAGGGCCTTTAGAGGTCATGTGCCAAGATGACTTTTGAGATTATCTTTACCTCTAGTGAAAGTCATTTCTCCCATACATGAGAGCCAAGACTGTTGCTCCTAACCCAAGTGTTGCTAATAAGCAATGGCCAGTTTGATTGCTTCTGTCTCTATGTGACAGGGTGACTAGGTGGTGAAATGGATAGAGTATAGGCCTAGAATCAGGAAGACCTGAGTTCAAATCTGACCTCACCACCTATTAGCTGTATAGCCTTGGACAAGTCACTTGCCCCTGCTTTGCCTCAGTTTCCTCTTCTGTAAAATGACCTGGAGAAGAAAATGGTAAGCCACTCCAGTATCTTTGCCAAGAAAACCCCAATGGTTTTCTACATATGCATATATGTATGAAATGGGGTCATGAAGAGTTGGACAGGAATGAACAACAACAGCAGTTTCTATATGACAGGCATGCCGTCAAGGCTTTCTATGTAGATGGTGGGAACTGGGCGCATTCTCTTCTCTGGTCTCTCAATTGCTTCTCATATAACAGGGAAGCTCTGCATCTCCTATTAGATGGTCTTGATCATGCTCGGCCGTGGGTGAGGTGGGGGGGGGGGGAGGGAAAGGCATACAAATTGAATTTTATAACCCCCCATTAACAGTTATGACTCACACATGCTCATATGGCTGTAATAATTAGAGCAGTTGGAAGACAAGAACCCAATCCCTTTGCTACGGCTTCATGGTGCTGCTGTTTTATTTAATGCCGGAGCTGTAAGTAAGTTTTGACAAATGAATCTGAGCCATTGGCATCACACCATTAATTACTGTGGAGTGAGACTGTGGATGAGGTGAAATCTGCCACACAGCTAATCCTCAGGGGAAGAGGAAAGTCCTCTGATGCCGGATGTGTTCTCACTTCTCTATCCTAAGGAAGGACTGACTAAGGCAGAAAAGGAACAGCAGTGCGCAGCGTATTTACAGTGCACCAAAGGAGAGCAGGAAGCTGATGCCATTCATTTACTTATTGGTTTATTTAGTTTTACTAATTTATTTACTCATTTCATATGTTCAGTTTAGGCAATGAACAATGATCATTCAGCTTCTAAAATGAATCTTTGGACCTGATTTTCTACCCTGGCTGCCTAGAGTAATCAAACAAGTGGGATGATTGCCAATTCTCCTCTCCCCTTTGTATGGTGTAACCTCATATACATGTATACATATATGCATGTGTATATGTGTGCATATGTGTATATACATGTATGTATATATGCATATGTAGACTCACATGTGTAATATGTATGTATATGTATTCATGTCTACATCACTAGAGGGAAACAAGCATAATAAAGTAGAAAGAGCATTGTTCCTGGAGTCAGAAAATCTGGGTTTTCGTCTTGGTTCTGCTACTGGTTAGGAGCATGATCTTGGGCAAATCACTATGTTACTCAGTTTCTTTCTACAGAAAATGAGAAAGTTAGGTTACCTCTCTAGGACCCCTTCCAACTACAAAATCCTATGAGCTATCCAACTCTGTCCAATTCTAAAAGTTCAGCCAGTGGTTCCAGCCCGTCTTTCAAAACTGAATCATTGTCCCTTCATAAACTTTACTATTGTTTTCTCACTTAAATTGGCTTCTGTGCTGCTCCTCATACCTGACATTCCATGTCTCACCTCCATGCCTCTGTGTACACTGTCCCCTGTGACTGATATGTATGTTAGTCTCACCTTCATCTTTTAGAACTATGTAAAGACAGGTAACACAGGAGCACTGCTTGCACAGGTTCACTCTTGATCTGGTCAGACAGGAAGGACAGGAAGACAGCTCCAGAGGGGTTAATAATCTTACTTTATTCTTATCTAGTCTTTTCACAAGGGGTTGCTGATAATGGGAGCATCAACTCCTATAGCATTTCCTAATCACTCTTTTTACAGGGAATGGCATAAAGGTGGGACAGTGGGGAGGGAGCACACAACTATCCCTACATATAGATGTGGTCAATTGAGTCAGACGCAGCTTGTGCATTCCCTAAATCCCCTCAAGCCTCAATGGGGGCTGGTTGAAGCAAACACAGATTGCCCCCAACCTTGATGGGGGCTGATCAAGGCATACATGGCATTCCAGCTTATGCATTCAACGCTAAGGGTTCCCCACCCACTGACCAGTACCCACTTGCTTTATGGGGCAATAGACAAAGAAGACATCTTGCCAGCCAAACTGGTCTCATAAGTTTACATTATCTCACCATTATATCTCACTAGTCACAGTGGATATTTACAATTTTAATCACAAATGCTTACATTATTTATTATTATATAATACTATATAAGTATGGGGGAGATGTTTTGAATCATGATGAGGAGGACTCATATCTCACTCCTGGGAACAAGAGATTGTTATGGCTCTGGATCCTGGGAATTAAACTATAAGAAAGAATAACAAAGATCCACCTTAGACACACAAAAATCTACATTCCTTACAAACCACTAGTCTCCACTAAGACTAAGTTTAAATGTCATTTTCTACATTAGTTTTTTCATTTCCCCATTTGTTAGGACCCTACTCACTCCCCAGTTATTTTATATTGACTTAACTGTGTAAAAAGTTAATAGAATGTACTACTACCATATGTTCTTACTAGAATGAAAGCTTGAGAACAAAGACAGTTTTATTTTGGGTTCATATTCTTAGCATTGACTGTAGCACAGAACCTACCATATTGTGGGTACTTGATATGTGGTCATAAAATGAATCAATGAATAATTCTGTCAATTTTTCATTGGAAGAAAATTTCCAGAGAGAGAACATTTTCAGTCTTCCCTAGGTTCTTTTCATTATTTATAGGGAAATGGGGGTGAAAATGGAACAGGAACAAACATGGAAGATAAAAAAAGTCCCTGAATTTGAATTTTGGAAAAATAACAAAATGGTGATTCTTCAGCATTTATGAAGGAGAATCTTCTGGATCTTCTTTGTTCTATTCAACACTAGCCAATGGTGGATAGTAAAGGGAAAGGTAGCCCTCTCACAACACAGCAAATTATATAATACAAAACTCTACTGTAAAGGATAATCTGAAACATAACCATATAATCCAGGTCCCTTTAGCCAGTAAGAATAGTAAATGTTATGCTTAATAAGGCATCTAGTTCCAAAAAGCTTGATTTCTGTGCCCTATAATCATATATTCACATGTTGCATCAATATGACCATCCCTTGTCAGACAGCAATGATTTTAATTTAGATAGGGCTTTATAGTTATTAGGTATCTTACAGAGAAGATGGCACAGTGGATAGGATCTGGAGTCAGAAAGACCTCAGTTTAAATCTGTCTTTAGATAAAGTCCCTTAGTCTCCTTCTGTCTTAGTCTGCTTCCCTGTAAAATGGGTATAATAATAGCACCTATCTCCTAGGTTGTTGTAAAAATTAAATCAGATATTTGTAAAACTCCTTGCACACTTTATTGGGCTACATGATAAAGGCTACCTATTATTATCATATTATCTTTCTTGAAATTCACAATAAGACAAAAATTAATATTTGATTTGATTAATTAATACCAACCTACAATGAGGAGATTTTTGTATTTTATCCTAGAGGTGATAGAGAGCCAATGAAATGCATTTGCAGTAATGTGAGTATTTTTTCCCTCATTTTATGGATGGGAAAACTGAGGCTTTGCTGAGGCTGATTAGGCATGAAGTCCAAGTCTACTAAAATATTTAGTGGCAGAACTGTGTTCTTGCCCCTCCTCTTGGTTGCTTTTAGAAATTCCTACACAGTAAAAAAAAAAGTAACAGGCTTGTTTTGCTGAGTTGGAATAATAGAAGAAAAATAGAAAATCATTGAAGTCTCCTCCTTTGGGTTTATCTCTTGCTTCTTCATAGTATGAAGGTGACTTTAAATTCCAGAAAGTTGATTAGTCAGTTAACACATTTGTTAAACACTTTACTATGTTCCAAGTACTATGCAAAGTGCTGGGGAGACAAAGAAAGGTAAAAGACAATTCCTGCCCTCAAAGAACATACAGTCTAATGGGACAGACAATATGGTACAAACTGTGCAAACAAGATATTCACGAGATGAAGTAGACGTAATCTCAGAAGGAAGGCACCAAAATTAAAGTGAATGGGGAAAGGTGGTCTATAGAAGCTAAGATTGAGATGGGACTTGAAGGAAGCCAGGGAAGCTGGGAGGCAGAGATGAGGAAGGAGAGCACTCCCGGAATGGGGGACAGTGAGGGAAAATGCCCAGTTAGGAGAAGGGTCATTCGTTTGTTGGTAGAAGGTGTGGAATCCTGGAAAGCTGTGGGAGGATTAGGCTATGGATGGCTTTGCATGCCAAGCAGAGGATTTTATATTTGATCCTAGAGGCGACAGAGAGAGGGAGTTTGCTGAGTAGGAGTGGGGTGACATGGATCTAAAATTTAAAATCTCTTTGAAGCTGAGTGGAGAATGAACAGAAGTGAGAAGAGAATTCAGGAAGATCAGCTCGCCATTAGGCCATTCCAATGATCCAGGCATGAGGTGATGAGGAATGTCAGAAGAGAGAAGGGGGTGTGTTCAAGAGATGCTGCAAAGGTGGAATCCACAGGTATTGGCAACTGATAGGATATGGAGGTGGGGGATGTGAGATAGTGATTAATCCAGGATGGCTCCTAGGTTTGGAGCTTAAAGGTTCAAAGAGGATTGTATTGCCTTCTACATGAATGTGGATGGTTGGTAGGTAAGGAGAATGTAGGGGGAAAGATAATGATATCAGTTTTATTGTTCAATTGTTTCTGACTCTTTTGGGGGAGTTTCTTGGGAAAGATACTGGAGTGGTTTGCCATTTCCTTCTCCAGCTCATTTTTCAGATGAGGAAACTGAGGCAGAGTTAAGTGACTTGTCCAAGGTCACCCAGCTAGTGAGTTTCTGAGGTCAGATTTGAACTAAGGAAGAGAAATTGTCCAGACTTTGAAGGAGGAAAAAGAAGTTGGGTCACAAGCAAAGAGAGAATCCTGGGAGCATCATGGAACAATCTCTCTGGGGAAGCTGGGAATGAGATAAAGGTCTTTGCTGAGGGTGGTGCTAGGTTGCACAGTTTAGAAGGACTAACAAGAATCCTGCTTCTCAGGATAACTTTCCAGTAGATGGGAATGGTTGAGTTCCTAGGGACACATAGCTCAGAAAATGATGAATGAAAGGGCCAAAGTCCAAATGGGGTTATATTATAGCATCAGAAGGTGAAGGTGATGAGGGGAAAGGCAAAGAGCACAACTCTGTCACCAGGGCTAAGATTACAGAACACTCCCAACTGCCTCCTTTATGGAGTAATATGCATAGGAATAATGC
Source organism: Pseudocheirus occidentalis (assembly GCA_028646575.1). Lineage (NCBI taxonomy): Eukaryota > Metazoa > Chordata > Mammalia > Diprotodontia > Pseudocheiridae > Pseudocheirus > Pseudocheirus occidentalis. The sequence continues at coordinate 337,093,816 of CM053594.1, read as the reverse complement.
TTCTTAGAAGAAAATCAATCAGGAGAAAGAGAAGAAAGAAACAGAGATAGATAGAAGCAGGGAGATAGAGCAAGAGAGAGAATGAAGGAGAGAGAGACAAGAAGAAAGAGAATAACATGTAACATCTCATTCAGACCACTCCACCACCTAGCATTCACACTCATGGTTGAATCTGTAGATAAAGACTTGGAAAACTACAACTTGAAAATCCCTCCTCCTATTTTTATATGGGCAGTGGGCTAAGAAGGGTTTTTACATTTCAAAATAAATTAAACCTTAATTTACAAATGTAAAGACCATTCTTAAGTCTTAGGTGGTATAAAAACTAGGGAGGCGTGGCTTTTGATCTTGCCCATGGGCTTTTGCCAATTTCTGCCTTAGAAAGGTGTTTTGCTATCTCAAATGATAAAGTCAGCATTCCTAACATTTTAGCTCATGGGCTCCTACCTGTGTAATTCCCAATAACAAACACCCAGAATTAGCTCTAGCAAAAGTATTTACTCAAGTAGCATAGCAAGATTAGTGGTTCTAGTCAGTCTTCTTGGCTCAATCACAGAACTATTTATAAACCACAAAGAGATCACAGGGTGTTACATCTTGTTAACACATTAAACTCTCATCATGTGTAATTAGATTCTGTGATTACATATACTGAACTGATTTGGAAAACGGAATTGCATCCCCTCTCCTTTTCAAACAAAGGAAGTAAACTTAAGGAATTTGAATTGTGCAAAGGGAAGCAAGAGGAGGAAGTCCAGGGAGAAAACCAGGATCAGATAAACAAAACCAAAGAGTCTAAAGATTTAGTGGAAGAAAATAGAAACTTAACAAGTATGATCCTAATTGCTTATTGACTAAATTACACAATAAAAAATGAATGGAAGAAAAGACAACCCCCTTAATAAATGCTGAAAAAACAAAAGAAACACATTGAAAGTATTTGGAGGGGGGGGGGCGGAGCCAAGATGGCGGCTTAGAAGCAGCAAAGCACCGCAGCTCCCACACAAACACGCTAAAAAACTCATAAAATGGGACGCTAAACAGATTTTCAAGCTCCAAAACTCTCCACAAGACAGAAGGCACTACAGGCTGCGCAGCAGGCGGGGCTCTTCACAGCAGTCTGGGACCCTCAGCTGAAACCCCGGCAGGCTCAGGCCCTGGGGCATCGGGCGGGAACCCCGGCTGCAGGAGAGCAGATGGGCTGCACTGGAGGCACAGTTACCACATTTATCAGGCCAGAAGAAAAAAAGGCTAAGAGAAAGGTCAGTGGATTTTGCTAACTGGGGAGGAGAAGAGCGGGTCCGGCCAAACTGCTCCCAGGGCAGGGAGGCAGCGGGAGGCGGCTGTTGCAGCACGAACGACTGAGAGCCGCAGCGGCTGCTTCAGAGCCCTCGGCCTGCAGATAGCAGGGGGGCTGACGCGACCCATCGAGGCCAAGGGCTCTTGCGTTGAGCGGCCTGGATCTGGATCGGGGTCTTGAGTGGTGGTCCTGGGGTGCGCTT
>CM053594.1:337070508-337091814 GCA_028646575.1 Pseudocheirus occidentalis | reverse complement strand
GGACCCGCTCTTCTCCTCCCCAGTTAGCAAAATCCACTGACCTTTCTCTTAGCCTTTTTTTCTTCTGGCCTGATAAATGTGGTAACTGTGGCTCCAGAGCAGCCGATCTGCTCTCCTGCAGCCGCGGTTCCCCGCCCGATGCCCCAGGGCCTGAGCCGGCCGGGATTTCAGCCGCGGGTCCCAGACTGCTGCGAAGAGTCCCGCCTGCTGCGCTGCCTGTAGTGCTTTCTGTCTTGTGGAGAGTTTTGGAGCTTGAAAATCTGTTTAGCGTCCCATTTTATGAGTTTTTTAGCGTGTTTGTGTGGGAGCTGTGGTGCTTTGCTGCTTCTAAGCCGCCATCTTGGCTCCGCCCCCCCCAGAACTAAAAATTGTAATCAAATCAATACTCAAATCAAATCAAGTCAGAATTCTTCTGCATGGCCTTGTCTCCTGTGGTGGAGTTCTTAAATTTGGGTCCCAAAATTTTTGTTAAATACATTTCAATATAATTTATTTCCTTTGTAATCATCTATATTTTATTTTATACATTTAAAAGTATTACTCTAGATGGGGTTCATAGGCTTCCCAGATTTCCAAAGGGGTTCATGAAACAAAAAAGGTTAAGAATTTGTGCCCTACTAAGGATGTAAACTTTTTGAGGGTAGAGGCTTTGTTTTTCCATTTATATCACCAATACTTATGACTACACTTGCCACATACTAAACACTAAATTAGTGCTTAGTATTCATTCATTCTTTCATTCATTCTATAAAATGAGCAGAAAATACCATTCTTTATTGCTTTAATATATAAAAGACTTCTAGTAATGATTTGCCAAAATTCTCATAAAGTAGCATACTATTAAACATTAGTGTTACAAGTGTGATCATTTTTGACTCAGTTTTGTTTTTCAAGGAACCTACTCTATCCTTCCAAGATTCTCTCTTCACCAGATTTAATGGAGGATAGGGAAGGAAACCGTTTGTCCATTGTGTTCAACAAATACAGGATGTCCCAAAAGTCTTAGTGTGATTTTAAGGTTTCATGACTTTTGGGACACTATATTGAGTGACTACTATGGACACAGTGTCATGCATTTGTGAGGTATGCAAAGGAGTTAATTATCTGTCGAGAGAGATAACTGTGTAAATTAGTGTAAAACTAGGTGATCTGAGATAAATTAGGAAAAATATGGTTTCAGATTTGGTCTCTGAAACTGGCCAATTGTGTACCATGGGAAAATCACTCAACCTTTTTGACTATAAGTTTCCTCATTTGTAAAATTGGGTTATAATCTGTGTAGTACTTATTTTATAGGATTGTTGTGAGGTATAAAATCTTGTCTGTAAATCATTTTGCAGTCCTTGACATGATATAGAAATGTCCCTCAAGATTATTATCATCATACAAGAATTCAGAGAAGTGACCCGTCCCCATGGGGTGATAAAGAAAAGCTTCATTGCTCTTAAGTGAAAAGAGGATTCCTGTTAGAAGATAGTGGTAGATAAGGTTCAAGAATGTGCATTTCGTTTGGGCCTTGAAGGATGAGTTAGATCTCAACTGGTAGGGATTGAGATGGGGAGCTCTAGGGAGACAGGAGACAAAGCAAGCAACAGTATAGTAGCTGGAAAGGGTAATGTGTGCTCAGAGAAGAGTAAAGAGTTCTGGTTGGAGCATAGAGTTCATGCAGGAAATAAAGATGAAACATATTTTGGAACTAGATTGTGGAAGTCGGTTAGTCAATGACATTTATTAAGCACATACAGTGTCTCTGACACTGTGCAAAGTGCTACAGATACAAACAGGAAAAATATGATCCCTACCTACCCTCAAGGAGCTTATAGTCTTACGAAAACCTTGAATGCTTTCTTGAGAATTCTGACCTTTATTTGGTAGGCAATATGAAGTTATTGCTTATTTTTAAGTGATGGAAACTAATTGATGTCTAATGGGTCCATGAAGAGTCACACACTACTGAAAGGACAGCACAACAAATATAAGGATTTTTACTGGAAATTTTTGAAAAACAAAACAGTGCACCATTACTAAATGGCAAACTGTATCAGAAAGCAGTCAGTCCTCACAAACTCTTTGACTGTAGTTAACTAAGGGGGGAAAAGTCAAATGAGGTGAAACAGTTGGAAAACCAAGACCTTAGAAGCAAATTAACCTAGAAGTCCACTATGAAAGCAACCTAAAAATACCAATCAGTGGGAGGAAGATTCCTTGTTCTAGACAAAGAGCAAGAAAAACTGCAAAGCAGTAGGTTTCTAATAATAGCAGTTTAACAGAAAAGCTCTGGAGCCATAGGTAGTCTTAATGTAAGAAAGGAATATTCAAAAATCATGTAAAATAGAAGGAAGTTCCTTTCTGTGATGTAATTGTGTGGGAAATTCACAACCTAATAAGCAATATAGGGCATTACTAAAGAAAAATAGAGGTAATCATAGTTATGCTACATAGTAAACTTTTGTATGATCAGAATCAATACACATTACAAGAGGAAAAACTCTCAGAAAGGAAAATTCTTTGCACTCATTTTCTCAGTTACCATAAGAAATACAAACTGGTAAAACTTGGGTTATATATACACGTACATATATGTATAAACGTATATATGTGTGTGTGTATACATAGACACATATACACACATACATGATTATCCTTTTCCCCTTCTGTAGGTAATTGTCTAATAACATTATTAACAAATGGTTTTGCAAAGAAGAATTGAAGACCAGCTACGGCCATATGAAAAAGTACCCTACATCATGGAAGGGAAATGCCATGAAACCAAATGGGTTTCCCTTCATTAAGATAAATTGACAATAATGATAATATACGAGAACATTCATGCAAGCGATTCTGTGGGTGATAGGCTATATGTCACTGGAGGAGCTAAAAAGGGTCTAATATTTGTGGAGAAATCATTTAAAATTACATTAGAAAGATCAGTAAAATGACTATGCCTATTGATCACACTTCTAGGCACATATACTCCAAGGATGTCAAAAACAAGAGAAAGGCTCCATATATACAGTCACATTTTCATGGCTGGGAATTTATCAGTGATCTGTGTCTCTTTTATTATATTATCTATGTTAAATTCAAATCAGTTTTTCTGAAGACCAAGAATAGATAGAAAACTTTCCTTGAGCAAAAATAACTAGATGAAATAAGCTGCAATTTTTGAATTGGGTACCAAATAGGGACAGATATCAAATTTAAATTCATTCCTTATGGAGGTTTTCATGGAAATAAGCTTCTATTGGAGAAAACCTCTTGAGATGTAGTGTAAAAGAGGGTGACAGTTACTTATTTTTAAGCTTGCAACAGAATGATGATTTCTCATTAACTAGGTGAATTGAGGAAAATTCCATTTTCCCACTGGAATGCTACAGTTTTTTCCTTTGTGGCCATTTGTGTTCCCCAATGTGTTGTTATTGGTCTGGGAGTTGAGGATAATATCCCTTCCCACACTGTTATAGTGAATTGCTTTTGGTATTTTACTAGATTAACATGCAAGCTTGGGACCCATAAAGGAGATCGAAACTTTAAAAGCATATTGTGTATATAAATATATATTTTAAGAATATTTTCCTCAATTACATGTTAAAACAATTTTAAACATTTTTGTAAAGTTTTGGATTCCAAAATCTATTTATTTTTAAAGGGAAGAAGAAGTCTTACTTACTTTATGGATAAAAGAATGCGAAGGGAGACAGAACTTATACTGACCTCCTTATTTGTAAACCAGCCTCATGGTCTGTCTGAGCAGCAGAGTCAGCTCTGTGAAAGAATTTGTGCATTGCTCCACTTAGAAAATGGAATCTCCAGTGGTTCCCCCATTGCAAATACTCCTTGTGGAGAAGGGAGAAGTAATGAGGAATTTTTTTTCTAGTCTAGGGCTATTTATTGTGAATCATGAAGTGAATCTGGAGTGGTCTGTACTGAAGTTTCATTTTTCATCAATTTAGTCTTACCAGAGCCTAGAGTTAAAGATTTATTTAAGGGTTAATATATGATACTAAGAAATGTTAGTCTGCAAATAACTGTCACTTTCTTCTGAGAGATCTATTTGGGCAAACTCTCCTGCGGTCATTGTCTATGTGAAATGAGATAATATAAGCTTAAAATGAAGGAGAAGTAGAATGAGCAGAACAGGATATTGTGTGAAACACCAAAGCAGGGGAACACTTTTTGCTCTATCATAGCTATGTTCCTTTTTTTTCCTTTCATGGCTAAATGCTATAATCATGGGAGATGAGTCAGTAGACAATATGAACACAATAGTAAATCTTCTTCTAGTAAACTAATAGTGGAACATATCTGAGCTACTCTCATAAGATTGGAATTATGGTCCTTTGCATATCCTAAACTACTAAAAGTAGATGGACAATTGGGCTTGTCACTAGTCAGCTGGTAGTTATGTGTTTATGTGTAAGATTAGGTCCTTGAAATAAATTTGTATAGGGAACACGCTCTGAAATGCAAGCAAATTATACAATAGTCAGGAGAGGATTTGAGAACAGTGGTCTATGTGGATGTAATCACTCATTTCCTTGAACATGGTTAATAACTGAACATGCAGTTCATTTGATACAATCTGGAATTAAGTAATTAATCTATTCACACATCCCATCACAGTCTTTTGCTACAACTGCAGGAAAATAGGTAAATGCATTTGTGTGACTACCAAATTTTGGCATAGAAGTCTACTTAGAAAAAGTGTGGTTAGTTGGTGGAGTAAACAGTAAATCACTATAAGTCTCCCATATTTCCTCCGAACAACCATAAAATAGTGCCCCCAAACAAATCATGGAAGAGTGGAACCTGCAAAAAGAAGGGGTGAAACAGTCAGTTAGCCTAAGAAACTAGGAAAATTGGTGAGAAAGAGCCATCTCTCTCTATAAAAACAGGGTGCTTTCCAGGACATGAAGCATCTCAGCAAGCCTGCAGGAAGCCTCACCTCAGCAAACCAGTGGGAGATCTTGAGCCCCAGGATGGTGAAGCAGGCAAACATCAATACCAGGACCCCCATAAGAGAAGGAGGGTGTGATAAAGGGAGGGCAGACTGGGGAAAGGGGTAATCAGAATGCACACCATCTTGGAGGGTAGGGACAGGAGAAATGAGAAGAAAATTTGGAACTCGAAATTTTGTGGAAGTGAAAGTTAAAAACTAAAAATGAATTAATTAATAAGAAAAAAAAGAAAAACAAACTTGAAGCAAAGAGACACTCACAGAGTGAGAATTGAGACAAACTTACAGGATTATGAGCCAAACTGAGAAATGATCACACTTTTAAGAGGCAGTTTTCTGATGAAAAACTCCAAGATATCTCATAGGTATATGATGAAGTGCTCTAAGTCTAAATGTTTTAAGAAAAATGTAAATTAATGCTATCATGCAATAAGAAATGATGAAAAGGCAGATTTCAGAAAAACCAGGAATGAAATACAGGAAGTGATGCAAAGTGAAATGGGCAGGACCAGGAAAACCTTGTTCATAGTATCAGCAATGCTGCTTAGTAATGAGTGACTCAGCTCTTCTCAGCAGCACGATGATCCAAGACAAGTACAAAGTACTCACTAGTGAAAATGCTGTCTTTATATAAATAAAGAACTGATGGATGCTGTATGCAGAGTGAAGCATATTTTTTCCCTTACTTGCCTTTCTCTCGTTTTTCCCTTTAGATCTGTTCCTTCTTTCACAATTGTGACTAATAATGGAAATAGTTTTACATGATAGTACATGTATAAACTATATCAAACTGCCTACCATTTTCAGAAGAGGAGAGGGGATGGAGGGAGATAAAATTCAAACTCGAAGTCTTGTAAAAATGAATGCTAAAAATTTTCTTGACATATAGTTGGGGGAAAATACTATTTTTTAAAGTGTTGTTTTCCAAGAGCTCACATATAGCATTATGTCCTTAGCAGTATCTCATCCTCCCGAGCAGGGAATGGAAAACTGGAATGAATAGCCAAAGTAAATAAATAAATATCTAGAGTGAAAATTTTGAAAATATTTTTGAGAAAATAACAAAATGAGATGATTATATATGTCAAATACATTAAAAAATCCTAGGTTCAGAATCTTATGTCTAAATACATGAACATAACAGTCTGCTGTCTTCACATCACAAGACAGTTATATGTAATAAAACTGATGTTTTATCCCTTTGTGGGGCTTGAATCCAATGTGAAGAAAGAAATCCAAGATGAAAAATGGCAGAAATCAAATGGGGTGGCTAGGTGACACAGTGGATAGAGGACCAGGCCTGTTGTCAGAACAACTCATCCTCCTGAGTTCCAGTCTGGTCTCATACAGTGATCAGCTCTGTGACTTTGGACAAGTCACTTAACCTTTTTGTCTAAGTTTCATGAACTATAAAATGTACTGGAGAAGGAAATGGCCAACCACTCCAGTATCTTTGCCAAGAAAATCCCAAACTGGGTCACAAAGAGTTGGACATGTCTGAAAATGACTGAACGGCAACAAGTACTCTTAACCTTAGCTTGCATATCTACACTGGTAAATATCAACTTTTTAACCCAAAGGACTCAGTTTACAAGTTAGATCCTCATAGATTCTTTTAGGTTCTCCCTTCATCCTCTTGTTGGCATTAGGGAATAAAACAAGTATGTGGTTTAGGAGCAACAAGGGGTGTGGGAAAATGTGAATTCTCTAGTCTAAGAGTATCTAATGTGATGTTCTTATGACAACCATAAAGTTTGAGCTAGTTTTCACCACATGACCTAGTCATTGGCAAAGCAAAAGTACCCATGAATTGAACTCCCTCACCATTGCACATAACTCTTTGATTTCTTTGAAGAATGTTTGACTTTTCTCTTGCAAAACTGTTTGAAATTGTAGTCCTGGCTTTTCATATACACTTTCTCTGAAAAACAAAAATAAATAGTGAATGTTTTAAGTGGGGAGAGTTCTAACTTGGGTTTCAAGAGAATTGGCTTTTATTCCAATGCTTTCGTGGATAGAGCAGAGTGAATTAAGCCTACTGGATTCCATTCACTGAAAATTATAGAATATTGATAGCTTCTTATCAGTGATTCTATGTGTGTCCTCTTTACCATTTTGGCCATTCCTCACTCTGTATAACATTGCCTTTTTAATTCGAAGCATATACTCAGTTATGAGTGGTTGTTAAATTAATGCATGCTCTTTTATTTTGGTTTCATTTTTTGTGCTCACACTAAATTACAGACATTTCTACAATTTCCCTTTTCTTTATACTGATCAATTTCACTTCCTACCATTATTCTTCCATGTTGGTCATCTAGAATTTTTTTCAGTCTCAACTTGTCAGAAATTTCTGGCACCTCCAGGTTTTTGGAGTAATTAAAATATTGTTAGAAATGTTATTTGAACATAATTTCTCTTTTACCTGTTTGCATAATACATTCCATTTGGCATATTCTCAATAAAAGAATGACAATACAGAGGTGGGATCCACTTTTTTTTAACCTAACTAGGACACATTGCTACATTCCTTCCTAAAGTTTCTACAATTCTAAAAATAAGCTAGTAGTCCATGAGTGTACCTGGTTCTCCGCAGAGCTAACAGAAATGAATAATCATCAGTATTAGTTTCTTCCTCAGTGTTGTTTTCCACTTCAGTGTTTCCCTGTTGAAAAGAAACTTTGTTCAACTGAGAATATATTTTTAAAGAAACATAAAGACCAAACAGAAAAGAGTGACAGCATGCATTGCTTCAGTCTCCATTTAACCTCTGGTCTTTCTGGATCTTTCTCTGAATGTAGACATGTCCTTCTGTCCTGAGACTTGTAGAGCTGACTTTTAACCGTGTGTTGCATAGAAGAGTCCAGTGTATCAAAGTTGGTCATCACACATATGATGTATCTGTGACTGTGTACAAATTTTTCCTGGTTCTGCTCCTCTCACTTAGCATCATTTTTTGTTTCTCTTTTCTCACTGTTCACTCCATTGGCTATAACACCTATACAACCAGACTATTGTACAATGTGAAAGAGTTTGCAGATCCTATACATGATTGTATGCCACCATGGCTGGGGTGGGGGGTGGAGAGGAAGGGGAGAAAAATCTGGAACTCATGTGATTCTGGAACTGAATCTTGTAAACTAAAAGTAAACAAACAAGTCAATAAAAAATTTTAAAAAAGAAATGTAAAGACAAATTTTTGAACTGAGACTACTTTGAAATTTTGTTCTGATAATTTTTTTAGGTGGGAAAGATGTCATAAAAGAGATCAGAGTCATTTTCTCAAAACCCCACATGAAAGTACGTAGTTCAGTATGTACTTTGAATTTACTTCCAAAAAGTGGATTCTAAGCAAGAAAGAACTGTTATTTCTAAAACATTTAAGCTGCCAACTCTGTAAACATCCTCAGAAACCCACAAGCTTAACAATCCAAATTTGCAAGCATAGGAAGTAAATGCTACTGACACATTTGCAGGGATTTGTAATTATTCTCCACACAACAATGCAGATAATGTTGCAAATTTTAAAGAGGAAGTCTAACATGAAGAGAAGGTGTGATGCACAATCCTCTCTTTTCCAGAGGTGCTAAATACAAGGGTGTACAGTATTATCTACAGTCTAAAATATTTTTCAATGTATTGACTGCTTTTGCAATTATATTCCTTTTCTTCCTCTTCTCTTTTGTTGTTTTAAAATAAACTGTGATATAATCTCTGAGAAAGGGATAAACACTAGGATCAATTGTGTCAATTTAAAAAAACAATCAGTAACAACTTTAATTTTTTAAAATACAATGTTAAATCTATAGTCCAGGCAAGAGGTCAAGGAACCTCAACCAGGGAAAGTTTGTTTTCCTGTGAGTAAAGAGAAAGGAGGAAATGCAAGAGAAGTTACAGAGACAGAAGGGACAAGAGATAATAAGTGATGGGATGATATGTAGGCCTAAGTGAGGGAGTCTGAAGAGGTAACTGACTCTGAGCCCAACGCACTGGATGACTGAATGGAAAGCAGGACCCTCCATAGAAGGAGAAACATGTAGGGAAGACTCAGATTTTGTGGGAGGATAAATTGGATGAGTTGAGTGTGAGAAGCATGTTGATTGAATTTTTTTTGTAAATCAAGCAGTTTTTACTATAAATAAGAGTTTGAAGGGTATGGGTGGGGTAGGTAGAGACGCTGGGGTTTCCATAATTTATAATATTCCCCAGGAACCTTGGGAGAGTAACAGCCTCCAGCCCCTCTTCCTGCAAGAGAGAGAATCAGTGCAAAGGGCCCAGGAGGCAGAGGAGGCAAGGGTATGTTAAGCTGGTTGCCATCACAAACAGGAGAGTGAGCCATGTAACACTGACTATGTTGGAGGGATTCTGCATAATTAAGGAAGAAGACTGGGCCCCACATTCTCAGGCCACAACAGGGATCCCCCTGGTTTTGTGCAAAGATCAAAGGAGGGGGAAGAGCAGACAAGGACTGAAACTCTGGAAACAGATTGTGCTTGGATTTGGGACCCAGAGGAAGATTATAAGATCAGGAAGAAAGAGGGAGTAGAGAGAGATTACAGACAGGAGAAAGCAAGAGGACAACCAGTCTTACCGAGTGGGAGACAGAAGGTGATCCAACATAGAGAAACAAAAAGTGTACAACTGCGTAGGAGGTGTATGAGGAGAGGGCAGTATAATGAAAGGTGGGGGAGGAAAGAATCTGTACATGGAAGGAAAATTGAACTGTGTCAAAAGTGGTCGAGAGATAAAAAATTCTAAAGATAATTAAAAGATTGTTGAGGACTTTCAGTGGAAAAAAAATGAAAAAAAAATGGAGACAAGAAGGGGCCACAGGACATGGCAAACTCTATCCTAAGGCAAGTGTGATCTAAACTCCTTGGTTGTAGTTGAAAAAGGAAAAGAAAAAAGACAGAGAAATGAGGAGAACAGGCTGACTACAAGCAAGTGAACCCAGAGGCAACATTTAGGTACAAAGCTGGTTGAGAAAAGCATCATACACATTTTAACTTGGTAAGCTCTGGAGGCATTTCTAACCTTAGCAAAAGAAAAGGATATTCAAGCATCATGTAAATATAGAAGGAAGCTCCTTTCTGTGATTTTTGGAGGTGAATTCACAAACCAACAAGGAGTAGAGATCATCATAAAAGAAAACACAGATATTTTTAACTATAGTATATGAATCAACTTCTGTGTGAGCTGAATCAATACGGCTTGCAAGCGGAAACAACTCCCAGGTGGGAAAAATTTTTGCATTCATTCTCAGTTACCAAGTCTAATATTGAAAACATATAGAAATTAATACATACTGATAAGATTTTGCTCTTTAATATCATCCTCCTTATTAGTAGTTAATTGTACAAATATATAGAAGCATTTCAGGAGACTCATTACTGACAATAATTGGGACATGGTAGCTGAAATGCAGGGCTTGTATTCATGAAGACCTGTTGTATGTCTGCCTCTTTGTGACCCCATTTGGGTTTCCTTGCCAAAGATACTGGACTGGTTTACCATTTCCTTCTCCAGCTCATTTGACAGTTAAGAAAACTAAGGTAAACAAAGTTAAGTGACTTGTTGAGGGTCACAAAGCTAATAAGAATTTGAGAGCAGATTTGAACTGAGGAAGATGAGACTTTCTGACTCTCAGACCAGGTACTCTATTCACTATACTACCTAGATGGCTGCATCTGCAATATAAACAACTGATCTTTCAATCAAGAATTAAGGTCTATTGAAAGCATTATGTAAAATTGTACTTCATCATGAATGGGAAGAGAAGCGCCAATCAACTGCATTTTCACTTCATTCAAAACAGACTGGGAAAAATGATGATATATAGGAATGTACATGTTGCAAAAGATGTGGATTGATAAGCTAACTGTTTAAATGTTGTTGGAGGACACAAAAAGTGTTTATGTTTTGTGGAGAAAACATTTGGAATTATGTAAGAAGGGTCATCAAAACAATCATGACCTTTGAATCATTGATCCCACTCCTGGACACATACTCAACTTTAAAGAGAAAAATTTCATACATGCAGCCACATTTTCCTGGCAGAATACAAAGTGGATGCCTATTCCTTAAACATTTCTCTGATCAAATCATAGGATATTAATATCATGTGATATGTTCAGGAAGTCCAGAAGAATTTTCTAAGTATTTCTCATGTGTCAGTCACTGTACTAAAAAAGACAAAAACATACTCTGTTCAAGGAGTTCAATTCTTCCATTCATCTAGTTGAGCAAACTTAGGTATATGTGATTCCATTCCCTGAATTCTATCCTTTTTATCATTTTGCACATTTATCACTATCTGTATAACATTTCTCTTAATTCAAAGCATATATGTTTCCTTGTGGGTGACTATTAAAGTATTGTAGAGTCTTTTATTCTGGTTGCATTCTTTTGTACTTAATTCACAGAGTTTTTCTAGAATTCACCTTTTCTTTATACTGAATAATTTTAATTCCTGCTATTGTACATTTGTATTGATTATCTAAAATTTCTTCAGACATTTCACCTTGTCAGGTCTTTCAGACATCTCCAGGTTTGAGAAGAAAATAGAATTCTTCTAGATGTTATATGAAAATCACCTCTTTTTTACCTATTTGCCTAATAGTCTCCATTAGGTGTATTCTCAGTAAAGGGATTACAGGGACAGATGTGGGATATGGTTATTTTTTGAACTTTACCAGGATACTGCAAGATGGTTTTCATGAGATTCTACCATTCTCAAACACCCAGTAGTTGCACATAAATTTACCGGGTTTTCCAGGTAGATGCCAGAGTCAAAACATCATAACTAAAGTACTCTTTTTCTGTGATGGCTTTCACTTCCATGATCTTGCTCACTGTAATAGTTTTGTTGTTCTCTTGTGGAAAATAAAGCAATAAATAAAATATGTGTCTTAAAAAATCAAAACCAAATTTGGGGAAATGTATAAGTTGAGACCTTTCTGAACTTATGTTCAGATAAATTGTTTTTTTCTGACCAAAGTGATCTATGAAGGAAATGAGTCTTTTCCTCAGCACTTTTTACATTGCAGAACGTGTGAAAGTGCAATGTGAACTTTGAACTTACTTTCAAAGAACTTAGTCCAACCTAGAATGTGTTATCAGTTCCAAAGAATTCAAGGCTACGAACTTTGTAAAGGGTAACCAGTCTAAGAAATACACAGGGGCAGCTAGGTTGCTCAGTGAATAGAACACCGACCCTGGAGTTAGAAGGACCTGAGTTTAAAACGGGCCTCAGACACTTCACACACACACACACACACACACACACACACACACACACACACACACACACAAAACACCTAGCCATGTGACTTTGGGCAAGTCACTCAACCCCAATTGCCCTACCTTCACCCCTCCAAAAAGCAAAAAAAAAGGGAAGGGAAGGGAAGGGAAGGGAAGGGAAGGGAAGGGAAGGAAAGGGAAGGAACACACAGGAACCAGTGCCCAACATAGAGACCCAGAAAGGAAATCTTACTGACGTATCTGCAGGAATTTTTCTTTAATCTCTTCAGCTCAATACAGGTAATTTCCTCCTTAAAGAGCAAGCATGACTCAATGACGACAAATGAGAAGAGATGCCCTCCAGTATTGGCAAAGCAATATTGCCTATATTTTCATACTTTGTTCAAACCACTGACTGGTTTTGTTCATTGTTTTCCTTTTCTTCTCTTTTACTGTTTAAAAATATTTCCTTTTCTTTTGTTTGTTTTTCTAAATTAATTTGTTTATTTAATTTTAGTTTACAAGATTCAGTTCCACAATCCCTTGAGTTTCAAATTTTCTCACTTCCATCCTCCCTCCTCCCCACTCCGGGGATATGCAATCAAGTATAGGATCTGCAAATACTTTTACATTGGACTTTAGTCTGGTTGTATAGAAGGGTTGTAACCAATGGAGTGAACAATGGGAAAAAAGAAAGAAAACAAAACATGAAAAAGAACAATAGCATGTAGATTGCTTCAGTTTCCATTTAAACTCTGTTCTTTCTAGATCTTTCTCTGAATGTAGATAACTCCTTCCATTATGAAACTTGTAGAGTTGTCTTATAACTGTGAGTTGTTAAGAAGTGTCCAATTTATCAAAGCTGGTCATCACACATATGATGTGTCTGTGATTGTGTATGAATTTTTCCCAGTTCTAATCTTCTCACTTAGCATCAGTTTGTATAAGCCTCACTAGGTAAATATGAAGACCATCTCCTCCCCATTTCTTATAGCACAAGAGTATTCTATTACATTCATATACCACAACTTGTTTAACCATTCCCCAAGTGATGGGCATCCACTTAATTTCCAGTTTTTTGCCACTGCAAAGGGAGCTACAATATTTTTGTACATATGGGTCTTCCTCTCACTTCTATGATCTCTTTGGGATACAACCCCAGAAGGGTTATTACTGGGTCAAAGGGTATGCAGTTATTTATAGCCTTTTGGGCATAGTTCCAGATTGCTCTCCAGTATGGTTGTATCGGTTGACAGCTCCACCAACAATGCATTAGTATTTCAATTTTTCTACATTCTCTCCAGTATTTGTCATTTTCCTGTTTTGTCATCTTAGCCAATCTGACTGGTGAGATGTGGTACCTCAAAGTTGTTTTGATTTGCATTTCTCAGATCAGTAGTGATTTAGAGCATTTTTCATATGCTTGTAGATATCTTTAATTTCTACCTCCGAAAATTGCCTGTTTATGTCTTTAACCATTTACCAATTGGGGAATGACTCGTATTCTTATAGATTTGACTTAATTCCTTGTATATTTTAGAAATGAGGTCTTTATCAGAAACACTGGTTGTAAACATTTTTCCCAATTTTCATGTTAGAATCTAAACTTAACTGTATTGATCCCTCTTTAAATCACAATGAAAGTAATGATCATATGATGCTCATCTCCATCCTTTCCTCCCCTCCACTTCAGTATGTTTTTATGCCTCTTCTTGTGGCATAATTTGCCATTTTCTGCCTCAACCTTTCCTTTTCTCCCATTACAATCCTTTTCTTCCCCTTAGTAGGTTTTTTTTTCATCTTCATATTAGTTCACTTATAGCAACACCCTCTATCTAGGTACATCCCTTTTAAATGTCGCAATACTTATACAAATTTCAATATTGACAGGTATCCAATTCAAATGTCAGGATGTAAACAGTTTGCTCTTATTGAGTCCCAAGTTATGTGCATGTGTGAGCATTTGTGTGTATGTGTATCTGTGATTGTGTGTTTTCCTTGTTTACCTTTTTATGTCTTTCTTGGGTCTTGTAAGTGGAGATCGAATTTTCCATTAAGCTCTGGTTTTTTCATAAGGAAAGTCTGGAAGTCTTTATTTCATTAAATAACTATCTCCTTGCCTGAAAGATTAAGTTCAATCTTGCTGGGTATTTGATCCTTGGTTGCAGTCCTAGCTCTTTTGCTTTATAAAATATTGCATTCCAATCCCTCTGATCTTTTAATGTAGCAGCTGCTAAGTCCTGTTTAATCCTGACTGTAGTTCCATAATATTTGAATTGTTTCTTTTTGGCTGCATTCAGTATTTTCTCCTTGATCTTGTAGCTCTGGAATTTGGCTATTGTATTTCTTGGAGTTTTAAATTTGGCATCCCTTTCAGGAGGTGATTGGTGAATTCTTTCTATTTTATCTTCTGATTCTAGGATCTCAGGACAATTTTCTTTGAAAATCTCTTGGAGCTTGCTGTCCAGGCTGCTTTTTTCATCATGGCTTTCTGGTAGGCCGATAATTCTTAAATTATCTCTCCTAGATCTGTTTTCCAGTTCAGTTGTTTTTCCAGTGAGACATTTTGCACTTTCTTCTAGTTTTTCAATCTTCATGTTTTGTTTGACTGCCTCTTACTGCATCATAGAGTCCTTAGCTTCAGTTTGACTGATTCTAATTTTTAGTGAATTATTTTCCTCAATTAGTTTTTGAAGCTCCTTTTCCATATGTTAAGTTTTCATTTTTAGGGAGATATTTTCTCCAGTTAGATTTTGGACCTCCCATTCTAGTTTTCCAATTTACTTTTTAAAGATTTATTTTCTTCAGTGAGATTTTTTTCCAATTTGGTCACTGTAGATTTAAATTTATCTCCTCTATCTCTAATTTTGTTATTTAAATCCCTCTTGAGGTCCTCCAAGAATGCTTTTGGGGCTTGAGACCAATTCACATTTCCTTCTGTTGTCTCCAGTGTGAGTATAGAGTCCATGTTGCCTTCTGAATTTCATTGTTCTCGCTCACTATAAAAAGATTTGATGGTCCTAGCCTTTGCAGTTTCCTTCTTGCCAATTGTGATTGCCTATGTCCTGGATTTTTAAAGTGGCTATCTGCTTCTGGGGTGCAGAGATATTGAGCTTCTCAAGCTGAGAGGTAGGGGTTTGGTTGTTCACTCCATGAGCTATAGCAACTGAGTGTGTAGACTGAGGCCAAGGCCAGGACTCTCAATGTTTTGCCTGAGTTACAGAGAAACTGAGCCTCCCCTGAGGCTTACAGAGTAACCTATGGTGGTCGGATGGTCTGGCTCCTTTAAGGTTTCCACCTCTGTCTCTGGGCTACAGCTCCTACAGGGTCAGTATCAGAAGGTTAGAGGCAAGGCAGGGCTGCAGTTTGCTGATTGGCCAAGTGGTACTAAAGCACACCTGGGATTTTGTTGTTAGGGTTTGCTGGCTCCACCCTCTTGGGCTTAGACTCCCTACTGCCTCACTTCCCCCTTCCTCAGCAACTTCCAAGGCTGAGGCTGTTTCCACTCATTCAAGATTTTACTCTGGGTAGGGCAATTATTTCCAAAATTTTCTGGATCAGGGATGAGGGATCAGAGCAACTAGGTTTTATTCCTTTATCTTGACTTCTGGAAGTTCAGGTATGTAATTTTTAAACATCCAGGTTGTGGGCTGGTAGCCCAAGGAGAAGCTGCTGACCCTGCTGTGGGCCCTGCATTTTCTCTTACCCAGCTCTGACAATCCTCTGTCCTGTGGTGAGACAGGTACAAATCACCCTGGGGTGGGTGAGTCTGCTGGCTAGCTGGGGCTTCTTCTTAGTCTGCTGTACTCTGCTCTCAGATCCGTGCTGGTGCAACCCCTGTGTGCTCTACATTCTCCCTGCCCAGACCTGAGTAGGCACTTTCCAGGGCTGGGAATCTGCCACACTCTGTCTCCCAGTGTGTTCTGTCACTCTTAAATCTGTTCAAATTGACTTTTTAGCTTTTAGCAATAGAATTTTTGGAGGAGCTTGGAAAAGCTACTGATTCCTTTCTGCCATCTTAGTTCCGCCTCCTAAAAATATTTCTTGTAAAGTTTGCATGTGTCTCTGAGAGAGAGGAGGGACACTAGAAGAAATTGTGGACATCTTAAAAAAACAAAGGTTATTAATAAATTTTTTGTATTTAAAAATGATATTTCAGTAGTCCAGACAAGAGATGAAAGCACCCTGACCCAAGAATAAATAGTGTTCCCATGAGGAGAAAGTAATCAATGTCAGATATATTATTGAGGTAGAAGTGCCAAGATGTGAATATCTATATTATGATATATAGATATAATAAAAGAATGGGAATGATTCAGAGATCATTCTGAGTGCAGAGAACTGGACAGAAGGTAGTATTCCCAAAAGAATTAAGCAAAATTTGGAGGAGTGATGAGTTTGGGGGAATTTATTTTGGATGTGTTGAGGATGAGATGCATGCTGCTCGATTGATTGGATCTGGAACTCAAGAGAAATGGTGAGCTTGGATCTGTAGAGTTGGGAGCCTTCTGTAGAGATATGATCATTCACACAAAGGTTGCTGATAAGATCAGCAATAAAGAGGGTATAGAAAGAGCAGACTACAAGGACACAAGCTAAGAGGACATTCCATCTTATTGAGAAATGGAGAATAATTCCAGCTAGAGAAATGAGAAGTGTACTACTGAGTAGACAGGAGACCATGACAAGGCCAGTATCATTAAGTGTAGGGGAGGAGAGAATCTTACATGTAAAGGAATTCCACTGTGACCCAGGTTGAGTGGTAAGGAGCTACAAAGATGGAATAGAAGCAGATTCCACACCTGAAAGTTTGTTGGGTATTTTTGATAGAAAAAGTTGGGGGAAAAAATAGGGATACGAAGGCCCACTATTACTACATGGCAAGCAGTCCGCATTGTATTCTTTGGTCAGTGCTAAAAATGGAAAAGAAAAAGAAAGGAAGCTGAGAATAACAGGTTTGATAACCAAGACCTTAGAACAAAGTGAACCCAGAAGTCCATTGTGCAAGAAACCTAAGAATACAAATGAGTGGTAGAAGGATTGCTTGTCGTAGATAAGCTGCAAGAAAAAAGGCAAAGCAGTTAGGGACAATGTAGGGTTTGAATAGACAATTCATACACAGTGGAACAGGGGAAGCTCCGGAAGGATACCTAGTTGCAATAAAAGAAAGAAAAATTCAAACATCACACAAAATAAAATGAAGTTCCTTTTTGTTATATAGTGTTGGGATAAATTCACAAAGAAACAAAGGGCATAATAAGTCAATATAAAGAAAAAATATAATTTAAGTATATTAGATCAGCAAACTTTTGCATGAACAAAATAAATCCAGGTGATAAGACAAAAAAATATATAGATGGAAAAAGTCTTTGCCTTCATTCGCTTTATGTCTACCTCTGTGAGTAGAGAAGGGGCTGCCCATTAGGGACCAAGTTGGACAACACAGCTGGCTTCCTTTTTTCTTCCTTCCTTCCTTCCTTCCTTCCCTCCTTCCTACCTTCTTTCCTTCCTTCCTTCCTTTTTTTCCTAAAGAGAACTGTTCCCCAGATAATAACTGGGGAGATAGCAAGAGGAAAAGTCCCAGCCCAAATATGGCAAATAGATTATATTATTCCACCACCACAAGATAAAGGATGCAGATTTATATGTACTTATGTTGACACCTATTAAGGTGTACTAGTGACTTGTCCTTATAAGAATGCAACCCAGAAAAACACCAACAAAACTCTAGATCTCATAAGTCTGTATTATGGAACCCCAATGAAGATTCCAAGTGACAATGGGTCACATTTCAAAGGTAATGAAATGAAGATGTATTGTATACTAAACAATATAGAATGGATACATCATATCCCATATTACCCATAAGTATCTGGGTTAATTAAAAGAATGAATGGATTATTGAAAGAACAGTTAAGGAAGTTAAGTTCCAATTACTCATATCAACATTGGAAGGATAATTAGCGCATGGCTTTACGTAATTTGAATAATTAGACCATTGGGAGGAAGTACACCTCTAGGCAGTATGATGACCCCAGATCTGCAAAATAGAAAACAGCAAACACATAAGATCCCAAATATTGATTATTGGACTTTGAGGCCAGATGTCCCAGCACACATCCAGGAACACCTGGTTTGGCAGGGTATGGTTTACATTGTTTAGAGGACTTTTTGTTGGACAGGAAAGAAATAAGGAAAATCCCCACTGGAATATGCATAAGAATCCCTAAAAATCACTTTGGACAGATTTTGCTCAAATCGGGATTAGCAGCTTGAGGAATACATGCATTGGCCAGAGTAATAGATTCTAATTATCAAGGAAAAATTGTTGTGACATTTCATAATTTAGGTGAGGAGCCCATACAGTTTTGTAAACATGAGAGAATAGTTCAAGTTCCTTGTAAAACAATACAACTTGTAAAAACTGACTCTCCTTCCAAAATAACTATCAGAGGAACTGAAGGATTTGGTTCTACTGATAAAATAAAATTAGGAGCTAAAGTATGAGTAAAATGAAACCAGATGATGTTCCAAAGGCTGCGGAGATTATAGCACATAGGAAGGATAGCACTGTAACTATTGTTTATTCAGGAGAAAATGATTACAAAATTGTACCCTTAATTCATATGTTCTACTGTGAGTGAGGACACAATAGTGAACTTATGGACTCCAGAAGCATGGCTGATCATATGTCTACCTTGTTTCTGATTATTGTCTCCTTGTTTCTTTTTTGCTTTTTGTCTGTTCACCTGGTTTGCTAGATTTGTTTCTACAGGCTTGATACCCTCCACCTGTAAATGCCTTATAGTTTAAGCTGGATATCACCCCCTGTCTACAACTGTGACATGTCACCCATGGAACTGGCATCAAGAACATTCCAAATGCTGGCTAAGGAACTGACCTCTCAAATGGGACCTCTTGGGACAGGGACAGCACTACGTCCAATTTCAGCAGCAAGTAGCCATGGAAGAAGAGACCTTTTCCCCTTATCCCAATATTTTAAGATCCCATTTGTTGAAGTGGGAATTGTAGGGAGCTTGTGCTCAAGTCCCATCCTAAAACATTGTTTTCTGTGTGCTATCCTTGTTATATTGTTGTAAAACTCTGTCAACACCAGTTATCCGTAAAACTTCCATTATCCCAGATAATGAGATGTATTGTTAATGTATTTTTGCCATACAAAGGACATGAAATATCTTGGAGCTGAATGTAATGTTAATGGAATCTGAAGATTTTCCATGCCTATTTGCAAGTAAGCAGGCACTTAGCACCTTGTTTAAAATTAATACCTTGTTTAAGCTATTTAATTAACACAGAAGTAGTTAACACCTTGGGAGCAGTTAACACCACAACAAGAAGGGGCAGAACAGGGAGGAGCTTTAATGTATATAAGGAAGATAACCAGCAGGACAGTCAGATTTTCTCTCAGTGACCACCTGAAGGCTGCATTTTTTTGCTGAGACCCTCCTTCTGCAACCTTTGCTGAGAACTTCCAAGAATCAGGCTGAGGAGCTACCCTGAGTGAGAGAAGGATCCCTGCTTGAGGGAGCCTGTTCTATTGTGGAGGTTTGGAAATGTGGGTGTTCACTGCATTAACCAACTTGGTGACTACTGTAATGACTCTGGCTTTCTGGTTCTGGGACTCAGTTTTCTGGTATTTGAATAAAGACTTTGGTTCTGCCCTCCATGTGGAAAGTTGGCTACATTTTGTGATCCACAACTATACTAACATATTCCTAACCACCATGAGTGTTGTGAATATTGCATTATTATTATTATTACACAAGAGGTCCAAATAGCCAGTGAAAAGAAGGATGCCTTGAAAACCAGAACTGACCAAATGGAAAAGGAGATGCAAAAGCTCACTGAAGAAAATAATTTCATCAAAATTAGAAGGGAACAAATGGAAGCTAATGATTTAATGAGAAGTAAAAATATTGCAAAACAAAACCAAAAGAGTGAAAAAATAGAAAAGTGAAATATCTCCTTGGACATAATGATCTATTCCCCATCCCAAAGCAAGAATGAATAAAATTAGGTTAAATATGACATCTCAGTCTCCTAAAAATTCATTTCAACTATTTTATTTCGTTGAATACTATCTGTATCTTTAGTTAACTGATTTAAAGAACAGGATGAAGAAAAAGAAAATTCATTTGGTGATTTTCCTCCAATAAATTAGACATGTCCTCAAGTTTTGAACCATGTATGTCTTTCCAGGGTATATCACTCATTTTAGTAACAATTCTTCATAAACCAGTGTATTGGAAAGCAATAGGTCTCAGAAGACATGATAGCAAGATGTTTTTATGATATTTAAGAACTGAATAATATCATAACCTTACTTCCAAAATTGGTTTGTTTCTATGATGTGCTTTATAAAATGAAGTAGCTAATAAAGCCTTATCAAGTGTTTTATATCCCTCAAAGGTCTGTAGAACCTACTTGTAAAACCTTTTTTTTCACAAGAAGATAACTGCTAAAAACAATTAATAAAAAAACTGAAATGTCAAGTTAAAAGATGATTGTCACATTATTTTTTGTTTAATTTTAATTTATTTTCTTGATTACATCATTCATTTCCAGTTTTGAGTTACAAATTTTCTCCCCTTCTTTCCCCTACCCCCAAGCCCAAAACAGTGATCCCACCGTGAAGCCCCTTCCACAATCTGTTCCTTTTTATGTCCTCCTCCAAGGCCCCTCTAACTTCCTAGTAGGGTAGGGACGGTCTCCCTATCCCCGTCCCTGTATGTCTTATTTCCCAGGTGCATTTGATTGTATAGCTTTAATTTCTAGATTCTTGCAATTCCTCCCTTGTTACCCACTCCCACTGGAAGGAGTAGAAATTCAATACAGGCTGTACATGTGTAATTACACAGGACATCTCCATGGTGGGCATATTGTGAGAGGCTGATTGTATGTCCCACCTTCTTATCCTGCACCCCCACTTTGTTTTGTTCTCTACCCTGTCCCTGTCCCTTTACTGAGCTGTGTGCTTCCCGCAACCCTCCCCCCCATCCCGCCCTTCCCTCCATCACCCCCCTCTCATCCCCATCCTCCCTATTCTCCTGTGTGGCAAGATACTCAGTTTAGAGTTTATGTCATTCCTT
>CM053594.1:337034347-337070008 GCA_028646575.1 Pseudocheirus occidentalis | reverse complement strand
CCCTCTGATTCAAAAACATCAGGGCAATTTTCCTTGAGAATTTCTTGAAGGATGTTTTCCAAGTTCTTTTTTTGATCATGGCTTTCAGGTAAACTAATAATTTTCAAATTGCCTTTCCTGACTCTATTTTCCAGGTCAGTGGTTTTTTTCAAGGAGATATTTCGCATTGTTTTCTATTTTTTCATTTGTTTGTAACTGTTTAATAATATCTTGGTTTCTCATAAAGTTATTAGCTTCCACTTGCTCCACTCTAATTCTGAACAAATCATTGTCTTCAGAATGCTTTTGAGATTCTTTTTCCATATGGCAAATTTGACTTTTTAAGGCACTCTTCTCCTCATTGGCTTTTTGGGCCTCTTTTTGCAATTTGAGTTAATCTGTTTTTTAAGGTGTTATTCTCTTCTGTCAGGTTGTTGACTCTTTTCATGATTTTCTCGCGTCATTCTCATTTCTCTTCCCAATTTTTCCTCCACTTCGCTTATTTGGTTTTCAAAGTCCTTTTTAAATTGATCTATAGCTTGTAGGCAATCTTCATGTTTCTTGGAAGCATTTGGTGTATGAGTTCTGACTGTGTTATCTTCCTCCTGTTCCATGCTTTGATCCTTTTTATCCCCCCAAAAAGGATTCTAGAGTTTTATTGCTGTTAATGAAACAAGCAGGACTTAGTTAAGTAGAAATCTCAGTGAAATTGTCTGATATTCTATAAAATTAAAGAAATCAAGTGGGCCCTGAATGCCCAAGCTGAACCCAGAACTAGCAGGCTCAGAAATTAGCAGACCCAAACTGGGAATTAACCCAAGATAGAGCTAGTGTAGACAGAAGAATGCACTCAAGCAATCTGTCTTGTTGTTTACTTTTTCTTATGTACCTGAAACTCATTCTCATGGCAAACCCCTTATTCACAATTGTATTTAGCTCCTAAGTACTAGGCTAAGCTAAGTTCCCATGTCCAAATATTAATTGATCTATCCTAAGGTAATTGCAATCTCTGGTTCCCATGTCTAAATTCTTGATTGATCAGCTCAGAGGAAATTACAAACCCCTGGTTTACTCATCCATCAGAAAGGAGTTTACACTCCCCTAACTACAAAGAGCAAATCCTTGTGCCTGGTTTTCTTCTGTAATCAATCTGTAATCAATTGACAATGGAAATAGATTGTATAAAAGGGATCTGCATGTTTGGATCAGGACTGCTCTCTATTGATTGGTGTGAGAGACAGTCGCCATGGCTAAATTAATTTTCTATTAAAACTCCTTAAAACTTTCAATTGGTTTCCGTGGTCACTCTGTTAGAACTTGGTAATTCTACCTGGGTCATAACATTCTTAGTTTGCTTCCTTTTCCTCATTTTAGCCAGTCAATTAATTGCTTGATTTGTTAGCTCTGTGGAACTCTGCTTCCAATGGGGAAAGCTCTGTCCCAAATTGCTGGGATTTTCACAGCTGCTGGAGCTATTGGGGGGGGGGTGCTGCAGCCCCCACCAGCTTTTACTTACTGAAATTGCACCCCAGGACCACCACCCAAGACCACGATCCAGATCCAGGCCGCTCAACACAAGAGCCCTTGGCCTTTGATCAATTGCTGTGCGCTCCCCCTGCCTTCTGCAGGCCAGGAGCTCTGAAGCAGCCAGATGGGCTGCTTCCTTGTCCTGGGGGCAGTTTGGCTAGACCGCTTTCCCCACCCCCCCAATTTAGCTTGAATTCCACTGACCTTTCTCTTTGCTTTATTTCTTCTGGCTTGATAAATGTGGAGATTGCCCTAGGTGCCGCTGATCGTGGTCTACTGTAGCCTCCAGCTGCCGCTTCTCCTGACCACCCTGGGTCCTGGCCGTGGTTTGAGATGGGCTGGCCTCAGCTCCCAACCTGCTGCAATGAGTCCCACCTGCCAAGCTGCCTTCAGCCAGAGATGTGTTTTCTGTATTTTTGTGAGTTTTGAAGCCCTAAAATTTGTTTAGAGTTGTATTTCCTGGGTATTTAAGGTGGCTGTGTGGGAGCTGCGAAACTTTGCTGTTTCTATGCTGCCATCTTGGCTCTGCTCCCCCCATCCCCACCCCCAATACGTAGGTCTTATCATGTTATGCCTCAACTCAATAAATTATGGTGGCTCCCTATTGCCTCTAGAATCAAATACAAAATGTTCCATTTGGTCTTTATAACCTAACCTTATCCAAACTTTCCAGTCTTTTCACCTCTTACACCACTCTTTGATCCAGTGATGTGGCCCCCCCTGGCTGTTGCATGAACAAGGCACTCCATCTCTGAACTCTGGGTGTTTTCTCTGTGTCTCTCCTATACCTGGAAGCCTTTCTCTCCTCAATTTTACCTTCTAATTCCCCTGGCTTCCTTTAAGTTCCAAATAAAATCCCATTTTTATAGGAAGTTTTCCCCAACCCCTCTTACTTCTAGTGCCTTCCTCTGCTATTTCCCATTTTTCCTGTATTTAGCTTGTTTGTACATATTTGTTTGCATGTTATTTCCCCAGTTAAATTGTAAGCTCCTTGAGATAAATAACTGTCTTTTGTCTATTTTCATGTCCCCAGTATTTAGCACAGAACCTGGAAAAGGGTAGGTGCTTAATAAATGTTTATTGATTGATTGCTTGAGTGGATAGCCAAGGATGATTCAGTGCTTTTTGAAGAAAGCCAGGATTTTCCTAGTGCAAGAAAATGGAAAAGGTATGAAGTAAATAGTCCCAAGATGAAGGAAAGACATAATAACAGAGTGAATGCTTTGGAGGGACATGGAATGCTGGCAGAAGACAGGGACTGTGGGAAGGTAAGGCTGAGGAGGGCAGGTGTGAGTTTGGGGTGGGAAGGGAGACTGAATTACAGCTATAAGAGAAACAGGAGCTGGGAATTTATCTACCATTGTGTGTGGGAAGATCTAGGATTGTCCAGAGAATAAGAGGCAAAGTTAGGCTGTAATTCCAGATCATTTGAGTCCAAGTGCATTTCTCTTTTCACCATGCCATACTGTAGTTCAAGAAGGGCAAGTAGTTCTTCCATTGAAAAACATATTTATTAAGTATGTTCTCTTTCTTACTTGCTCATATAAAATTTTTATCCCTCAGGTATCCATTTCTTTAAATGCTCTCCCTGGCTCTTAGATCAACATCTACTTTCCTATTGTTCCTTCTCACTAAGATGTAAATGACTGATAGTATTTCAAAGTAGGGTCTCTCTCTCTTTCTCTCTCTCTCTCTCTCTCTCTCTCTCTCTCTCTCTCTTTCTTTCTGGCAATCAGGGTTAAGTGACTTGCCCAGGATCATACAACTAGTAAGTGTCTGAGGTAGATTTGAACTCAGGTTCTCCTGATTCTGGGGCTGGTGCTCTATCCACTTTGCCATCTAGATCCCCCAAATTGGGAGTTCTTAACCAAAGGGCCTATGGATACATCTCAGAGAATCTATGAACCTAGATGGGATAAAAATACATTTTTATTTACACTAACCTTTCAATTTTAACCTTTTCAGCAGCAATATATGGCTTTGAGAATTGGACTATAAAGTAAGTTGAGCACTGCAGAATCAACACTAACTCTGTTGCTGGAGAAGACTTTTGAAAGTCCCTTTGACAGCAAGGAGGTCAAATTAGTCAGTACTTAAAGAGATTAAGTTGGGCTTTTCACTGGAAAGTCAAATATTAAAGCTAAAGTTTAAATACTTTAAAACAGGACTCAATGGAAAAGATTGGGAAAGATTGAAGACAAAAGGAAAAGGGGATGGCAGAGGATGAACTGGATAGATAGTATCATGGAAACAATGAAGATGAAGCTGGGTAGACTTCAAGAGATAATGGAAGATAGAAGGGTCTGGCATGCTATGGTCCACGAGGTAGGACACAACTGAATGACTGAAGAACAACAGCCTTTAACTAAAATTTAGCATCTTTAGGGTAGCAATTATACTTAAACAGGTATCACATTTTTAAGCCAAAGAGGTGTATTTTTCTGATATTGAAATTTTAAAAATAATTAAGGGACTAAAGAGAATTAGGAGAATCTGGGAATCATAGTCAGCCAGTCAATAAACATTTCTTAAGAACCTACTTCATGTCAGGTACTGTACTAATTACTAAGTACAGAAGACACAAAGGAAGGCAAAGACAGTTCCTGCTCTCATAGAATCATAGGTTGAAACTTGGAAGGGACCCAGGAGGTCACATAGTCAAAACCTCTCATTTCACAGATGGGAAGTCAGAAGAAGTTCAGAGAGGTTGTGACTTGTTCAAAATCCCAAGGATCTTCCCAGAACCTCTGGTCATACCAAGTTTTCAATTTCTCACTCTGCCTAAAACATAAACCTTTATAATTTTAACTGAAGCTTCCTTTGCAACACAGGTGCATGAGGTGAGAAACAAGTGATTCATTCCCTGGAGGCACCAGCTATTTTGTATTTGTGAGAGAGGAGAGAAAATGTTCTACCTTCTCACCTTTTGAAGAAGTGTTGAAATCAGAAAAGAAAAATGAGAAAACTTAAGTATGTATACAAAATGGTGAATTGATACACAATATGTTGCAATATTCAGGGGAGAAAATAATCATAATCATAATTACAATAGTTATCACTAATTAATATTAATTTGCCATCTGTTCTATACTGTAAAACCCAGCTGGTGTCTGCCCATTAACATCAGTATGTTACTCAGATTCCTCTGCTAAACTTAATTGTTGAAGTCCATCCTTCAGTTATCAGACAACTGCATGAGGAAAAAATTAATGTGTTGTGTGGGATTTCATGAACATGGAGATTTGGGTGGCCTTTATTTTTCACATTGTACCCATCACTTTTATGAAATAATTTTAGTCAAAGGCAAGGGGCCCAAAAAGGCAGACCTTACCCAAGTAACAGACTTCTTGAAAATCAGAATAGGTGGAATCAGGGACTCCATAAGATGAAAGAAATAATAAAAACAAATCAAAAGGTCGAAAAATAGAAGAAAATGTAATATATCTGATATAAGGAGAAACTGATTTAGAAAATAGGTCAAGAAGATATACTTTAAGGAGAACTAATCTTGGGATACAAGATGGCAGAGTGATAGGAAGCAATGGAACCAAACTTCTCTCCATGAACACCTCCTAATAAATGTAGAAAATGCACCAGACCTAATCCTGATGAGGAAATTCAGAAAAAGTCAAGACCTTTGTCCCACCCAGCTTGGCATAGGCATAGGGAGACGTTCCATGTAGTCTTTAGATAACTGGAGATGGTTGGGGACCACAATCATTCCATGGGTAACATTCCAGTGCCCAGGAAGGTCTCAGAAACACAAGAGGCCACACAGGGGCCAGACCCACACTGGGGCACTGGGATGGGGACAGGTGTCAACTGGCAGCTTTGTTGCCTACTACCCTTTTCTGGTCACAGACACAGATTGGGGATGTTCACACAGGGATGGTGTTCCTGGGTAGGGAGGGGATAGGTTACATACTGAGCAAAGTTATTGCTATTGTTGTTCATCCTTCATTCTTGAAGAGGATCAATGACATCAAGAGGGTGATGTCTTGACCTCAAGTGAATTGGATTTAAATGAGGCACAGCTGTGCAGAGTCATCAGCCTCACTCTGTCCCCCAGAGTCATCAGAGTCTAGTGGCAAGAAATAAGTCAAGATGATTAGTGATGGCCTTGGATGCAGTGGAGGACCTTGGCCTTTTTAAGCTAAAGTCTTTCCCATGTCTCAGTTTGTCTGAGGCAATTCTCATTCAGGAATGAAAGGTTAGGGAAGAACAGAGGCAAAAGATGGACTAGTTTGCCTTCATAAAAAACATCAATCCAAAGGAGAAGACCCTTAGAGTTTCTGGCTAGAACAGAAACAATTGCTATTTACAACTAAAATTTCTGGAAGAGATGAAGCAAGAGTTAATTTTTTATAACTAGAATAAGAGCACTTGAGGAAAATTTGGAAACAAAATGAGAACTGTGGAAGAAAGAATTAGGAAGAGAATTAAAAGCTTGGCACGAGAGATACAAAACCTTGCCCAAACACCAAACTCCCTGAATATTTTGATGTACCGAACAGAAGCCCATGAGGCAACAGGAACTATTAGAACAAAAAGTCAAAAGGCTGAAAAACAGAAGAAAACACAAGATATCTCATAACAAAAACCAGAACAGGTATATATGTGTGTGTGTGTGTGTATATATAGATATATATTTATATATATCTATATATACACACATATACACATTTATATATATATATATATATATATGTATATATATGCATATATTTGGAAATTCTGATCAATTCCCGAGAATTCATAGTGAAATATGCTGCCACTTTCTGATAGAGAGGAGATGGACACACCGAAGACATTGACTCATTGTTTTAGTCATGGCCAACAAGAAATTTTATTTTGTTTGACTATACATGTTTGTACCAAAGTCTTTGTTTCTCATACTTTCTCAAGGTGAGAGGGAAGGAAATGAGAAAAGAATGATTTTTCTTTGAAGAATAAAATAAAATTTAATTTAAAAAAGAATAACTGTACTCCTTGAAAACCATGATTATAAAAATGTCTGGACACCACGTTTCAAAAAACCCTAAATGAAAACCATCCAAATCTATGAGAAACAAGAGGGCAAAGTGAAGCTTGAAAAATTCCACTGATTATCTCCTGAAAGAATCCCCACAAGGAGAAGTCTCAGGAATTTCATACCCTAATCCAGAGCTTCTGTGTAAATGAATGAATGAATGAATCAATCAATAAATAAAGAAACAAATAAACAAATGAAGATAAAGAAGGAGTACAATTATGAAGGAACTACAAGTTAAGATGACAAAAGCTGGCAGCTTCTACTACGAATGAAGAGAGATCTTGGAATACAATATTCTAAAAGGCAAGAGAAGTATGCTTTATAGCCAAGAATAACTTATTCTCTAAATCTGAATATAATCTTTCATAGGGGTAAAATGTACCTTTTATAACACAGAAGAATTTTAAGTATTTCTAATGAAGGCTTTAGAGTTGAAGAGGAACTTTGAAATGCACGTACTAGTAAAAACAAAATCTAGGAAGGTAATTTATTTGAGCAGTTGTTTGAACAGGAAGAAGAAACAAATATCACTTTGGAATCTTTACGCTTTCAAAAGATATTAAGAAAATTAAATAATACAAACAAGACTAGAGGTTGAGTGGTTCTGTTCTAAGGATCTGAAGAGGAGAAAAAGAAGAAAAGGTAAAAAGAGGAAAACATTAGGGTAGAAAGGAGGGAGAAGTGGAATGGAACTGGCTATTACTCAAAAATTAGAGTGTGAGAAGAGTATAGCACTGTGGTGGAAGGACTGGGGGAGTGAGTATCAGTATTTTCTCTGAGCCAGATGAGGAATGTTTGAGACATGTATGCACACACACAGACAGACAATTCACACACACACACACAATGCAGTTTTGTGCATTAATAGATGAAACTCAATCAGAAAATAAGCAGGAATATGGAGAGGTGAGATTAAGGGGAAGAATGAAATTGGGGAAGGAGGAGTCCCAAGGAAACTTTCTGATCCTGAAATTAAGGGGACAGGGAGCAAAGAACTGGAATCTAAAAGAATGTCCATCAACTGGAGAATGGAAAAAAAAATGTGTTATGTGAACATTACGTGGAATGTTATTGTGCTACAGGAAATAGTAAACAAGATAATTTCAGAGAATCCTAGGAAGTATGAATTTATAAAGAGTGAAATGAGAACAACCAGAAGAACAATTTATTCAAGGAGAAAGGCAATATAAAGAAAACAAACTTTTCAAGATTGATCAAAGCAATGACAAACTATTTCTCCAAAAGATCTATGTTGATGCTATTCACTTCCCAACAAAGAGGTTCAGAAAAAGACGCACATCTGTGGTAAAAGCTCCTTCGTGGATTCATTTTCTTTGCCCCTATTTATTTGTTGACTTTTCCCCCTCTATCTTTAATGGAGAAGAGGGTTTTTTAGGGGAGATAGGATTTTAGCAATAGTAATGAAAAAGGGAATATTTAAGATCAGTGAGGTCCAGGGTGAGGTAGTGGGTTAAGAGGTTATGACCAGACAGAGGAATCTGAATCTTTGATAAAAGAAATAGAATACATGTGTGATGCTGGGATCAAGTATATAACCATTCCTGAGGATGGGTGAGGTGGAGTGACGGTTGATGTCATGAGAGTTAAAGAGACTGATGCAAGGAGAGAGTTGAAAGAAGCAGAATTATTAAGGATCAGATTTTAGAATTTTTGAAAGATTCTTCTCTAACTTCAAGCATTTCCTATTCTTGTGAAATAACTTCTGTTAAAAAAGATATTTTGAGAAAGGCCTTTATTTAGTAGACAATATTTTAAGTGCTTATGGTGTACAGAGTACTCTGCTAGTGATAACTATTGTGGGCTAAAGACATGATAAATAAGGCACAATCCCTGCCTTCATGAAGTTTACAGCCAATTGAGAAAGATCATACACATAAGTGAGGTAGAATGTAATCATGATCATAAGAGGGATGTGTCAGGAAGGACCACAGATGACTTTCCTTAGAAGGGGAATGATCAATATCTTTTTCTCCCACTTTGCCTCCTAAGTTCTTCATTTGACTTGGCATAAGACCTGGAGAATCAGATTTCAAGACAACTCAAGTTATTAGCCTATTGAAGTCCCTAAAAGTTAAACCAAAACTTCTTTTCAGAAAACAAACATTCAGAAATACTTGCCAAAGGAGTCTCACAGAATTCTGAACCCACAGAACTCTGATTTTCTTATAATCTTCACATATGATATAGTTACTTCAATGGATCTCAGTTCCAAGAGATGAAACCTTATATAACATTTATGAACAAGACTAACCAAGAGAAAAAAGTGGTCATTCAATTTATTAAATGATGTTTGAATGATTTAAAATAATCATTTCTTTATTTAGTCCATTGTCTATATCATTTGTTTGGTTGAATCTAGCTGTGACATATTTCAAGGGACATTTTGTTACTCCTAAAAATATCTGTTCCTGTTTTAAAAGTTTTCTCTTTTCTTATGATTTTAAAAACCATCAACAAACATAAACATTCCAGGATACAAAAAAGAAAAAAGAAACCATGAGGATTTTTCGTGAAACTGAATTTCTGTCGTAGTTTTTTAAATTGTTCAGTATATTCATTAGAGGTAGTGACCAAACGTCCTTATTTGTTAATATTCTCTTCTGATCTTTTCTTTCTTCCCTCTGTACTTTTAGTATATTTTTATTGATACTTTTCCTTTTGTGCATCTTTATCACAACCACCATCTCACCCCATCCACACCAGAAGCCCTCTCTTGTAAAAATTAAGTATAATCAAGCAAAATATGTCAACGTATTGTTAAAAATGCATGCTTCATTCTGCACCTCTAGCCTATAACCTATCTACCAAAAGGCAGGAGGCATGCTTCATCATCACTTATGATTGATTACTTTAACATGATTGATTACTTCATCAATCAGAAGTCTGTGTTCTCTCAAAGTAGTTTTCCTTTACATTATTGTGGTCATCTTATAAACTTTTATGCATCAGTTCATACAAGTCTTCCTAGTTTTCTCTAAATTTGTCAGAGTTACCAGTTCTTATAAGACAATGATACTCTATTGCATTCATATAGCACAATTTTTCAACCATTCCCCCATTGATGGACACCATTTTAATTCCCAAGCTTTGCTACTACAAAAAGTACTATTATGAATATTTTTGTACATATGGATCCTTTTCCATTGTCTTTGATATCTTTGGGGTTATATTTCTAGTAGTGGAATTGTTGGAAGAAAGGAAGGAAATAAACATTCATCAGACACCTATTATGTGCCAAGCACTGTGCTGAGCATTATACAGATATTATCTTGTTTGATCCTTATAAGTCTGGGTGGTAACCATTGTTATGTCCCTTTTACAGTTGAAAAAACGGAGAAAATAAGAGGTTAGGTGATTTACCTAGGGTCACACAGCTATTAAGTATCTGATGCTAGATTTGAACTCATGTCTTCCAGACTTTGGGTCCATCAACTGTGCTACCTACTTTTTTGTTGGGTCAAATAGTATATACAGTTTAGTCACTTTTGGTGTAT
This sequence comes from Pseudocheirus occidentalis, assembly GCA_028646575.1. Lineage (NCBI taxonomy): Eukaryota > Metazoa > Chordata > Mammalia > Diprotodontia > Pseudocheiridae > Pseudocheirus > Pseudocheirus occidentalis. The sequence goes on along the minus strand of CM053594.1, from coordinate 337,059,955 downwards.
ACTTCTAAACTACTTTCCAGAATTAGACCAATTCAGAGTTCCATCAACAGTGCATTAGTGGGCCTATCTTCCCACAGCCCTTCACCAAATGCCATTTTCAATTCTTGTCATCTATGCCAATTTACTACAGTATTTTCTTTACTAGCTAGCTGCTTCCCTTCTATTTTAACATTTCTAATTTCATGGGTGTTGTTTACATCAAAGCTTTTTTGCTTTTGAAAAAGTGAAAATATCTAGTTTATCTCATGTGATCATCTCTATCCCTTGTCTATTTAAGGATTCTCCCCTATCAAAAAATTTTCTCCTTCCTCCTCCTCCTCCTCTTCCTCTTTGCAGAGACAGAGAGGAAAAAGTATGTCCTTGTGTCCCTCCCCCTTCTTTTATATTTAATTCACGTATACACTTACTTTTTAATTTTTTTATTTTCTTGTTTACATCACTCATTTCCATGAGATCTTGAGTTACAAATTTTCTCCCTATCTTTCCCCTACCCACCACCTACCCTACCCACTGTAAAGCCCCTCCCCCAATCTGCTCTCTCCTATGTCCTCCCCCATTCCCCCTCTAACTTTCCGGTAGGGCAGGATGGGTCTCCCTACCCCGGTGCCTGTATATCTTAATTTCCAGGTGCATGTAATTAACAACAACAACAACAACAACAACAACAATAATAATAATAATAATACATACATACATACATACACACATATACTTTTTTAACATTTGATGATAGAACTTTAAATTCTAGATTCTTTCCCTTCCTTCCTTGTCACCCACCCCCATTGGAAGGACAAGCAATTTAATATAGGCTGTACATGTGTAATTATACAGAACATCTCCACAGTGGACATATTGTGAGAGACTGATTATATGTCCTTCCTTCCAATCCCACCCCGACCCTGTTCTATTCTCTACTCTGTCCCTTTCCCTTTACAGACATGTGTACTTCCAACAACCCTCCTCCTCCGCTGCCCTCCCCCCTGTCATCCCACCTCTCATCCTCATCCCCCCTACTCTCCTGTGTGGCAAGATACCCAGTTTAGGGTTTATGTCATTCCTTCCCTAAGCCAAATTCAATGAGAGTAAGGTTGACCCTTTCCCTTTTGCCTTCCTGTTCTTCCCCTCCATTGTAACAATTATCCCTAGCTTCTTTTATATGAGATGATTGACCCCATTCTGTCTCCCCTGTCTTGGAGCTTACTTTGGATTGATAGGCATTCATTCTTTAAGTTCTGTATTCAAGATGATGAACAGGGGGTCTGCCCATGAACTATGGCTTTCTTTCCTCATTTTATTCCTTCCCTATCTAATCATGATGCAATAGGAAACACAAGCCATTGGCTTTCACCAGGAGTAGGGTACTGACAGGACAAGCCGAAACCCTTCCAAACTCTCCACCCTTAGATGAACTGTTGTGACCTCTTGGTAGGTTCTTTAAAGAACAGTCATTTATTCATTGGAAAACTAATTACTATAGAGGGCACTGCAATGAAACCTGGGAGATGTGGAAATAGGCTAGGTGGTCCAAATGCCCTTTGGCTAGCAGAGATTGAGGCAAATGAAATCAATATTGACTAGTATGTGACAGGACCAATATCTACCAGTGTTCACTCTGCCTTTTCCCCAACATGGGTTAGTCTAAATTTTCCCTTCAGGTGACAAATTCAGGACTTGATTGACTTGGGGAAGGGTGGGGTAAAACTCAAGCTTTCTGATGACCTTTTACTGTGTTGACATGGTGTCATGGTCACTTGGGTCAGACAAAGGTTCTAGCCACATGGAGTTACTATTCTCCAGACTTAGTGGATGTCTGAAGACCAGATGAGTCACCACAGCCTTATCTACTGACCACATGCATTTCCATATGAAGACACGGGGCAGGAATGTCTTCCAAGCTGAGTGGTACTATATATCCCTGCTATGTTAGGAATAAGTACATTTCCTTTTGTTAACTGTTCAATGATCTATGGGTGACCCATTTCATCCTACCATTGAACCTGAGCTAATAAGGTACCAGTATCAGTCGTGTCCCTAATGCCATAAAAATCAAAATTGGTTATTCAAAATAGGAAATGGAGATAGCATTGATCAATCTGTTTTTTTTTTATTTTTACCTTTGGCATGAGTGGTCCTTTTTGTCAAAGGATTTTAAAAGAGGTCTTAGGGGTTGTTCTCCTTGTCTTCTACACTATTAGTAGAATCATGCCTAAAAAAATCATACTGACTGATTATTTCCACGGGATATTTTTAGTGCTGCAGAAAAGATAAATCCAAATAAAAGTCAAGCCTCTCAAAATTTTAATTAAATTTTAGTGAAAGAGATTGTACCACTAGTGAGACTGACCTGCTCACTGTGTGGCGACTTTGACAGATTCATCACAAAAAGCCCTCGTTGCTGTGTATGCCAGAATGGTGGGTAATAAAAAAAACACTATTGACATTTAAAAGTGGGATTTGATTGGATGGCTGATAAATAACTGCATTTCCTCCAAAGCTGCACTTAGAGGCTGCTTAATATTTTATAAAATCAGTTGTCGATTTTTAGAACGTGAACTCCTCCAGTGGAATGTAAGCACCTTGAAGGTAAAGAGTTTTCTTTTAATTATCTTAGGTGGCTTAGTGAATAGAGCGCCGGCCCTGGAGTCAGGAGGAAGGAGGACCTGAGTTCAAACCCGACCTCAGACACAACACTTACTAGCTGTGTGACCTTGGGCAAGTCACTTCACCCCAACTGCCTCACCTCCCTCCCTCCAGAAAACAAACCAAAAAAAAATTATTTTAGTTTAATACATCAGTTTTTATTAGTTTGTCAGTGTTTAGCATAGTGATTTGAACATAGTAACTATTTAATATTTTTCAGATCAAATGAATATAATATGTCAATCTGACACTTTAGGATACTTGCTGTCCCTTTAATCACACTTGATTTGATAGTATAACCAGTTCTTGTGTGTAAGTCCCCATTCACATTCCTTCTTTTAAGAATAGATTTGTATTTATAGCTTTTGATTTTACATCATGTGTTTAACCCACATTCAGGGGTGTACTGGTAAGTGTTCAACAACCAGCTGTCCAGAAAAAAAAATATGCACAATACACTTTTAAGTTTAATCTCCACTGTCTTCTTAAGTCTGGACAAGCAACAAAACAGTACATCAAGTCCTGACTTATAATCTTTGCTGATTTCTCAGATGTAAAAGTTCACACTGAAAATTTAACAATCAGCTCATAAGAACCCAAAAGAACTCTCTCTCTATTATAGAGAGCCATTTCTTAAAATAATACATCTTCAAAGAGAAAGAAGAGAAAAAATTAATCAAAACCAATCAACACATAAAAAAAGGTCTGAAGCTATATGAAATGGTCGACAGCCATGGTGCCCTCTCTGCAAAGGAATGGGGTGACAGGGGGAGGTGTCTTCTCATATCTTTTCTTTGGGACTTCATTTGATCATCATGTTTGCAAACATCAGCTTTCATTGCTTTGTTGTTGCTTCCGTTTGCGTTGTTGTGACCATAGTGTTTGCTGCTTGTTTACCTCAGTTTGAACTGGTTTTTGCTCTTTCGTGCTTCTCTGAATTCCTCATTTGTCATTTCTTACAGCGTAGTAATATTCCATTGCATTCATGTTCTCCTTATTTGAATGTAAGCTCTTAAAGAAGGGGTTGTCTTTGCCTGTGTACTTTTATCTCAAGCACTTAGTACAGGATTTGGCACATAATAAACACTCAACAAATGCTTTTTCTTTCATTTTTTATTTATTCACACCACAAATTTTTTATCTCTTCCCCAATAAATCTCCATATCATTCTGTTCTTTCTGTTAAATTCACTTGCCTGTAGGACTTTTAATGATATTTTGTCCCTCATACTTTTTCCTTTCTCCACTCCCTCCCCCAAAGAATGAGGCTACCATAAGTATGACTCCCTCCTGAAATGAATACATCCCAAATTAGATTCCAGCATAAGAAAAGTTCCTTTATTCCATTGGGAGAGGATGTTAGGCCTGTCCTTGATGTACTATCACCTTGAATAAACAAAGACTGCTGCATTGTAAAATGATGCATAACACTCACTATCATGACACACTATTTATCCTTGGACCCCAAATCAACATCAACCCTTCCTTTTGCATATGATTCAGCTCAATCTGCCTCGTAGATTAACATTGCATTGATAGGTGTTTTATGTATTCTGAAATTTTAATTAGATCTCAGTATAGTTAAAGTGCCTAGAGATGTTCTTCACTTTATGGCCAGAACCTAAAAATAGATGTTGTGTCCTCATTTGAACTACATGTAACTTGATTATATAGTTTTCCAAACATTTGCAACCAATCTGGTTTATTGAGGAAGAGAAAGGCCATCTTGCATAGTGACTTGAAATCGAAACTGAAGATTAAGGATACACAGGCCTCTTTTTATGGACAGCTCCTCTCAAGTGTTCTTCATGTCAAAGATCATACTTAATACATAGAAAGATGGAAAGCTCAAATCAAAATACAAATTTGTCATACTTTTCTTTATTATGGAAAATTAGACATCTAATTTCCTACAATCAAAGTTTTCTGTAAGCCAGAAGCCAGATTTGGTCAAGAATGTCCTAAATATCCAGTGGACTGTCCAGCCCCTTGTTCAGGAAGACGAAGCAGTACCATCCACATGCCAATTTAGTTGTCACTATCTGTCCTCAGATTTCCAGGAAAGGTACCCATTAACCCCAATGAATAACTCAACCATAGTCATGCTTTTAACTTAGCTATTTTCAGCTTAAATATTAGGCCTCCAAAAAAAACTTTGAAAAGACATCACCACCTCTGCTATTGGTCTCAGCAATCATCTTATCATGCACGTTGGAGGCTCCCTGCTATCTATGGGAGCCAATCAGGACAAATTATGGCTGAACAGTAGTCACTTCAGTTAACATTCAATTAATATTACCCCTTTCAGATGTGGGAAAATTGAGACATTAATGCATTGTTGGTGAAGTGGAATACCGATTCAACTATTCTGTAGCAATTTGGAACTCTGCCCACAGGACTATAAAATCATGCAAACCCATTAACCAAGGTCAATGCAGACCAACTAGGTCTGCATTCCAAAGAGATAAAAAACAGAAAGGAAAAGTACCTGTATGTACAAAACTATAGTAGCTCTTTTTAATGGTGGCAAAGAATTGGACATTGAGGGGACTGTTCATCAGTTGGGGAATGGCTGAACAAGTTATATGTGAAAGTGATGGAATAGTACTGTGATATAAGAAATGACAGGCAGTTTCAGAAAAACCTGGAAAGGTTTATATAAACTAATACAAAGTGAAATGAGCAGAACCCAGAAAGCACTGTCTGTAGTAATAGCAGTGTTATATGATGACCAACTGTGTATGACTTAGCTCTTCTCAGTAGTGCAATTAACCAAGACAGTTCTGAAGGACGTATGATGAAAAATGCTATCCATCTCCACAGCAAGAACTGATGGCTTCTGAATACAGATTGAAGTATACTTTCCCCCTATTTTTGCTGTTTTTTGTTTATGTTTTTATAACACAACTAGCATGGAAATGTTTTGTATGACCATACATGTATAATCTGCTGCAAATTGCTTGCTCTCTCAATGAGGGTGAAAGGAAAGGAACAGAGGGAGAGAATTTGGAATTCAAATTTTTAAAAGACAAGTGTTAAAATTTTTTTCAAGTAATTGGGGGAAATAAAATATTAAAATTTTAAAAACCCTTAAAAATATTTCCCTCTCTTCAGGTGCTCTACAGTTCAGCTAAATTGATCTTCTTGCTGTTCTTTACCCCAACATTCAGTCCTCTTCTTTTGAATAGGTTGTTCCCTTCTATGGGTGAGGTCTGAATCGAGTTGATCTGGTAGTTCTGGCTCAGGGCTAGAATAAAAGGAGGCATATGTAGACCATCTAATATTTAATAAAAATAAGTTTACTGGACTGTATCATGGCAAGGGTATTGGCAAGGATACAGGACTAGTTCAGGTAGACAGAGATCCTTTTCTCTTCATACATGTCAAGTCACAAGAGTGTTTGAAAAGAGGGTGTATTGGCTTGTATCTTTCCAGGTTTTTCAGGTTTTGTCATTTCTTATATCACAATAGTATCCCAATACATTCACATACAACTTGTTCAGCCATTCCCCAATTGATGAACAGTCCCCTCAATGTCCAGTTGTTTGCCATCATTAAAAAGAGCTACTATATTTTTGTACATATAGGCACTTTTCCTTTCTGTTTTTCATCTCTTTGGAATACAGACCTAGTAGTGGTGTTGTTTGGTCAATGGGTTTGCATGATTTTATAGACCTGTGGGCAGAGTTCCAAATTGCTCTACAGAATGGCTGAATCAACAAATACTGTTGATGTAGGGAATCTGTCAGGTCTGAGAAACCTCTATGCTTTGTGGGTTAAGTTTTTATGCCAAGGGAGTTGTACCAACAGTTTGAATCTTAGTGTTTTTCTACACAGAAACAAGCCTAATCTCTATGAAGTAGATGTTACTCCTATCATATACCACTCCTTGGTGGTTAGGTCCTAAAAGTTTTCTAGGGTACCTCCCACTACACAAATGGTTGTAAGGACATTATTGAACAACTCTAACTTCAGGGATGTGTTAAAGTATGCTGTAGACAGTACTGGAAGAAAAGCTAAATACAGAAAGAAAAACCCCAGAAAAAACAGTTTAATAATGATTAAAAAACACATGTAATAGGCTTGAAACAGTTACTGAACATAGAGGGAAATGAAGGCCAGAAATTCCAGGCTGTGCTTCTACCCTTTATTCTAGTATCTTAATGGTCCATATGGTGGGTGATGACAAATCTTTGCAGTTTATAGTTATTCTCCTTATGTAAAGTTGTGATTATAATAATAAGGAAGCGTGTCAGGGCAATGTGTCAATTAATAACATGTCTGACATAGTCAATGATCACAAGCCAGGATCTTTTGTAGCAAGGCAGATTAGAGGCTTCGTGAATGCCCTCTTTTCTGGTTCTGAGTCGATACCAAGGCTCCCCTTCTACTCAATGATTCTTATCCCACAGGCTGTAATCTCACCTTTCTTAGACACTGTAGTCAGAGTACATGAGAGTGATGTCAAGTCTTTGATCCACCTTCACCTTCATCTGGGAACTCAGGATTGCTATCAGTTTGGCTAAAGGTTCTCCTTTCTCCAAGATAAATTCATAGTTACCATAATTACCCAGAAAAAAGTTTCATGTCCTCATGTTGTTAGAAAGTAAGCATTTCTCCCTCCCCAATAATTCCAATTCTTGTTTTCCTAACTCTTTCAGGGAAAAGGTTGTCAGAACCATCCTAGAGGAAAGGAGATATACCATTTGAGGAGAATCTGAGCTATATTCTTGAGGTATATGGAATCCTCAAAGGGGGCAGGAACCTTGATGCCCCAGGTGACTATGAGGGAGTGGAAAAAAGGAAGAACTAGAAGAAGTCAATTGGAACTCTCTCTTAAAACAGTCTATCCTTTTTGGGTAGGTCTTACTGGAGTCCAACTCCAAGAAGCTATTGGACTGGACAGCCCTCTCCTTTACTAGTGTGGTACTGACTTGTCACAATCACTCAGTCATTATCAGAGATCAAAGACGGAATCTTCTTAGATAGCAGTCCACAGAGTAGCTCCAGTAGCTCCAGAAAGTTGAAGATGGCCACATTGTGGGGAGACAAGGAAAAGGAGGAAATTGTCACATAATTGAAGTATTCAAGTAGAAGTCAATTCATAAGAGAAGCAAGTGGAGCAGAAGGGTATATTTGAACTTTACTTTCATCTGAACTAGTTAAAGGAAGAAAAAAATGCACGCACATACAGTTGGGGACAGAAATACATTTCACTCAGGGAAACAGGAGGAAAAAAAGAGAAGCAAGCAGTAGGAATAAGAGAAAGGGTAAAGCAACAAGGGAAAGGTGAGGTCTAAACAAAGCAAATTCTAAGCTTGAACAAAAATATACTATATAAAATGTACAAAAATTTATAGCAGTACTTTTTTATGGTGGCAAGGAATTGGAAACCAAGGGAGTACTCATCAACTGATGAATGAATGACCGAACAAGTGAAGGTATATGAATGTCATGGAATATTATGCTCTAATAAATGATGAAAGAGATGGTTTTAGAGAAAGCTAGGGAGACTTGCATGAATTGATGTAGAATGAAGTGAACAGATCCAAAACAACTTATACAATGACAACAATAGTGTAAATTCAAAAATCTAGGAAAAAATGAGGAATTCTGATCAACACAATGGCCAATTATGATTCAGAGGACCCATGAGGAAACATACTACCCACTTCCTGAAAGAGAAGTGATACATTTAGTGTAGATTGGGGCCTTTTTTTGGACAAAACAGTGCAACAGCTGTCAAATTAGCACCCAGAGGAATCTTTGATTCCTCATGGATTAGGTATTTCATACCTTATGTGAACAGGAAATTATATCAATTACTTCCCTGAATCAATTAAGTTTCAAGAATGGTTTTCTTGTCTTCTTCTGATAGAAGGTAGCCCAGCTTACACGAGGTGGATGTTACTTGTACCACCTCACATTGGGAATGCATTCCTTCTTCTTCACCTTCTCTTAGAAGCTCTCATCTAAGCGCAATTTTATTAATAGCAAACTAAAAAAAGAGCCATTGGGCAAACTATCAGGAATGACATTGTAGGAACAAAAATGTTTGTGCTTACTTAGCAATGGAAAAGTATTTAAACTAGGAATATACCAGATGATATATTGTGGAGCTTCAACCCTGCCTCCCCCCATTCTGCCTTTTCTGATTTTTCCACCTCCTCAATACCCTCAATCAGTATGCTGAAGTTTCTGTCTCCCAACTCCGGATGGTGTTCAATGGAATGTATAGTTTGTGCCATTTGCCTCAGGTTTGATTTAGAGTACTTGCCCTTGGCACAAAAAGTCGTAGTTATGGCTCTGATAAATGTTCTTCATTAACACACATTAAAGCAGAATAGCTGGTCAGGACAGCTCAGGATAAAGGATATTTTTAGTAGGGAATCAAACTGAGTTTATTAAGTCAGTTCTAAAATTTTAGTCCAAATCAGAAATGTATGAAAACCAGGCCTTGTACAACGCAGTTCTCTGGTCTTAATACAATTTCCTGTGCCTCTGTTGTTTTTAAATTTTCCAACATGGGTAAAGCAGATTGTTTTTCTCATCAATACTTCAGTTATGCTAATTCAGGTTAGTCTCTTCTCAGATCTTCCCAGTCAAAGAAAAGTTGCGACTTTGAGACAATGATCCAGATGGTTCTGGTAAAAATCAGGGTTTGAATTGCAGTAGGAGCTATGAAAAGACTCAGAATAGATTGGAGCTATGGGTGGGCAGCAGAACAACCTAGGAAATGTAGCAGCCTCTAAAGTGCCTTCTCTTAGGCCCTGATCACACCACAATCTCTATCTGAATCATCTGGGCAGAAATCTAATTCTATCACTGCAAGCATCTGGGCAACGTGCCCTTAGAGTCAGTCATCAGTGTTCCTTTCTGGAATCTCTAGAGGAGGGATTTGGTTAGTAACTGGCTTGTTTTGTGATTTTTGAATCAGGTCTTAAGCTGTTTCACCAAACCTCATGCTTCTTATGCAGTAGTAGAGATCACTGTGCCTGACCTTTCACAGAATCATTATTAGGAATAGCTCATCCACAGGACTGCAAAGCCTCTCTCAGAAATACAGTGTGCTTTAATGAGAAAAGGTCACCAAGGCCAGATCCAGATAGAGAAAACTTAGCAGAGAAATTCATGGTTCTGTCTGTAGAGAGTTTATAATTAGCTACCCAGATAATTCATGGTGAATTGGATGTTTTTGCCCAAATTACCCATTTTACTTTGGCCATAGGGACCATCTATAACAGCGGTTCTCAACCTGTGGGTTATGTTCAGTTTAAATACATCCTGCATATCAGATATTTACATTATGATTCATAACAGTAGCAAAATTACAGTTATGAAATAGTAATGAAAATAATTTTATGGTTGGGGGTCACCGCAACATGAGGAACTGTATTATAGGGTTGCAGCATTAGGAAGGTTAAGAACCACTCATCTATGAGAAAACAAGCTAGGTACAGACATTATTTCATTAAAAAGAGGAAAATAGTATTTTACTTTAAAAAATTGTCTCATCATATTCAGAATATGTATGTATATAAGCTATATACGTTTGATATATATGTATATACATGTCAGAAATACCTATGTATAATTATATGTAGAATTATATAACTATATAGAAATAACTATATAACCATATAGTTATAACACACATATGTATATATGGCATATAATTGCCCTTAACATTTCTCTCAACATATGTAACAGAGTTTACCTCCACTCTTGGCCTTGAGTTCTAGATTGAGATAAAACCTTGCAAGAGGTGAGCAAGATTTTCAATGTAGTCATGGGAGCCTAACCCTATTAACTGTACTGTTCTGGATACCTCCTGGTTCCTTGCTCCATTTTTCTCCCATGCTTTCATTAAATCTGTTATATACAATTGTATTCCTTGATTTAGCTGCCCACTGAGTCAGGAACATCAAAAGACAAGTGAGAAGAGATTAATGACTTCCATGTTAATTCAAAATACATTAACCCAATCACAGTCACCAGAAAAAAATAGAGAGAAAGAACCAAAATTAGCACCCAGAGTTACATGGTGAATCTACTCTTAGACCATCAATATGCCTACACATTTACCTCAGATATATATATGTGTGTGTGTGTGTGTGTGTGTGTGTGTGTGTGTGTGTGTGTGTGTAGGCATATATACACAAATTTATGTGTGTACATGTGTATACATTGCATATGTTGACCCTCAGATATATATGTGTATACACAAATGTATGCATGTATATATTCATGCACATAGTGTCCCCAAAGTCTTAGTTCAATTTAAAGCTGTAGTATTAAGTAACACAAAGACTTTTGTGACATCCTGTCTATGTAAATGTACATATCAAGGCCTTGTCATTAGCCTTTTTGAAGTGTTGATTGTTATCATGACTTATCTGGGTAATTTAAAGAACTTCCATTGTTTTTCAATCATGCCCTGTCTTCTTCTACTCCTAAGCCTTCTTGAAGGCTGGAGATATTCCTGTTCTCTGGAAGGCTATGCTAGAGGGGGCCTTGATAAGCTGGAAAGGCTTTGACAGTGGACTGTGATGTCAGGTGTACTTACTGTCTGAAGACCAAGACTACTCAATTCAGCTTTGAGACTCATCACCTAGCCAGCCTCTGGCACAGCTGCTTTCTGAGAACATCTACTAGGGTCACATGATCAAATATTTAGAGTTGCAAGATACCTAAGAATCCATTGAGTACAACCTCATCATTTTACAGATGAGGAAACTGAGGCTCAGAAGGGATAAAAGACTTGCCCAGTGGTTCAACTACTAAATGTCTGAAGCAGACAGGACTCTATCTAGAATTCTAGGCTGCTCTGTCTTATCTTTGACAGGTGCTAAAGTCAGATGATGAACCACGTCCATAAATCTTGGATTTCCAGTTATGTGCATGATGATCCTTTATCAATTCAAAGGTACCTCTTCATTAAAGTCATGTTAGTTTCAATCTAGAAACAGGAATGTTGTCTGTGATGGGAATGGTACCTACATTCCTTATTCCCTGCCCTTCTATGCCCCTGAGGTGTCCCTTCCCTCAGTGGAAAAGGGTTGTTAGGGGTGGGGAAGCTCATCTCGGAGAGGGGCAAACCAACCCACAGCCACATTACTGGCTCGGCTCCAAAGTCAAAACAAGGGGTCAAAATCAAGTCAGCAAGCATTTATTAAGTGTCTATTATATGCCAGTAATTATGACCAAGCAGGGATGAGAATGCCAATCGTATTAATAATCAGTGGAAAAGACAACAGAAAATTCTCAGAGAATTCTTGGACAAGGGAAGAGGTGAACTTGGTTATTGACACAGGCTTAATGGATGAATTAGTAATTAAGTAATACTCTGAACTTCCTTTTCAATCAATAGAGTGAACACTTCTTACTCACCCCCTCTCCCAAATGCAACTATAATTGCCTTATGTGTGCTGCTCCAGGTGTTTTTTACATCTTTATCTCTCAAATTGGAGTCATCTTGGCTGCACAGTGATACTGCCAACAAATACTTGTTACTGTGGGAGTGCACTTAGTCATGGTCATGTTAGTGTCTGTTTGGAAGCTTGAAGTCACTCACTGACTGCGATGCCACGAAAATAACTTTTAGACACACAGCCCATAAATGAATCACCGGCAGTTCTCTCTACCACCTGCTCCCAATCTCAGGCTTATAATAGGAGTTCTTGAGGAGGAGAGCATGTTGATGCATCCCCGATGTATTGTTACAGAGTAGCAATGTTGGGAGACGGATGAGTTGATGTTAATTTGAATTTAGCATTTATTTTGATGATCCTTTTAAAGAAATCAGTTTCCTCCCTAGGTGACTTGTACATAGATTATGTCCCTACCTAGAGTTGAGCATTGGTTTTAACCTACCACTCTTTCATCTACTTAGAGATCCTCATCGGTTTTAAGCCCAAAAAAATCTCATTGTAATTAAATTCGGAAAATAAAGACAACATTATTTTTCTGGAAAGAAATATAATAGTCTGCATAATCCTCTAATAGTATAAGGGGAAAGATAAATAACATGCTCATTGTATTTGAAGGATGTCTAGGTAGTAGAATGCTTGAGGGTCATTTTAAAAATAATATAAATAATACATAATACATAGTTCTCATCTTCTTCAAGATCAGGCTCAAAACTTTCCTATTTCAAATTTACCTCATCCAGACTAGAATTATTCCATCCTTTCAGTATGCATGTATTTACTTTCTACTGTACTTAGACACTCCCACAGTCATAATTAACTTCTTATGCTCATGTTGATCTTCAATTGATTTTGACTATGTGGGAAATTTGGTCCTTATCTGGAATGTGAGCTTGTGGCATTTTTCATCACTATAATAGAGTGGAATAGGCCAAGCACACCCCTTAGTCACTAATTACATATCCTAGATATAACAACTCTATAATTTTGGTGGCTATGGCCAGATGCAGTGGTACCTTGCTATGTAACACTTGTCAATAAGTTTACATTTCTTTAGATGTGAAAAATAGAAAAATAATAACAATATGTTAGAGCTAGGAGAGATCATGGAAATGTCTAGTTTGATTCCTTTATTTTTCAAGAGAGGAAATAGATTTATAGAGGGATTAAATAACTTTCCCTTACTGACTAGACCAGTGGTTCTCAACTTTTCTAATTCGGCAACCCTTTAATACTCTTATGTGGACATATCTGCATGTGGGCAGACCTGCCTGGAAATGGATAGAGAAGTGCTGTATTGGTTCCTAAGACCATTGGAAATACGTGTTTTCCGATGGTCTTAGGCAACCACTGTGAAATGATCATTTGATCCCCAAAGGGGTGGCGACCCTCAGGTTGAGAACTGCTAGACTAGACAGTAGCAGAAACTGGACCTGACCCCAAGTCTCCTGATTCTTCAAAGATCCAATGCTTCAAAAATAAAAATAAAAACAACAGAATCAAGTTATTATTGCTAAGATAACATAATAGATTAGATACTGAAAATAAGAAACAACAGAAATAATAATAATAATTGCTAGTATTTCTAAAGCACTTTAAGACTTGCTAAGTGCTTTACAAATGTTATCTCATCTGATTTTCACAATAACCCTGAAGGCTAGGTGCTATTATTTTCCCTTTTTTACATATGAGAAAACTGAGTGATTTACTCAGGGTCATACCCCTAGTAAGTGTATGAGGCCTTATGTAACTTAGGTCTTCCTAACTCCAGGTCTTGAACTCTACCCACTGTACTACCCAACTACTATATGAAGGCTAGACTGAGTCCAGCATAGTGAACAGAGAACTAACCTCAGAGTCAGTCAACAGAATTTGGCTCCAAATGTTGCCTCTATCACATACTGGCTGGTGGGGGGAGCTCAGGTGTTCCTTTCTCTGAGGCTGTCTCTGATTGCGTTATGCTATGTAACCTCTCTAAAAGGGTTTTCAAAATGTCAGCTCTTATTACCTGATGTCAGTGATAATGAAGTCCAATATCTGAAGGCTCTATTTTCCCCCTTTCTCTACTTTTGCCTCACCCGTAACTACAGGCACTGCTTCTAAACCATTAAGAGATACATACTTGGGAAAAATGACTGTTGTTCAATGATGGATAAGAGCACTCTGCTCACAGGAACCAGGCGTGAACCATGAACTCAGGCTCAGAACAAACAGACTTTGGCGTCTGCTCAGGTGCCTAAAGCCACAAGGCTTTTGCTCTCTCCTGACAGTTAAGACTTAGCATTTATTAAGGCTTGCAAAGCACTTTAAAATATTATCTTCTTTTATCTTTACAATAACCTTGGAGGCAGTTGCTATCATTATCCCCATTTTACAGATTAGGAAAGAGGCAAACAGAGTTTGAGCTACTCCCCAGGGTCAGACAGTTAATAAATATTTGAAGCTGGATTTGAACTCAAATCTTCCTGACTCCAGGTCCAGCACTTCATTCAAGGCACCACTTGATTGCTCTCTCAAGCCACAGAGAAACTTTACTTGGTTACAAACTAAATTTTAAGAGGTTTTTGGTTAAGATAGTGAAGTGAAAGACAGCAGGTCTACTGAGGTTTCCCACAGAAATCTAAACAAATATTTGAGAAAGGCTCCAGAAAGACCAAGGATAAATAAATCCAAAAAAGAAATAGATGTAAGTTCTTTCATCTGGACTATTTTTTTTTGCTATTTATACATTTTCAGTTGTATCTGACTCTTCATGACTCCATTTGGGGTTTTCTTGGCAAAGATACTAGAGATGTTTGCTATTTCCTCCTCTAGCTCATTTTACAGATGAGGAAACAGACCAAACAGGGGTAAGTCACTTGCCCAGAGTCATACAGCTGGTAATTGTTTAAGGTTGGATTTGAACTCAGGAAGATGAGTCTTTCTGATTTTAAGCCCAGTTCTCTATCCACTCACTGTATGACCTAGTTACTCTTCATCCAGAATAGAACCACACAAAAAAAGGCCTAAAGATGACTCAGGTTGATTGAAGGCTTGAACCTTGGAAGTAATTGTCAACTCAAGGCAATATGAATTGTAGAATCAAAGGAGAGTGTTCTTATGCCCCACATTTTATTTCATGCTTGCTTCTTTGTGCACTGTTAGAACCTAAAAATTTTTATCCCAGACCATCACCAGTTGTCTTGACTTTTGTCTTGCCATTGGACTTTGATGACTTTGGAGGAGAGAGTGAGGCTGATGACTTTGTGAAGCTCTGCCTTACTTAAATTCAATTCACAAAAATCAAGAAATCAAACCTCATGATGTCATTGGTCCTCCTTGAGAATAAAGAATAAGCAACAACAATTATACCAGAGAAATAAGTTGATGGAATAAAAGGAAGATCTTTATTCCCTCAATGGACCTACAGCAAACCAATCCTTTGTACAGAAGCATTTCAAGGCAGTGCCAGTCTTTAAAACTGGGTCTGAATTCTCAATATAGCCTGTAAGGAGCAAAATGGCAGACAGAATCATCCCTAGTAGTCCACACAGAGATAGGCCCTATCCAGGGACCCTTTAGCATACTGGCAGCCAAAACAAGAGTAAAGACCAACGTAGTGCCTGGGTATCAGTGGATTTAGGACTGTGCTGGAGGTCTGATACCAAGGTGATCTCCAGTATCCCACTGGGACCCATCCAGATTATAGTAGGATTCAACAACAACTCCCAACTATTGTGATCAGCTGTGAAAAGAAGATGAGACTAGTCAAAGTTTGAAATGTCAATGGACTATCAGGAGACAGAGACAGAAGCCAGAGACTGAGGTGAAAGGTGGTGTCTGAAACTAGTCACTTCATCCAGATTGGCAGTGTCAGTGACTATAGACTACAGAGGGATGAGACCAATCAAGCTCTACCCAATTCATTCTAAAGTGTCAGAAAGTACTATCCTGAATACCAAATTTCAATCTAAGGAGTGAGACTGAAAATATGAGAAGACAAAAGAAGAAGCCAAACACAATGAAGAAATATTAGGGGGAAGAGAAATTTGAGTATATCTATAGGAAGAGAATGGCTCTATAACAACTATAAACAGGATCTCAGAGAAAACAATGACTTTTCCACAAGGATTATAAGGACAAATGGAGGAAGAAAGCAATATTGAAAATGAATTTAGTTTTGGAGAAAACAATTAAAGAAGAATAAGTAGCTTAGAATAAAAAATGGAAAAACTTACTTAAGAAGCAATCTCCCTGAAAATTAGAATGGAGTATCAATGGTCCTATGAAATAAGAAGAACTATCAGAACAAAGCTAAATAAAGGGGAAAAACTAGAAGAAAATGTGTGGCATCTCATAAAAATCAACTGACCTGGAAAATAGGTTGAAAAGTGATAATTTAGGAATCACTCTCGTCCCTAAAATTCATTAAAAAACTAAACCTTGGACACTATACTTCAACAAATCATAAAATAAAGCTAGAAGCTCTATTAGGAAAAGAGGGAAAAGTGAAAATAAAAAGAATCCTATTATGACCTAATAGAAAAAAAACCTGAAAACACCTAGGAATATCACATGCTAGCTATTATTATATCACAGCCAAAATTGGGAGTTTCTAAGTCAAAGAAAAATATAATAAGCAACCAGAAAGAAAGAGTTCAGGTACCAAGGAACCGCAATCAGGATCACAGAAGATTTAGCAGCAGTTACTACATAAGAGAAAACATCTTGGAATACGGTATTCTGAAAGGCAAAAAGACAAAGGGCAACAAAGCAAAATTGAATGTTATCTTTAACCAGTAAAAACTGAGCTTAATCCTACCAGGGGGAAAATAGATATTTAATAGATTAGGGGACTGTCAAACATTCCTGATTAAAACAACAGAACTGAATAGAAATTTTGAAATGTAAACATGAATCAAGGGAAACCTAGCAAACTAACCACATTTTCTCAGTGGGAAAGGATGAATGATAATGAAATGCTTATATTCATTTAGGGAGAAAAAAAAGAAAGGAAGAATCTTAACATCTTCAAAGACAACATTAAACAAAACACAGTGACTAGCTGAGGGAGGGGGGATTTGTTCTGTTTTGTTGATTTTAAGAAAGGGCAGAAAAGCAGAAGAAAAAAGGAATATATTGAGCAAGAAATGAGGTTGTTTCTCAGTCACTTCAGTTTTGTCCTATTCTTCATGACCCTATTTCATGTTTTTTGACAAAGATACTGAAGTAGCTTTATAATCTTCTCCTCCAGCTCATTTTATTGATGGCAAAACCGAGGCAAACAAGGTTAAATAACTTGCCCAGGGTCACACAGCTAATAAAAAAAAATAAACAAAGGTCAGATTTGAACTCAGGAAGATGAGTTTTCCCAACTCCAGGCCTGGCACTAGGTGCCAGCCAGACAATAAGGGCAAAGTACTTATTTCACACAAATGGCATGTATGAGAAGCAGAATGTACCATAGAGGAATGGTGGGAAGGGAGCTGGCATCTCATGATCTTAACTTTCATCTGGACTGGATAAAGGAAGGTGAAGGCATCCACATATTAAACTCACCAGGGAAATGGAGAAGGGTGGGTCATGGAAAGGAAAGAAGGGAGTACAGACACAAAGGGAGGGAAGAGTCATGAGCAAAATAATCTTTAACAATCTTTAACCCTCTTGGACAAGAGAGTTGATCATGAATGGGGGATTCAAAAGAGAGAAAGAAAATATAAGAAATATAGACTGGGTCTGGGTTAAGTGAAAAAGTCATTTTCCTGTTTTGTCATCTTAGCCAATCTGACTGGTGAGATGTGGTACCTCAAAGTTGTTTTGATTTGCATTTCTCGAATCTATAGTGATTTATAGCATTTTTCCATATGCTTAAAGATATCTTTAATTTCTACCTCTGAAAATCGGCTGTTCATATCCTTTGACCATTTATCAATTGGGGAATGACTTGTATTCTTATAAATTTTACTTAATTCCCTGTATATTTTAGAAATGAGGCCTTTATCAGAGACACTGTTTGTAAATGTTCTTTCCCAATTTCCCACTTCCCTCTTAATCTTGGTTACATTGGCTTTGGAAAATGTATTCTTTAATAGAATATATTTAAGCAAGTTGTGTATGAGGTGCTCAGGGAAGGCTAGCACATGTGGTGTGAAGGCTTGTCCTGCCCTTTTCAGGGCTGCCCACACACCTTTGGTTTATACCTGTCACCCAGATGCCAACCAGTGGCTCCAGGAAGCTGTAGCATGGGCTGCAGCCACACTCTGGTAAAACCATCTCATCAGACTGGTTGAAACCAGGTTGAAGGTAACGGACAGGCTCTAAATCTCTTGGTGAGTTAGGGGATTGACTAGCCCAAGCATGTGAAGCCCTACCCAGCAGAATGAAAGGATGAGAAACAGCCATAAAAGTGTCTGAAGCAGGTGCTGTGGAGCAATCAGAGCTTTGTCAGACATGGAAGGCACCAAGGTCATCTGCTGTGTCCCAGGCCATCGCCAGTTATCTCCACATGAGACTGATGACTATGGAACAGACTGCAATTCTGCCTCACTTAAACCCAATTCACGCATAAGTCAAGACGTTATTCCTTGATGTCATTGGTCATCTTCAAAAAGGAAGGACAAACAACAAATTGAAGAAAACACAAGCCTGGGGCAGGTTAAAGCCCTTCCATTTCTCTTCTCCATAGAGTTTGCTTCTGTCCACCCTGCTGCTCCTAGGAAAGAAGTGCCCAAGATAAAACCAAAACAATCATATGCACTTTCCACCATGACCGACACTAGCTGCTGTGATAGGACTGCTGTCACCTCTCCCCTTTTCTCTCTTCTTTCTTCTATTCAGCACTTCTTAAAACTGTGACCCTGTAGGGTCACAAAAAAAACTTGGCAACAATAAAAGCCTTATGAAGTGCAACCAACAAAAATGAATTTAAAATCAAATACATAATGAATCCAAGGTGTTTCTGGCAGCATTTGCCCTTGTATCCCACAACTTCACAGCAGCCTTGGTTCTCAACACAAGGCAGGCACACTTGGCACTGTGCATGTCCTCAGGTCATGTAATCCCAAGGAATGCTGGCAAAATATGAAAAAGCATAGTGAGTGGGAAAAGTTTAAGAAAATTTATTCTAGAGTCCACCAAACTCTCACCTTTACCTTGTGTAAAAACACTTCAAGATACTCCCTTCTGCCCTGATCAGATCTCTTCCTATTTTCTTCTTCTTCTTCTTCTTCTTCTTCTTCTTCTTCTTCTTCTTCTTCTTCTTCTTCTTCTTCTTCTCCTCCTCCTTTTCCTCCTCCTCCTCCCCCCTCCTCCTCCTTCTCCTCCTTCTCCTTCTCCTTCTCCTTCTTCTTCTCCTTCTTCTCCTTCTTCTTCTTCTTCTTCTTCTTCCTGTCTTATTATTATTATTTTCTTATTCTTATTATTGGGAAAATCTCATCATCCTGCAAGATCACTTTAGACTTGGTACACTGCCCTACTCCAAAACTCCAATTTTAGGAGAGAGTTTCCCTTAGAACATTTCATTTCTCATTTGGCTGCACTCTGACTTCTCCAAGTGACCCAAGTCAGACACCATCCTCCTTTTATCCTGCCCCTGCTTTGCACCTTCTTTTTGTGTATTGTCCTACAAGGAGATTGTAGACTTCGTGAAAGCCAGTATTGTCTTTCTTTTATTCAATGTGGAGCCCCCAACACTTACTACAGTGCCTGGCACATAGTAGGTATTTATTAAATGTTTATTGACTATGACCATGACTTCTCAAACTGGGAAGTGCTACAAATCCAAGGGTGTGTTGTGGCCAGCCAGCCTTTTGCAAGAGGTGGTGTAAGAGCTTGACATTAAGTGCTGGTAACTTGGGTCCCGTCAGAAGTGATGCACATTATGCAATGTTTATTGCAAAGGCAGGTGTAAATGCCTAGAGACAGTGATGGTTTGGGGCAAGACCAATGGGAGCAGTCTGACAGTGACTGTCCATGCTTACAGGGGTGCAGGACCACCCCATTAAGGCTACTGGATTGTGGCTCCCTTTGGGAAAAGTCAAGTGGGCTTCCCCATCCCACTAGCAAGTTAGCCTTAGTGCCCAAGCTGGTTGGTTTGCTCTGGCTAAGGCTAGCTGGCCAGTGGATAAAATGTTAGGTTTTTTTAAAAAATACAGTTTCTAGAAGGGTGTAGTAATGTGTAAAGGAGGAGTTGGAGCTTTATCTGGGGTGCAACGTGAGCTCAGACAGTGGCTTGGGGTGCCTTAAGCTTATCTATACAAGACATGCCTGGATGATGTAACCAATGTGGGTAACTATGGTCATGCTAATTTACATGTTTCTTTTTAAATTTTGAAAAGGAATTATCTTGCTAAGTATGTGGGGGGGGGCACATGCCTTTGCAGTTATATTCATACATAATATGGGAACTTTAGGGATTTCATAGATCTTACTGTTGTTATACTTGCGTTGGTAAAGGAAATTCTGCCAAAGAACTCACCAGTCCTGTACAAAACAGACAAACCAAAAAATTCAACTTTAAAGGGTTTTAGAGTGAAGAGCACTTTGTAAACTTGAGGTTGCTATATAAATATGAGTGTGAATGTGGAGAAACCAAGTGAAGACTCCCCAGGAATAGGGAACTATAACTTCGTTAGAATGGATAGGAGGGGATCTAGGTATAAGTACTGAACTTATGGAATTCTCTCTCCTTTATGTACACAATTGTTTTATTTCTATGTGCACACTATCTCACTTGTGCTTTATATAATCCCTGACTGCACACTACCTCACTTGTGTTTTATATAATCCCTGATTGCACACTACCCCACATGTGTTTTATATAATCCCTGATTGCACACTTGTTTTGTTTCTATGTTCACACTACTTCATATTTGCTTTCTATAATCTCTGACTATTGTTGTTACCCCTTTTCCCCGGACCTTAAGACTGTGAGCCAAGCTCTGAGCTGAACCGGGGCAAGGACAGCCCCTCCGCTTTTCCCCCACTCCCCAATTACCCTTCTCTAAGATGTAAAGCACCCAATCCCAGAGCAGGGGGTAGAGAAAGGACATTCCAATCCAGAGCCGGGCTCCTAGTTGAACAAAGAGACCGGGGCAGGGACAGCCACTTCCTTTCCTCGCTCCCTCCCTTGTTTATGTAAGGTGCCCAATCCTGGAGTGGGGGGGTGGAGAAAGGACGTCCCAACCTCGAAGAGTCCTCACCACTTGAGCCACGAGGAGGATCTCTTTGCTAGAGCTCCAGCCTGAGCTGCACCCCGCTCCTTCTCCAATAGGAATCGGGGAGCGGGGATGAGGCTTGCCTTGGTCCTTTGTCTCTTTCCCGGGCTGAGAGTGGCGACCAACAAATGCCAAGAGAAGGTAATTTGACAAGACCCAGAGTATAAGACCCTGATCCCAGCCTTAGGAGGCGGCCTTTTCCTGCGTTACTTGGATGGGGAGGCCCCCAATTCCAGGGAATTGCGAATAAAGATATTCCTGTTCACTAAAAGACTTCCTCTAAGCTTTTTAATTGGGTAAGTGAATTCTCTTACCCCCACACAAGTGTTATTATTATTATTGGACACAACCTATAATTAAAGTGAGTTGTCACCGCTCTCAGAAATAGGAAGCAGCTAAAAGGCATGCTTTGTAATTAGAAAGTGGTAATGACATCAGAAGATCTACCTCTAGGCTTTGTGTATACAAACAGTTCTTTCTTCTAAGAAACCAGAAGCAGAGAGAAAGAATGTTCACATTTGATGTGAAGTAAAATTGTAGGGTAATCAATAATAAAATACCGTAAAATTAAGCAGAATTAATATCTTGGTTATGGCTTATAATGCATGAGCCAAGGCATTCCCCTATGATGTCATTGGCCCTCCTTGAAAATGAAGGACAAACAACAAAGAACAACAAATTTACGAAAACGCAAAAATCTGGTACAGGTTAAGGCCCACCCATTGCTTGGATTGTGTGGAAGGGGTAATCAATAATAAAATATTGTTGAATTAAATAGAATTAACATCTTGGTTGTGGCCTTATAATACAACAGCCAGGCATAGGTGTGGTTAACCCTAGTGATTAGAATATTCACTTAAGGTTTTTGCTCTAAAAATAGAGACAAATGGATAATCTCAAAGCATAAATATGATAGTCACTCCCTTACAGAGGAGTTTTCAGTTAGTTCCCCATTGCCTATAGATTTGAATGCAAACTCCTTTGTTTGGTATTCAGATTCCTTCACTATCTGGCTCTAGTCTGTCTTCCAGAAGGATTACATTCCATTCCATTGTTCACAAGCTGATCCTCATTCCTAGAAGACAGTCCCTCTTTCCTGATCTCTTGGCATCCCTAGCTTCCTTGGAAGCTCGGCTCAGGTGCTACTAATTACCCAAGGCATGGTCTGATTCCTTCCAGCTTCTAGTACTCCCTGAACCCTCACCCACCCTCAGGAAATGACTTTGTATTTATTTTGAATGCACTGTGTTTGATATCTATGGAGACACTTAAAAGCATTATAGTGCTTTTCTGATGTCTTCTGATGCTTTTTGGTCTTATATATGTATGCATACATATATTTATATGAGTGTATTTTTCAATTCCATCTAATATATCAGACTTTTATCAATGTTATTTCTTCTATATTTTTCCCCTTCAGCAGTTTCTTTTTTTTCCATCTTCATTCATACAAAATTGTCCATTTTATGTCATTCAAATTTTGTTTATTTTGCTTCTAATTATCATCATTTCTATTCTTATTTGGCTAAGATTCTCCCACCAGCCATTGTTATGAAAAATATTTCTTCCCATTCTTCTCTATTTTAAAATAATATAGCCATTTTAAGCCAGTATCCAGATCTATTTGGAGCTTACTGCAGCATATGGCGTTAAGATGTCAGTCTAAATTTCTACCAAGCTGCTTTCCAGTTTTCCCAATTGCTCTTATCAAGTAGCAGCCCTCCCTCCAATTATTGAAACTTAGGTTGAAGCAGTGATCCATCATTCCCAGATCTGCTTATCAATTGGCATTGAGGGGAGGGAGGCATCACTCAGTCTGTACCTTTGTATTACTTGACATTCATCCATCACATGGCAAATCATCCCTCTACCTGTTTATACCTGGAAAGTATTACCTTGGGGAGGAACTGAGAAACAATGGCCTGTCCCCTTTTGCTGATGTGAACTGATCCGAATCTTCTTTATCTTGTCGGGAAAGTTTTCTATAAAAGCTGTCCCCATCTTGATGCCATTGCTGAACCCCAGAGATCATCCCGTCAATGTGCTGCTACTTTGACATATTTAATAAACTCCTTTTAATTCTCTTTCTACTGAGTTTTGTCCCATTAATTTGGGTAAAATTATGAACAGAGAATTTTCCTTTTAATGCAGTAACTTATGTTCTTAGGTTTGTCGGTCCCTGAACTACTGGTTCTTACTTTTCTAATCTGTTCCATTGATCTGGTTTTTAACCAGCTTCAAATAATGTTGATGATTACTGCTTGTGGTTATGTTGTCTCCCTTTATTTGTACTCCTTCATTCCCCACTTATTTCTTTTGATGCTATTCAAGCCCTTTTGTTGCTCCAAATGTATCGCGTTATTGTTTTGTCTGGTTCTGTAGTTTATACTTGGTAATTTGATTGTGATGGCCCTGTATCTGTAAAGCAATTTAAAAAATTAATTCATTTATTTTTAGTTTATAGCATTCATTTCCACAAAATTTTCAGTTACAATTTTTCTCCCCGTCTTTCCCCTACCCCGCCCCCAAATAGCAAGCCTACTGAATACCCCTTCCCCCAGTCTGTTCTCTCTTATGTCCTCCCCCATCACCCACCCCAACTTTCTAGTAGGGCAAGATGGCTTTCTATACCCCAGTGCCTGTATATCTTACTGTAAATCAATTTAAAGAATATAATAATTTTTATTTTATTGGTATAAACACTGAATATCTCACCAGTTTATTTAAGCTTTACTTTTGCGTCAGAAAGAGTGGTGGTATGGCAAGAAGGGTTGTTCAACTATTCCTATTTTCCCCCCTTTACCTCAGGACTGTCACATTACCTAGCTCAGCTTCTCATTACTAATATTCTTTTACTATTTGGGGAAGATGTAGAGATGTAAGGATTTATAAATATATCTAAACATATGTGTATATATCATACACACACACACACCTCTGAGCCCCCAAAAATGCCCTGACAAAACACCTAAATATTAGATATAACTCTCCCCTTTTTTCTGAAGAGCTCCCCCATTAATTGCCTTTCATTATAAATAAGTCCATTTAGACTAGACAACAAATACTTGTGATTCACATTGTTAATAGAAGCGAAGTAAATATTAAAGCAGGTTTTCTTAATCTTTTTTGTGTATAGAACCCTTTGGCAGTCTGGTGAAACTTATGGCCTTCTCAGAATTATGTTTTTAAATGCAGAAAAGAAATAAATAGGATTATAAAGGGAATCAATCATTGAAATAAAGGTATGTATTTTTTCTCATTCAAGTTCATATCTGAAATCTATCTATAAATTTCTTGGTTCATGCACTCATCATTAGGAACCCCTGATTTTAAAAGCAAAGAAAGGTAAAACAAGCCTTTTCTTTCCTAGAAGTAAATGATTCAGGCTTCTACCCGGAAATCTAAGGGGAAGTAGGAGATACAACGTCACTGCCTTCAGGTCTATAATCTACAGAGGGTTTCAGCAACACAGAACTCTTACTCTGTTTCCTGGGCCCACACAACCTTATTTCCAGGGTCCAAGTCTTGCTGCTTGCTGCAACAAGCAGTGTTTGCTTGAACTTCTATTCTGTGAGCTCTCTCCATCTTTCTTATGGCCTCCCATTCTCCAGTTCCAAGACTCTTCTATACACCAGCTACATGGTACAGGGTACAGAGCACCAGCCCCAGAGTCATGGGGACCTGAGTTCAAATCCAGCCATAGACACTTACTAGCCACGTGCTTCTGGATACTTAACTCTGATTGCTCCTCAATAAATAAATAAAAGAGTCTTCTATATGCCTCATTGGAGGCTAAGTTTTTCCTTTAGTCTAACTTCTGCCTGGACTACTTATAGAGCTAACAATTCAACCTTTTAATGGACTTCAGAGATAGGTACAATTTTCTGTTTATTTAATGGCTAAACTTCCTTTTTTTCTTGCTTTTTTAACATTGACTTGTTTGTTTACTTTTAGTTTACAAGATTCAGTTCCATAATCACTTGAGTTTCAGATTTTTCTCCCCTTCCTCCCCACCCCCCACTCCCACCATGGTGGCATACAATCATGTATAGGATCTGCAAATTCTTTCACATTGTACAATAATCTGATTGTATAGGTGTTGTAGCCAATGGAGTGAACAATGAAAAAAGAGAAACCAAAAACCAAACATAGAAAAGAATGACAGCATGCATTGCTTCAGTCTCCATTTAAACTCTGGTGTTTCTGGATCTTTCTCTGAATGTAGACATCTCCTTCCATCCTGAGACTTATAGAGTTGTCTTTTAACTGTGTGTTGCCGAGAAGAGTACAGTTTATCAATGTTGGTTGTCACACATATGATGCATCTGTGACTGTGTACAAATTTTT